>JBCNJP010000027.1:52539398-52748666 GCA_039602395.1 Deinandra increscens subsp. villosa
AGAACCGGATATTGATTTGTAGTGAATTCTTGATTCCCCGATGTTCCCCCTTGATCACAGCTCCTTCCTCCTCTGAAAATCGCCTCTGGTCGCTCTGGAATTCGTCTGGAAGTCGTAGAATGCGAAAATAGAACCCTAACAACGATTTTATGTCGAACCGGCTAAGTTTCCGGATTTTAGAGACGTAGGCGTATCGCTTACTGGTCCCTCTCTCCTAGGCGATACGCCTGGAGTGTGTTATGCGACAAACTAGTCGGTCTGTAAGGGAATAATTTGTGGCTTGTCTATTAAATCACCTATTGGCGGACTATTTTGAAGGCCTATGTCATAGAATAGGTGAAAATTAGTTGGGTTATGGTTATATTGGGTCACTGGGCCAATTTAGATGTGGTTGGGCTAAATTAAACAATGTTTAGAGGGAGTTTAGTGGGCCTATATGGTCAAAAACGGGAATTAGTGGGTAATTAGGGTTACCAAAGATAGATTAGCTTGTTTTCCAAGCTAATCTCCCCCTATATAAGGATAGCTTGTTTATGTAATTAGGGTTGGTTGCTCTAAGGTGTTTTGCGATTTTGGTGTACACGAAATTCTCTTAGAGAATTTCGATCAAGTGTGTAGCAACAAAGGTTAATAGTAAAGTGTTTCTTCTCAATCGGTTTGTGTTCTTGATATAATTCATATTGTTTATTCATCTTATTTACATTTATCTTGAATCACCTATAATCACCGGATTCCGCACAGTGATTATAGACTTTGATATCGCGTGAGGGTTCAATTTGATCCTTACAATTGGTATCAGAGCTAAGAAACGCAAGTTTCGAGGCTCTCGCGATATCCGATTCAAGTTTTTGACAACTAACGGCTTGAGTTTTGTGGTGATTTCCAGCTCTTAGCACGTTCGGAAGTATTTTTGCATGTTTCAAGTCAAGATAGGAGCTTTCGAGGTGCTTAATTCGTGATTTGGAGACTTTTCGACCCTGTTTCTAGACTTTTCGATCGTCCTCCCGATCGAAAAGCCTTTTCTGTCGTGCCATTTCGATCGGAAAGTCCCCTTGTGACTTTTTGATCAGCCATCTGTCGATCGAAAAGTCCCCCTTGTGACTTTTCGATCAGCCCATTTCGATCGAAAAGTCCCCCCTTGTGACTTTTCGATCAGCCCATTTCGATCGGAAAGTCCCCTTGTGACTTTTCGATCAGCCATCTGTCGATCGAAAAGTCCCTCTTGTGACTTTTCGATCAGCCCATTTCGATCGGAAAGTCCCCCCTATGACTTTTCGATCAGAGCATTTCGATCGGAAAGTCCCCTTGTGACTTTTCGATCAGAGCATTTCGATCGGAAAGTCCCCCTGTGACTTTTCGATCAGCTTCTCTTTTCGATCGGAAAGTCCCCACTGAGACTTTTCGATCCGCTGACACTTTTCGATCGAGAAGTCTGCTTTTCGACCGACCCCCTGTCCGATCGAAAAGTACTTTTCGATCCAACCCTTTTCCGAACAAAAACCCACTTTCCGATCGAAAACCCACTTTTCGATCCATCTCCTTTTCAATCCGTTCAAGTCTTTCAGTTCGTATTTGATCCAGAAGTTCCATCCAAGAAGTTCATGGCACCCATTCTACTAGGTACCACTTCATGCACCAACAATAATGAGGCATGCCTAAACCCTAAGTGTCAGGCTATTTTGAATGAATGTAAAGACTGGGAATGTAAGTTTACCAATGAGACCCTTAATCGTGAATTAATTAATAGAGACCTTAGGGAGTCCGAAGGTAAGACCAGAATATTTAGAGAAAAACTTGAGGCCATTCAGGTTGATGTTAAGAGTCTTCAAAGACAATTGAGTGATAAAAGCACCTATCTTAGGCTTGCTAACGCTAAGGTCGAAGAGCTAATTAAGGAGGTAGAGGAACTAAGAACCAAACTCGACACGTCCCAATCTGCCCTTGAGAAACATCAAGTTATTCAAAAGAAAATGATGGACTATCATCGTGCTTTATTCAAATCAGAGGAGCGACTCGAGCATGTAAAAGAAACATCTGGCCTCGGGGATGGAAATTTTCCTCCCCCATTACAACATGAATACATTAGAGCGCCCCAAACTGCCGATGAATTGTTGAAAGAGCGCCTGAATGAAGCAACTATGGTATATGGGCCTCAACCTGTACATAAAGATGAAAAGACAGCCACTGAAGCAACTCAGTCAAATAACACTACTGAGTGTGCAGGTTCAAGCTCTAGTGAAGTAAAGAGAGCTGATGAAGAAAAGTTGGTTCCTTATCCAAAAATCGAGACTCCTTATTCCAAAGTTGTGGATGAGGTAAAGCGGGAACGAGTAGTGATGACTACAAGGCCCAATGGTAAGATATTCATGACAGCAGGGTCTATGTTCATTCCGATTGAAGGAGAAGAGCGACCCTCATTCACCACTAAGTTCAAAGGCTTGGGTCATGATGGTGGTTTATCATCTCACATTAAGAGTATAAGGCCCAAGATCACCATCAAGCCTCCAAATTCCGTTCCAATCAAGATTGAAAGGCCCAAGATGACAAACAAGTCTCCAAACTCATCAGTGGGCTCATGCAGTGGCAAAACAACTTTCTCAAAGAAACCAGTGGGCCCAAAAGGTCAAATGTCTGGTTCTGCTCAGTTTTCAACAAACCAGAAAAGATTCAATGGAAATGGATCAAGGTCAGAAAGATCGAACAACTGGAGATCTGGAGTCTTTCTAAACATGCAACCGAATCTCAATGCCTCTCCATCAAAGCTATACAGCTCAAACGGTCACACTTCTGACTTCTACCTGAAGAAGCAAACTTGCTTTAATTTTGGCAATCCTGGTCACATTGCCCGAAATTGTCTCTATTGCCCCTATGAGCCATATTATCCGCAAAGTCGGAGTGTTTCATCTCAGGATTCAATAAAGTCTAAGCCAATGAAGGTGCAACCACCTAAGGCGATGAAGACTGTTTCTCCTTCGATAAAACCCTCTGATCAACATTGGGGCGCTGCCAAAGATCAAAGAAAATTTTCAAATCAAAAATATGTTTTTCCAAATTATGAAAATTTTCATAAAAAGGTGAAGACACCAATTTCAAAACAACACAAAGTTGACAAACCTAAAGTTACCCCTCCAAAGGTAACTAAAACTGTTTTGAAAAGGAAACCTGAAATGAAGAAGGTTGAAATACCTAAAGTCACTACTTCAAAGGTGACTAAAACAACTTTCAAATCACCTGGAATTTGGAAACCAAAATCAAAGGCAACTGCAGCTCAAATTCCTGATTTCTCGAAGGGAGTGTTTTTAAAAGAAGTTTTATTTATTGATGCTTCAGGAATACCCAGAACCACAATGGCCTGGGTACCTATGGCTAACTGATCTCTCACCTTGTGCAGGACCAGTCAAGGAGGACTTTCATTAACCTTGTTTATTTGTGATAGTGATTGTTCCAGGCACATGATAGGAGGCATCTCTCTGCTATATGCAATGAAGATTTCAATGGAGGGTATGTTTCCTTGTGAGAGGTAAATCTGAAAAATAAGCAAGGTACTATCTAAATTGGTTCTTTCTTGGCAAGATTGATGTGGAGTATGGTAGTGCATGAAACAAAACCCACTTCAAAATTTTCAAAAGAAAAAAACTTTGAAGGTTAGCTTGGCCAGTTTTAGTAGATATTTAGTGGTTTGTATGTGTCTGCGTCTAAAAAAATAAAAAAAATAAAAATAAATAAAAAAATAAAAAAATAAAAAAATAAAAAAAATAATAAAAATAAAAAAAATAAAAAAAATTAATAAAAAAAAATGTGTGTTGATATTAAAAATCAAAAAGCAAGGGGAAGAATAGAAAAGATGAAATAGTTGACCCCTCAAAATTTGTGCTTTTTAATTTTTAATCTTTTGTTTGTGTTTGAGAAGGTAGGGAAGTGAAATATTTCCGTTCTCAGAATGACTGACATGCGTAAGGCAAAAGTGAAAGACATGATCCAAGGTGATGTGCTCCGTAGGCTCAGTTCCAAAAACAAATGTATGGGTCACAACACTTAAAGATAAAGTATGTCATTTGACGGGAAACACACACTTAGGTTAAGTGCTTGTTCTATTTGACCGCGAAATCGTTCCCGATGCACACGCCGGACTCCAAAGTGTTGAATCGAAAATCTCAAAAAGTCGGCATCCCCTCTGTTTTGTGTGAGCAAAGATCTGGGGATGTCAAAGCCGTCAGTCAAGTCTTGCCTTTGCTTTGCGTGAGCAATGACCTGGTGTAGAATGGTTGACGTGTTAATCAGATTTTCCTCTGTTTTGCATGAGCAAAGACCTGGTTAGTCTGGATTAACGTGCTTGCAGATCACTGTATATAATTTACACCCCAAAAGATGCCAATGTGCACAACAAAAGAGACCCTCTAGCGTCCAAAACCCTTTAGCCCTGACTTTGTGACTAGGCTTATGTGTTTGATGAAAGGTTACCACCCGACTGATAAACGCCTTTGAGTTGAAATCATACAAGTCTTTGTATATTATTCCTATCTATTTTATGATAAATTCTTTCTCTTCTAAACCAAGTCTCGAGAAAAGATTCAAAACTCTGGATATGGGAATGTGAAAATATGTGGTAGGGAATGATGAAGCTTGATAGACTGCACATATTAATTACCTAGGATTTGTGTGTGACTGTCGGATGTTCATAATTAATACACCTAAAAGATAAATAAGTGACAAACAACTGGGAAAATGAGGAACATGGGTTTAAGAAGGACCAATATACTGGCAATCGCTTGGACGTGTTCAAGTAACAGATGCTGAAAAGGGTTCCTCAGTTCAGACAAAGACGGTTTGATCCCAAAATAAAACCTTCTTGTTTAGTAATTTGGTATGTTTGTTTTGTTTCTTTTGTGTTATCTTAAGTTTATGAATTGGCCAGGTTGATTTGAGTAGTTTAAATAAAAATTTTATGGGTTTCATGCAAGAAAGTTTGACCCTCCCTCAGAACCTCAGGGGGAGATAATAAAAAGAGTCCTCGGGTTCAGGGAAAGTTATTTGGTTAAGTAATGCTAACCCGATAACCAATCATCATTGTCTGGTTAGTGTTTGTTCCATGTTGTGCTTGACAGGTTAAGTGAAAAAAAAAACAACTCATGGAAAAAAATCAAGGACTCAGTTGATCAAAGCAAGAACTCTGCTGCTGATCACGTTGAAGAACCAGCCGGAAAAAGACTTACCCTATGCTTAGGGGAAGTTTGTTGGTTGTTCAAGTAAAGCTTCCAAAGACACTGTTCTCAAGTTTAGGGGAAGCTAATCGAAAAAAGATGCAGAGCAGTCACAACAAGAAATTCAAGAATGCCAAGACAGAGATTTTCAAAATTTGTTCTCTGAAGTCACAAGCAAGTCAAGGCAGTTATTACTGATTCAGCAATGACTCAATAGTTTTCAAGAAGAAGCAAGTATTTGAGAATCCTCCTCTTATTACTTGTTCATCATTTGCAGTTCAAGCTGATGCTGATAAAGAGAGAGAGCCATCAATCATCCCACATGCCGCCCAATGAAGATTCTCCAAGATAAAGAATCTTCTTCAACCCATGCTCAAGCCAAAGAGAAGACTGCAAGTCTGAAGATTGAATGTAGAAGACATTTAATATCACAAGCCAAGGGGAAGATTGTAAGGGAATAATTTGTGGCTTGTGTATTAAATCACCTATTGGCGGACTATTTTGAAGGCCTATGTCATAGAATAGGTGAAAATTAGTTGGGTTATGGTTATATTGGGTCACTGGGCCAATTTAGATGTGGTTGGGCTCAATTAAACAATGTTTAGAGGGAGTTTAGTGGGCCTATATGGTTAAAAACGGGAATTAGTGGGTAATTAGGGTTACCAAAGATAGATTAGCTTGTTTTCCAAGCTAATCTCCCCCTATATAAGGATAGCTTGTTTATGTAATTAGGGTTGGTTGCTCTAAGGTGTTTTGCGATTTTGGTGTACACGAAATTCTCTCAGAGAATTTCGATCAAGTGTGTAGCAACAAAGGTTAATAGTAAAGTGTTTCTTCTCAATCGGTTTGTGTTCTTGATCTAATTCATATTTTTTATTCATCTTATTTACATTTAAATTGAATCACCTATAATCACCGGATTCCGCACGGTGATTATAGACTTTGATATCGCGTGAGGGTTCAATTTGATCCTTACACGGTCAAACCGAATTTGACTTTGTTGACTTTCCTCCTCCTACGCGTTTCGCGTAAAGATCCTCAAGTCCCAGGCGATACGCCTGGGACATCTTGTTCAGCACTTCTCTCTTCTTTTCTTGCTTTCTTTCTTCACTTGGATCCAATTATCATATGGCCTCGGGATTTACTTAGAAACCTGCAAAAACATATAAAACACACGAATAAAGACTTAAACCACAAACTTACTAAAAACTAACCGAAACTAATACAAACCAACTTAATTAGACTCAATTATATAAAGAAAAGACCTCGGAAATGAGATGTGTTTGCAACACATAAACATCCCCACACTGACTCTTTTTTCGTCCTCGAAAAATACTGCAATAGAATCCTAACCAGGACTTTGATCTCTAACAACTTACAATTTCCAATTTTATATTTTACATTAGCTTACTTACATCCCGGTAGCAATTATCGATATTTCGATCCGACTATACCCAACCACTGACCTTTGAGCCCCCAAGGTGTTTATAATTTACCAGATATATTTCAGTCTTGCCTATGTGTCCCACTCTAGAAAGATCAAGTTCAACCTAATACCGAATCATATTCAGTCCAAGTAAAGGCTAATAACAATTTAAGTTTTAGATTTTCACCACCCCCCTTAAACCAGATACAAAGATGTCCAAAGAATGGTGGAATTGAATGGTATGTGAACTTTTGAGCATTTATTCTCTAAGCTATCATATTTATATAATTTTTTTCATTTTTTTCTATTTTTTTTACTTGGTCAATTTTAACTACGATTACCAACGAACATCATCAGAGGCATTCTTTTCGAGATGTTATCCCTAAAATCATACGTGAGTATTTTTCCCGCGAGATCCGGAACATCATCAGAGGCACTTACCACGGGATACTATCCTTAGTTCGTACATGAGTATTTTGTCCCTTCACTCTAAAAATATTAACCAAATTATTACCTAACATGCTCCTGATGGAAAAATGGGGCACCGTTATTTCTCGGATTTGCTTTCGTAAAAAGATCATAACGTGCCAGGTATTCTAAGGACATAGAAGTATCTAGCCTAAAGGAGTCTCTTTCCTCCTAATCCTCAGTTTCAGTATTCCTATCACTCCTAAAATGGGAACCCACTAACAGACTGATTAATTATATATTTATACAACAATAAACACAATGGGATATTTAATCTTTACTAAGTCAGCTGGCCTACCAATACATCACTATCCGGAAATGCTTTTAGCTTTAGTTTAATTTTTATCATTTAAGCACACAATTAGAAACTAAATCCCGATTGTACTATCATTTTCCATTTAATTTGCAGCCAGAATCTCAGACATTTTTGAACAATTTTTCATTTTTTTTCTTCATATAGACTAAATTAAAACACACTAAAATAAAAATAAGACGTAAGGCTTCCCATCCCCACACTTGAATCAAACATTGCCCTCAATGTGGAATGGGAATAAAACAAAGCAGAATAAAAATAAAAATACACCTACGACAAAAATAAAAATGCAAACTAAAATTAAAAAGAAAAATAAAGCGGAACGGACTCCCCTGATTAATTATTTAAATGAATGGCAAGCGAGCTCGTAACCGCAAGTCCTCCATTGAAGTGTATCCAAATCTTATGTGCGAATATCATCAGACCTGTACGAAAAAACAAAAAAAACAAAACGACTTGACTCGACCAAAACATTAGTAACAAATACGAAAAATCACAAAAATATAAACTAAGGACGAAATAAAATAAAATGAAAAATGAAGTTAAGATGGTGTTTACCTGGCAAAACGAGAACTCATAGACCGAATGAAAAAATTAAAAATTTAAAACTTACCTGGTCGCCGACCCCCTCGCGTATCGCGAGGGGTAACTGCTCATGCCTCGCGTACCGCGAGAACATCAAAGAGCCGACCCTTCTCCACCAGCCCAGGCGTATCGCCTACTCCTTCCTCCCTTCCAGGCGATACGCCTGGAACGCTATTTCCAGAGGATTTTTTGCTGTTGGTCTAAAAAATATTCTATCTCTTTTTTCTCTCCACTCCAGGTCCCTTGATCTAATTTTTTCCAGCAACCTGCACTCAAGACCTGCACAACTCACCCGGAATTCACCATCTCCATTTTCCACATTTTGAGTCCCCCGAATCACCTGCAAACACCGAAAAACACAAAACTTAAAAGACGCAAAATGCACAAAAGCTAAAATTGCAGAAAATTGAAAACACAACTACAAAATGTACAACCCGGGCACTTAATCATTTAGCCAAAACATCAAGACAACCTCCCAAACCATCCGGAGGCTTTGATTTCACATCTTTATCCACAAAATTACCGGTTTGCACCCGGTTCTCATTCTCCGAACTACCTACCAACTTCCTAATCCTTAACGCAACAAAATTTATTAACTCCAACAACATTTTAACCTTCCAATGCTTATAACGACCCGGTAGAAACTAAATTTCTCCTAGAAAACTCAAAGTCGGGTCATTTTCGCTCATAACCACTACCAACCTCCCCACACTTGGCCTAAGCACTATCCTATCCTCAAATTCACCTAAATCACCAAGTGTGGCTCTCCTACAACTACTCTCAACTACCAATATCTCTCCAACTGCCAATTCACTCCCGGGTTCTCCTAACGGGTCAAAATTCTCAATTTTATCCAATAACTCCTCTAACCCCAGGGATCTTCCCTACACTTATCCTCTATCACAACCTCTCCAACCACTTTCTCAACTACCTCACCGGGTTTCACTAATGGGTCAAAAATTGTGTTTTTGTCAACTAATTCAACTAACCCCCCGGTACTCTCCCCACACTCATTCTCCTCAATCTCTTCATCCTCCAACCTATTACCTACCACCACTAGATCTATGAACGACATCAAGGTACCTATCAAGCACACCGATTTGGTGCCACTATCCTCATGTCTACCCACCTTAAACATGACACTCTCATTATCAACCCTCAAAGTTATGGTACCCTTAAAAACATCCACTAAAGCACGGGCGGTCCTAAGGAAGGGCCTACCTAGAATCAAAGGGCAACTAGGGTCATAATCACTATCCACTACCACAAAGTCTATAGGGAACAAAAATTTATCAACTTTCACAAGCACATTTTCCACTATCCCTTTGGGTCTCACGACAAATTTGTTAGCTAAAGATATGTTCATGCAAGTAAGTGCAAACTCTCCTAATGCTAAGTGCTCAAAAACAGAATAAGGCATAACATTTATCGAGGCACCTAGATCAGCTAAAGCATAAGTCACAGAAGAACTACAAAAAATGCAAGGGATTGTGAAAATCCCCGGATCATTTAATTTCTTGGGTAATTTATTCTGAAACACGACCGAACAATTTGCGTCAAGATTTTTATCTGATAAAGCTTCCAGTTTCTTTTTACTACTTAACATATCCTTCAAAAACTTAGCATACTTAGGCATTTTATTTATAACTTCAGTAAATGGTAATGTGATCCTAAGTTGCCTAAGAATATCGAGAAACTGACCATACTCTTGTGCATTTTTCTGTCGAAATAGACGTTCAGGATACGGCACACGCTTCAAATCTTCTACTGTAATCGGTTGAGATGCAAATCTCACTCTCTTCTTCACCTTCGCCTCCTCCCACTTCAATGGCTTCTCTCTAACCGCCGGTTTCTTCACTACCTCCGCCTCGACGTTTGGTGCGGTACTTGCTAGTGTCACGCTCGGATGCACCCTCCCGTCTGGCGTCTCTAATTCGATATCCTTATCGACCGGCTCCTCCTCAACTATTGCCGGTGATGGACTCTGAACAACTCTCCCGCTCCTAGTTGTAATAACATTGACATTTGCGTTGGGGTTTTTGTACGTACTACCTGAAAACTGACCCCCACGGGAATTGAGCTCCTTCAGCTGCTTCGTGATGTCACCCACCGACCGTTGTAAATCCAGGAACGAAGCTTGTTGATTTCGTAGTAGCGTGTCATGCTCTGCCAGCTTCTTCTGTGTCCCCTCATCTCTCGCCACTATCTGCTGCAGGATCTGGGTCTGGTTAGAAATAAGCTCCCTAATCTCCTTAAAACCAGGCCCATCATCTCCTCCGCCATAGTTATTCCTCGGTGGAAAACCAGGTGGGTTTCCTCCCTCTCGCCATCCTGAATTCTGGCCACTCCTCCACCCAGACTGGAAAGAATTACCGAACTGGTTTCGGTTTCCAATATAATCGACCTGTTCAGAGGGAGCAAGCGGGCAGTCTCGGGTGTCATGAGTGCCTCTACACAGCTTACATTTGGTTTTGATATGGAGTTTGATTTCTTCTAAAGCCCTATAGATATTCTCTAACTCCTTAGGCTTCAAGGTCTCTGAGCCAATGTGATGAACACCCCGGGTAGATGTAGACGGTACGCGTGATCTAGTCGGGGCCAAGGTGGCTCTCCGATCTCCGGGTGTCTGTTGTTCAGCCAATGCAAAGCTCTCAAAAAGTGATTTACATTCATCCACAGTGATCTTTTCTATCATATGCCCTCCAGCCGAAATATTGAACTCCTTCTGAACAGAAAAATGAAGTCCATTGTAGAACTTTTCGAAAATAGCCCATTCCGTCAACCCGTGTTGCGGACATTTGCTCAGAAGGGTGTTGAATCTCTCATACGCGACCGAATAAGGCTCATCGGGGTCCATCCGAAAGGAGTGGATTTCCTCCTGAGTACGTGCAGCCTTGGCTGGAGGATGATATTTATTCAGGAATTTCGATGTCAGATCGTCCCAGGTGGCAATCGAATTTGGCGGAAGTGTCTCAAGCCACTCGGCGGCTCGAGACGTCATGGAGAATGGAAACAACCGCAGATATATAGTATCGTTCGCGACTCCCGTGAGTCTGAACGTATTGCAAATACGGTTAAAGCGCGAGATATGCATTGGAGCATCATCGTCCTCACGTCTATGAAAATGAATCGAATGTGTAAGCGCATTGATGACGTGAGACGGAACTTGCCAATTCGCGGTGTTGGCAATGTCAGGTTGGGCTATAGCAAACCAAGCGTCCTTAACCCCGGTGCTGGCCTGCTCGTGGACGGTGAGACGTGCCGCCATGGTGGTGAGATCAGGAAATGGGATGGGTTTAGTGTCGCGTGAGACGTGTGTGGAAGAAATGGATAGTTTCGAATGAGTGGTGGAGAGAATGAACGCCTCGAGTTCCGCGCGAAGTACGCGGAACCGTTCACGAATGTCCTTGTCGGGATCAGAAAGCGGTGTAAGTTCAGACGGACCTTGCGAACGGGTGTGTGGCATAAAACGGAAGAAGAATAAAAATAAAAATAAAAATAAAAATTATAAAAATAAAAAACCTAAAAATCTAGACTCGAAATCAGAAAATCCTAAGACTCTAGTCACGGAAAAACCTAAAAGACTCAAAATTTCCTAACAACGACCTAAGTTAATTATGCTATTGCCAAGTGTCCCCGGCAACGGCGCCAAAAACTTGATGTGTTCGGAACGTACCTAAAAATGACTATTAAAACCTAGACCTAGACACACCTAAATTTTAACGAAACTACCTAAACTAGACCGAACCCTAAGGAAAGTGTACCTGTAGGATTATAGTAAAGCTAAGGCAAGACCGGGAATATCGAACCCTAGAGACACTCTATAGACAAAATTAACCTAGACCTAAGAAATGAAAATACTGAGTAATTGAATTTGGGTTTTGGATTTTAGGAATTAAATTAAATTAACTTAATTAACAACTAACTAACAGACGAAAGCCAGAAACCTTAGAGAAATTCAGATGATGGAAGATATACCACCTAGACCTAGAATCGCAATTGACACCTAAACTTTACCTCGGCTTTAACTAATCTGATGGTGGCTAGTTCACCTTTTAAGTCCTTCCTAGACAGCAAATCTAACGCCCGAACATGAGTTCACCTTTTGAGTGCATCCTACCTCAACTAAACCTAACCACCCTCGAACCTAGTATAAGGCACCCTAGCCTAGCAGGAGCTACCGATAACTACCATGAATGACACGGAATAACAGGTTGACCAGTTTCCTAGGACACTTCCTTTTGAGACCGTGCTAACCTAGTTCGTTAACCAACCCAATTACCCGACAATTCTTTACCTTTTGAGTCTCAGAACAGGAAGCACATTGCAATCAAATCCCTACTTAACAATCAACACAATAGTTCAAGAAAAACCCTAAACCACTCTATTGCAATTAACCCTAAAGTTAACTACTTTATATAATTCACCTAAACCGAAAGACATTCGCGGGCAAATCATGCATTAATTATCACTTGTGGATCTGTTCAACAACACACATGTACATCAAACATGGCAATAATCGGGATTTAATAGAAGTGTACATCAATCAATTAATTAAAAGCCGAAAACAAAGTCAAAGCATCAATTACTCGTCATAACGGTCTAGATGGTACAATCAATTTAGCCTACAATCATGTCTAGAACAGAAAACATAATAAAGTCTGAATCTTGATTGAACAACATGATAGAAACTAGGAGTTTGTAATGAAAAGTAAGAAATCGGAAGAACCGGATAGTGATTTGTAGTGAATTCTTGATTCCCCGATGTTCCCCCTTGATCACAGCTCCTTCCTCCTCTGAAAATCGCCTCTGGTCGCTCTGGAATTCGTCTGGAAATCGTAGAATGCAAAAATAGAACCCTAACAGCGATTGTATGTCGAACCGTCTAAGTTTCCGGATTTTGGAGACGTAGACGTATCGCCTACTGGTCCCTCTCTCCTAGGCGATATGCCTGGAGTGTGCTATGCGGCAAACTAGTCGGTCAAACCGACTTTGACTTCGTTGACTTTCCTCCTCCTACGCGTATCGCGTAAAGATCCTCAAGTCCCAGGTGATATGCCTGGGACATCTTGTTCAGCAAATCTCTCTTCTTTTCTTGCTTTCTTCCTTCACTTGGATCCAATTATCATATGGCCTCGGGATTTACTTAGAAACCTGCAAAAACATATAAAACACACGAATAAAGACTCAAACCACAAACTTACTAAAAACTAACCGAAACTAACACAAACCAACTTAATTAGACTCAATTATATAAAGAAAAGACCCCGGAAATGAGATGTGTTTGCAACACATCAGGGGTTGTCACGTTCTCACTAAATCAGTGAAGCGTATTGACACCTCCGTCAACATCATCTGGAATGGTAACTGCTATAGTGTCAAGGTGACGGAAGACTTAACTTCCTGGGTTACGTCGTTTGACGAGGAGGAAGATTTTCCGGTGTCTTATGACGACGTTGTCGGGGATGACGATAAGTTTAATGGGTTGGTGGCTCCTTGGGAGGAGCTTGAAGAAGGAGAACTAAGCTCGCCAGAGAAGGTAGAATTCCGGCTGTTTGAAGAAGTTGACTTTCTTTCCAATAGTTTGGAGCAGGGCGGAAAGTGTCTCGAGGTGTCTGATGATCCAAGGTGTCAGTACCATGAAGGGGGGGGGGGTCATTTTTCTACTGCAGGAGAAACCCATGTTTCTACTCCTATTCCGTGGATTAAAAAACAAAAAGGGGTCAATTCTAAAAGAGTCAATCCTGGAAGATAGGGGTGTATGTTAAAAAGGTGGTGGGAAGGTGATGGTGTGGGGATTGTTGCTTAAGTCTCGAGCCAAAAAAAAAATCAGCGTCGACGTCTAAGAACTCGTTCTTCTTTCTCCAAAGGGATGCTAATTTCGAGTGATAGGGGTTCGGTGGGGTCCTATGACTCAGATGCGGCCTATTCGGTTCATCAAGAAGTGGAGGTATCCAAAGAGATTGGAGATTTGGTCGGTGTGCCTTTAAGCGGTTTTGAAGTTAGCCTCCATAAATTGATTATAGAGGAAGGATAAGGGGACAAAGTAGTTTCCTTATAAATTTTATGTCCTTGAATATAAGGGGGGCCCTAAATGAGGCTAAACATCTGTGGGTCAAGCGTCTTAGGAGCGAACATAAGGTCTCTTTTATTTCCATACAAGAAATGCAACTAGTTAATAAAGATGACATTCCGTGTGAAAAGCTTTGGGGTAGAACGGTTTTTTTACTACGAGGTGGTTGGGGCTAGTGGCCGTTCTGGGTGCCTGATCTCTATTTGGGACCCGGCTATCTTCGTAAAGGTGGACTCTGTCATCCATCCCAACTTTATAGTGGTGACGGGTAGTGTGGTTGGAGTGAACGATCTTATTTCGGTTGTCAATATTTACGGCCCTAATTTGGATCAGGTAAATTAGGAGGTTTGGTCCAGGATTGTCGAGATTAAAATTGCTAAAGGTGGTCTTTGGGTTGTTGTTGGAGATTTTAACGTTGTTCGAAATAGTTCGGAAAGAGATGGTGCCTCCTTTTGCCAATCTTTGTCGGATGTGTTTAACAATTTTAATTTGATTATGGGTTTGGTTGATCTTAATCTAGGGGGTCACAAGGTTTATGTTTTGTCGAGTGGTTGGTGTGGCATGAGCAAGATCGATAGGGGTATGGTTTATAGAGACTTTATTCATCAAAGGCCTAAAACATATGCGATGACGGTGGCTAGGGAGCATTCAGACCACTGTCCAATCATTATTAATATTGCCGCCGCATTTAATTCTTGTTTGAAAACTAAAGCTTATTAAAGGAGAGTTGAAAGATTGGAAAAATAAGGGTGACAAGGATGCTGACTCCATTATTAATTTGAAGGAGCAAATTGATGTCATCGATTATGTGGAGGAAGCTGGTCTTCTCACTGAAGAGGATAAATTCCTTAGGCTTAATCTAAAAAATCAGGTGCTTTTGCTCGAAAAGGCAAATCTTTTGGACCTCAAACAAAAAGTGAAGGTTAAGTGGGCTCTTGAAGGGGATGATAACTCAAGATTTTTTCACGGAATGATAAATAAAAAGGTGGAATGTAATCGCATTTTGGGCACTTGGATTGATGGGGTTTGGAGTAATAATCCCACTGATGTTAAAAATGTTGTTTTCGATTATTTCAAAGGTAGATTTAAAGAGCCATTATCCTCTCATCCAAAGATGCTTGATGGCGGTTTTAAATCGTTGTCATCGGTTCAAGGTTCCTTTTGTACTATGCCTTTCTCGTTGGTTGAAATTAAGTCGGCGGTATGGGATTGTGGGAATGAAAAAAGCCCGGGTCCAAACGGGTTCTAATTTTCTTTTTTCAAACGCTTTTGGGATCTCTTCTCTTTGGATTTCAAGAATTTTTTGGATGCCTTTCACTCTTCGGGTGTGGTTAGTAACGAGGTTAATTCGGCTTTCATTGCCCTCATGCCAGGTTAAAAACCCGGTTGGTATTGGAGAATTTCGGCCCACTATTATTGTGGGGGCTATCCAAAAAGTGATATCCAAATGTCTTGCCAATCGGATCTCTCTTGTTATGGATTCTATCATTAGTGAGTCCCAATTTGCTTTCGTAAAAGACCGGTTTATCCTTGATGGTCCCTTCATTATTAATGAGATTTTGGCTTGGCTTAAGGCATCTAAAGGTGAGGCATGTTTCCTCAAAATTGATTTAAAAAAAGCCTGCAACTCGGTCTATTGGTCGTTCTTGGATAATATTTTGGAGTTTATGGGTTTTCCTTGTCTTTGAAGGAAATGGATTTTCGGTTGTTTAAAGTCGGGAAGGTCGTCGGTGTTGGTTAATGGCTCTCCAACCATGGAATATAATATGACCCGCGGTCTTCGCCAAGGTGATCATTTGTCTCCTTTCCTTTTCACTAGTGTGATGGAGGCGCTCAATGTTTTGGTCATTAGAGTTTGCTATTTAGATACGTTCCATGGCCTAAATCTTCCTAATAATGGCCCTTGTGTTTCTCATCTTTTTTACGTAGATGATGCGTTGTTTGTGGGAGAAGCCTCGATGTCCAACTTTGCAAACTTAGCAAGAATTTTAGGTGTTTTTCTATGGCGTCCGGTTTGAAAATTAATCTAAAGAAAAGTTCCATTTTTGGTATGGGGGTTAATGCCTCATTTCTAAATGAATTGGCTATTAAACTCTATTGAAAAGTGGACGCCTTCCCGGTGACCTACCTTGGTGTTCCTATTGGCCAAAATCTCAATAGAATCCAAAGTTGGCCACCTATTATTGATAATTCAAGAAACGCCTCTCTAAATGGAAGTCAGATAGCTTATCGTTTGGCGGAAGAGTTACTCTTGCCAAAGCGGTGCTTGGGGATATACCAACGTACTATCTTTATTTGTTTAAAGCGTCGTGTGGTGTCATTAAAAAGATGGAAGCGATCCGTAGAAGCTTTGTGTGGGGAACAAATAGAAAACTGCTTAGATTGCTTGGAGAAATCTTCTTGCGGATAAGGTGGATGGCTGGTATTAGGTATTGGCTCGATTAAGGCGGCTAACGTGTCTTTGTTGTTGAAATGGCTCTTCCGCTTCAAGAGTAAGAGTGATATCATTTGGTCTAGGGTGATTCGAGGAATCTATGAGCCCAATAGGAATGCCTTGGCCCACCAGGTTAAGAGTTCCATTGGAGGTGGTTGGGTCAATGTTTTAAAAGCTTGGAAGGAGGTTAATTCTTTGGGCTTAGATGATTCCAATGGGCTTCACTACTCCTTGGTTAATGGCCACTTCCTTCGCTTCTGGGCCGATAATTGGACGGGTATGGGTCAACTAAAGCTTCTGTTGCCTTCTCTTTTTCGGATGGAAAAGAAGAAGAATTGTGTTGTCGCCGATAGAGTGTGCATGGCGGGTGAGGTGGTTGTCCCGTATGGGTTTGCGTCTCAGAGGAGTTTGTCGTCGGCTCTTAGAGATGACCTTAGCCTGCTGAATGATTTTCTGGAGGGTGTGAGATTGGCGCAGGGGCAGGACATTTGGGGTTGGGGGTCGTCATGTAGTGATGTCTATGATGTTGGCGCTGTGAGATCGATTGTCTAGAAGGGGTTACTTTCGGTGTCGGACCCTCCGTTCCCTTAGTTGAACTGGGTCCCCCTTAAGGTGAGTGCGTTTGTCTGGAGGGCTTCCCTAAATAGGATCCCGTCTAGAATGGCGCTTGCGCAGAGAGGCGGTTCCATCGATTCCATTTCCCAGATTGTTCTCGTTGTGATGAAACGACCGATCACCTATTATTCTCTTGTAATCAGGCGGTGTATATTTGGAATATAGTGGGTGCTTGGTGCCGCATTTCGAGTCTTTCTTTGTCAGGGATGAATGAGTTTCTCTATTTTATCTCAGGGTGGAATGGCTCTAAAAAAACGTAAGAAAGTTATGAAGGGGATTGCTTTCACTACTATGTGGTGTATTTGGAAGGCTCGAAACAATAACATCTTCAACAACAAGTCGGAGAGTAGTGATATCACGTTGGAGAACATAAAGGCTCTTTATTTTTTGTGGATTAGTAATAGGGGGAGATTGAGTGGGTGTTCTTGGCATGGTTGGTGTAATTTTCCTTTTCATGTTGTGTAACATCGCTTCCTAGCTTCTTGGTGGAGGTCTTCCCTTTTAGTTCTAATATATGGCTGGTTCTAAAAAAAATCTACTTATACTTTACTATAGCCTAATGCTAAACTATATATATGTATAATGTATATATATATATATATATATATATATATATATATATATATATATATAAGGTTAGATTCATTTGAGAACTTTTTGTTTTAAGAAACATTCTAGGCCATTAATTTTCAGGAGAGGACCACTCAAATTTATGGGGGGTGGATTTCTTTATATATAACTAGTGGCTCAGAATGGTTATCAAAAGTTCTCAAAACCAATTGGTTCTCAAATGATCCCACCTATATATAATATATCCCTACATCCTCTACATCCACCTTTTTTTTAAAAAAAAAGAACACCAAAAAAAACATTTTTTTAAAAACCCTATACCTCAAATCGTTATGGTGTCTTTCTAGAAACCTTTTTTTTCTTCAGCTTTTGTGACGTTTTTTTTGCTGTGGTGGATTTTTATCCTTTTTTTTTAAAATATCAAAAAAACACTTTTTTAATTATTTTTTTCCTAAAAACACCACTCTTCTAGTCGCACCAAACACATATTTTTTCTTAATTTATTTTAATTTTTATGTATTTTTTGGCTTTTTTTAGAAAAAATAAAAAACGCCACAAAAATTGAAAAAAAAGTGCTCTGGAAAGAATTTATAGCAATTTGAGTTATGATGTTTTAAATTTTTTTTTAAAACGTGTTTTTTTAAAAGGGAGGTGGATGTAGAGGATGTACGGATTTTGGTGGATATATTCTACCCCAACTCTCTCTCTCTCTCTCTCTCTCTCGTGAGAACCATGATAACACTTCGTAGCCACACATTTGGAATCTAGCCTATTTTATTTATTTTAATTCAAAAGAGTAATAAAGTATTTAACCTATATAACTAAAAGACAAAACCTTTTATTTAATAACTAAAATATTATTAACTATTAATATCTTGATTAGTCAAGATTAATTGTTTTAAATATTTTTTAAAAACTCTTTTTTATGTTTTTATTACGTTTATAATAAATTTTTAAACTTATTTTTTAAATATTTACTAATTATTTATTAAAAACTTTAAACTTTTTTATTTTCATTTTTTAACAATTTTTTAACAATTTTTTAACATTTTTTTATTAACTTTGAATATTTTACGTTTTTAATTATTTTTTTTAACTTTTTAAAACTTTTTATTAACTTTTTTTAACTCTTTTTTTACTTTTTAAATTATTTTTTTGAAATTTTTTTACTAGTTTTTTAATTTATTTTTTATGTTTTAATATAATATATTTTACTTTTCTTTACTTATTTTTTTTACATTTTTTTTACTTTTTATACTTTTATTAAATATTTTTTAAACTATTGTAATAACTTTTTTTTTACTATTTTAATCTATTTTTTAAAACTTTTTATTAGTTTTTTTAATTTACCTATTATATTTTTTTAAAATTATGTATTTTTTTTTACTTTTTTATAGTTCTACTTTTTTATACTTCTGTAAGCTTTTTTTTAATGTTTACTGTATAAAAATATTTTAAATGCCTACGCACATGTAAATATAGATATGAACAACCATGGAACATATGCGTACGAGCATGCAGCGATATGTAGCATCTATGTAACATATGCCTACTTGTTTACATTTTTGTTACACAATGCTTCAAGTTTGTAAGAACAAGCTACGTGGTTGTAGCAAGAAAATGTGTTTGGGCATTTACCTAATAGATAATGTGTTTATGAAAAATGAGAGAGAAGAAAATATGATATACTGATCAATGAGAGAAAATTTTAAATACTTATATTTTCTAATATTTTACATACGTGTAACTGTTCGTTACACATGTGTTTTTGTTCACTACGCATACGTAATTGTTCGTTACTAACATGTAACAACATACATTAAAAAACTACACCAAAGTTGTTGGTATTGTTTTGGTGCTAGTATTATCATGGTTTTAGTTTTCGACGGGTTGTAACCTTTTCTTAAGAGTTGTTAGGACTCTGTTACGAAAATGTAATGGATATATAAGAAGATGCAACCATGTAACAGATACCACAATGTATAGTTTATAAAAATGCTCGGTATATAGCCACCAATACTTTTATACAAATTCCTAATAAATAATTAACTACTCGCACCTTTTTATTTAAAACCATAGCTTAAATCAAAATCGCTAGTTAATCCCAATAACGACACCAAGAACAAAGTTTACGGGTTTATAAGACGACGTGAAACAATTTCTGGTACAAGTTTTAGGTGGTCCAATACCCAAAATAACAAGAAAAATTAAAAACAATGAATATGGAAGTCACTGGGTTCGAACCCATGACCTCTAGTTCACAAATCAATGACACAACCATTAGGGTAGTAGCTTATTTGGTTACGAAGTTTGATTAGTAAGTTCATATTTCCACATTTTAAGGAAAATGGTTTTATAGAAAAAAAAAATGTGTAAAAGGTTTAGGGTGGTCGGGATTCGAACCGGCGACCTTACAAGGCTACCTCTACGACAGCCCATGAGAACAGTTTCAATCCGAAGAAAAAAATACTTAACATGTTCCATTCGTATATCATCTTCCTCAAACATAACCATAATGCTCCCGATCACCATTAACGACGGAAAAGATTACAGAAGCTTTCGCAGGGACGGACCAGATGGGAATTAACAACTAAGATCGAATTCACTTGAGATTTAGTGCTATCTTAGATGTGAAACGATCACCGAAACACAACACGAAAGTGACGACTCGAAGCGGTGCCAGAGTGGACCTTTGACGTCCCTGCTGTGTTCCTCGTTGGCTATGGCCGGCTGAAAACTACTGCAGGTGGCTGGGCGTTGGTGCAAAACCGAGGACCAGAGCAACGATGGTGAACCCCGTACGACCGGAGGTGGGTGTGGGCTGTAGTTTTTATTTGCGGTGGTTCATCGAGAGTAGAAGGACATATTCATAACAGTGCACTCGAATTATTAAGGGTGAATCGATATGTGTTCAAGCAATTTGTGTAACCGACAACGATTAAGGTTGTTTATAAAAGGAAAGGCCGTTTCCGGAGGTGTACCGATAGACTATTAAATTTTGAGTCTCAAATTGACTTTAAGGAGTTGACTCAATTGGTCCCTCTCTATTTTACATAGTGGGAAGTCAAGTTTAGGAATTTACAAGGCAGGTCCTTGTAATTTTGACTAGTAAAAAAAAGATTAGGAAATGGCGAAACCGGTCCACAAGGTTTAAGGAAAGGTTAACGAGGCTAACAGGGTTGACAGAGAAACATAAACGATGGGTATACAAGTGTATATCAACACATGCTTAACGCATAACTTTATAGATATAAATGCTACATAACCACATAAAATAATAAATAATAACTCATAATTATTTGTTTTAGATTCAAATAAAAGCATAGATAATAACTCACATAAAATCATAGATTTAACTCACATAAAATCATAAACAATACGTATAATCTCGTGACACGTTGTCACATAAAATCATAGAATAAATCGTGTGAAGATTTATACATATATCACAGTGCATCATAAGTTAACTCGCCACATGAAATGTTAAAACATTCACAAGAAATCACAATGCAAGATTTACATAAAATCATAATATCAAATGTCTAGACTTGAGTGCATGCTCGTGTAGTGATGGTTATACAAAATCCTAATTTGTTAAGGTCAACATAGTCAACATATAAATGTTCACACAACATTTATTACAGTTTAAATTGAGTTAAAGATAGGGAAAGACCTGAAAAGAAGGATTGTCACAAAATCTGTCTTCAAGCCTCCAAAATCCGCCATCAAACCTCCAACTATCGATTCTGAGTTTTACCTCCCAAAAAAACGCATATCCAATGGATCAGACAACACCAAATCCATATTCAAAAGTTGCTAAAAAGAGAAAAGGTAATCAAATATTACCTCTGAGTTTTAAATAGTATCGTTATCCATTAGAATTGTTCGAGTAATTTCAGATTTCTCTTAACTTTTTGATTTTGAACTTAGGTTTTCGAGTTTAATTACACTTACGGTAATGTGTTGTTATGCTCATAACTTTTTAATATTGTATGTGTCATTGCATGTAAGGGATACCATGACTTGAGTAATCATAGTCGGTTTAAAGAAGGTAGATTTTAGGTGTCTTTGTATTGCACACAAACTGTTTGATGAAATGCCTCTGTAAAATCTTGTCCAGATTTGAACAAGGTAATCAACAATCAGAATGAAGTTGAAGGTACTTTGGCGGAAATTTTGTGATTATGTGTGATACTATCTGAAAGAAATCGCATTTCCTTCATCTTTGCCCGATCCGCTGATCATTTTAAAAAACGAAGAAAACTAACTTTTAAAGATAAATACTTGGTGACTCTTAAAATAACAATCAAGTTTTTGGTTATCATATTTCAAAATTGTTCTCCATCCATGTATCTTTTATGTTGTTCATATATATGTTGTTCATTAGAATCAAACATAAGTAACAATGAGTTTAATTTCTAGGGTGTAGGTTGTATCAGAACTAATAGTTTAACTAATATTAGTAGTTTAACCTTCATGTTCATGCTGAAGTTATGAAAATCCATTGTTGAGTTTACTTGTATATGATTTGTGAGAGCGTTTTAGCTCAAAATTGCTACCTTATAGACTCTTAAACCACTTGAAACTTTCTGCCCAAAATGACAGAATGTTTCTGTTCAGAAATGTTTATAGAAACCAGATCTAGAACACACAAAATGGAAGGAACATATATCTAACCATAAACCTTGCAATCAAGTTTGAGTTTTGAGAGGGAGTTTTAATCTCAAACTTTCTAGTTTTTTTTTGGAGTTAACATGTAACATCCCAAATTTGAGAAATACGTGACTAATATGATAGATACATATGATATAGGTCTTAGATAGTTAAACGTTATAAAATATATAGAAAATGCATGTTTACCCATTAACGGGTAATGAATTGATAAAAGATAGTATTATACGTGTTGATTGACAAAATAAAATATTGAAATGATATACATACGTGTTTTATAACAAAGATGAATGATATATATGATATTAGCATGAAAAACGTATTTAAACGTTAACATGATAAGTACAAATGATAACCGGAGAAAAATGCCTTTATATAATTGCAATATGTTAGATACAAGTGTAAATATATAAATATATATAATTGAATAACATGAATACATGTGAAATAATCATTTGATAAACACATATGTGGGAATACGTGTTTGAATAGTTAAACGTGTGAAAAATAGATAAGAACGTATTTTTACGTCAAACGGGTTGTTAAAAATAAATGAAACGTAGCGTATTCAAGTATTATACATGTTTATATTTATTATACGCATCCCGAGGCTTAGAAATTATTAGAAATATATCCTAATATGATTTGGGACATAAAATAATAAGTATATAAAAGTTTGAGGGGCTAAAATGTAAATTAGTAAAAATATAAATAAATATATATACACGTATGTATTTATATATCATCTTACGTGTCCCGAGCCCTATAAACCTTGAGAAATATGTCCCATAATATTTTAGTGCATAAAATAATAGAGGGGTAAAAGTTTAGGGGTCAAAAGTGGGATTAATAGAACTACAGGGACTAAATATATAAATAAAGCAAACCTGGCCAGAAAAGGGGTGCTCACGGACCGCAGCCCAATCTCACAAACTGTCGCAGAACGCGACAGTGCCGTCTACGCAGATTTGTGACTAGGCCACAAATTAACCACACCATTCAAACTTCGAGCTCACGATTCGGCCTCCTACGCGTCGATTTGGATCGATTGCTCACCTAGGCATGTGTAGGGCCCTTAAGAACACCTAATGGGTATAAATAGGAGCCTTGATTCGACAGAAACACTCACCAATTCATTGAAAAACAACCCGAAAACCCTCTTTCTGACCCAGCCTCTTCTTCTGTGAAATTCGGCCAAACTACGAGGAGTTAGGAGCTCAAATTTTGCAGTTCTTCATTAGTTGGTATGATATACAATAACCTCTTCCAGTTTTTCAAAATATTGTTGCTTTGTCGGGTTTTCAAAAATGTGTAAAAATTAGGGTTCTTGAGCTTGTTTTACTAAAATTGGGTGATCGGGTGAGAATTGGGGTCTGGATTTTTGTAGGTAATCCTAAATCAATGTATTTTAAGAAAGTGATAAGTTTATTTCAGGTTTGGAAAAGGTTTGGTATTGTTTTTGAAATGGGTCAAAATTAGGGTTTTCATAACATTGTTCTGTCAAAATTGGGTAAACGGTGTAGAATTAAGGTTTAATATTTTAAGGTATATTATAAAATGTTATAATGAATAAAATCTTAAGTTGGTTTAAAATAAAAATAAGTTTTGATAATTAAATGAGAAAATGGGAAATTAGGGTTTTGAAATATGGTTAATTGATATTGAACTATCCGGAGGTATTGGTACTTGGTTTTTGATATTAGAACATCTTTCTACATATAACAAGTATATATGGATTTACAATGGATAAATAATAAAGTAAAAATACCGAGATATTCGGCTACTTAGAAGTTCGTGTGGACCGGAAGGGTAAGTGCCTGTACTCTGGGGTTTCTTGCAAAGCGGGGGTGTCGCATAAATCCCAACTGGGACCTAACATACATCACTGGGCGATCCCTGTGTGAGCGTTTACTTATAGGCATGCGCGTCTTCATATTTCAGTAATAAGGTTATTTTGGTCATTATAACCTATAAAATGGATAATCTTAATTACTATATAATATTAAGATAATAAAATATAGAAATGAATATAGGAAGTGTTTATTATATAAAAGCTTGCGTTAATGCCATATGATACGCGATTAGGTTAAATTGGGAATCGCAACGGGAGTTATGTCTGAGTGAAGCTGTTAGAGACAAGGTGAGTTCTATGAGCCCACTCTTAAATGTTTTAAATGTTTTAAATTTTTCCGGGCTGATATACATACAAGTGTTATGAAAATACATTCAAATCGTTTATAACTGAAATGCTAGCTATTTTAACTGTTAGAAACTATTAAACTGTTTTTTATTGATATATACGTGAAAGGTCATGAAAGTATATTTACAATAATTATGGGTGAAATATCTTTTAAATTGTTAAACTGTTAAATTGCTTTTGAATTGATATACATGTGAATTGTTATGAAAATATATTAAGATGCTTATACGTGAAATGCTAGGAAGCATTGAAATGCTTAAACGTAAAGTGTCTTAAATGGATAAACTGTTAAGCTGCTTTGGGTGGATATATAAATGATATATTATGAAAATGATTTTTTATTGCTTTTGCGTGTTTTTACGCAATTATAATGAGTGTGACATGGTATGTGTTATATTTGCTTTGAAATTAAATAGTCAAGTGATAGGGAAATTGTTAATAGACATTATAGTGAATATGTATTTATACATGAGAACATGTGATTCATTTACCTTTATTATTATGTGGTGGATACGCTGCAGTACTTCCTATATATAAGCATAATAATGTTAGTTACCCGATATATCGAAAGTGTGGTGGATACGCTACCGGTACATCCTATATATATGCTCTAACGGTAAATTAGGGGATGTTCACTTGTTGCAGTATATGAATGCCTTATCGCTGTCTACTAATGAACTTAAGTCACTTAGGTATTTAACTAGGGGCGGGGTAGTAGTACTAGGGGAGTTGGAATTGTTATTAAAAATAGTCTCTGCTTATAGGGGATGGAAGATAAGTTTCTGCTTATAATTAGCAGATGGAAGCTAGATCCCTGCTTATAAAATAGCGGATGGAAGAGAGGTCTCTGCTATTAAAATAGCGGGTGGAAGTTAGTCATTAAAGTATAGCTTTGTCCCCACCTATAAAATAGCGGATGGAAGTACAAATATAGACTGAGAGCAATTAAAAGGTTAGTAAGTATAGTGGGATAGATATCTTCTATTGAAAAATGTGCCTAGTTATAAATGACTGTTATGGTTTGTATGATTCAGTTATGTGTTATACTTTATAAATGTTTGTGAAAAAGGGATCGTGCATGTCCAAAGGTTTTAACCTCGTAACGAGGTAAAGTTTTTTGAATATAGAACTCACTAGCATAAGCTGACCTTTTCAAAAATATATGTATGTCAGGTCAAGGTGAGGCTTCAACTAGCTATGAGAAGGCCCTTAAATAAGGGATTAGAGAAGCAAGCCATCAGATGAGAGGTTTGGCAAGCTGGCATAGTTGTAGTAATAAAACGTAGTGATAGTTAGAATTACTTTATGTAAATCATCTCTCTTACTTGTAGTACTTGGCTTTATAAATAAACGTTTAAAAATTCCGCTGCTTAGCTATCTATGTTGTACCTTGTGTTCATGAGTAAACCCGATGCGTGACCCCTCATAGAGCCAAGTATGGGAGTGAGCGTCACATAACAACCATGTTGCCTTCCATGTTGTTGTAAAAAAAAAAACTTCTCGTATCAAGAAAAATAAAAAAAGCCTTTAAAACCGAAGTTTTTTCCCATGACTTTTTTCACCACAAGTAATAAAGTGCAATGAGTTTTATTGGAATTTTAACATGAATATCAATAATATATGTTTTACACACATATTCAAGTATAGTGAGTTTAAAATCCTTGGCGAGTAGTATAGTGAGTTTTTAAATCCGTGGTGAGTTTTAAAAAGCTATATATTCAAGTTATTGCATTGAGTAATTAGAATATGTATTTATAAGTGAGTTTTATTATGATACTTATTCCGTCGTGAGTCTTAAGAATCAGTTGATGTTTAACACTAATTTGAACTTAAATTGATAAAACGGTCCCTAGTAGTTCATAATTTGGAGCAAGTTTGTAGTGAAATTTATTTGACTCATACAATTTCTGTTTAGTTGTCTTGTTCTAAAACACTAGGGGTCTGTTTGGTATAAAGTAGTGAAATGAAATGGGTTAGAGAATGGAATGGTCGAGGAAAGGAAATTGATCATTAACATTCCATCCTCATGTTTGGTTACCATGTGAGAATTAAATAAATCATTGATTCGTATTGTTGGTTAGTAAAAGCAAAGTAATCGAATATAATTTACTAATATTTCCATTTAAAATTAATATATTTGTTTTGTATTTATATTTTTTAATGTTTTAATATTTTTTATTTTATTTTAGTTTTTATTAAATAATTTATTTTTTAATTTTTATTTTATTTTTTTATTTTTTAGTTTCTAATTTTATTTTATCTTTATTATTTTTTGTTTTTTTTTAACTTTTTATTTGTTGTTTTATTTTTATTTTTATTTTGTATTTATTTAATTATTGTTTTTCATTTTTTATTTTTATATTTTTCCTTTTTTTTCCTTTTTGTTTTTTTTTTCATAAAATTTTAAGAAGAAATTTAATTGAAAAAAAAAACTTTCATTCCATTCCATGAAACAATCGGAAAAAAACATCTCTCCCTTGTGGAATGAAAATCTTTAAAAATGGAAGGAATCACATTCCTCATGTAATGATCCATTGCATTCAAATGTGTTACCGAATATATCATTTTTTTATTTCGATGTAAAGACTTTTTTCATTCCACCATTCATTCCTGCATACCAAATGCTACCTAACAATATATGTTTATTGTTAAGTTTTAAAAGTAGGTGGAAAATCAGAATCTAAAACGAGCTCAATGCCGCCATCAGTTGCTCTGCCAGAAGGGGAAAATGATGATGATTAGAAGATGAATAAAGGTAATTAAAGGCTTAATCATTGGCTAGTTGGATGAAATTAGTGAGTTAACACTAAGATGTGATTATTAACACTCACTAGTGATAATATACTTTTATTTTAATTTTAGAATCTATCTTGAGTTTTTATACAATTAAGTGAGTTTTAATTGTTTGTTTATAACATGGTTTTTAAAAACTATGTGAGTTATTTACATTCGAACCTAGACCTTTGCTGGATGGTAAATGTTATATCGAGTTTATTTATAAGTTTAGTTAAGTATTTTGAAACTCTTTGTTTTCGAATTCAATGGCTGCCTTCCAAGTTTGCTTGAAGGTTTTGTTAGCAGCATCTTTGCTTGTTGATATTTTAGCTGTAGCTGGTTAGGTAAAAGAACATTATTATTATTATTATTATTATTATTATTATTATTATTATTATTATTATTATTATTATAATTATTATAATTATTATTATAATTATAATAATAATAATAATTATTATTATTATTATTTTTATTATTTTATTTTTTCCGTTTAAAAAAAAGAAATGTTTATGTGGGTAGTATGTTATAAAGTGCATTTTTGTGGTAATAGTTTCTTTAAAAAAATTGTAGATCAAAACTAAAACTGAAATTCACCAATTATGACTCTAATGTCAAAGATCAGTAGGGACCGGATAACTATAGTTTAGACAATTTCAAGCTCTAGCTTATGATTTTGCCATCTATGTAGGCAATTCTTACTGGAGCATTTACAAGACGAGATTACAAGAGTGCCATGGCAATTGCTAGTCGTCTACTTCAAGTGAGTTTGACTTTGACATTGACTTGACTCGACTCGCCTTGCCTTTCCTTAATATTAGTGATCTGTTTTTACTTTCTGTAGTTAGGTCTATCTCTGGGACTCACTCTCTCAGTTATTACTCGCTGTTGAGTTTAAAACTCACTGTTGAGCTTTAAAACTCAATGTTAAGTATGAAACTTACCATTAAGTTTAAAACTCGCCAATTTTAAAACTCACTTTAAACTTTAAAATTCAATGTTCTATAGAATTCGCTTAAAACTCACTGCAAATTATAAAACCCAATGTTGAGTAAAACTCACTGTTTTTTTTAACTCAATTCAAACTTTAAAACTCAATGTTCTATTCAACTCACTGTTGAGTTTTAAAACTAACCACTGAGTTTAAAACTCATTATTGTGTTTTAAAACTCACTATTAAGTTTAAAACTCATTGCTTTTTAAACTCACTTCAAACTTGAAAACTCAATGTTAAAACTCATTGTTAAAACTCATTGCTGTGTTTAGAACACACTGTTTTTAAAACTCATTGTTCAGTCTAGAACTCATTATAAAAAATTAAAGTCCTATAAAACTCATTATTGAGTTATTATGTCAATTTTGAGTTTATCGACGCTCTATAAAACTCACTATTGACTCTATAACAATACTTTAGTACTAATAAAAAATAGCACCAGAAAGAGAAGTTCATATAGGACCAGACTTTTTTTAAAAAAGTACTAAAGTTTTTAGTGAGTTTTAATACTTTCTTTAAAACTAAAACTGAGTTTCTAAATAATTATAAAACTCACTAGGTTTTCAGTTAATTTTATATATCTCAACAGTGAGTTTTAACTTATCGTATGCTACGTGGTATGACGGATATTGGTTGTTGACAGTTGAATTAGATTGATATTTTTGTTTGTCAATCATGATCAAAGATTGTCGTTATATATATATATACTAGGATAGAACCCGTATGTTATACGGGTTAAATCATTTTTTTTTGGTAAAGGGTTATACGGGTTAAATCATTAGAAAATATATATAAATGATAATTCATGCATACTCATTTGATTACCCGAATAACGTATTACATTACATTTAATAAAGTTATAATTCATAATATGGTATTGGTGACTTTATCTTCTTCATAAAAAAATATTTAGAGCATGTCTCTACTTGTATATTTGGAAAAAATACAACATGAACATGATCATCTTTAAAAATGGTTGTTAGAAAAACAATCCAACCTTGAATAGCGACCAACACTAACTTATGATTTGACAAACTTGAGAATTTAAGTCTCGATAGAAAGTTAGGTGAGCATAAAATTTCATCAAAATTATAATGAACATTTTTTAATTGTTGAGTATAAAGTCTAAATTATAATTAGAATATTATAATGTTAAATCAATAAAAAAATTATCTTGGTATATATTAGATAACGTACAATTGTATTAGTCATGATGTTTAAAATTTCCAATTTTAATGAACATAGATCATTTGATATGATAGAAAAACTATTTAATATTGGATATTATGAACATAAATTTTATTGTTTACGGATTTCTCTATAAATAGTATCATCCACAATGTTGATTAGATTTGTAAAACAATATTAGTTATTCATTAGTTATAATATTAAATACGATTTGCTCAATTATATTTGAAAAACACGGTAAATAAATGTCTATTGTTATTTTATAAATTTTTAAATATTTATTAAATGAAAATAATAATAGTTTAAAAAAGAATTTTAAATAAAAATTAGATGTAAATTGATATATGATTGTCATAATTCCATAAATATAATTAAATAAAAATATATCATGATTACAAGGGATATAATTTCCTAAAAAAGAATTCATTAGGGATTAGATTTGGGAGGGAAAAATTATGTGAGAATGATTCTAGTGTTGACAAGTGTCAACAATTGTAATTGTTTATTAGAGTAGGAAGATATATATATATATATATATATATATATATAATATATATTTTTTTAACATGTTTTTTTAACATTCTGTTTATATATAATCAATAGGTAGAAAGGATATCAAGAATCCTCGTGAGGATCATGTTTAGGATTCAAACTCCGCATCAGTAACGTTAATGATTTTACTGCTTCTTTGGGTAACAACTCAAAAGTTTATAAAATGTATCCAGATTTTTTGATATGAAAGAGTAACTCCATCCTCTTTAAAATTCTTTCTAATATTCTGAAAACTTCTTTTAACTTTTAAAATTGTTCCATATTTCAGTGAGTTTTAAAATTCAAATTTCCAGTGAGTCTTTAACTTACGGTTTAATATGAACTTTAAAGCTCAAATTTAGAGTTTGGTGAGTGTGTATTTTTTTTAATTGTTATTGTAGTGTGTAGAAAAATGCAGGGTGCTATGTTGTTTCATTTCGTGGGTTCTAATAGACAACTCATTACCATGGATAAAACTCACTATTGTTTATAAAACTCACTACTGACTTTAGAACTCAGTGTTATGTTTATCCGAAATATGTTGAATGGGTTGAAATTAAATACACCTAAAGTGCATCTCGAATGAATACTATTGATATAACTCCGTAATGATAAATGTACATGGCTTCAATTAAATAAAACAATAAAAACTTTGGATATGGCTTCACATACCTTACGACCTAGACTGATATTTCAACCCAATAAGATGGTCTACACCTAACTGAATTACCATTGTTTACAACTCTATTGATTTTGTACCTAAGTGAGTTTTATAACTTGGATTATTAAAATCCAATAAACCTTTTTTTTATACTTAGTGAGTTTTATAATCAGTGTTTTTTTTAACTCACCGAGTTTTACAACCAGTGAGCTTTATACTTAGTGAGTTTTATAATCAGTGTTATTTTTAAACTCACTGACTTTTATAATTAATGAGCTTTATACTTATTGAGTTTTATAATCGGTGTTTTTTATACTTAGTGAGCATTATACTCGGTGAGTTTTATCATTAGTGAGCTTTATGCTTACTGAGTTTTATAACTATTTGAGTTTTATAATCAGTGAGTTTTATAAATCTATTGAATTAGTAGTGATACTTAGTCAGTTTTATAATCAGTGAGCTTCATACTTAGTGAGTTTTATAATCAGTGTTTTTCTTAAACTCACTGAGTAATATAATCAATGAGCTTTATACTTAGTGAGTACTATAACTAGTGTTTTTTTTAAACTCACTAAGTTTTATAATCAGTGAGCTTTATACTTAGTAAGTTTTATAATCGGTTTTTTTTATACTTAGTGAGTTTTTATAATTAGTGAGCTTTATGCTTACTGAGTTTTATAATCACCGAGTTTTATAACTAACTGAGTTTTATAATCAGTGAGTTTTATAACTCTATTGAATTAGTAGCGAGTTTAATTCACTGAATTTTAAATTTTAAAACTCACTAAAATAGAGTTATAAAACTTACGGATTATAAAACTCAGTTACTTATAAATAAAACTCACTGAAATAGATCCAATTAAATTCGAGTTCTAATGAGTTTAATAAAACTTAGTTCTAATGATTATAAAACTCACTGATTATAAAAACAAGTGATTATAAAACTAAGTGAGTTTTAACTACAGTGAGATAAAAAAAAAACACGCTGATTATAAAACTCACTAAGTATAAAGCTCATTAATTATAACACTTAGCTCACAAATGCTCAACGATTGGTCAGTGCTAGTTAAAGCTTGAAAATCAAACAAACTTGTCCAAATGTATTTATGATGTATATAGAATATAAATACATTTGGTTTTACATGTACAACCCTAGAAGACGCCTACATGCAGTAATATTATACACTTATGTTTTATAATTAAAATAAGCTTAAATGTTGATTATGAATTTTAGATTTCTTAAACCGTAGTTAAAACTCACTAAGTTGTGCTTATAGTTTAGGAAAGTAAGTTGTAAATCCTTAGTGTGTTTTAATAAGCCATATATTTAAGTTCCTTTTGTAGTGAGTTTTAAATGAGTTTTATAATTCAAGCTATTAGCTTTAAAAATCTAATGTATTATGCATTCTATATATATTAGTTTTAAAACAAAATCTGAGTTTTAAGTCCTTAGTGAGTTTTAATTAAATTAGTAACACCAGTGAGTTTTATTGGCATAATTTTATTTTAAAAACATTTAGCTTTCAACTGTAGTGAGTTTTATACATAAATGGTTTATGGGTACTTTTTATACTTATCATCTATTAACCTCTTCGATTTAGATTGTAATTGGATCTGTTGTTCATAGACATATCACCCACTCACGGGTCTTAATATAGTATATACTAACCCATCTTGATTAGGAAGAGGGGTATAGATCTCTACAAAGTCACTGCATCCTGGGTTCGACACCGAAGTTTTCCGTGGCAAGTTTTCTCTCGTACATATAAAGTCCTACAAATGCTAGCTACAAACTTGACAAATTTTCCTATTTGACCAATAAGTGAGTTTTAAAACATGATATTGTAAAGTTAGTTCAATTAAAACTCACTAAACAATGAGTTTAAAAAACAGTTAGTTTGTGATTCAGTAAACAGTGAGTTTAAAAAACAGTTAGTTTGTGATTCAGTAAATAGTGTGTTTAAAAAACAGTTGGTTTAATTAAACTAAAGATGATGGGCCTACATTCTCTTATGAATCAGGTGACACCAAATTTGGATAATGATAGATGGGTTTGGGACAATAGTGAGGATCATGATAGTACCGAATAAAGTCAATATTCTTTGTTGGAGAATACAAATGGACCGCATCCCTACCTTGAAAGCTTTGTTGAGAAAAATGGTTGTTAATTGTAATATGTGTAAAATGTGCCATAATTACAGTGAATGCATTGAACAACTTTTTGGGAGACGCCATAGGGTGGTGGAGCTAGGGGAGCAAGTCAAAAGATGGTGCAAGATTCAACACTTACATGTTGATGTTGAGTATCCTACCATCAGAAGTTTGGGAAAATGTAAGGAATAAAATAATTAATGCAGTGATTGTGTGTCGTTTGATGTATTCGGAGTTGTAGAAATTGGTGATCGAATCCTGAATCGTTAGATAAATAAACAGATAACACGTATGTAAATATTACATGTGGTTATCTGGTTGAGATCAGCAGCAGTTAGATTATCCATCCTGTGAGTAGTCTTGGTTCCCGTTTAGGGTGTTTGATAATGATGGTGAATCGTAGAGGGTCTGTGAATTAGAGAAAGAAGCAGAGAAAGAGAGAGAGGGACGAATTCTATGTGGTTATTAACCCCTTAATCTCTCTAATACATTCCCTATATATACACCCAAGGGGAAACCCTGATTCTATCATTAAGGGCAATTACGTCCATCAAATAAATGCTTGATAGGGTTAATTAGGTAATTGATCATTTAAGATAAACGATTAAAGGCCACATATAATATATGTATTATATATATATATATATACACATGAATTACACATATATATATTTGATTAAATATCGTCTAAAAATTCTCCCACTTGGCCGAGTAATCATTTATAATGAGTTAGTAGATAAGGCTGATCAGAATTTAATACTCATTTCAATTTTAAACCAAAATTGCAACAGAAAATACAGTCATAGAGTTGATTATCCAACTCAAGACCCCCATTAATCATACTACAACCCCAAATTTAAAATTCAACTTATATTCATAATCAATCACAAAAATAAGCCCTTAACGTTGATTTATAATAAAACTGTCTATATGTCAATAATGCATGCATAACATATTCAGAGACAAAATCAATCGGAGAGGAAATTAAATTAAAATAAGAAGTATGATATGCTAGATAAGGTCTTTAGTAAAGCCCATCCTCGAAACAAGTTCTTCGAGTACTTTAGTTGGGAGACCCTTAGTCATCGGATCTGCAAGCATATCCTTAGTACTTATATACTCAATACAAAGAACATTTTTCCTCAACTCGTTCACAAACAAACAAATACTTTGTATCGAGATATAGTCCAGCGCCAGTCGAACTGTTACTGTTCGAGAAAGTAACGGCAACTGAATTATCACAATAAAGCTTCAATGGTCTAGAAATGGAATAAACAATTTTGAGTCCAGTGATCAGGTTTCTGAGTAACATTTCATGATAGGTTGCGTTGTAAACAGCAATGTACTCTGCCATCATAATGGATGTTGAAGTTAGCGGTTGTTTATGACTTTTCCATGAAATGGGCCTGCCTGCTAACATAAAGATGTATCCCAAGGTGAATTTCTTATCACCTTTGCATTTAGCAAAATCGGAATTAGAATATCCGACTAATTCATATATCTAAGAACCTTCTTAGCTGCTGTTCAGTGATCATGGCCAGGATTAGTTTGATAACGGCCTAACATGCTAGCAATGTAAGCAATATCTGGACGAGTACAGACTTGAGCATACATGATGCTACCAACTACAGATGCATAAGGTATAATTTTCATTCGCTCCTTTTCCTCATCTGTTTCCGGACATTGGATCGAGCCGAAAACATCTCCTTTAACTACAGGAGCTTTAGAGGGGTTACTGTGTTGCATGTTATATCGAGCGAGGACACGCTCAATGTAGGCCTTTTGCGACAAGCCTTAGATCCCTTTGGCTCTATCTCGGTGTATTTCGATGCCTATAACGTAAGAAGCCTCTCCGAGATCCTTCATGTCAAAGTTGAGCGAAAGTAATCGCTTTGACTCATGCAACATATCTAAACTATTACTTGCCAAGAGAATGTAATCTACGTATAAGACAAGTATAGTAAAGTTGCTCCCACTCAACTTAAGAAAGGTGCATTGGTCCACTTGACTCTTCAGGAAACCTTGTTTCTTCATTACTTCATCAAACTTTTAATACCACTGACACGATGCTTGTTTCAACCCGTATATAGATGTCTTTAACTTGCAGACTAAATGTTCTTGACCTTCTGGTTTAAACCCATCAGGTTGCGTCATGAACACTTCTTCATACAAGTCATCGTTCAGGAAAGCATTTTTGACGTCCATTTGATGTAGCTCTAAATCAAAATGAGCTACTAGGGCCGCAACGACCCTTAAGGAATCCTTTCAAGAGACAGGAGAAAAGGTCTCTTGATAATCAATTCCTTCTTTCTGAGCGTAGCCTTTTGCAACCAGTCTCGCTTTGTAGCGTTCAACGCTTCCTTGAGGATCTAGTTTGGTTTTGAAGACCCATTTACATCCTACGGGTTTTGCACCGTTGGGTAATTCAACTAAATCCAAAACGTCATTTTTATTCATGGAATTTAGCTCGTCAAGCATGGCTTTATTCCATTCAGAAGACTGATCACTGCTCATGGCTTCTTTATAGAGGTAGGATCAACAAACTTTCCACCATCTGATTCAATTTCAGCCAGGTAAGTTTCATAGTCATCAAAGTTAGTAGGCTTTCTAACTCTAAATGACCTCTTGGGTTGAACAACAGGTTTAGCGGGTTCAGCATTGTTTTGTGGTTGTTCGTTTGAAGTATCTTCATTTCCTGGTGAGGGTGGTTATGTGAGAGGTTGTGTGGGTGTAGTGTCGGCAATGGAGGCGTGTACAAGAGGAGTACTCGGAGTGATGGTAAGCGACGAGTCCCTCACCCCGCGTCTTGTACTTCTCTACAAATCATCTGAAGAATTGTCACTACTCCCACTGATGTTATGATCTTCACGGAACACGGCATTTCTTGATTCTACTATACGAGTGACATGGGAAGGACAACAAAACCGATGATCCTTTGAGTGTTCAGGATAACCGATGAAGTTACAGGTTATGGTTTTCATATCAAGTTTCTTTAAGAAGGGATTATATAGTTTGGCCTCGGCAAGACAACCCCATACTTTCATATGTTTTAGACTCGGGTTCCTTCCTGTCCAGAGTTCATAAGGAGTTTTAGGGATAGATTTTGAGGGAACTCTATTGAGTATATGAATGGCTGCTTTCAAGGCCTCGGTCCATAGGAATAGAGGTAATCCTGAGCTGGCTAACATACTTCGTACCATGTTCATTAGGGTTATGTTTCTCCTTTCAGCAACACCATTCTGTTGAGGAGTACCAGGAATGGTATATTGATTCACAATCCCCTGGCTTTTGCAAAACTAATAAAATGGATCAGGGGCCTGACCCAAATCCGTATGTCTACCATAATACTCACCTCCTCTATCTGACCTCACAACTTTTATTTGAAGACCACATTGTTTTTCAACTTCAGTTTTATAGTCTTTAAAAGTCGTTAGCGATTTAGATTTTTCTTTGATGAGATACAAATACATATAACAAGAATAATCATTTATAAAAGTGATAAATGAGTTATGTCCTGTAATTCCAGTGGTAGTGTAGGGGCCACTAATGTCAGTATGAATAATTTCTAATAATTTAGAACTTCTAGTGGCGTCCTTCTTATTAGTTGATGTCATTTTGCCTTTAATGCATTCAACTCATGTTCCAAAATCATTGAAATCGAGAGATGGTAAAATTTCATTTTTTTCACGAGTTTCGCTAAATGATCACGTGAAATATGGCCTAAACGTTGATGCCATAACATAGATGAAGTTTCTAAGTCTCTTTTGGGTTTTCTCTTTGTTGATGGTTTGTTAATGTTATACGACAACAAAGAATTAATGAAAACATCATCTAGTTCTAATCTATAAAGACCACCATCCAGATAACCAAAACCAAATACTTGAGAATTAAAATAGATAGTAAGTTTTCCATGACCATGAGAAACATCAAAATCGTCCATGTCTAACTTTGGTCCTGATACTAGATTCCGAGTAATCTCAGGAATATATAAGGTATCATAAAGTTTAATACATAAACCAGTTTTCATTATTAAATCTAAGGTTCCCACGGCTTTAACGGCTAAATCCTTTCCATTCCCAAGCTTAAACGTTCTTTGGTTTCTTTCCAGCATCTGGATTGTATGGAAGCCCTGAGTAGAATTGGTTACATGAACAATAGAACCATAATCAAACCACCATGAATTAGTTGGAACATTTAAATTAAAGGACTCAATTATCATATTTAGATGATTACCTTTCTTAGCCAGCCAATCCTTGAAACCTTTGTAGTCCTTCTGTTTATGTCCAAGCTTGCGACAGAACTTATAGTAAGGTTTATTCTTGGAGTTATTAGAGCTGGATGTCGTACCTTCATCCTTCTTCTGAGCCTTAGGATACTCCCTTTGTGGAAACTTGCCCTTCCTCTTGTTGTTGGAGTTAGCAGTCACGAGGTAAGCAACTTCTGGTTTGTCAAGGTTCTGACGTTCTTCCTCTTGCACGCACATCTCAATCAGCTCGCTCATCTTCCATTTGTCCTTCTGAGCATTGTAGTTGACTTTGAAGGTTTCGAAAGACGCAGGAAGAGAAAGACGCAGGAAGAGAGGTCATAATGAAGTGAACCAGAAACGTCTCGCCAATCGGCATGTCTAAAACCTTAAGCTTGTTGGCAATGTCGTTAATTATCTCAGGTGCTTACGAATACTACCCTTTCCATCATACTTAGTAGTCAGCAGTTTGAGAATAAGGTTGCCAGCATGCACTTTTGAGGTTCCTTTGTAATACTCCTCCACGGATTTCAGGTAAGTTTTGGCATTGTCAGAATCTGGTATAGCCCCCCTGATGGCAATCTTAATAGATTTCTTTATGATCAAAAGGCACATCTTGTTGCACTTCACCCATTTCTCATGAGCACTCTTTTATTCAGTAGTGCTTGAACTAGTGATAGCATCAGGGGCATCTTCTATGAGTGCCTGATCAAAACCTAATATACCAAGATACAAATTCATAGAATCCTTCCAAGCAGCAAAATTTGTTCTAGTTAAGGTTTTAACTCTGAAAGTTGAGGCTTAGAGTGAACGAGAGAGAGAATTTTAAGATACTTAACAAAGAATATTATAGTGATTAATTGGAGAATAATAGTAATACAATAATAACAATAATAATAATAATAATAATAATAATAATAATAATAATAATAATAATAATAATAATAATATAAAATTAATAATTATAATAATAAGCAGACATAAATAAGGACCATAGAAATGAAGCAACGAAGTTGTGATAAAAGTCTATTACAATCACCAAAATTAATAGACGAAATTAAGGTTCTACTTAAATGAATCAGCTTTCGCGTTGGTTACTTGCCTATCACCTAAGCATTATGAACTAGATAAGGGTATGTGCATAAAGTGATGTATCACATCAGCGTTGGCCAGAAATGATACATCTAAGCTTTATGTACAAATTACGTTCGCTGAATACAGGTGCAAATCATCAGCGTTGGCCAGGAGAGAAACACTTGTATAAGAAAGGCGAATGTTTAATTTTTAATTGATAATCAATGTTGTTGGTCCTCACTGATCTTTTACAGTGCAAATGATGATGTTTTGAGAAGAAAACCAAATAAACAACAACAAAGATGATATTCAATAGCTCAAATGGGTTTTCAAGTATTGAACAATCACAACATGAACCAAGATGATGATAAGAGATGATTACAGCTACAATAATGATAAGAAAAGCTCCTAGCCGTCACCAAAACTTACCAAAACGCAGATTTCTTGTATTAGGGTTCAAAGGTTGCAAAAGTTACAAGATTGTGCTCCAAGGCAACATATAAATACAAACCAGTGAACAGTTTCGCTGGCAGTTTCGCTGGCCAAGCGAAACTGTCACTTAACCGACCTATCTAGCCACCGAGTGAAACTACAGTTTCGCTCGGTAGTGTCGTTGGCTACCAAACATAACAGAAATACAAATAAGCTATTCTAAACAAGCTATCTAAACAGATGATTGAATTCCTCCCTACATTGATCTTCAATATTCCCCCTAGGGAGGGATTCAGCCACTTGATTCTTCATTCATCAGCACCGGCTTCACTTGGGCTTGGCATCTTGTTCAAATCAGTTTCCCCCAAAACGTTGGACACTTCAGCTACGGGGATTTCAGTCTCTGGTTCCCCCAAAACGGTTGACATGTCAGCAACGGGGACTTCAGTCTCTGGTTCCTCCACAACAACTGGTTCATCAGCAACCGGAACCTCAGCAGGCTTCACAACCTTTTCAGAAGATTCTCCAAGTCCGCTCCATGTTTTGTTCATTCTGTTTGCTAGATCCCTGTCCTCTTCCATTCTCTCTTCACCTTCCCTGACTTTCTCTGCTAAATCCCGTATCTCTTTGATAATCCCTCTGGCTTTGTTGGCTACCCTCACAAACAGGTTAGCTTCTTCAACAGTGTCGTCTCCTGCCCCACATCTGATAGGATTTTCACATAGAGTCTTCAAATCATCATTACTGAAGGAGAATACTTCCATGGTGTCAAACAATCTAATCTCATCATTTTCTCCTATTCTTATCACAGCTTCCCCGGTTTGGTTGTCATAAAACCACTTTTTGAAATTTTGCAGCCTTGACGGTTCTTGATCTGGTATTCTGATCCTGCTCATTGTCTTTGCTGGCTTCAATTTAAGATGAACTCTGGGCTTCCCTGTTGCCTCATCAATTTCAGTCTTGGACTTAATTCTTTGACCTTTCATGTATCCAAAAGACACGAAGTCGTCTTTTGCAGCTTGCTGCAGATTTTTCTGCAAGTTGCCAGCCCTTTCACTTTTATCTGCATCAATTAAGGGGAGCTCAGACAACCTTCTTAGATCCCATCTGGGCAGGGTCTTGAACTTATCACGTTTGTGAAGATATGAAATGCTACCCCCTTCTCTTAATCATGAAAACACGAACGACTGCATTGAATTTCCAGCTTATAATGTGACGATCAGACTCTTTTCTTCTGGGTTGAGAGATGTTTTGAAATAAAGGAGTCTGATCCACAAGCTCAGGTTTTGTGAACCATTCATCTCTGTTTAAGTTAATAATGTCTTCACTGACCGAGCTGATCTTCGCCTGATAAGTAAGTGAGTTTTCTTTCAAATAATAGTCTGCAGGCTCAGATCGGTCATCAATATCAGCTTCTTCATCACTTTCGTCTACCAGGTGAAATTTAGCCTGGACGATCTCTGGCTGTGGTTGCTCTGTTTCAACACTAAACAGATTTGCATCACTGACATTGATAGCATCCAAATCTTCAGCATTGGGGGCTCCACTATCATCAGCCTCATTCACACCTGATCCACTTCCTCCGACTCCACCAGATCCACTACCTCCTGCTCTACCAGCTTCACCAGAACCACTGCCTCCCGCTGCTCCAGATGTATCCTTTAAGATGTCACCAATTGACTCGATCTCAGAATCACTCATTTGACCTGGCATGTTCAGATGCTTCTTAATTTCGTTCATCTCTACCACCAAAAATTTGATCAACGAAGATTGTTTAGCAATGATCTCGTTCATGTTTTTGATCTGAGCATCTTTCTCCTTTTCTCTGATTTCAGAATTAACCAGTTTGGTCTTGATCATACCCAATTCATTAGCCAGGGAGGTATTTACACCTCTGATGACATCTTCGTCCATTTCAGCCCTGGGATCAACCCTTCTTTTCTTAGCAGCCCTCAATTCATCTTCTATGGGTGCACTATGTTTTTCTTTTGATTTCTGTTTTTGCTGTGCAATGTTCTCAAGTTCTTCTTCAATTTCATCTACATGCTCCTTTCCCGAGCTTCTCACGTATTGTTTCCTCTTACCTTTCACACTGTCACTCACCTTTCCTTCAGCTCTCCTCTGGTTTTCATCTTCTATCAACCTTTTAATATATTCAAACCTCTTCTCAGGATACATGTGTTTCATCAAGTATGTAGTGTATCCTGAGAAATCAGCTCTCTTTCCTGCGCAGTCGGACAAGATTCTAGGATGCATCGGATTAATGACAAGTGCCGCACCCATCTTTGGCAGTTCAGGCTCAAGATGTTCTATAATCATTTCCACAAACCTCGGATACAACAACCATCTAGATTTCTTCAGAGCTTGAATATTTGCTGCCATCGCGTCAAAAATCCTTTGAGGAATGTTTGCCTTCTTGCCTCTGCAAACCAACAACATAGCTTCAGCCCAAATCAGGTTTAAACCGTCTGATCCACCTTTTCTGTCGTCAAGGCAAGAAATGAAGACGTGGGCAATGTATCTCCATTCTTTCGACAACAAGGACTTCTTAATTTCCTTCTTATTCTTCCACAACTCTCCGTCTTCATATCCCATGTCGCGTTCAAAACCTCTCAGCACTTCCAGATCTTTCATCTTTGTAACATTACCGACATCTTCTTCTAATTTAAGTGCTTCGGCGATTGTTTTCATAGTAATAACAATATCTTTCTTCATGACCTTAGCACGGATACACTCTGGTTTCGATTTAACATCGTACTCGGCCGTGAGCCAGAATTCTTTAATGTGTCTTTCGTCGATGATCGGCGAGTAAGAAATTACGTGAGAGATGCAGGACTGTTTCAACCACGCGATACAATCTCTAAATCCAATAGATTTGTCAGTGCTGTCATCCAGATATGCCGTGACGTTGCTCCGAGGATCATGCTTTAAATCTGACATTTTTATGAATCTGGAACCGGTATCTGTAAATTGATGAAACGATGAAACAGTTTGGCGAACTTGAGAATTTCGCGAGTTAAGTTAGGGTTTACAGGTTTCTCGGTGAAAAAGACAGTTATGACCGAGATTTTCTCGATGACGGGTTTAAATACACGGGCAGATTCGCTGCTAGTTTCGCTCTAGCGAAACAATAGTTTCGCCTAGCGAAAGAGCAAATTTGCTCAAGCCAAACAGATTAGTTTCGCCGATAACGACAGAATAGGTTCGCTAATAGCCCATGCGGCGAAACTAATTGGGCGAAACACAGTTTCGCTGAAACCCTAATTTTCAACAAGAGACTTATTTGATATTTAGAACTTTTGAAAAACCGACAAACTCACACAAATCACCAAATTATTTACAGAGTATCGATCTTATCAAAAATAACGCAGAAAGAAAAATCGTTTTGAATTTTCAAAATGGGAATTAAAAACGACTATACAAGCAAACTTTAATTTTAATTTTTAGAGAAAGATCCAGACATGAGATCATATCAACCAATACGCATCATACACATTTCAATTTCAATTTTAATCAGCATGCAAGTCAAGCAGATCCCGAATGCATCATATTGATATTAAGCATGCACTAATAGTATTTAACATTTTTGGATATGCTTAAGGTAAATTAATCATGCACTGATCACCCAGCCTCACTCTATCAAAGACGTTAACAAATCATCATATTTATCATGATTTTTCTTTTAATTCTTTTTCAAGTGAGATAAGCGTTCATGATGTTTCATGCAAAAATAAAGCAGAACCCTAAGTGAACAGCAATCAGGTCGGCCGCAAGGCACGCAGAGAAAGCCCGATGCACTTAGGAAAATAAAAAAATGGAAAATAAAGCAGAAATCGTATATATCAACAATAGTCAGGTCGGCTTGTGGGCACGCAGAGAAAGTCCGATGATATATACTAAACACCAAGAAAATAAAGAAGAAACTCAATCAGCAGGTGATCAGGTCGGCCGCCTAGGCACGCAAAGAAGACCCACTGAGTCGAGTGTAAAAATGGCATAAAGCCTTATTTGCAAAGCACGCGTACATCAGAACATCTCTTAATATCAGAATCATTGCAACACTTATCCAGAAATGAAAACTAGAGCAAATCAGGCAAGCGTTATGTTTATATCCTACTCATAGATATCATATTAGGCATACACACCCAAGGATCATACAAGCACAATACAACCTTTATTTTTACTCTATCCATGGCAGATAACGCAGGTTGATATACTATCATTTCTCACAAGGTCGGATCAATTTCTCATTTTTGTTTTTGTTTGAAATTATTTATATACCAAATTTTCTGATGACTTCAATTTTCCCCCAAAATCCACAAATACTCTATTTTTGGATTTTCAAAAAAAATGAAGAACAAAACAAAAGTGATTCGATCGATACTTGACACAAAAATGATAGACGCTTGAACGGAGACACACAAACAAAGAAAAAGTTTAGACGAGGAATCCGATATGAATGCATGAGGGAATAAAAGACCACTATTTACATCAACGAGCCAATTTAAAGCAATTTTAGAGCGATTTACCCCAAATTCCCCCACAAGGATGCAAAGAATACATTAATAAACAGTTATGAAAGATTTGCAAGGTAAATTGAACTAAAATACTCCCCTGATCGTATTCCAGTAGCAATTGGCCAGAAATCATTAAAAGATAGATGACATGTTCGTTGATTTCTTGATTTAGAAGTTTGGCCAATCATCCTGCTTAACTGTAACGATCACCTGGTACAAGACACAAGAAATTAGCATGATGACCTCAATAAAACAAACTTAAAAATAAAATAGAGTTAAAAAATATGTACAGGTTTTTTTTTTTTTTTTTTATCAAAAATTTAAAAGGAAATCATGCCCAGCATTTTAATAAGTTCATAAAAGCGGGGTTTATCAAAAGTTTTAGTGAAAATATCTGCTTTCTGGGCCTTGGTTTCAATGGGGATAACATCAATGAACCCTTTTTCCTGAGCATCTCGGATTGCATGAATCCGTGTTTCGATATGTTTTGTTCTGGAATGGTGAATCGGATTCTTGGAGATTCCAACAGCAGCTTCGTTGTCGCAGAACAACGGTGTATGGAGAAAGTTGATTCCATAGTCCATCATCTGGTGTTGAATCCATAGCACTTGACAGCAGCAACTGGAGGCGGCAATGTATTCGGCTTCGCCTGTAGATAAGGAGACAGTTGTTTGCTTCTTGCTTTGCCACGAAACCAAACATTCCCCCAGAAACTGGCATCCTCCAGAAACAGACTTTCTATCCAGTTTGCATCCTCCGTGATCACTGTCTGAATATGAATTAAGCTCAAAACTTCCACCCTTAGGATACCATAATCCCAATCTTGATGAACCCTTCAAATAACGGAAGATTCGCTTGACCGCCTTTTCGTGAGATTCCCTTGGATCAGCTTGATAACGGGCACAATAGCACACAGCAAAAGTAATGTCCGGACGACTGGATGTGAGATACATTAGAGACCCAATCATTGAACGATAGTACTTGGGGTCAACTCGCTTTCCCAGATTGTCAGGAGTCAAACACGTCTGAGATGTGAAGGGAGTGAGTTCAGCCGATGCATCGTTCATTTTGAATTTCTTCAGAATCTCCAGAATGTACTTTTCTTGATGGATGAGAATACCGTCTGACTTTTGTTCCACTTGCAATCCTAGAAAGAAACTCATTTCCCCCATCATGCTCATTTCAAAATGCTCCTTCATCAATTCCTCAAATTCTCGACATATCTTCTCATTGGTTGAGCCGAAGATGATATCGTCCACATACACTTGAACCATCAGCATTTCTCCATTCACCTCTTTCTTGAACAGCGTCATATCGATAGACCCACGAGTAAAACCTTTTCCCAATAGATACTGAGTCAAAGTTTCATACCAAATTTTGGGTGCCTGATGAAGACCGTACAGAGATTTATCCAGCTTGTAGACTTTGTCAGGAAATTCATGATCTTCGAAGCCAGGAGGTTGAAGCACATAAATATCTTCATCAATATCCCCGTACAAGAATGCACACTTGACGTCCATTTGGAACACCTTGAAGTCCTTGTATGCAGCATGAGTTAGAAAAATTCGGATCACCTCAATGCGTGCAACCGGTGCAAACACGTCTGTATAGTCAATGCCTTCTTCCTGATAAAAGCCTTGAACCACCAGTCTTGCTTTGTTTCTGATAACAACACCTCTATCATCCATTTTGTTCCGGAAAACCCACTTCGTACCAATTGGAACTTTATTCTCAGGAAGATCCACCAATTGCCAAACCTTCAGCTTTCTGAATTGTTGTAGTTCAGCCTGCATGGAGTCCACCCAACTTGGATCTGCAAGAGCTTCATCTATGTTTTTAGGAACAATCTGAGACAGAAAACACGCAAACAAACATTCATTAATCAATCCTGACTGATGACGAGTCCTCACTCCATCCGTAATCGAGCCAATGACGAGGTCATGTGGATGATCTTTTAAGGTTTTGAGATTTAAGTCAAGGTGGAGGGGAGCGGGTTCGGTGGTTTGAGGTAGTTCATGAGAGGAAGATGGAGGATCGGGTTGATGTGGGGGTTGTGAGGATGAGGATGGGTTTTGTTGTGGAATTTCAGGTTGAGGGGTGATAATTACGAGAGGAGGATTGTCATTTGCTTCAGCGAGGATAGGAAGATTGAATGACTTGAACAGTGTGTCTGAATCATAAAACCATTCGGGTCCAGTTCCGGTGTTGGGAGAGTTAGATTCTTGCCAGTCCACGTAGTAGGATTCCTGCACAATACGAGTACGTTTGTTATAAACACGATAAGCTTTTTGTGATGAAGAATACCCCATGAAGAAACACTCATCGGAGACAGCTCCAAATTTTGTGATTTGAGCTTCGGTATTCAGCAATGTGCACGAACATCCGAACGGCCTAAAGAAGTCAATCAGCGGCTTCCTTCCATGATACAGCTTGTATGACGTCTTCAACTTATCTTTTACGATCAGGACACGATTCAGCACGTAGGACGCACAGTTCACAGCTTCAGCCCAGAAGATGATCGACAGCTTTGATTCAATCAGCATTGTGCGAGCAGCTTCAACCAGTGTGCGATTCTTCCTTTCAGCAACTCCATTCTGCTGTGGAGTTCTTGCTGCACTGTATTGCCGAAGAATCCCTTTGTTTGCACAGAAAGAGTCAAAGATCTGATTTCGAAATTCAGTTCCGTTATCACTTCTGATTGCCTTGACTTTCTTGCTTCTTGAACTTTCCACGGACATGATGATATTTTGTAAAGCTTCAGTCGTTTCACTCTTGTGCATCAAGAATCTGACCCAAGAGTACCTGGAATAATCATCAGTCACAACAAGACAGTAAGTTCACTTTCCCAGACTTTGGACACTAATAGGTCCAAATAAATCAGTATGGAGCAATTCTAAGGGACTAGAAATAGAATTCTCCAATTTGGGCTTATGTGGCTTCTTATGTTGTTTTCCTTTAGCACATGAAAGACATTTTTCAACAACAGAAAAATATTTGTATGGAAGACCTCGGACCAAATTGTTTTTGACAAGATTGTTTAGAATTTTGAAATTTATGTGTCCTAGACGTCTATGCCACAAGAAGCACTCAGAAACAGATGCCTTTGAAAGTAAACAAGTCATGGAGGAAGAGAGTGATGCAGTTGAGGTTAAATTCAGCAAGTATGTGTCATTGATGCGAGGCGCACGCATCGCCACCATCTCTTCGGGCACAGTAAATTCAGGCTTAAGAAACAGGCATTCATTTGCTTTGAACAATACGGGAATATTCTTGTCACAGATTTGTGACACGCTCAGAAGATTAAACTTTAATTCGGGTACATGGTTGACGTGCTCCAGAGTAAGAGACCCATTTGACACATCTCCTTGTCCAACCATCTTACCACCTCTTTTATTACCTGCAAAAGAAACAAACCCACCATCCACGATTCTGTAATTTGTGAGCAGGTCTTCCATCCCTGTCATATGCCGAGAGCATCCCGAATCTATATGCCAATAACTATTCTTTGGGAGTGCCTTTTCTGCAGCAAGAGCTTTTTCGCATGTGCACACTGGTGTGCTTGCAGTTTTCTCATTCATCTTCTTCTCAGCTTCTTCCTTCTGACAACTATTAACTGTGTGGTCATTGCTTTGTTCATGAATTTGAGCTGCAAGAGCTTGATTGATGGCTTCCTCGGCTTCAGAGACCTCCGAACTCCAGTCAAAGTTAGTCAGAAGAGCCACTTCTTTGGTTGGCTTGGCTTCTGCTTTGTCAGTGATAGGGATGACACGAGTTGCAGGCTCAGAGGTCGGTTCAGTAACAATTGGACTTGGGCACTCCCTTTTGAAATGGCCAAGTTGCTTACAGTTGTAGCATCTAAGCTTAGCCTTGTCGAAACCAACTCTTCCATTTTGATTCTTGAAGGTGTTTCTCCCAGTGCGTTCGAAGAATTTTCTAGCACGAACAGTCAACATGGCCATTTGCCACTTTAGGTCAGTTTCTTCCAAGTCATCTGGATCAACTTGGTACATATCCTCAGCAGTCAGAGTCGAACCTTGAAGTTCTCTAGCAGCGAAAGCTTGATAACTGTTAGTAAACAATGAGAACAATCCCATGTATTCAGGTGAAATCTGGGATGTTTGCTGAGTAGTGGCGGAAGCAGTTGAGGATTGAACCAGATCCAAGATGTGAAGATTGAAGTTGAGATAAGGCTCCTTTGGGTGTGACGGCTGAGATGAGAGCAGAATTCTGAGAATAAACTTTAGCAGGACCCATGGTTTGATTATACTCTCTCCTTTGAACGTCCAGCTCAAAAGACTTGAGCTTATTGATTACATCCATAAGCTTGTAATCGGTGAAACCCCTTTCTTGTTTCAGCATGTGAACCTGAATGCTCCACTCAGGTGGAAGAGCATCCAGCAGCTTCTTGATTTGTTCAGAGTTAGTGAGTTTCGAATCATACTTCTTCAGATTGCTTGACACGGTCAGAAAACGATTTGTTAAATCATTTAACTTTTCATTCTTCATGCCGGTGAATGAGTTGAATTCTTTGGTTGCTTGGGCCTCTTTGTCCTTCACCAGATCTTCATTGACCGTCATAAAACTCACAAAGTGCATCAAACAGACTTTTTGCATCAGAGTGCTCAGCGAAACGATTGTAGATTTCTTGTGACAAGCATAGAGAAAGAGCACCAAGAGCTTTTTGATCTCGATCAATAAGTTTCAAATCTTTCTCCGAAAAGGAAGACGGATTAGTGTTGATCTGTGTTACTTCACCAGTAGTAGTTGTTGGAACATGAGGTCCGTTGACAATCGACAACCATTGATTGTAATCGGTGTACAGAAAGAACGATTTCAGACATCGTTTCCAATCTTCAAATATTGTCTCCATTGATCAGCCTTGGTGGTCGGTTTGGAGCAATGCTTTCAGTGTCAGCAGCATTTGTACCTGATGCCATCTTAAATCAGCCTGAAATAACAAAGACACGAGCAAACAAGGAACAATAAAATTTAATTAGTTTCGCTGAGAGTCTTAGTTTCGCCCAGTAATTTCGCTCGGAAATCCTGAACAATTTCGCTGGAACTTATAATTTCGCCAGCAGTTTCGCTTGGAAACACTGAATCCAGTCAGCAATTTCGCCAACTAGTTTCGCTATATGCACGGGCAGTACTTTCGCTCGGAAATACCCGATGACACACAGTTTCGCTAGCTAGTTTCGCTGGAAACTGGTTTGAACTTTCGTTCAAGAAAAGGTCGATAGTTTCGCTTGCTAATGTACGAGCGAAAGTGTAGTGTCGCTCGGTAGTTTCGCAGAGAAGCTGCAAAATCGCTTGATAGTTTCGCTGTCTGAAGGCACAGTTTCGCTGAACAATCAGCAGTTTCGCCCAGAACAGAAAACCCTCTTTTTGAAGAAGAAATGCTCAAAAATCAACCCAAATCACTATAGAGTAATGATCGGTTGATTGCAGAAGCTTTAGTGCATCAAAACACACAATATTCAATCAATTTCCAGTCCAAAACAATGAGATTTCAGAATCAAATAGATTTTCAAAGTTTTACCCAAAAACACTAAAAAACACCAAAATCAAGAGCACAAAGGCTCTGATACCATATTGTTGGTCCTCACTGATCTTTTACAGTGCAAATGATGATGTTTTGAGAAGAAAACCAAATAAACAACAACAAAGATGATATTCAATAGCTCAAATGGGTTTTCAAGTATTGAACAATCACAACATGAACCAAGATGATGATAAGAGATGATTACAGCTACAATAATGATAAGAAAAGCTCCTAGCCGTCACCAAAACTTACCAAAACGCAGATTTCTTGTATTAGGGTTCAAAGGTTGCAAAAGTTACAAGATTGTGCTCCAAGGAAACATATAAATACAAACCAGTGAACAGTTTCGCTGGCAGTTTCGCTGGCCAAGCGAAACTGTCACTTAACCGACCTATCTAGCCACCGAGCGAAACTACAGTTTCGCTCGGTAGTGTCGCTGGCTACCAAACATAACAGAAATACAAATAAGCTATTCTAAACAAGCTATCTAAACAGAACATTGAATTCCTCCCTACATTGATCTTCAAATGTAAAAACAACGAATCCATGTTGGCCAGAATCGAGGTTTTAAAGATGTTATCAATTTAAGCGAATGGATTATGTTATCAATTTAAGCGAATGGATTAGTTTAATTTAAAAATTAGTTAACTAGTATTAGAAAAATAATGGCATTGGTGTAGGTCCAGAAACAACAACTAATCACGATATTTTAATCACAAACGAGTGCGGAATCCTCGTTTATGATTGATTCAAGATAGAGAAGAGAAGAAACACGAAGAATACGATGATTAAACGTTAAAAACCTGATCTTGCACACAAGATGAACTTGTCGGGTACAAAACAGTAAATCGTAAACTAGCTCCTCTCAAGATTACGATCGTAATCACTTGGCAGCTCTTGGAAATCTTAAACCGCCAACCCCAAACAAGGAGGTCTAGAGGGGTTTATATAGGCACCCCAATGGGTTTACTATTGGGCCTCTTGAGTCATAAACCCAATAGTAAACTCAAGCCCAATCATAAACTAGCCTACATACAATAACCAAACTAGTCTACTAAACTAATGAAACCCTCTAAGCCCAGCCCAACATATTTAATATTACAAGCCTCATAATCTAGCCTCTACAATCTTCCCCTAGGCTTGTGATATTAAATGTCTTCAATCTTTGAAAATCTTCTTCTTGATTGGCCGGCATAGATGCTGATGAAGATTCTTTCCGCAGATCTCTTAATTGGGTTTCATAACGGGCACTTGGGACTTTCTCTTGATCAGCATCAGCTCGAACTTGTTTAAATGACAATCAATGAAATGGAGGACTCTCATTGACTTGCTTCTCTTGAAAGAATTGGTTCTTGCTGAATCTTCGGTAACTGTCTTGAATCTTCATAAATTAGAGGGTAAAAAGTTTGAACACCTCTAACTTTGAAGAACTTGGTTGATGATCTTGAAACTTCATGATCTCTGACTGCTATCTGCATCATTTTCTTCATCAAAGATCGACTTGACATCTTCAGCTTCCCCTAAACATGTGAACATCTTCTTTGAAGCTCTTTTGAAGCTTTTGGAAACTTATAAAGACACCAACAACTTCCCCTGAACAGTTGCTTTTCAGATAGAAGTCTTGTCCGGCTGGTTCTTTAACTTGAGCAGTAGCATCAGCAGCATCTTTCTATCATCAACCTGTCTGACACACATTTGAAAAAAAATATACTCCACCAAACATTTGATGACCGGTCTTTGGGTTATGAGGTAATTATCATCTGTTCAGTTGATTCAAATTAACATAATTTTAACCACAAACCCTAATATAGATTACGGGTTTTCTATAAATCTTCCCCTGAACCCAAGACCTCTAAAGACTTCCCCTTAACTGATAACTTCCCCTCAGCTAAGGACTTCCCCTAAGATAATACATATTATCTTCGAGTTCCCTTCAGATACTATGTATTATGGAAGTCTTTTCATTAGATAATAAGTATCATCCTCGAGTTCCCTTCGGATAATACTTATTATCCTCTCTCCTTCCCCTAAAAATTTTTCAAGATCTGACGGAGGAAGTCTTTTCCATTAGATAATAAGTATCATCCTCGAGTTCCCTTCGGATAATACTTATTATCCCATACTCCTTCCCCTAAAAATTTGGCAAGATCTGTCGGGGGCATATTGTCATGCATTAAAACCCATGAAAAACACATTTTGACTTCTCAAATCAACCTGGCCAAGACGAAAACACACCAAAAAGAACTTAACGACTCACACACGAAAGATAAAAACAAACAAATACTTACCAATATCAAACATGAGAATGTTTACAAGGGATCAAACTGTATGAATCTGACTGAGGAACCCTTTTCAGCTTCAGTTACTCGACTAGTCCAGGTGATTGCCAGTATGTTTGTCCGCTTTAAACTCAAACCCGTTTAATCCCAACCGAATGCGTCATGTTTAATATAGTACAATATTACCATCATGTTTAATTGTCCGCACACCCAAGCGTACACAGCAAAACCTACCCAACCTCAGAGTTTATTGAGGATTCACAAACCCCCAGCTTGAGGAACCATGCAATACCGTTATGACTACCACTTATTTCATTAACCATCAGTTGGTGATCAGGTCGGCCGCTAAGCACGCAAAGAAGACCAACTGAGTGATTATTTATTCTCTTTTATTTTTTCATTTCTTTTTCATTTCTTTTTCTTTTCTTTTTCTTTTCTTTATTATGTGGTGTAGTCATGACAGAAGAGACATGGCGTGTGAGAGAGTGAATACTAGGTAATTACCACTCTCAACCCATTTTTTCCAGGACCCAGTCTTTTAAACCATGCAACCTGAGATGGGAAACTAAACATATATATCTTTTAAGTTCACTGCACTTTCATTGGAGGTAATAAGTTTAGGTCGAGCCTACGGAGCATATCACCGTGGAGCTTGCCTTTCACTTCCGCCTTACGCGTGTCAGCCATCTCCAACCCGGATATTCATTTTACTTCCCCTAAACTTCTCAGAAACAAGACACAAACAATTAAAAATTGAAAAGCACACTATTTTTGAGGGGTCAACTTTTTCTTCATCTTTACATTTCTTCCCTTGAGATAATACATATTATCTTCGAGTTCCCTTCAGATACTATGTATTATGGAAGTCTTTTCATTAGATAATAAGTATCATCCTCGAGTTCCCTTCGGATAATACTTATTATCCTCTCTCCTTCCCCTAAAAATTTGTCAAGATCTGACGGAGGAAGTCTTTTCCATTAGATAATAAGTATCATCCTCGAGTTCCCTTCGAATAATACTTATTATCCCATACTCCTTCCCCTAAAAATTTGGCAAGATCTGTCGGGGTCATATTGTCATGCATTAAAACCCATGAAAAACACATTTTGACTTCTCAAATCAACCTGGCCAAGACGAAAACACACCAAAAAGAACTTAACGACTCACACACGAAAGATAAAAACAAACAAATACTTACCAATATCAAACATGAGAATGTTTACAAGGGATCAAACTGTATGAATCTGACTGAGGAACCCTTTTCAGCTTCAGTTACTCGACTAGTCCAGGTGATTGCCAGTATGTTTGTCCGCTTTAAACTCAAACCCGTTTAATCCCAACCGAATGCGTCATGTTTAATAAAGTACAATATTACCATCATGTTTAATTATCCCCACACCCAAGCGTACACAGCAAAACCTACCCAACCTCAGAGTTTATTGAGGATTCACAAACCCCCAGCTTGAGGAACCATGCAATACCGTTATGACTACCACTTATTTCATTAACCAACAGTTGGTGATCAGCTCGGCCGCTAAGCACGCAAAGAAGACCAACTGAGTGATTATTTATTCTCTTTTCTTTTTTCATTTCTTTTTCATTTCTTTTTCTTTTCTTTTTCTTTTCTTTATTATGTGGTGTAGTCATGACAGCAGAGACATGGCGTGTGAGAGAGTGAATACTAGGTAATTACCACTCTCAACCTATTTTTGCCAGGACTCAGTCTTTTAAACCATGCAACCTGAGATGGGAAACTAAACATATATATCTTTTAAGTTCACTGCACTTTCATTGGAGGTAATAAGTTTAGGTCGAGCCTACGGAGCATATCACCGTGGAGCTTGCCTTTCACTTCCGCCTTACGCGTGTCAGCCATCTCCAACCCGGACATTCATTTTACTTCCCCTAAACTTCTCAGAAACAAGACACAAACAATTAAAAATTGAAAAGCACACTATTTTTGAGGGGTCAACTTTTTCTTCATCTTTACATTTCTTCCCTTGAGATAATACATATTATCTTCGAGTTCCCTTCAGATACTATGTATTATGGAAGTCTTTTCATTAGATAATAAGTATCATCCTCGAGTTCCCTTCGGATAATACTTATTATCCTCTCTCCTTCCCCTAAAAATTTGTCAAGATCTGACGGAGGAAGTCTTTTCCATTAGATAATAAGTATCATCCTCGAGATCCCTTCGGATAATACTTATTATCCCATACTCCTTCCCCTAAAAATTTGGCAAGATCTGTCGGGGGCATATTGTCATGCATTAAAACCCATGAAAATCACATTTTGACTTCTCAAATCAACCTGGCCAAGACGAAAACACACCAAAAAGAACTTAACGACTCACACACGAAAGATAAAAACAAACAAATACTTACCAATATCAAACATGAGAATGTTTACAAGGGATCAAACTGTATGAATCTGACTGAGGAACCCTTTTCAGCTTCAGTTACTCGACTAGTCCAGGTGATTGCCAGTATGTTTGTCCGCTTTAAACTCAAACTCGTTTAATCCCAACCGAATGCGTCATGTTTAATATAGTACAATATTACCATCATGTTTAATTGTCCGCACACCCAAGCGTACACAGCAAAACCTACCCAACCTCAGAGTTTATTGAGGATTCACAAACCCCCAGCTTGAGGAACCATGCAATACCGTTATGACTACCACTTATTTCATTAACCATCAGTTTGTGATCAGGTCGGCCGCTAAGCACGCAAAGAAGACCAACTGAGTGATTATTTATTCTCTTTTCTTTTTTCATTTCTTTTTCTTTTCTTTTTCTTTTCTTTATTATGTGGTGTAGTCATGACAGCAGAGACATGGCGTGTGAGAGAGTGAATACTAGGTAATTACCACTCTCAACCCATTTTTGCCGGGACTCAGTCTTTTAAACCATGCAACCTGAGATGGGAAACTAAACATATATATCTTTTAAGTTCACTACACTTTCATTGGAGGTAATAAGTTTAGGTCGAGCCTACCGAGTATATCACAGTGGAGCTTTCCTTTCACTTCCGCCTTACGCGTGTCAGCCATCTCCAACCCGGACATTCATTTTACTTCCCCTAAACTTCTCAGTAACAAGACACAAACAATTAAAAATTGAAAAGCACACTATTTTTGAGAGGTCAACGTTTTCTTCATCTTTACATTTCTTCCCCTTGCTTTGTGATTTTTAATGTCACAATCTTGTGAACATCATTTTTTTAATAAACAAATAAAATAAAAAAATAAAACACACAAATACACTTAAAAGAACAAAACACAAAATTTTGAAGATATCTGGCCAAGCTAACTTTCAAAGTATTGATTTGAAAATTTTAGAAAATTGGGTTTCATGACATGCACACTTCATTGCATTTGAAGTCAAACACATAATCAATCAACAGCTTAATTGACACTTTAATGAAATAGGTTTGACTCAAAAGACCCTTTGCTGCCTCATCATTCAAACAACCAAATTAAGAACAGTACCTTTCATGCTGATTTTCACCTTTTACCTCTCAATGAGACATACCTTCCATTTATAGATTACTTAACATGACATGAAGATACGTCTCCTAAACTGTGCCTGGAACAATCACTTATCAACAAACAAATTAGTAATAAAAACGTTAGTGATAATCCTCCTTGATCGTTCCTGCACAGAGTGAGAGATTAGTTAGCTAATAGTACCCATGCCATTGTTTTTCTGGGTACCCCTGAGGAATCAATGAATGAAATTTCTTTTAAAAACATTCCTTTTGAAAAATCAGGAAGTTGGGATGATTCGGTTGTAGCTGCATTAGCCTTTGGTTTCCAAGTTCCAGGTGATTTAACATTTGTTTTAGTCACCTTTGGAGTTGTGACCTTAGGTATTTCAACCTTCTTCGTTTTAGATTCACTTTTCAAAATAGTTTTTGTTTTAGTCACCTTTTGAGTTGTGACTTTAGTTATTTCAACCTTCTGCATTTTAGAATCATTTTTGAAAACAATTCTAGTTACCTTGTGTTTTTCAAGCTTTGGTTGTTTTGAAACTCGTTTCTTCACCTGTTTTTGAAAAATTTTGTAACTTGGAAAGCTGCTGTTTTGATTTATAGATTTTCTTTCAGCTTTGGCAGCGCCCCAATGTTGATCAGAGGGTTTAACCTTAGGAGCAACAGTCTTCCTTTCCGGTGTTTGCACCATCATTGGCTTAGACTTTATAGACTCCTGAGATGAAACCCTTTGACTTTTCGGAAAATAGGGTTCATAGGGGGGGATAAAGACAGTTTCTAGCAATATGACCAGCGATGCCACAATTAAAACAAGTATGCTTCTTTAGATAGAAGTCAGACGTGTACCCGTTTGTCTTCGGTGGCTGGTATGGAGCTGGTTTGCCTTGTGTATGCTTCTTTGGTTTGACTGCAGCTTCAGATTTGACTTTCTGCTGGTTTGTCAAAGCCTGTGTCGGACCTATCTTTACTGTCTTTGTGCTTCCTTGATTCTTTGACGTTGAAGCACCATTCTTGCAATTACAACATCAACTGCATTATCTAACTGAAGAAATGGGAGACACAGCTACTCCCTTGAGTTTTTCATTCTTCACTCCAGCTGTTGGTTTCATACTCGGATGCTTGATAGTGATCTTTGGCCTCTCAACTTTAGTTTCACTTATCACTCCATTGGTTATTCCCTTGAACTTGGAGGAGAAGGATGGTAATTCATATCCTACATCTGGTTCTTGGTCAAACATTGATCCAGATGTCATAAAGATCTTCCCCTCAGGTCGTGTCGTCAAGATCACCTTTTCCCTTTTGACTTCGTCAATTACTTTGAAGCATGGGGTTTCAATTTTAGGGTATGGTTTTAACTCTATCCCAGCATCATCAGACTTAGAGTTATGACATCTGTCATATTTCTGACACTTAGCATCATTGTCTGATATATCCTTTACTCTCCCTTCACCATAAGTCATGTTTGCTTCATTATCAATTTCTTCTTGAGTCAATGGTGTAGTTCCAACCAAGACACTGTCAATAGGAGGAGCAGCTTCTTTATAATCAGACTCGGTTCGTTCAACTTGATCCTCACTAAGAAGTATTCCTATAATGTCTCTGGGAACTGGTGGAGGAATAATGTTGTTCATTGCCAAAGATTTATCAGTTTTCTCTGACCCAAACCCAGATGTGTCTTTCCCAACTTGACCAGTCACAACAGCATGTGACAAATCCTTTCCAGCATCGAGCATTCTTTTGCTTCTCATTTGATTCATATCTAGTTTCACTTGCAACTCATTGTTCTTATGTGTGATCTCATCTACCTGCTTCCTAAGCTCAGCTATTTCTAACTTTGCATTGTCATACAGTAGAGTTTTCTCAGTAGCAAGTTTTTGATATTTCACAATGTCTAGTTTCTGAGCTTTTACCTTCTCCTCATTCTTTTGCCATCTACCCTTAAAAGAACTCCTTTCACATTTTATCTCAAACAGTTCTAGCTGATAATTTTTATAGATTTGTCTAAGTCCAGGAATTATATGAGCACAAGTGGGATTGGGGCATATCTCAGTTTTGTCAACTTCATTTGCGAAATCATCTTTGTCCTCAAATATATTCTTTTCTTCAACCACTGAACTCATTATGCAGCTTCTGGAAATTTTGAAAAATCAGCAAAAACGGCAAAATCACTATTCAAAGAATAGTGTCAGAAACTTAAAACTGAAAAACGGAGGCCTTCGGAGTGGAATTTGGGGGTCCAAACGAGCTCCCCTGGACATTAGTCCGGGGTAATTCTAGGGCTCGGTGTCACGAACGTCGTGTTAAAATTTGAGCCTCTAAATCCAAACGAGTCAAAAGTTATGCCCGTTTCCGTGAAAGTGTGAAATAGAGACTTTTTGCCGCAAACTAGTTTCCAATCGTAAACTCTGTTTCCGATCTTAAACGCGGTTCCGATCGTAAACACCCGTTTACGATTGAGTCAGACAGCTGGATCGTAAACTCCTGATCGTAAATGATGATTCCGATTAAGATCGATCGTAAACACCGATTCCGATACAGAATTGTCGTAAACACCCAAAGTTCCAAGCTTGAAGTCGTAATTGTTGGATTTAGGTGTCCAGACCCGACTAAATCAAGTACCCGACCCGGTCAAGACCCGTAAGAGTTACACCGGAGGCAACGGGTATTAAAGACCGCTTACCTATATAACCGGCAAATTCACAGAAAGATTAATTATGTGTTTATTAAATAGTTTAATTGATACATAATTAATTACTTAAATCAATATTAATCATTAAGATTAATTAAGCGACAAAAACGTTAAATTTTATTATTAACGTAATGGACGAAAATCGACGGATTATTAGTATGACTAATATTTGGTTAGCGACGAACATTTAAAAGGTTAAAGGTTAACTTCTGAAAATAAATGGTTCGATTGGGAATTAATAATATCGAGGGGTTAAACGGAAACAAAGTCAGTTATAAATATAACTGATTAGGGAGGCGAAACCCTAATCCACTTAGTGAGAATTTCGGCCCCCCTTTTCCCCTCCCTCTCGTGATCCGACGCCAACGGCAACCTCGCCGCCGCCGCCCTTCTTGTTTCCGACAACCAAGGTCGCGAGTCTCGCGATCCGGTTAAACCCCTCCCGTCGCTCCGCCGTCGTCTGCCGCTCCGCTAGCCACAGCCGCCCTCCGCCGCTTCGCTAGCCGCTGCCGCCGTTCACTCCCAGTGCGCCCTCCACGCCGCCGCCGCTCTCAGCCGCCGCCGCACACACAACCGCCGCCGCCCTGCAGCCACCGCCGTGCGCCCCGCTGCCGCCGCCGCCATACCGTCGCTAAGCCACCGCCGCCACCTTGCCGGCCGCCGCCCTTCCTCGCCGTCGCCGGTTCACCGCCGACAAACCCTAGCCGTGAACCATCTTTTGGTGTGTTCGGCTCGTCGTCCGCAAACCCTAGTTCGCGCCCAATCCGACGTACGAGATTTTCTCGGTGCTTGATTCACCGCGTAGTAAATCCGTGTTCACGAGGAAAGTCAGATTCGTCAGACGAATCACTTCTGCGAAACCCTAGCGTCACCCATTGACTTCCGGTGTCTCGAACGTCTGTTTGAATCACCACTCAGGTATATCTAAACTCGTAGTTAGTTTAGATTAAATTATTTATTTATTTTATAAATACTTCGCGTTTGTTTAAACGCGATTATGGTGTTTGCGCGTTTGGTGATTGTCGAATCCTGTTGTTTTGGTTTACGCTAATTACCTGGTTTTCGCGTTAGTAAATTAATACGTTTCCGATGCCTATTAAATTAATAGTTAATTTAATTATCTGTTTTAATCTACTCGGTAATTGTTTAATAATTATTTATTGTAAATAATTATTTCCAAATAAAAAACAAAATTTGCTATTACCGAGACCCGAATGCCACTGTCGTAACCCAACAGTTGTATCAGAGCCTTGATCATCACACGCAAACCCAGGCCGGTGTATTTTAAACCGGCATACTTTCGCGAACTGGGGTTCTGAACCCGAAAGTCGCGAAATTGAATGAATCGCCTTTCTTATATGTCTAGTCGATTTGGATCCACTAAACATAATCCGATTCAACATAATTGATTGAATTATCTTTCGTGCATATTCGGCCCACCCTTTTGATTTTGTCATGGATTCGTTATGGTTTGGCCCTTTAGGCCCAAGTAGTTTTGTTTTGTGTGGCCCACCTTTTACTGGGTTCAAAGTTGTAATTAGTTAAAATAGAATAGTTTTATTTTAATTTGGAATCGCTCACCTTCGCCTGGACGAACGAGACGAGCTTGATGCAAAGACCCATTTGGGATTATCCCTTTATGGGATTTTCGAAAATGGCTAGAAGTCAAAACAAGGCCGACGTTTCTAGGTGACTCGCAGGAGCTTGTTGAAGCCAGTGGGAGCAACTAAGTCGATCAGGGAGTTTTCTGTTCTCGTGGTTGATTTACCTTTATGTCCCTTGCCCTATTTGATATTGTCAAAGGCTCTGACAAATATCGAAAGCCCTGCATGGCCGAATATGTACATGTGTGTTTGCTTGTTTTTGGTTACTTGTCTTAATTAGATTAACACGCCAACTTAAAACCCAAACTTAGTTTTATCAAAAATGAAACTAATTTTTCAATCGATTAAATGAAAGTCCTAATTTTGTTACGACTTCACAAATTTAAATAACCAATTTAATTCGACATTAAATTCGAATTTTCGATAATGCAATCGAACGTTATTAAAATTGGTTATCGTCTCGCGACACATAGATCGTTAATACTTAGGTTATCTAATTGATCGTCCCGAGTGAGATAGGATTCATAATATTTGCCGTCACATTAAATATTAAAATTTGACAAATTAATCCTATCTGGGTAAGCCTAAAACCGGTAGTCTATGCCTTCCTAAGTCAAGTCTAACTTGGAACATATTTACCGATACATCCGTGTTGGAGTATTTCAACACCGCACGTGGTGTTTAGGGTATCTTCCAAGGTGAGCGTATTGGAGTATTTCAACACCGTACGCTCACATGACCGCTTAGGACAACTACTACTTTCTTTACATGCACCTTTGGTATTGGAGTATTTCAACACCGTACCTCTGGTCGGCTTGTAGACAAAAGGGGCATAGATGGGGCTAAACGTATTTCGTTGATCCATTCGCGAAAGCCCCATAACGGGAGTTGTAACAGTCACAAGTGACAATCGTTGTCCATTCAGTTACTTAGAAGTTTTGAAAGCACTTTACGCTGTCTGGAGAAATTATCTAACTAACTGAATTCCCAATTCCTATTCAAGATTAGCTTGCCATCCTTGAATACGAATCAAACATCGAAACACTAAAACATTTGCCTGTTGTTTCAGATGGCTAACCGCGCAAACCAAGAGATTTTCCATCTCAAGTCTCTCCTTGAGAAGGAGAAACTTAATGGCGCCAACTTCCTCGATTGGGAAAGAAATCTGAAAATCGTCCTGAAAATGGCTAACATGGAAACCGTGTTAGATGCTGAGGTTCCTGAGGAACCTGAAGCTGATACGCAAGTGGCGCGAAACGCCCATAACACATTGCGTACAAATGCCAAAAATGTCGCATGTCTTATGTTAGCCACCATGGAATCTGAGATTCAGAAGAACATGGTTGACAGGACGGCTTTTCAGATGATCGGTGATCTGATGGGCATGTTTGAAACTCAGGCCCGACAGGAACGCTATGACACCGTTGTGACACTTATTAGTTGTCGCATGGCCGAAGGCGCTCCTGTCAGCCCTCATGTCCTGAAGATGAAGAGTTACATCGACCGTTTAGCAAAGCTGAATTACGTCATACCTGCCGAAATGGCGACTGACCTAATTCTTCACTCACTGTCCAGTGCCTTCACTCCTTTCCGGGTGAACTTTAACATGTATAGCATGGTAAAGTCAGTGACTGAACTTCACGGTATGCTTAAAACCGCTGAAGTTAATTTTGTTAACGGCAAGGCACCCGATGTCCTCACCATCCGATCAGGTGGCGTCAAGAAACCCGAGGTGAAGAAGGGTAGGCGTGGCAACAAGAAGAAAGGCAAGGCAGCTGTCCCCAGAGCGTCTGGAAGCTCCCAGAAAAGCAAGTCTAAGGCAACCAAGGCACTACCGCCTGAACAGCGCGAGTGTTTTGAATGCCACAAGATGGGGCACTGGAAAAGAAACTGCCCAGAATACCTTGCGAAGGTGAAGAACGGAAAAGCCCAACCGGGCAATTCCTCAGGTATACACATAAGTTCATGTTGTATGATGCTTCACTTATTCCTACAAAATATATGTTTGACATACTTTACATTTTGTAGGTGCATGAAGCTGAAGGAAGCAAACCAAGGCGACACTGAGTTGCTCTGCGACTTTCGCACCTAAATAAAGTTCGTGTTTTGAGTTTGGTTTAAAACAATTCTTGGTGTTTTAGAAACAACTTGTTTTTGTTTGGTTTCCCTGGCTGTTTTCCAGGATGAACAAATTGCTTTCTTTGGATTTTGATTGTGACATGTTTTGACAATGGTTGATTTTCAAAACATACATGATTGTTTTAATCTACTTTGAATTTGATTCAACCTTTTGTTAGATTAAATTTAAAATCCCATAACAACATATCTTATAGCCCGGTGCACTTGATTTAATCAAGGCTAGCTTAAATGCGACATGATAACTCTATAATTATCATGTCCCATCAAAGCTATAATGCCTTAAGCGTATATCGTAATTGTTACGAGTCTACGCACGACGCAATAATAGTTCATAAAGTCTCACGACTTTGAACCATATGACGTCAAGAATATTAAATCAAGACGAACAAATTGTAGATCGCCTTTTCGATCTATAACCTAGTGAACTTATCAATCCTCTGCTTCAAGCGGACGTTTGTTCATATAAGTTCGATTCACCAGCCGAACTACTACAGGAATAATCACCTGATGATTATAACATTGTAGAATGGTCCCACCACCTCTGGTGGACATCACCATTAAGTGTGCATACCTAAAACACATCTTGAAAGTCTTACGACTACAAGAGTTGTACTCACATGTGTTTGAATCCGACATACACTTAGTTTTTGTACGTAGATTCACGGTTTCTTCCTGAAACCAATAAACACAAGACTAATGACTTGCCACCACCAAGTCCTTTACATTTTGTAACCATAATGCCCCTTCAAACATCACTTGCATATCTGACTTCCAATCCCAAGACCTGTATCTTGCGAAAATGGAATTTAGGAATTACATGTCCAAAGCTAGATCTCTAAATATCTGAAGCAAAGTGACTCAGATAAGTCGCTGGACTATGTAAAACAACTCTCGCACCTATACGAGACGAGCCAGATGGGCAATGTTTCACCAACAACGATTTGTTGCTTAGCGAAACACATTGACATTCCAATTAGAGTTTGTATGTTTTACCTTACCAGAATAAGGGAAACATCCTCTAATGTCGGACCCAAGAAACCGATAGAATAGATCATCATCTCGATTATCACGAGAAACTTTCAAACAATCAAAGACGAACGCATCTTCATGCCATCAAACTCTGAAAAGACTTTGACAATCGTTTTTGAACTTATGAGTAAGTCATAACATCTGGATATTAAGCATTCGAATTCCGTACCGCAAACTACGGAGTCGAGCTTTTTCGTTCTTGAGAACGGAAATTGATTATCGCATTTCTGCGTAAAAATCAGTATCCACACGGTTTGAAAGAAAAATGATGATATGAATGTCAATCTGCCTCAAGCAAGTGGGAGCATCGCCACTGATCCTTACCGGAATAACGATCTAATGTCGATCTAAAGATCATTTAATATTTACTAGATTAAAATATTAAATGACACCTCAATTGATCAAAAGTTTCAAGATTAAATTAAGTATTGATCATGATATGGCTGAGCAACCATTAACACGATCAATCTCTTGAAACAATTCGAATCATACTAAATATGATACGAAAAGAAAATTCAATATTTAGACAAAGCATGGAAGGTTGCCGTAATGTGTTACGCCATAACCATAGATGGAAAATCACATCATCACTGCCAAACACTGATGAAATAAAATGTATGTTCATTAACATGAGTATCAATTGTACTCGTTTTGGTAGCCACCTTAATTGAATCTGAACTAAGAATGCCATAAAACATTCAAAGGGTTAATTTGACTCTCTAAACAGTCAATTAACATGCTCACGTGATAACACAGTCATAAATGTGCTCGCCAAGGACGCTATATTATCACAAGTTCGATTCACTTAAGAAGACTCACTGTTCAAGACAAACACTGAATCTTAAGAAACAACTGACACAGGGCAATCCTAAAACAAAATTCGAGGGCATGATTGCGAATTCGTGATTTCAAGGATCGGGTTAGATCAGTGAAATCACATTACTGTACAGTACGTGAATTCTGCATCGCATCGATACTCGATTTAGTGTTGGATGTCGAACGCCATCGTTTGCACCATATCATTCGACCTCCTCTAAAGATGCTAGACGAGAGTCTGAATTCTGCGTAACGCGTTCGAACTTTATACGTTTTGATATCCATGAATATTTGGTTAATATTCTAAAGGTCCGTAGTCGATCAGACATTGCGGGAGCAAAGCCTGAAGCAAGACTATTCTGACTCTGGACTCAAGGTGTTGACTTCCAGACTCACAAGGCCTCATTGGAGAATGACGTCAGGACGTAACTTGCATCAGAATGTCTTCATGGATCTAATCATAAGACGGTTCTGATTAATGGTATACTCAACGGTATCCTTTGACCTGAGATACATGAGCGACCTCCCGTCTGCCTAAGATCATTCTTTGATTGTAACTTAACGCTGTCGCGTAACTACCAGCCATAACGGTTACTCTTGGGAATCGATTTGAAGCTTAGTGGGAGCTGTATGTTATCAATATGGAATTCTGTACTCTTGCAATAATAATGCAACAGCAAGACATCATGGGCCCTCTCGTCGGTTCCAAGTGTTAAGTGTAAGGCCTTACCCAAACTTACTGTGTGTTTGATTGGACCACTTCGAACAGTAATACAAGAAATACAATGATCGAACACAAAGAGAATGAATAGATCCATGTCTCTGGTTCGATTGATGTCATATACAGAAAGGATCTGATGACTTTACAAATACCTTAAGTCTAAACTATATCACAAGTTTATTGATATGCCTTGGTTGTTCTGACTTGAAGTGTCATGACTGGTTGGGACAGCCACGTGTAGCTAGAGCACCTCTGACTGTATCTTGATTATTAGTCGCGATCAGTCCAAGTGGGAGACTGTTGGATTTAGGTGTCCAGACCCGACTAAATCAAGTACCCGACCCGGTCAAGACCCGTAAGAGTTACACCGGAGGCAACGGGTATTAAAGACCGCTTACCTATATAACCGGCAAATTCGCAGAAAGATTAATTATGTGTTTATTAAATAGTTTAATTGATACATAATTAATTACTTAAATCAATATTAATCATTAAGATTAATTAAGCGACAAAAACGTTAAATATTATTATTAACGTAATGGACGAAAATCGACGGATTATTAGTATGACTAATATTTGGTTAGCGACGAACATTTAAAAGGTTAAAGGTTAACTTCTGAAAATAAATGGTTTGATTGGGAATTAATAATATCGAGGGGTTAAACGGAAACAAAGTCAGTTATAAATATAACTGATTAGGGAGGCGAAACCCTAATCCACTTAGTGAGAATTTCGGCCCCCCTTTTCCCCTCCCTCTCGCGATCCGACGCCGACGGCAACCTCGCCGCCGCCGCCCGTCTTGTTTCCGACAACCAAGGTCGCGAGTCTCGCGATCCGGTTAAACCCCTCCCGTCGCTCCGCCGTCGTCTGCCGCTCCGCTAGCCACAGCCGCCCTCCGCCGCTTCGCTAGCCGCTGCCGCCGTTCACTCCCAGTGCGCCCTCCACGCCGCCGCCGCTCTCAGCCGCCGCCGCACGCACAACCGCCGCCGCCCTGCAGCCACCGCCGCACGCCCCGCCGCCGTGCGCCCCGCTGCCGCCGCCGCCATACCGTCGCTAAGCCACCGCCGCCACCTTGCCGGTCGCCGCCCTTCCTCGCCGTCGCCGGTTCACCGCCGACAAACCCTAGCCGTGAACCACCTTTTGGTGTGTTCGGCTCGTCGTCCGCAAACCCTAGTTCGCGCCCAATCCGATGTACGAGATTTTCTCGGTGCTTGATTCACCGCGTAGTAAATCCGTGTTCATGAGGAAAGTCAGATTCTTCAGACGAATCACTTCTGCGAAACCCTAGCGTCACCCGTTGACTTCCGGTGTCTCGAACGTCTGTTTGAATCACCGCTCAGGTATATCTAAACTCGTAGTTAGTTTAGATTAAATTATTTATTTATTTTATAAATACTTCGCGTTTGTTTAAACGCGATTATGGTGTTTGCGCGTTTGGTGATTGTCGAATCCTGTTGTTTTGGTTTACGCTAATTACCTGGTTTTCGCGTTAGTAAATTAATACGTTTCCGCTGCCTATTAAATTAATAGTTAATTTAATTATCTGTTTTAATCTACTCGGTAATTGTTTAATAATTATTTATTGTAAATAATTATTTCCAAAAAAAAAAAAAAAATTGCTATTACCGAGACCCGAATGCCACTGTCGTAACCCAACAGTAATCTCGGTTTTCCTGGTCGTAATCTGTCAAAAAAACACTTCTTGAAGTCGTAAACACCGAAATGATGAAGAACACGATGAACACCAGTCGTAAATAGCAAGAACAACCCAGAAATTTATCGGAAACGCAGAAAACAGCAGCAGCTTCAATCGGAAACTCGAAGAACACCTTCAAACCTTCAAAACTCGAACCTTTTTCCAGAAAACACTTGAATCCAATACCGTGAGAACCTCGAATTAGGGATTCTTGGCTCTGATACCAATTGTAGGTCCAGAAACAACAACTAATCACGATATTTTAATCACAAACGAGTGCGAAATCCTCGTTTATGATTGATTCAAGATAGAGAAGAGAAGAAACACGAAGAATACGGTGATTAAACGTTAAAAACCTGATCTTGCACATAAGATGAGCTTGTCGGGTACAAAACAGTAAATCGTAAACTATCTCCTCTCAAGATTACGATCGTAATCACTTGGCAGCTCTTGGAAATCGTAAACCGCCAACCCCAAACAAGGAGGTCTAGAGGGGTTTATATAGGCACCCCAATGCGTTTACTATTGGGCCTCTTGAGTCATAAACCCAATAGTAAACTCAAGCCCAATCATAAACTAGCCTACATACAATAACCAAACTAGTCTACTAAACTAATGAAACCCTCTAAGCCCAGCCCAACATATTTAATATTACAAGCCTCATAATCTAGCCTCTACAATTGGTTAAGGTAGCAAATCAGCGTTGGCTAGAATTACTACATGTCAATAATTAATAAAAGCTAAGGAACTAATCTAACTTATATATATATATATATATATATATATATATATATATATATATATATATATATATTTGTGTTGTAAAGAATGGGCATTTAAGGTTTTAAACAAAAAAAATTAATATTAAGCCCCAAAATTTAGCAGAAACACCCCTGTTGTGCAGAAAGGGTGTCCGATCGAAAAGAGGTACCCGATCAAAAAAGGGGTTTTCGATCGGAAAGGGTGTTTGATAGAAAAGCAGGTGTGTAAGGATCAATTCAACCCCCCACGCGATATCAAAGTCTATAGTCACCATGCGGAATCCGGTGACTAGAGATGATTCAAGTTAAATGGAAAATCAATAACAAATGTAAGGAAACAATTAAGAAAAACACAAACCGATTGAGATTGCTTGAACAAAATTCGATTACTACATCTTGAAAGCCGAAATTCTCTATGAGAATTTCGATGATCACCCCTTGTCTCCACACACACTAAACAAAAACCAGCAACCTCATAATGAGGGGAAGGCTTCCCTTATATAGGGAGTATCCAACTTGCAAAACAAGACACCCTAAAACCCTAATTACCCTTAAAATCCCGTATATGCACCTATAGGTCCACTGAACTCCCTTTAAACTCTTTTTAATTGAGCCCAAACATGTCTAAAATGAACCAATGACATATTACAATGAAAACCCAACTAATTTTCACTTATTCAAATGCGTAGGCTCACAAAATAGCCCGCCAATAGGTGATTTAATACACAAGCCACAAATTATTCCCTTACAATCTTCCCCTTGGCTTGTGATATTAAATGTCTTCTACTCACAATCTTCAGACTTTCAGTCTTCTTCTTTGACTTGAGCATGGGTTAGTGAAGATTCTTTTCTTTAGCAATCTTCATTGGGCAATAACGAGAATTGTTGGGAGTAGTTTTCTCAATCAGCATCAGCTTGGTCTTTGAATGATTAACAAATAATAAGAGGAGGATTCTCATAAATTTGATTTCTTCTTGAAAATTGTTTAGCCCTTGCTGAATCATCAGTATCTGTCTTGACTTGCCATTAACTTCAGATGTTTACTTTTGAAAACCTCTATCTTGGCATCCTTGATTTTAGATCTTGAACTGATGGCATTTAGCTTCCCCTCAACATGTGAACGGTGTCTTTTGAATCTTTGGAAGCTTTACTTGAAAAAAAAACCAACAAACCTCCCCTAAGCATAAGGTAAGTCCTTTTTCTGGCTGGCTCTTCAACTTGATCAGCAGTAGCATCAATGCTTTGGTCAACTGAATCCTTGACTTTCTTGTCCATGAGTTATCTTTTTCACTTAACCTGCCAAGCACAACATGGAACGGACACTAACCAGGCAATGATGACTGGTTACTGGGTTAGCAGGAGATCGACATAATTTAACACAAACCCTAACATTAATTACGGGTTTCCTTTAAATACTTCCCCTGAACCCGAGGACTCTTCACATTATCTCCCACTGAGATTTTGAGGGAGGTCATACTTTCTTGCATAAAACCCATTAACACTTATAAAAACCTTTAAATTAACTTGGCCATGGTTAGAAATAAACAATAAAAACTTTAGATAACTCAAAAGAAAAATAAAAATAAAACAAACATACCAAATTACTAAACGAGAAGGTTTCTATGGGATCAAACCGTATGAATCTGACCGAGGAACCCTTTTCAGCTTCTGTTACTCAAACACGTCCAGGTGATTGCCAATATACTGATCCACTTTAAACTTAAACCCTTTTCTTAGTCAGGTTGCTTGTCACTTTATTATCTTTTAAGGTGCATTAATTATGAACAACAAGTGAGTTTTAAAAACTCCTAGGTACATTTCATTGCACACTATCAAGCATATAAATTCCCTACCACATATTTTCACAACCTGATCCAGAAGTTTGAAACTGAGCTCGAGACTTGGTTGAGAAGAGAAAGTATAGATCACATAGATTTTTTGGATAATATACAAAGTCAACTAAATTTTTGAAACTTTTTTTAATAATGATCTCATCAGTGACAAAGGCTGAGGGTTTTGGACTCTTGAGGGTCTCTTTTTCTTGTGCTCTTTGGCATCTTTTGGGTGTATACATGCAATTTTTTTAATAATATTTCAGGTGATCTGTAAGCACGTATGTATGGATAACTCCAGGTCATTGCTCTCGCAAAGCAGAGGATAGCCTTACATACACGCGAAGCATCCCCAGGTCATTGCTCACGCAAAGCAGAGGAGACACCGACTTTTTGAGCTCAATTTCACACTCTTGGAGACAAGCGTGTGTATCGGGAACTTGAACATGCAGTCAAATAGAAATGCAAATAACCTAAGTGTTGTTACCCAACAAACTGTCATACGTTATCTTCAAATGTGTAACGCATACCTTTTCAGATTAAAGAGCCGAGCCTACCAGCATATCACCATGGATCATGTTTTTCACATCTGCCTTACGCGTGTCAGCCATCTCCAAGACAGAAATTTATTTCACTTCCCACCTTCTCAAGCAAAAAACAAAATATTAAAAATTAAAAAGCACAATAATTTGAAAATGAGGGGTCAACTTTTTTACATTTCTATTCTTCCCCTAGCTTTTTGATTTTTAAATAACCACAAAATTTTTTTTTAATTTTTTTAATATTTTATTTTTTTAATCACACGGACACATTACTAAATAACTACTAAAACTGGCCAAGCTAACCTTCAAAGTTTTTCTTTTGAAAAATTTTCAAAACTGGGTTTTGTTTCATGCACAACCATACTTCACATCAAATTTGCTAAGAAACAAACAATTAAGACAATGTTACCTTTTTCTGCTGATGTTTTCAGATTTACCTCTCACAAGGAGAACATACTCCCCATTAAAATCTGCATGTCATGAAGTGAAGAGATGCCTCCTATCCTACGCCTGGAACAATCACTTTCAAAAACAAATAAGTTAATAGAATTCCTCCTTGACTGTTCCTGCACAATGTGAGAGATCAGTTAGCCATAAGTACCCAGGCCATTGTGGTTCTGGGTATACCTGAAGAGTCGGTGAAAGAAATTTCTTTTAAGAATATCCCCTTTGTGATATCAGGAATTGGGGGTGTGACTGCCTTTGATTTTGGTTTCCAAATTCCAGGTGATTTGAAAGTTGTTTTAGTCACCTTTGAAGTAGTGACTTTAGGTATTTCAACCTTCTTCATTTCGGGTTTCTTTTTCAAAACAGTTTTATTTACCTTTGGAGGGATAACTTTAGGTTTGTCAACTTTGTATTGTTTTGAAATTGGTTTCTTCACCTTTTTATGAAAAATTTCATAATTTGGAAAAACATATTTTTGATTTAAGAGCCTTTTTTGTTCTTTGTCAACTCCCCAATGTCCATCAGATGGTTTAATCTTAGGATTGACATTCTTCATTTCCTTAGGTTGTTGTACCTTCATCGGCTTAGACTTAATTGATTCCTGAGACGAAACACTCTGACTTTGTGGATAAAATGGCTCATAGGGGCGATAGAGACAATTTCGGGCAATGTGACCAGGATTGCCACAATTAAAGCAAGTCTGCTTCTTGAGATAGAAGTCAGACATGTAACCGTTTGTCTTTACCTGCTGAGGTGGAGCACCATTTGCTTGTGTCTGCATCTTTGACCTGTTTGCATATCTTGGGTTGACGACTGTGGATTGGTTCCTCGAAGCTTGAGTCGAATCTATCTTTGTAGTTCTTATTCTCCATGTAATCTTTGATGTCGATGCAGCATTTCTACAATTGCAACTGCATGAGCTTACTGATGAAACTGGAGACTTGTTTGTCATCTTGGGTGAAGATCAATGTAGGGAGAAATTCATGAATCGTGCTTATCTTGCTTAGATCGTAGTTTGGCCCCTCTTGGTTTCCAGCGAAATTACCGAGCGAAACTGTAGATTCGCTCGATAGCTAGACTTGTGATTTACATGTATTCAGGGCTAGTTTCGCTTGGCCAGCGAAACTGCCAGCGAATCTAGCACCTGATCTATATATTTGTAACTTTCAGCCACTTTTGGCTAACTTTTGATAACCCTAATACAAGGTGCTGATTATTGGGAGTTGTGGTGTCGGCTAGGAGCTTATTTCTGTTTATTGTAGCTGTTTTTCATGATTCTTACTTGAGTTTGTATTGGTTATTGATTGTTCAATACTAGAAAACCCATTTCTAGCATTTGGATCCAAATTGTTATTAATCTCTATTGGTTTCTCATCACAAACAATCTCATAGACACTGATTAAGATCAGTTGGACCTACAATATGGTATCAGAGCCTAAGTGCTCTTGACTGTTGTGTGATTTTTTTTTTGAGTTTTTGGGTTTTTTGAAAGTTTTAGAAAAATCATCTATTGGATTCTGATTTCATTGAATTTGTTGCTAATTTTGATTGTTTTTGGTGCATATTGTTATACCAAAGCCATTGTAATCACCTGATCATCCATGCATTGTGATCTGGGCTGATTTGAGGCTGTAGTCTTCTCGAAAAATAGGTTTTCCGTTCTGGGAGAAATTGCTGATTATCCAGCGAAACTGTGCCTTCAGACAGCGAAACTATCAAGCGAATTTGTAGTTTCGCCGAGAAACTACTGAGTGAAGCTATTCTTTCGCCCTAAATCCAGGGAAGCGAAACTATTGTCATTTTTCTTGAACGAAAGTTCAAACCAGTTTCCAGCGAAACTAGCTAGCGAAACTGTGTGTATACGGCGACTTTGATTCAAAGTGTTGTCCGTGCACACAGCGAAACTGACTGGCGAAACTGAATCTGGGTCAGGATTTCCGAGCGAAATTGCTGGCGAAACTGTCATTTTCAGCGAAACTAACCTCATTTTATCTTGTTATCTTTTGTTTGTCTTTGATTTTTTTTTTCATTTCAGGGTGATTAAGAATGACCATGTTTACCACTTCGGCCATCGGTGATTCCGTCGGTGTTGCATCAAACCGAATTCCTCTGTTGTCCAAGGATTATGTTTTTGAAGATTGGAAATACGATCTGGAGTCCTTCTTTCTTGATACGGACAAGAATCTGTGGCACTCAATTGTGAATGGACCTCACATCCCGTTAATTACTGTTAACGATCGGAACATCATAAACAGAAACCCGGATACATACACTAAAGGTGATCTAAAACTCATGCATCGCGATAAAAAGGCTTTTGAGACCCTCAAGCTTTGTCTGTCTAATGAAATCTATAACCGCTTCGCCAAACACTCTGATGCTAAGAGCCTTTATGATGCGCTGTGTAAGTTTTATGACCGAAATGGAGATTTTGTTAATGACACCGAAGCACAAGCTGTCAAGGAGTTCGAAACTTTCTCAAGCATTAAGAATGAAAAGTTAACTGATCTCACGAACCGATTTCTCACTGTTTCCAGCAAACTCAAGAAATTCGATCCACAACTTACAAATGCTGAACAGATCAAGAAGTTGCTGGAATCCGTACCATCTGTGTGGAGTAATCAGGTCCGTCAGTTGAAACAAGAAAGGAGGTTCCCAGATTATAAGATCATGGACGTCATCAACAAGCTTAAGTCGTTTGAAGTGGACAATAAAAGACAAGTATACCATCGGGCAATGGGTCTTGCCGAATCATGCTCTCAAACTGCCGTTCCCATCACTGCGGTTCCCGACATTCCTAAAGGAATTGCCACTGCACAAACCTATGAACAAAGCCTTGATAAGGAAGATAAAAACAATATGGCTGCTGTGGGTAATACTGTTGAGATTAGTAAAGAGAAGAAGGTTTCGGATGATGAAACTGAGAAAATTGAGAAGAAAGAAAGCAAAAGCAGGATGTCCACACCGGCTTGCAACTGCGAAAAGGCCCTTGCCGCAGAAAAAATTGTTATGGGTCTTCCGTATGAGACCGTTCAGGATATGTGTTCTCTTCCATGTCAAACTCGTCTTTTTGGTATCTATAAGGCCAACAAGTTGTTAATCAACAACAACAATGAATTAAAAACTATGAACACCCAACTAAAAGAAAATGAATCAAAATATTTTATGAAACTAAATGAGGCAATGCATGAAAATGAACATTTAAAACAAACTCTTCTTGCTAAAAATGTTGAATTAAACATGCTTTCTGAAAGAGTTACATTAGCCCAATTCGAAGCCTCTCAACTTCAGACTAAGTTAGATAGTTGGACCGTTTCTCAAATGAAATTTGATGAGATGCTCGTCAAACAACGAGGAGCTAGAATAAGAACCGGGGTGGGTTTGGAGGAAAAGGAAAAGGTGTTTCCTAAAGTTTACCCTCCTCCAAGCACGCATTGTTTCTCGCCTACTCCGAAACCTCATCCTCTAAATGATTTAATTCCCAGTGATGCTAACAGTTTGCATGCAGGTCTAGAAGGAGTTAACCATAAGGAGATCAGGGAGGATTTTGATAATGGATATGGTAACACAAGTGGGCTTGGTTGTGGTAGTTCAGACTCAATGAAATCAGTCAAAAATAGAAATCTCAATTCCAAGGATTCTGATTCCAATTCAGAAAGCTGTACGGTCAACAGTTCATCTACTGTAGAATCTTGCAACAGGAAGTCTGCTTCTGATAATCAAGAAGTTGTTGAAAATGATTCGTGTCAACCTAGTACTTCCACAAATTGTTTTAACAAATTTCTTTCTCGTAAAATTCCTTCTTACACTCCAATACGTGTTTCAAAACCTATTGAGAAGAAATCAGTTTTGAAAAACACCCCTGCCACAAATGTTATAAAAATTGATAATCCACGGACTTCAAACGGTAAAACTAAAGTGGATTATGAAACATATAGTGACTCTGACTCTAATTTGACAGAATGTGAGGAGGAGATTCTTTTAGAAACTCCCTCCGGCACAAAATCTAAGAAATCAGGTCATAAATCTCATTGTTTCAGATGCGGTAAGGACGATCACGTGGTTAAAAACTGCAAAGAACGAGTTAGAAGTACAAACCATGATAGATCTTTCGGGAACAACGTCAGAAGTTTTCTAAACAATATATTTGGACGAAAACCGAAAGATCAATCTCCCAAATTTGTAAGTGTTTGGGTCCCTGTGGTTAAATGATCAATTTTGTTTTGTTTGTCAGGAACTCCCGCAGGACTATGTAGATAGTGATTAACATGTTGTTTCGAGGTGTTCTCGGCACTTGTTGGAGCTGACGGACTGGCAGACAAATATCTGATCTTTGGAATGATGTTTATGCTTCTTTTGCAGTCGTCATCTCTTTCGCATGCTGGTTTTATGACTTTCAATATTTATTTTTTTAATCCAAATTTTTAATAAATGATTTTTGTAAAAAAAAAAAAGTCTTGAATTTGCTTTATTTATATTATCATGCTAAATTCACGTTGTCTTGAATCAGGTGGCTGTCGCAGTTAAGCATGTTGATTGGCTAAATTCCTAAATCAAGAAATCAATGATCATGTCATCCACCTTCCAATGATTTCTGGCCAATCGTCACTCGAATATGATCAAGGGAGTATTTTAGTTACATTTACCTTGCGTTCCTCTCATAACTGATTATTGATATCTTTGTTTGTCACCTTGTGGGGGAATTGGGGGTAAATCACATTAAAACTGCTTAAAACTGGATAAAAAGTGTCTCCATTCAAGCGTTTTTCAAAATATAAACTGTATGATTGGAATGCCTGACTTAATGATACTCTCGGATGAAGGATAAATTGCATGCATCATATCGGTAACCCTTTCGGTTGATTTTCAAAATTGTGACAAGTATCGATCGAATCAATTTTGTTTTGTTTTTAGTTTTCTTATTGAAAATCCAAAAATAAAGTATTTGTGGATTTTGGGGGAAGAATAAATAATCAGAAAATAGGTAAAATGAAAATGAGAAATTGATCCGACCAAGTGAGAAATGATAGTACATCAACATGCGTTATCTGCCATGGATAGAGTAAAAATAAAAGTTGTACTGTACTTGTATGATCTATGGGTGTGCATGCCTAATATGATATCTATGAGTAGGATATAAACATAAAGCTTGCCTGATAATACTCTAGTTTTCATTTCTTGATAAGTGTTGCAATGATTCTGATATCTTATAAAAAATAGAATAAGAGATGTTCTGATGTACGCATGCTTTATAATAAGGCTTAACGCCATTTTTACACTCAACTCAGTGGGTATTCCTTGCGTGCCTATGCGGCCGACCTGATCACTTGCTGATTGAGTCTCTTCTTTATCTTCTTGGTGTTTAGTATAAATCATCGGACTTTCTCTGCGTGCCCTGAAAGCCGACCTGATTGTTGTTGATATATACGACTTCAGCTTTATTTTTTATTTTTTATTTTCCTAAGTGCATCGGGCTCTCTCTGCGTGCTTTGCGGCCGACCTGATTGCTGTTCACTTAGGGTTCTGCTTTATTTTTGCATGAAACATCATGAACGCATATCTCAATTTGAAAAGAAACAAAAGAAAAACCAGATAAATATGATGATTTGTTAATTTCTTTGATAGAGTGAGGCTGGGTGATCAGTGCATGATTTATACACCTTAAGCATATCCAAAAATGATAAATACTATTAGTGCATGCTTAATATCTATATAGTGCAAGATCAATATCAAAATGATGCATTCGTGATCTGCTTGTCTTACATGCTGATTAAATTTGAAATTGAAATGTGTTTGATGCGTATTGATTGATATGATCTCACGTCTGGATCTTTCTCAAAATTAAAATAGAGTTTGTTTGTATAGTCGTTTTACATTTCTTTTTAGAAAACTCAAAAAGATTTTTGGTGTATTTTAATTTAAAGTTAGAAAAGCCGAAATGATTTTCTTTCTGCTTCATTTTTGATAAGATCGATAAATTTGTGAAGAGTATGATGCTTGCGTAATTGAATCCTGATGTGTGTAATTTAGTCGGCATTTCCAGAATTTCAAAATCTTATCTGCTTGATGGAACATGATCAAAGTGTAAAGGGTCGTGTATTCGATTGGCTTGCTAAAGTATTCAGGTGACGACACAGCTGAAGAAGCAAACCTGTTCATGAGGGTTGCTAACAAGGCCCGGGGGATCATTAAAGAAATTAAAGATTTAGCACAAAAGATAAGGGATGGTGAAGAAAGACAGGAAGAAGTTAGAGAGTTGGCAAACCTGATGAACACTGCTTGGGGCGGACTTGGTGAATCATCTGAGCAAGTTGTGAAGCCGGCTGATATTCCCGCTGCTGATGAGACTATTATTTTGGGGGAATCAGAGGATATCGTCCCCGTTGCTGATGAGCCAACGGTTTTGGGGGAATCTGATCCAACAGAATTGAACAAAGAGCCGAGCGCAAATGAAGCCGATGCAGAAAAATGAAGATCCAGAGGATGAATCCCTCCCTAAGGGGAATATTGAAGATCAATTTTTGGTTTCAGGATAAGTGAACATCCTATCAGGAAAGGGCATGAATTGACACAGCAGGAACACAAGGCCCGAGGAACTGTCAAGCTACTTTGGATTTATCCAAAAAGGGTGATGAAGAGAAGATCGTTGTTGTATGAGAAAACAGGCGGATCTGTCATTACAACAAATCATTTGGCCGATTAAGTATCAAAGGCAGGAGCTTACTATGGTCAGAATTAAGAAAAGAACCCAAGAAAAGCCGGAACCAACGAGTAATGATCTGAAGGCTGAATCCCTCCCTTGGGAAAATTGAAGATTAATGAAGGGAAGAATTCATGAATCTCTCCCTAGGGGGAATATTGAAGATCAATGTAGGGAGAAATTCATGAATCGTGCTTATCTTGCTTAGATCGTAGTTTGGCCCCTCTTGGTTGCCAGCGAAACTACCGAGCGAAACTGTAGATTCGCTCGATAGCTAGACTTGTGATTTACATGTATTCAGGGCTAGTTTCGCTTGGCCAGCGAAACTGCCAGCGAATCTAGCACCTGATCTATATATTTGTAACTTTCAGCCACTTTTGGCTAACTTTTGATAACCCTAATACAAGGTGCTGATTATTGGGAGTTGTGGTGTCGGCTAGGAGCTTATTTCTGTTTATTGTAGCTGTTTTCCATGATTCTTACTTGAGTTTGTATTGGTTATTGATTGTTCAATACTAGAAAACCCATTTCTAGCATTTGGATCCAAATTGTTATTAATCTCTATTGGTTTCTCATCACAAACAATCTCATAGACACTGATTAAGATCAGTTGGACCTACATTGGGCCTTTCAATCTTGATAGGAACAGAAGTTGGAGGCTTGATGGTGATCTTGGGCCTTATGCTCTTAATGTCAGATCATAAACCATCATCATGACCCAAGCCTTTGAACTTAGTGGTGAATGAGGGTCGCTCTTCTCCTTCAATCGGAATGAACATACACCCTGTTTTCATGAAGATCTTACCGTTTGGCCTTGTAGTCATCACCACTCGTTCCCACTTTACCTCATCCACAACTTTCGAATAAGGAGTCTCGATCTTTGGATAAGGAACCAACTTTTCTTCATGAGCTCTCTTCACTTCACTAGAACTTGAACCTGCACACTCAGTAGTGTTATTTGACTAACTTGCTTCAGTGGCTGTCTTTTCATCTTTATGTGCTGGTTGAGGCCCATACACCATGGTTGCTTCATTTACGGGACTCTCTCAACAATTCATTGGCAGTTTGGAGCACTTTGATGTATTCATGTTGTAATGGGGGAGGAAAGTTTCCATCCCCGAGGCCAGATGTTTCTTTTACCTGCTCGAGTCGCTCTTCTGACTTGAATAAAGCATGATGAGAATCCATCATTTTCTTTTATATAACTTGATGTTTCTCAAGGGCAGATTGGCAAGTGTCAAGTTTGGTTCTTAGTTCCTCTACCTCTGTTGATACCTGAAATGTGCGTCGTGTGAAGTATCAAACAAAGAACAAGATCAAGTCAAATTAGGTCTGGCCGATCTGGGTCCGAACCTGGAGTTCGGACTGGCCGAACCTGAGGTTCGGACGAGGATCGGACCAGTGGGTATAAATAGATGTTTGGTCTTTGTAATAAGTAGTTCTGAGCGTGTGAGATTTCTTAAGTGTATGTTTTCAAGGTGTTTCTCTGTGTTGTGATTCTGAGTGTTTCACTGATTGAAATTGTTCATTTTGATCAATAAAACAATCGATTAATTACGTTTCAATGTCTGATTAGCTAGATCGAGTAGACGATCCGATGCTCACGCATTTTCAAGTGGTATCAAAGCTTTCTGGTTCACTCTACTGATCTGTGGTTGCTATTTTCGGATTTTTGAAGCGTTTTTCGTGATTCTCGAGTTTGTTTTCGCGTTGTTCATCAATTCTTTTGAGTGTTTGGTGTCAAATCTGCTCCTAAATCAGTTTCCATTGGTTTTTCGGACTCACAGTAACAAGTTTCGTCAAAATCCGTTTTTTTTCGCACGTTTTTGAAAAATGAGTTCGAAGTTCGGAGTTACTGACCAGGTTCGGAGTAACTGCTCCGAACTTGAAGTTCGGTCCTCGTTCGGTGTATCTTTGTAGAAGCATATTCTTATGCTACGTTATGTCTCGTGTATTGTATCTTTGTGAGAGCATATGTGTGTGTGACTATGAGGGCAGCGGACCAGCTGGTCCTGCGTACCAAATGGTCCACCCGGACCAGATGATCTGGATGTGGTCCGCAGCTCATTTAGTCATACCTATAAATAGGTAGCTTGTGTAGAGAGTTAAAAACTCTTGGTCATATCATCTACACTAAGTGTGTGTTTCCAAGGTGTGTTCTAGAGAGAGAAACCAAAAGCTTTGTAATTGTTCTCTTTGTGAAATCAATAAAACAAAGCTTATTTACATTCTCGTGCACACTACAAGAAAAGTGACCATTAGGGACTAAAATTTTAGGGATTGAATATTCAGTCCTCGATACATACTATTTGAGACTGATAGATCAGTTCCTAACGATATTAGAGACTGATACGTTTGTGGATCGTGATAGTGACTGGTAATTAGTCCCTAATAATTTGACTGATTATTTAAGACTAAATTTCAGTTACAAATTTCCCTCTAAAATAAAATATATTGGAAGGAAAAACTTTGGCTACTGAATTTCAGTCCCAATAAAGGCCCTAATTAATGGAAAATAGTATAATTATATGAGCAACTGATATTCAGTCCCTTTTTAACAAGGGATATATTGGAGACTAACTTTTAGTCGTTAAGGTTTTTAAAACGTGTCTAATTAGGTACTAATATTCAGTTTTGAATGTGTTTTATGAAATAAAGAATTTAGGGACTGATTAATAGTGTCTAATTATCTGAATGAAATTATACCAATTTATGAACTCTGTCGAAGACTAAAAATCAGTGTTAAAGATCTTATAAATGAACTTATTCGACATACTCACAACAATTAATCACAAAATATTTGAAACTCAATCATAAATCCAAACAATGATCATGACGAATGAAATTACATGATTATGTCAACAATGATCCATACCAATCAATGACTATTTAAAATGGTAATATGTAGTGTGTTTTATTAGAAACATAATGAACACTAAATAACATAGGCAATTATGAACGTCATCTGGTATAGAAATAACCAACCTTGTTTAATATTCCCAAATAAAGCATTCACTCTACAGGAATATGGAACACGTTCCAATTACGCATTAATGGCTTTCTTGTTCTAAGAATACTATAAACAATATACTCCATCCTAGCAGGAATATAAATAGCTGTAGATTTGTAACTATTAAAATAAAAAAGAAAGGACAAAAATGAAAGACATCGGTTGGGAATGGTCTTATTTTGCAGACAAGGACACCATTTTCTTCAATGCCAAGTCACATCGTCAGCCGTAATTGTCCTTGCGTATTGAAAGTTCACGCCCCAGCTTCTTTAGACCTCGATATGCAAATGGTGCCTCTTGTAATGTGTCAAATTTCTTCTATAGCCAATCACAATGTTACAACATAGCACTCTCATCCACCTTATTTAAAATCAAGAACAATAACCACACATAAGAGATATACAACAATCACTACAAAACTTCAGATTTTCAAATAAAAGAATGGTGAAATAAAGAGATTCTAAGAGGTTTTACGCATTATGAACCTATTTTGGGTGCTTCTTACCTACTTGATTCATCCAACCTGTTCCTTTTTTTTTAACAATTTTACTATTACAATCTGACCTACGTGACTTGCCATCTTAACTTGCTGATAGAAAAATACCTAGTTAAACTATTCGAATATAAGTTTTTCCTCTTAAATTTTCTCATTATGAGTAAATGAAGACAAAGGCATGTATACCTGTTTGTGACCGGTTCTTTCTGGCCTGGTGTAATACCATATGATTAGCAGAAAATACTTGCCATCTTAACTTGCTTCTTCTTTGATTCGCTGCAAAACTGTGAAGTACCATATGATTAGCAGAGAAGAATACATTTCAGTAAATACGATAGTAATTTTGGCAAGCTTACGGAGCAAAGTTATTTATCCCGTTGATAAAACGTGCAATTTTTCCACATTGATCAGGGCAGATAACAAGACTCTTGGATGGATCTGATGCTAAAAGAAGAGACATCATGCTTTCACAGTCATCATGTTCGCGATTATTAATGTAATCCACATCACCAATGTATTCGGCTATCAATGTCATATCCTTTATAGGCCGATCGGCTTCTACAGTATAGTTGTACCAAAACAACCTGTTGTAACGACACTTCATTGGCATTAGAGGTGTCCAAACGGGTGGTCTGGGTAGGTTAACCCTAACGGGTCAAAAAGGGTAGATTTTAGCCTGTGATCCGACCCATGAAAATACTTTTTATCCATTTTCGTGAAGCGATTTAAGCGGGTTTAAGCATTTGAATACACTTTTGATGGCTATCAACCATCTAACCAATTTGACCCATTAGAAATAAAACACTTCCCAAAATGACCCATTTATAAGCTAAGGGATAAAATTGACACCTCTAGTTGGAATAAGAAGCTTGTTTTAGTAACAATAACGAAATCTAACAATAGAACCATGAGCCTACACAGAACAAGACCAGAATGCTAGTGGCTGGAGGTTTGGGTGGCAAAATGGCATTGGAAGCATAATGACAATACTGGTTGGACGAGTAGGCTGAATTGTAAATATTTGTGCAGCAAAGTATGGCTTCTGTTGACTTTTTAGTCAACATTTACCCAAATCAATTTAATTCCCTGACTGTTTCAGATGCATCTAAATCCAAATCAAATTAATTACCTTAGCTATTCTACCAATAAACAAAACCTAAATCAACCTGTTTACACATCATTTGCCAGATAAGGTAACTCAGGATCCATACCTGCAGCCACTTCTTTTTAGTAATAAAAATTCAGAAAGTCTACTCCCCCATGAGATGTATTAGTAGACCATTGTTCCAAGAGAACAAATTATAACATTTCTAAATCAACCTATTTACCCATCATTTGCCAGATAAGGTAACTCAGGATCCATACCTGCAGCCACTTTTTTTTAGTAATAAAAATTCAGAAAGTCTACTCCCCCCATGAGATGTATTAGTAGACCATTGTTCCAAGAGAACAAATGATAACAGGGATAAAAAAAACCTCCATTTACATGTTAATCTTTTATCCCCAATCTGCCAGATCTCTAATAACCAACAATAAATAAAAATTAAAATAGAAAAACTAACCTGAACAATGATGCATATAATCAGCAAAGCAAGCAAACCTATATATACAAAAACATATCATCAAATAGAAAAACTAACCTGAACAGTGATGCATATAATCAGCAAAGCAAGCAAACCTACATATACAAAAACATATCATCAAATTAGGAATCAAAATAAAGCAAACAATAAATCAGTTAAAACTTGAAAACCTGCAGCAGAGCCATCCAATAAGCCTGAACATGTGTTGTACCTGAAATGTGATACCTGTTTAACCGCCTCAATCTAAACTGGGTTATAGGTGGTGCATAAACCACAATGAAAGTGGGATATATGAAAAGATGAAGGTTGACTATTGGAGTCAAATTTGGAAGAAATGGAGTTTGAATATGTGGCTCAAAATAAATTATTTGATGGCTGAAATCGAAATGTGTAGTTTATAACCAACCCTGCTTACCCATCTCACCCATCTTATCATCTGCAGGATTTAGGATGCACCATCCACCGATTCGTTGACTTCATGGAGTCCACTTATTACAGATTTGTAAGTTAGTACACTACCTTTAACATAAATAGATCAATATCATTTTTAATATGAGGCTATAGTACACCTAAAAATATACATATGCACAGGATTGAGTAAGCTTACAATCTTCAATCAAACACAAGTATGGATCCACCTGGTACGATATAAAAAAGAACATATTTTTTTCAAATATTAAATACCATATTTGTAGAGTCATTACACGGACAAAGGTATTTGGGTAATATTATATTTGCAGACTTACATGAGTAATAAGCACAGGACAATCAACGAATGGGATTTTGTCAATGCTCTGCAAAAGGGATTATTTACCTTAAGATGTCGACAAACATCGCTTCAGCTCCTGGAATGAAAGGCCCAAAAAGTACATCAATACTGTAAAATAACAAGAAAGATCATAACTTTACCTTAAGATGTCGACAAATAAGCTACAACCTATGTTAACAGCTAACTGGGCAACTAACAAAATTCATGCATATAGTTTCAAGTGCCATATCACTAGCATGTCCCTGGACTCCGATGATAAAATGGAAAAAATCAGGTAATTAATAGTATTAGGAAAGAGTTTATCTCTGTGAAATACATCAGAAAGAACTTCAACAGGGGAAAAGAAAAGGAGGAGAATAAAAGACAAATAAGCTAGATACTTTGATGAAAAAAAACTAAAGACCTTAAACGCTTGTGTAACCATCATACAACACAAATCCAAAACCAATCATTATAAATAAGGAATCAGATGGCATGATCTAGGAAAGCTGGTTTTTTAGCAATGAAGGTTTCAGAAGTCAACTGTCAAAAGGCTTCCACATCCCAAGTGAACACCAATTATCAAAACCTGCATAAATTTTATCATCAGTAACACTGAAGTTCGTACCTAATTATCAACACCAATTGAAGTTTGTTTGTCAAAATGAAGTTGGGATATAAAGCTCACCAATCTCGACATAATGGACCTCTCATAACCAATCATCATCGTCTGACTCATCAATTTCAATATCATTATTGGGCATACCAGTATCCGAGTCATCCAAATCTGAATCTGAAGCAATATCTTCCAAACTGTGGTCAGAGTTATCTATCTCATCATCAATAAAATCATCTATAGTGCGATCAAAACCCCCACCATAAACATTTTCAAGCATTTCTCCCGTAGTATCTTCACGAAGAAGGCTGACATCTTCCAACAAATCGCCTGCATTATCGTCTTCCGGAATATCCGACAAGTGCCTGTGGGCAATTCTCTCAATGATTTTCCAATTGGAATTTGATTTTAGTGGATCATTTATATAGAACACTTGTTGTGCCTGACTTGCAAGAATGAAAGGATCTTCCATATAAGCATTTCGGGACGTGTCTATGCTAATGAAATGAGGCTCAAATATCACGTGCTTTCTTTGACGATTAGTGTCGAACCATTTGCATTTGAATAAAATAACACGACAACCTTTTATAAATGACAACTCAATTACTTCGTCAAGATATCCATAATAATCGTCTTGCACATCATTGTGAACACCAGGGACCGTAATTCCACAATTTTGTGTTTGCCTGCAGTCATCTCGTGACTTTACTAAAAACTTAACTCCGTTCACTATGTATCCTTTGTGATAGATAACTCGATTGTCGGGAAGGGAAGACAATGAATATAGCTCCTCATTGATCTGAGATGGGTTTAGATTATAGTTCTCTCTAATCTGTTTATAATTTTTTACATAGTAATCATGTTATTAGGTTGCAATATAATATTACATAGTAACGTAAGTAAAATAGAGTGTGATTGTTACCCGTGTTGCAAACCAAGCAGGGAATGTAGACCGTTGCATCTCAGTAAAATCCGATGATTGAGGATGTTTACTTTTTAAAACTTGCAAGTGTTCTCTGACATATGTAGATAATCTATAAATTTTTTTGTAAAATGGGACACTAAATACTAATTCATAACAAAACATTAAAAATAAAAAACTTACTCTAAGTACGGTTGAGCCTCTTGACAATTGTTTAGGATATACCATAGTGCTTTCTTCATTAAATCACTAGGAAGGATACGAACTTCTTTCTTCCCAATCCCTCGGCCATTCACCCTAAATACATCCAACATGAAGCTTTGATCATCACAAGAGGTTTTGTCATTATTTCTCTCACGTTTGTCCAACTTTGATTCAACACCTCGTAAATAATGTGAACAGAATGTTATAGCTTCTTTGACAACATAACCTTCCGCTATAGAGCCTTCAGGCTTAGCTCTGTTCCCAACAAATCTCTTTAAATGGCCGAGGTGTCTTTCAATTGGATACATCCACCTTGATTGTACGGGTCCTCCCAAAATTGCCTCTTCAGGAAGATGCACACACAAGTGCACCATAACTGTAAAAAATGACGGGGGGGATATTCGTTCAAGTTTGCATAGGATGACAACAATCTTTTTTTTCATCGCTTCCAACTCTGTCACGTATAAAGTGCCTTTGGTAAGTTTCTTGAAGAACTGAGACAACTCTACTAACGCATCACGGATTTTTTTTGTCATGAAGGGACGAATTGCAATTGGGATTATGCGTTGTATTAGGACATGACAATCATGTGACTTAAGCCCATAAACCTTACCTTGCTCAGGAATCACATTTTTTGCTAAATTTCCGGCATACCCATCTGGAAAACGCACAGACTTGAGTAAATTACAAAATTGTTTTATCTCCTGTCGAGTTAAAACATATGAAGCATGTGGTTTAAACCAACGACCATTCTTATGCACCAAGTGAAGCTCTTTACGAATGTTCCAATCTTACAAATCTAGTCGAGCTTTTTCATTGTCTTTCGTCTTTCCTTCTATGTTTAAGAGGGTCCCTAGCACGTTCTCACACACATTCTTTTCAACATGCATCACGTCAATGTTGTGACGAATTAACAATTTATGCCAATATGGAAGTTCAAAGAAGATGCTTTTTTTTGACCAGTTTAATTTTGGTGCGTCTAGTTTTCTTTTTTTCCCACCATGAGAGTCTTCTTTTCCTTGATGATGTATACTTAGATTTTCCAACTGACGTAAACAATCATCTCCATTGACAGGTTTAGGTGCAATCCTAGGTTCTCTCTTTCCATTAAAATCTCGTGCATTCCTCCAAGGGTCATTAGGTTCGAGAAATCGTCTATGACCCACATATGCTATTCTATCTCGTATACGTACACTACTTGCATCTTCATTGCATATTGGACATGCCTTGTATCCACTCGTTTTCCATCCAGACAAGTAACCATACGCAGGGAAGTCATTGATTGTCCACAAAAGTGCCGCACGCATGTTGAATATCTTTTTTGAGTCGCAATCATATGTTTCAACACCCTCATCCCATAAAAGTTTCAACTCATCTACGAGCGGACGCAAGTATACATCAATATTATTTCTTGGTGAATTTTTTCCAGGAATCAATAATGTCAACATAAATGAAGCATCGACCATAGACTTCCAAGGGGGCATATTGTATGGAATGAGTACAACAGGCCACATACTGTAGGAAAGACTCATTGCCCCGAAAGGATTGAAACCGTCACTCGCAAGCCCCAAGCGGACATTTCTAGGATCATCTGCAAAATCAGGAAACATTTCGTCAAAGTGTTTCCAAGCCTTTCCGTCTGCGGGATGCCTAAGAACCCCCTCCTCTTTCGTTCTTTGTCGATCATGCCATGACATTTCCCTAGCAGTGTGTCTACAGGCATATAAGCGCTTTAGTCTACTTGTAATGGGAAAGTAACGCAAGACTTTTACCGGTTTCTTCTTCCCCTTACTATTTTCTTCATAACGACTAGTCTTACACACCGGACAAATTTGTAATTTTTCATTTTCCTTCCAAAACAATGCACAGTCATTTTTACAAGCATGGATAGATTCGTATCCAAGTCCAAGAGTACGTAAATACTTTTTCGCCTCATAATTGTTCTTCGGCAAGTTTGCATCCTTGAAAGCCCGGCTAAATAAATTCAGAATCATATCCATTGACACATTTGTCATCTTACATGTTACCTTCACGTTCATCAACTCTAGTAGAAAACCTAACCCAGAAAAATCCTCACAACCCGGGTATAAAGGCTTCTCCATATCGACAAATAGCTTATCCACATTTGGGTTATTATGTTGATTAGGATCGTCCATATTGTTTTCAGATTCTGTTTCAACGCCTCGAGTAAATGCATCATCAAGTAACTCATGGACACAGTCATTCGATTCGTTTTCACTTTCTTCAATCTCGTTTGTTTCGTCTGATTCATAACCCGGTAGATGTTCACCGTGATATATCCATACATTATATGTCGGTGTAAAACCATTATGTATGATATGTGTAGTAACAACTGAGGGAACATGCCTTCTTGCATTCACACACTTTCTACATGGACAATGTATCCGACCGTCACTATCAGCATATGTTTTACCCCTTTCTGCAAAAGCTGTCGCTCCTTTAATAAATGTAGGATCTATCTTATTCGTTATTTTAGTCCAACTCTTATCCAAAGTCATTGCGAGATCCTCTTTATGAATCTACCAAATGCGTTAAGAAATAATCATTTAGAAGTATATAATGAGTCTTTTTTTTTAACTATGAGTCAGTAACGAGGCAAATAAGGTTTTGAACACATATACATTAACTCGAGACAGATCATATAACAACCAAGGATAACATTGGGTAATTTAGATTAAGAATCATAAACCATTCTATATAATTACTAAGATAAGTTGAGATTAAAGTAGCTACAATGACACATAAGATAGATACAATCTGTTTGGATCAAGCGATAAGGCAGAATACAATCTGTTTTGCTGTTTTTGGCAAAAGGATAGATACAATGACATAATTTTTACTGTAAATACATACAAACTGTTATGCAGTTTACACAGAACCCCAAAATGTTGCTGCAAGAGAGAGAAGACATGGAATCAGTGAAAGATTCAAGATTGTAATAGAAGTTTGATCCCAGTTGGTGACACCATAACTATGGACATTGTTTCCATGCTAGAAGAGGCCATTCACTATGTCAAGTACTTACAATCTAAGATTTTGTTGATCACCACCATAGAAAGGGCAATCATCATCGTGAAATGTATTCATGAAGCTGTCTATTCTACTATATGTAGAAATATATATAGTCTTATTAACACATAATCATATTTTTTTTCACAAACATGTTCAATTAGGCTATAAACAGAATCATGATTTGAGTATAGGACTATGTTTTCCAAATATGGAACATGAACTTGCAAATTTGTAATTTATGTAACTAATAAATGTATAACTATCATACCAGATTCACCATAATCATAATAATCATCTAAAATTGATGTCAAATTCACAAGAATTTTCCAAATTAAGGCTATAGACAAAATTGGGAACTGAGAAGAGGACTATGTTTTAAAAACAAACATGGTATAAAGGAAACCTGGATCTGGAGGAACAACAGAAATCGGAATGAATGAATGTGCTAATGCCTGATCTTACCTTAGTCGGTGGAAGGACGTACAGAGGGAAAAGTAAGTTCGGTTGAAGGTGAAAGAAAAATCTCCGGCGAACAGCAACTCCTGGCGAACAGAACTGATTGTGAGTTTGAACTTGACGAACATCATCTATGAGACGGAATTGGCTCGAAAAATCGTGTGGAGGAACTCATTTCTTGGGCGCCAATTTGATACCTTTGGGGGGGAAAATAAAGTCATGATAGGTAAAGGGGCGAAGGAACCTGATTCTTAATTTTTTTTTAGAAGAGTTATATGGTTCTATGGTTTTTTCCTAAAAAAGATAGTTATTTGGTTTTATTTATCTATTTTTAAATATGTATAATGCTTATTTGTTGGATTAACTCGATTACGTGAAGTACATCGAAACTAAAGTAGTAAATTATCTATGAAATAAAACACTATTAGATGTAGACCGACGAGTGTTCACAACAATCAATGTTATTATAAGGTTAGTTACAATGCCCTCAACGAGAGCTCAGTGAGGGTGGTGATCATTTGGCACTCGGTGGAACTAATAGCTCGGTGGGAGCATTGGATATCCACCTTGGTGGCCGGAAGTTCTAAAGGGGGTTACATAAGGAAGACGTTTAAAAGAGAACGAGAGGAGACACATAAACGACTTGTAAACAACTACTTCTCCGAGAATGCACACATCTCCGAGGATAAACCGTGTATCAATATGTGTAACAATTAATTTGGGTGTTTGGACCTAATTGGGTGAGAGAGAAGTATTTATTTTGGTGGTCATATATGGTTGCAAGACACGAGTGGCAAAGTGATTGTGCCATTAGGGAAGATTAAGTCAAACGGATGTTAGGTTGTTGGGCGTTAGGTGGGGCGTTATATCATTTTAACCCTCGTTGATTAGATGGGCGTTAGGTCCATTGTACCGGTCACTGTGGAACATTCCATTATCATGTGCGATATTGAAGAGATTAATGTGGTTTAACGGTGGTTTGAGTTCTTCCACGACCATGGATTAGGGCGATTGATGTTAAGGTGATTTAGTTAGGGTTGTTCATAGCTATATCATAACCTTTAAGACTCAACTTGATGCATTAAATGGTCATTGATTAACTTCGTAACTCATAATTTCGCTATTGGTTAACTATAGTTAATCAGGACCAATATTGGTCAAGTACGGTTAATCCACATCATTATTGGTTAATTACGAGTTTATAGAGCTATTATGGGTGAATTAGGATAAATAATGGTAATTAGGGTTAGTGATGATCACTTAAGGTCACTAATGGTCAAGCATTTGCTTTAGTTATATTTAGTTATGATCAATTAGAGCATAATCAGGATCGTTTCAATTATGGTCGTTGTTGGTCATATATAGTTAACTTGTATAATTATTGGTCAATGAAATTATGGTCGTTGTTGGTCATATATAGTTAACTTGTATAATTATTGGTCAATGACAGTTGGTTAAGGTCATTGAAGTGAGATTCTAACTCCAAGTTTTATGAATAATATCTAACCCCTACTATTCGGATTATTATGATTAACCCGAAACTCAATGTTTTTGTTAAAATTTAACTCGAAACCCGACCCTACATAGAATTCGGGTTAGGTCCGGTAAAACAGGTTCGGGTGTTTTGACACACATACATATTTAACTATCCTGGTCAATTACGGTTAATCCACATCATACTCAATGTTTTTGTTAAAATTTAACTCGAAACCCGACCCTACATAGAATTCGGGTTAGGTACGGTAAATCAGGTTCAGGTATTTTGACACACATACATATTTAACTCTCCTGGTCAATTACGGTTAATCCACATCATTATTGGTTAATTACGAGTTTATAGAGCTATTATGGGTGAATTAGGATAAATAATGGTAATTAGGGTTAGTGATGATCACTTAAGGTCACTAATGGTCAAGCATTTGCTTCAGTTATATTCAGTTATGATCAATTAGAGCATAATCATGATCGTTTCAATTATGGTCGTTGTTGGTCATATATAGTTAACTTGTATAATTATTGGTCAATGACAGTTAGTTAAGGTCATTGAAGTGAGATTCTAACTCCAAGTTTTATGAATAATATCTAACCCCTACTATTGGGTTTATTATGATTAACCCGAAACTCAATGTTTTTGTTAAAATTTAACTCGAAACCCGAACCTACATAGAATTCGGGTTAGGTACGGTAAATCAGGTTCGGGTATTTTGACACACATACATATTTAACTCTCCTGGTCAATTACGGTTAATCCACATCATTATTGGTTAATTACGAGTTTATAGAGCTATTATGGGTGAATTAGGATAAATAATGGTAATTAGGGTTAGTGATGATCACTTAAGGTCACTAATGGTCAAGCATTTGCTTCAGTTATATTCAGTTATGATCAATTAGAGCATAATCATGATCGTTTCAATTATGGTCGTTGTTGGTCATATATAGTTAACTTGTATAATTATTGGTCAATGACAGTTAGTTAAGGTCATTGAAGTGAGATTCTAACTCCAAGTTTTATGAATAATATCTAACCCCTACTATTCGGTTTATTATGATTAACCCGAAACTCAATGTTTTTGTTAAAATTTAACTCGAAACCCGACCCTACATAGAATTCGGGTTAGGTCCGGTAAATCAGGTTCGGGTATTTTGACACACCTACATAAGAACGTTATAGATATGGTCTTGCGGGACAAAAATAATAAAATAAACTAAAATGTAATATTATAATTTACTTAAGAATATAGTTTCACTTGCTAATAAAAAAAAAACCTTTAATATGTAAAAATTAAACAAAATTATGTTTCTCACATTTCACATTGCCGTTCAAAGTTAAGGATATTGGATAAAGTTCAAATCACAGCAAAATCTCCAGCCAAACTCACCCGCCAAAAATCAGATTACCCACGAAACTAACCCACGTAATAATCGGCAATGATGCGCACGTATCAAATACAAAGCATTCTGATTGATTCACGTACTCACTCCGAAACAGTTATCGACGAAGATCCAACCCTGCTCTCTAAATCTTTGCCTATCCTCACAATCAATCAGGTATAATTTACTTCTGATGTTGAATTTGTATGCATACAATTCATCAATTTCAACATTTAGGTTTACAATTTTATATGCACATAACATGTTCGATGTAATGCCTAAAAGAGATGTTCAATTTATATGCATACAATTCATCAATTTGAACATTTAGGTTTACAATTTTATATGCACATAACTTGTTCGATGAAATGCCTAAAGAGACCTACATTGGGCACTTCATACTTCAGAGCATTACCAAAGTTGCTATGTTGCATGCTTGTATAGTCTATCTATTTGTTCAAATAATGATTAGTTCATATGAGATTATTTCATGTCACCTTATGTCAGAATGGTTTTCACAAGAACAAGGACTGGAGAGGATTCAACCACACATGAAAATGTGTTGGTAAAAGAGCGCACGACACGGAAACGAAGGGGTAACAACCTAATTGCTACACATAATGGTAACTGACACTCACTTTTGATTATTAACCTGATAATCAAGATATCAACATATAAAATTATTATCAACAGGGCCAGCTTTTTGGTATTAGGGGGTAATTAGTTGGGAAAGTAAAGAATGGTGGTGGGGCTGGGGTGATGGCTGCATACAAGGGGTTTAACATTGGGGTGTGTGTGTGTTTTGGGAGTTCATCAGCTGGGTCAGGGCTGGATTTTGTGTATTAGGATGTAAAGGAATTGCTCGGAGCCACTATACTCACTTTTGATTATTAACCTGATAATCAAGATATCAAAATATAAAATTAATATCAACAGGGCCAGCTTTTTGGTATTAGGGGGTAATTAGTTGGGAAAGTAAAGAATGGTGGTGGGGCTGGGATGATGGCTGCATACAAGGGGTTTAACATTGGGGTGTGTGTGTGTTTTGGGAGTTCATCAGCTGGGTCAGGGCTGGATTTTATGTATTAGGATGTAAAGGATTTGCTCGGAGCCACTATACTCACTTTTGATTATTAACCTGATAATCAAGATATCAACATATAAACTTATTATCAACAGGGCCAGCTTTTTGGTATTAGGGGGTAATTAGTTGGGAAAGTAAAGAATGGTGGTGGGGCTGGGAGGATGGCTGCATACAAGGGGTTTAACATTGGGGTGTGTGTGTGTTTTGGGAGTTCATCAGCTGGGTCAGGGCTGGATTTTATGTATTAGGATGTAAAGGATTTGCTCGGAGCCACTATATTTAGAGGGCCCTCAAATTTTTTTAAACTTAATGTTCTAATCTGCTCCATGAATGAATCGAGTACCACATCCTGAAAAGTTAAATTTAGCGTTGCCTACATTGATCTATGAATGAAACAGTGTTCTAAGGTTCAAACTTAAATTTAGACTTGCCTGTATTGGGTGAGTCTAGTTTACGTTTATGCTTTATATTATTAACAACAGTTTTTACTTCAAAAAAACTCAAATCTTAATAATCAGATTGTAATTATAAGTACTTGAGCTCACACTATTTTTATAAGTGAATCACTAATGTTACAAGGCTAAAATGTTTTTTGGTATTGTGCCTAGCTACTCGATAGGTTTGTTGTCTAAAAAAATTTGCAGTTCAAAAAAAGGACAAAGTAGGTAGCTTTCATCTGATTCACACTTAAGTCCACAAACTTCTTTTGGCTTAAAATATGAGTAAAAAGCCAATACTTTAGGCAGTTGTCATCTCAAACTTGTCTAATTTGTTTGCTTCCCTTAGTACCTTCATTACCATCAGCGTGGGTGGGGCACGATGAGGGCAGTTACTTAAGGCTAGCTGACCACAAATTCAATGGATGTGTTAAAATGGGGACATGCATTCAACTGTCTGATGGTAATTCAGGCTACTTCTGCATTAAAGGAAATATTTTAAATCAAATTATGTTTTGATACACGCAACAACAATTAATAACCAGGTTTACCATCAACGTTAGTCCCTAAATTACCAGCCACATTTTTGCCCTTCAATTCAGATTTTTTTCTAATCTCCTTAGCAAAATAATAAATTAACATGATCATCATTCATCTAATTTCTAACCAGGTTCTTTTACAGAACAACCTGTTGATTCTCGTGCAGATGATCATGTACAAGACGCTGCCCAGCATGTAGAAGAGCAGGTAGTGCAATCGGCAGTGGAAGCTGTTGGTCCACGAAAAAGGCGCGGTCCCAGTTTGAATAAGAAAGTTACCTTGAGCAAGGGTAACAAAATTAATTTGACTATGGATAAAGGTACCAAACGCTTCGTCGGGACCACAGCAACACACTTTGCTACCGAGTGTGGAATTGTCATTCGGAGTTGTTGTCCGATGGATTTCCATAAATGGGATTTGATGACTGAAGATGTTAAAAAAAAATTGCTTGAGAAATTAGAAGTAAGTACTATTTATTTCTTAGAATTATTAAGAATCTATTATCACTTTAATTTCCATTTCACTTCTTGAAATTTATGTATTAAATGCAGGAAAAATTCACATTGTTGCGGGATGATGTTGTTTTTATGGAGTATGTTAATAATCAACTACATACCCAATGGAAACGAACCAGAGGTGTTTTGAGTGCTCACTGGAAGAAGAATGACGGAAGAACAGATCCTCAAAAGGCAAGATCCATGATGAAATCTGAATGTAGGAGTGCAGAAGATTGGAATCATCTCTGCGACTACTGGGAGAAGGAAAAAACACAGGTGAGTAACCTATGCTTATTTTGTACAAATTATAACTATTCGTGATTTATTTCTTTAATTTTTCTTGCTTCTAATATGTATGTCGACGTTCATTCTTTTAGAAATATAGTGAGCAAATGGAGATAAACAGAGGCAAACTAATTAATGCAAGCCGAGGGGGATCCCGGTCTATAGCTAATCATGTCTTCCAACTGGTAAGATTTGCACATTTATGTTATTTTTTTAATGTAGTAGTAGAATTTTATAAAAAATAGTAATGATTTCCATAATTCATAATCTAAATGGTTATTTGCTCTAATGATTTTCATGCTGTAATGGTTTTCATAATTCATAATCTAAATTGTATATTTTTGGTTATTTGTTAATGAGGCTGCCATCATAATTCATTATCTAGATAAATCATAGGCGATTGTTATAGATTTTCTACTCTGATCTGTTAGTAAACTGATGTGATCATAAGCTCACTCTGTTTGTAGTTTATTTAGTTATTTTAGTTGCTAATTATTTTGACTAGAAATATCAAACATATTGTATGTAGGGCTGTTTTCTATTCATTTAGTTTTTTTGCTTATTTGTTACCTTTCAAAATATAACAATAATGAGTCCTGAGGTGGAATTCTTTTTTATTTTATTTTTGGGTGAAGGGACATCGCCCGGTAAATTTTATTAACACAAAACTATTTATAATGTTTTTGAAGAGACAAAATTACATACTTAGGACATGTCCCTAAGTTAATGTCATCTCCCAAAAAATTGTCACTAACAACTCTATCAAGATGAAATTCTATACAAATGCAAATCAACAAAAACCTACACCAAACATACCATAAAATCCATAATCGAATTCCCAAAACAGCAATGACAACTCTCATACAAATCTTGTGCTTGCCAATCCCATGCATCTTCATACTCCTTCGGTTCTTATTACAACAACCCATATCCAGGAGCCCAAAAACCAAATTGTCCCATAGATAATATATCATAGTACTTATTTTTTGTTTCAGCACAATAAAAAAAATACAGCCCAGATAGTGCAGGCCCAAACCATCTTATAAGTTTTGGTCAACATCAAGAACAACCAAACCCAAACTTCATTGCCCCATAACTGACTTGTCAAACTCAGAAACATTGAGAGCTGATTTCTAACCCCCTTCCAAAACTTGACTCTCAACCATTCATTGTTGACCAAAATGTCAAACCCAACCCATTGAGCACAGATTTCCAATGAGCTTTCTATTCCCATTGTCACGTGAATCCTAGCTTTACAAATTCTGTCCTCCAAACTCTGAAAACCCCATCCAATGACTCTGTCGACTAAGTCCAAAAAACTGCTGACCCAAATAGTAGGTCTACTGAATAAAAATTCCATCATTTTCCAACAAAACCATAACACAACCAAAATTCTAAACTTATGGCCAAGACTTCTAAACCAACATCCTCCTTGAGAACCAACCAAAACAAATCTCACAACCCCCCTGGACCACTGGTATTTATTTTCCTCAGACAAACAAAAAAAACACCCAAATACGTCAATTACATCACGTGACACAGGACTTGCAAAGTAACCAAAAGAGAATATGCACTTTTGCTCTTTAAAAAGCCCAGACCCGTTGCCCATTCCAGAATTGTTTGTCCCCCTTTGGTAAGTCTCACCCCCATAATCACCCTACAAACTCGACCCGTCCAGTACCCCTCCTCCGACATAGCTGTACAACAGAAGCACATCACCAAACTATCCCCACCTCATGTATTAATACATCTGATTTATGCTCTACTCTTGAATAACCAATGAAACCAGATCAAACTTAACATCATATTTCCAACAAAACCATAACACAACCAAAATTCTAAACTTATGGCCAAGACTTCTAAACCAACATCCTCCTTGAGAACCAACCAAAACAAATCTCATAACCCACCTGGACCACTGGTATTTATTTTCCTCAGACAAACAAAAAAAAACACCCAAATACGTCAATTACATCACGTGACACAGGACTTGCAAAGTAACCAAAAGAGAATATGCATTTTTGCTCTTTAAAAAGCCCAGACCCGTTGCCCATTCCAGAATTGTTTGTCCCCCTTTGGTAAGTCTCACCCCCATAATCACCCTACAAACTCGACCCGTCCAGTACCCCTCCTTCGACATAGCTGTACAGCAGAAGCACATCACCAAACTATCCCCACCTCATGTATTAATACATCTGATTTATGCTCTACTCTTGAATAACCAATGAAACCAGATCAAACTTAACATCATACAAATAAACTACCATAGAACGGATAATGATTCTGAGTAACCTGCCATAATAACTATAAAACATGGGTAACAACTCAGAAGGCCATAACAAGATAGAATAATTCTTTTTGGCCAATACACGGCCATCAACGCATCTTGAACATCACTAATTGACCTTTTTACCAGAAGCCTTGCATCCTCTACCATCAAACCAACTGATGATCATTTACAAATTTGGTATAACACTTTCTAAAGCCATAAATATGCAATGTAGATTGTTACATACCTCACCAAACAAAAGTATTAATGTAACTAAAATAAGAATAGCACCCCAAGTTGTGACTAGACTATCCATGAAAACTGGGAGAGCCTGTGAAAGATGATAACCGTTTCAAACTTAACCTACAGTGCAATTGTAAATTATAACAACTGCTTTTTTTTAAAACAATTTGTATATGAAATACCTCCATTGCAGCAGGTAGTATTCTCTGTTGAGAGAATTATGCTGCTGTGCCATTATAAATAAATGTTGTCTTTTGACCACAGGTACTATCTTCTCTGTGAGACAGAATTATAAGTATATTACCATAAGTAGCCCAAACTAATTTATAAAATTAACCAAGGTATAAATATCATGCTCCTATATCACTTGATTAAATTGTCATTTGTGCAGCCATCAACTAGTTCTAAACACTTGCAGCCATCACTTAACGAGATTTAAATTATGGATCGAAAAAAAAAACCCGTAAGACAAAATAAGGCCACATAATAGAAAGAAGATAAGTGACATTCATGTTTAATCACCACACAAAACATACCAATAAGTCTTTACTTTGTTATTGTTTTATATTAGTTTTAATGATATTGTTTATGTTGATAGACAAATACCGAGACTGAAATGCCGCCAAGTCCGTTAGAAATGTACTATCGGTTGCATTATAAGTTCGATAAGCAAGGGTGGTTGAACGATCAATCACGTATTGACTATGTAAGCATCTTATTGTTAAACTTTTTTTATTTTGTCAAGTTAAATATTTTGGGTTGTTATTGCTTTTAATTATTCTTCTCTTATATCATATTAGGAAAATATTCTAAAAAAAAAGAGACGGACATGGCTCGATTGAATAAAGAAGGAACCATCTGTACTACGGCTATTGAACATGAGATTGAGAAACAAGCAATTAAAAGTGTTTGTGGTAAGGAAAAAAACACTTAAATCGGCATGGGAATTTGGAGTCGGTCCAGTTTTGAAGAAAAAAGATAGGTTGTTGAAATTGGTGGCTGAATTATCCAAGGATAATTCTACCGAGGATGATGAAGATGTAAGAAAGAAGGTTGAGGCACTTGAAAATGAAAATTCACTATTAAAAAAATTCTTGAAAAGCAAATATCCAGATTTCGACATCACAAACCGAAATGTGGGTTCTAGTTCCGCTGGTTCTGAAGGAGTTGATAGGGATTTGGGTGAAGATGAAATGGATGATGAAAACTCTACCTAGTTCTTTCCTTTCATCGTTTCTTATTTTTATCTAGTACAATTTGAGACTTATGAATCGTTTATGTTATCTTCAACAATTGTAGACTTTTGATTGGTTTATATTATCATTTGGTTTTGTTGGTCAATATTAGTTATTGTTTTTTAGTCTCTAAAAATATTTGTTATATATTTGAATTGCATGCTTAGGACTAAATTTAATTGTATCGTAGACTATTTTTCAGTACCTAATTGTACATACGTTTGAATTTATAAACCGTATTACAGACTAAAAAGTAGTCACTAAAAATATAAAACGACTACTTTCGGAGACTGATTTTAAGACTTTACATAACCATATTACAACTAAATATCAGTATTTGATATTGCATAATAGGGACTAATTGTCAGTCTTTAATATATATCATTGGAAACTGAATCAATATAGCATGTCAGTCCCAAAAAGAGACAAATAGGGACAACGTAAACATTTTTACGAGAATGAATTTTAGTCCCTAAAAAATAATATTAGGGACCAAATCAACACAACATCTAGGACTGATTATCATTTACTAAAAACATATTTAAGGACTGAAATGACATACCCCCGGGACCAGGATTAAAGACTGAATTTTTATGCATAGGGGACTGAGTGTGAGTCTCTGTTAATGCCACACAACGGGGACTGATTGACTGACTGACTATCAGTCACTAAAAACAGATTTAAGGACTAAAATGACATACACCCGGGACCAGGCTTAAGGACTGAATTTTTATGTATAGGGGACTAACTGTGAGTCTCTGATGATGCCACAAAACGGGGACTGAGTTTCAGTCACTAACCACACTATCTAGGACTACGCATCCGTCACTGACGGTGACTGGCAAAATTCAGTCCCTAATCACCATTAGGAACTGATTACATCTTATCAGAGACTAATTATTTAGTCCCGAATGGTCACTTTTCTTGTAGTGGCACTAGATCGATCGGTTCATCCAGTAGTAAGATCGTTATTGTGTTTTACAAGTGGTATCAGAGCAAATCCAGGTTGCTCTGCTGGTTTGAATTGATCAAAATTGGATTTTTCTAGTGAGAGAAAGTGGGTTTCTTTAGTTTTTCATCAAATTTCTTCAATTCTGAGTGTTTCCGAGGTAAAAAAATGATTTCTGAGTGTTCCTGGTGAGTTTTCGCACCTCTCTGAAGCAAATTCAAGTCCAAATTGTCAAAATTCGCGAAAATCCGTCGATTTCAGCGTTGGTACGCTCGAAGAACAGTTGGTCCGCCGTTGGTCCGCTGTTGGTCCGCTGTTGGTCCGCCAGGAAATCTTTAAATTTGGTCCGCGGCAGTTTCAGCGTACCATTTGGTCCGCCCCCGTACCATTTGGTCCGCCCCCGTACCATTTGGTCCGCCCCCGTACCATTTGGTCCGCCCCCGTACCATTTGGTCCGCCCCCGTACCATTTGGTCCGCCCCCGTACCATTTGGTCCGCCGTACCAAATCTGGTCCGCTGAGTACAAATTTGGTCCTCCGTACCATTTTGGTCCGCTGGGTACATTTGGTTCGCTGGCAGTTTCTTAAAAGTGTCATAACTTTTGCATCGTTAATCGCTACGAGAGCCATAAGTACTCAAATCGATCGTCTCGACGAGCTCTACATTGTTCGTTCAAAGTTGATCTTCAAAATCAAATTCTAAGACATTCATTTTCGAGTTTGAAGTTTTGTTATCCAATTTCACAATTTTCAAAATGTATACAATTGATGCATTTATTGAGAGACATAGTCAGATTGTGCCGAAGTTGATCAATCTTGAAGATTATCATGGTTGGGCAACAAATTGTAGAGCATATGTTGTTGACTTGGATAAACGGTTGTGGTTACCGATTTCAAATGAATATCAGTATCCAACAACTTATGGTGGTGAGTGTAAGATGAGATGGAATTTTTCAATTGATGAAAGGGAATCATATGATCAAAATGAAAAGGCTAAAGCACTTCTTCGGTTAGCTTTGTCTATAACTCTAAAAAATCAAGTTAGAGATTGTGGAAAAGCAAAGCTGATATGGGATTTTGTAAAGAAACAGTGTGAAGAACATATGTCTACAATTTCTCAGAAAACGGTTGATCAAGAGTTGAAGTTTAAAGGTAAAATTGAAGAATTAGAGAAGAAAGAAGCGAAGTTATCCGAAGATAATAGTATTCTGAGAAAAGAATTGGAGGAATGGAAAAATAAAATTCATGATGGTTACGAAGCCAAAATTCAACAGAGTACATCTTCCTCGTGTACAACGTGTACTGATTTTGTTAAAATTAAGGAAGATTGGTTGAAAGAAAAAGAAGTGTTAATTGAAGAATGCAATAAAGCTAAAGCTAATGAAAAGCAAGTTGTTGAAGATTTTGATGCTTTATTTGCAAAATGTTATCCTCTTCAAGTTGCTGATAGAGTAATCCAACTTCAGGAGGAACTCACAAAGTTGCGTGATGAAAAAGGTGAGGTTCAAATTCAAAATGACATTTTGAAACAAGATGTTGCGTATTATAAGAAACAGGTAGAGAAGGTTACTAGAGAAGTTCTTGCTGGATGTGATAGAATGTATAGTCAAAAGCTTAAGTCTAAGGAGTTGTCTGAGCAATTTATTGCTTCTCAAAAGGAGTTACTTGAAGCTAATACAAAGGTTTCTGAGATAAAGATTGAAATGCTTGATCTTCAACGAAAACTTGAGAATTTCAATACATCAAGTGTGTTTCAGAATTATCTGTATCATATGGAACGAGATGGCAAACCAAGTAAAGATGTTGATAATCATGAAGTTCCTGCTCAAGTGATTGATCTGAAAAAGCCATCTAATGATGATTTAAGTCAAAAGTTGCAAGATTTCCCTGAAGGCGATGGTGTTAAGTCTGGAAAAGCACAAAAGTCAAAGACTAAGAAGAATAAAAAGGGGGTTGATTATTGCAAAGGATTGAAGTTTGATTCCAAGTCTACATTTCTTGATAAAGAAAAGATTTTTGAAGGGAATCCAGGTCATGTGAAGATTCCTGATTTTTCTAATATTGTGATTGATGAATCTTTACTAAATAAGGAAGTTGGTGTTAAAGCTATCAAAGATGAATTTTCTCGTCTAGCTTCACAAGGGCATTCTTTGAAAGAACATCCTAAGCAGAAAAATGGTGGTTTGGGATATGAAGAAAAAGAAGTTCCGATTAATGATTCCAACAAGAAGAAGTTGAAAGATGAGCAGAAACAGAAACAGAAGGTGTCTACAGAGAAGAAGCCTCAGTTTTGGAAGAAGAAAGTATCTACACCATCTGCAGGTGAAAAGATTTCTTCTGAAGAGTCTTCTTGCATATCTGATGCTACACCACAAGGCGGTAAAAATTCAGATTCATTTTATTCTGCTAATTCTAATAGGTTTTATCATCAAGATAAATTCTTTGGTTATGGAGATGATTCTGGTTTTTATGATTCTCCAAAATGTTTTCCAAAATTTCAGAAACCAAAGAAATTTAAACCTGTGATTTCAAAGGTTTATGATGAAGGGTCGACTGATCTGTTTGGAAAACCAATTTCAAACAGTAAAATTAATCATCGACTGTGTTATGTTTGTCGTTAGAAGGGTCATTATGCAAATAATTGTCCTACGACAACTAACAATTCATCATCAAATGCCAAACATACAAAGTATGTTGATCCTGATGGCATTATTTTTAGTGAACCAATGCCCAACACTACATTTTTCTGGAAAAAGAAACTTAACACAGACACGTTGGGTAGTAATTCTGATTGTCACTCATCAGTTGACAATGGTTCACTAGAAATGTTAAAACCAAAACAGGAATGGAGACCAAAGGTTGTCTCAACAGCCAACACTGATTTTGTTGAAGACACTGGACGACCTATCACAAATGGGGATGAGGGTCGGGGTTTTACAAACTTATTATTTTCCAGTGTGTGCAGGTATTTCAAGAAGACCTATTAGTGATTGTCTAATTGCTGACAGTGGAATACTTGTGATTGATTTAAGTTAAAATGCATCGTTCCTATCTTTGAAACACAAATTTTTATAAAAATCATTTTCAAAAATGTGTCAAGTGTTGATTGATCATTTTCATGTTTGTTTTTCATTTTATTTGTACATATTTTAGGGGGAGAAAATTGAAAATTCAAAAAATAGTGTTTGTTTGAATTTTAGGGGGAGAAATTGGAAAATATAAAAAAAAATTAAAAAATTGAGAAATTGATCCGACAAAAGCGAGAAATGATGGTACATCAGCATATATGTTATCTGCCATGGATAGATTAAGTCTAAAGGCTGTGGGTACTTGCATAATATGTGAATGTGCATGACTAATCTGATATCTGCAAGTAAGATATAAACATAAAGCTTGCCTGATGATCTTTGGTTATTTGCTTCTTGATGAATGCTGTGTGATGATTTCAAAAAATAGAATAAAGAGATATCCTGATGAATGCATGTTTTCATTTTGAAAGATTTAAACTTGTTTGATTTTGTTTATTTTGTCAAACGATCGGACTTTCTCTGCGTATCGAAAGATCGACCTGATTGTTGTTCGTTTGACGTTCTGCTTTATTTTCTTTGGTGTTTCGTATAATCCATCGGACTTTCTCTGCGTATACGGAAGTATCGACCTGATTATTGTTGGATTATACAACTTCAACTTGTTTTGCTTTCTTATTTTCTCAAATACTTGGGCTTTCTCTGCGTGTCCTCAAGACCGACCTGATTGCTAGTTATTTGAGATTCTGCTTTATTTTTACATGACTCATCAAGGATGGTTAAATCTCTAAGAAAATTTTGCCTCATTATGATAAACATGATGATTTGCTAGTATTTCTGATAGAGTGGAGGCCGAGTTATCAGTGCATGATAAAATTACCTTAAGCATATCTGAAAACGATAAAAAATGATTGGTGCATGCTGAAATAAACATAAATGTTGTATTTGCGATTATCTTGGCTTGCATGCTGATTAAGACCGAAATTGAAATGTGCTAGATGCATTATGTCTGACATGATCTCGTGTCGTGATCTTTCTCGCAAAATACCAAAAATAGAGTGTAATTTTGTATTGCATTTATCTTTCTATTTTAGTAAAATTCAAAAAAGATTTTAGGTGTGTTTTGATCTAAAGTTTCTAAAAGCCAAAAAGATTTTATTTCTTAGTTGTTTTCGATTGATCAACACTTGATACAAAATTAAAATTTCAAAATCGATATCTTGGATTCTCAAAGAGAAGTTTTGCACCAAGATTAAATTATTTTTGGAAATTCAAAGAAAATCCGCACTTTTGTCTTCTAAAGTTGCAGGTTTTTGTGTGCCAAGACTCAAGCATGGTGAAAGGGGGAGTTTGTTATATCTTTAACAAGTGGATCCTGAAGGTCAAAGATTTATTCAAGAATGATCCAGCCATGCAAGCTCTATTTCTGACAAGATTTCAAGTTGACGATCAGATGAAACATCGTTGAAGATTGAAGACTAGAGATTTAGTTAGAATAGATACACTACACGTTAAGGGGGAGTTTGTAGAAGCATATTCTTATGCTACGTTATGTCTCGTGTATTGTATCTTTGTGAGAGCATATGTGTGTGTGACTATGAGGGTAGCGGACCAGCTGGTCCTGCGTACCAAATGGTCCACCCGGACCAGATGATCTGGATGTGGTCCGCAGCTCATTTAGTCATACCTATAAATAGGTAGCTTGTGTAGAGAGTTAAAAACTCTTGGTCATATCATCTACACTAAGTGTGTGTTTCCAAGGTGTGTTCTAGAGAGAGAAACCAAAAGCTTTGTAATTGTTCTCTTTGTGAAATCAATAAAACAAAGCTTATTTACATTCTCGTGCACTAGATCGATCGGTTCATCAAGTAGTAAGATCGTTATTGTGTTTTACAATCTTCGATGGGAGTTCGGACTTATATCGGTCAACTTTTGGTCTAGGTTCGGAGTTTCTCTTGGTTCGGAGACAGATCGGGGTTATTTAGGAGTTCGGACAGTTGTTTTTGATTCGGAGCTCGTTCGGACATAGTTCGGACTTTTGATTTAGATTCGGACAGAGTTTGGAGGTAAGTGATAGGATCGGAGCAGGTTCGGTCACCAGATTCAAATTTTCAACAATGTTGGAATTTCAAGCATTTGCTGCAATGCAAAGTGTGATGCAAACCATGATGAATTTTGATAATGAAATTGGAACAAGTCAGAAAGTTCCTAAATTGTTGAAGCTTGAAGATTACCGGAATTGGAAGAAACGATTTTCTACTTACATAAGCACGAATGATATCGATTTGTGGATTCCGCTCAAGAAACTTTATCAACACCCAACTGATGCGGGAGATTTTAAAGAAGTTCATACTTTTGATCTTACTGAAAGAAAATCATACGAGCTTGAACAAAAAGCTTATGGTTATCTTACAATGGCATTACCTACTGAGTTGCTTCATCAATTTAGCACTTGCAAGAAATCTAAGCAATTGTGGGATGCTTTATCAGCAAGGTGTGAAGGTAATGATGACTACAAGAAGAGTCGGAAGAAAGTTCTAAACAAAGAATTTGATAATTTTCAGAATTATGACAATGAAAACATTACTACTCTTGTTTCAAGATTGTCACACTTGATTAGTGAATTAAAGGTGGTTGGGATTGAGAAAACCGATGCTGATTTGAAAGAAAAGATTTTGGAAGCTTTGCCAGAGAAATGGGAAAATTATGTTTTGCTACTCACGCATGACAAGGATTACTCTACAATGACATTTCACGAGCTTATTGGAAAACTTCATGCTCGAGAAATGGAGATGTTAAACTCAAAGAAGTCAACTGCTACTTTGCAAAATCCTGAATTGTATCATGGTGAGAATAGTGCAAGCATGAGTGCAAAGTCTAAGCCAAATCTGAATACAAATCAGAATACAGCACTAAGTGTTCCTTTTATAGCTGGAGTTTCAGGAAATTCTGATAATAATTCTTCAAGAGGTTGCAATTTCACAATTCCAAAATTTTCAAATCAAAATGCTTTTTCAGCTGAATCAACAGATGATTGTGCCAAAATGATTTCTGCATTGATTTCATCATCCTTTGGATTGATTCTCAAAAATGTTGTTGATGCAAAGTTAACCAGTGAGGATCTTGATGCTCTTGATGATGATCAACTAACCGAATTGGATGTATCTTGGCAATATGCTATGTTGTGTCAAAGATCTAAGAGATTCTTTAAAAAAATGGAAGAAATATTTCTGGTGATAAATTGGGTTTTGACAAGTCCAAATTAAAGTGTTACAAATGTTCACAGCTTGGACATTTTGCTAAAGACTGTCAACACACACATACAAACAAGTCTGGTGTTCCACTATCATCAAAGCCTGGTTTTACTCAACCATCTACTAGTAACACAAGCAAATCCACGGCTTTGACAGCTCAAAAAGATGGTACTTATGATTGGGGTCAACAATTTGGTTATGATTCATCAGCCTTGATTGTCACTCATGTTCAGTCAGATGATTCATATTCAGATACTAGTTCCGATACTAGTTCAATTCCATGTTCTTATGAATCTGCTGAAAATTTGGAGAGTCTAATGAAAGAAAATGCTTTGTTGGCAAATAAACTTCAACAATTGTCTGAGGAATTTGATGTGATTAATTTGTCTTTCAAGATTTCGAAGGAAAATGAGAAAAAGTTGCTTTTGAAGAATGAGTGTTTGATTACTGAGATCGAAACGTTGAATGAAATTTTGGAAAGTTCTAAACAAGACAAAAGGGATGTTGAAGCTGCTAGAGCAAAGATTTGTGAAGAAAAGGATGAGTTGGTACAAGAAGTCAAGAAATGGAAGGATGAAGCAGAGGATACTGCAAATGATTTTCAGAATTTGTTTGATAAGTCCAAAATGAAACTTGATTTGCTAACAAGGAATGTGGAAGAATCAAATGCTAAAATCAAAGCTTATCAAGTGGATATGGAAAGGTTATTGGATGAGAAGCGGGAATTGGTTAGTGTTAACAAGGTTCAAGCTGCGAATCTGGAAATTCAGAAGCGCAATGAGACTAAATTGAAGAAGGAGTTACATGAAGGACTTGATAATCTTCGCATGCAGAAGTTTGAAACTCACAAGGTTGCGAAGCGATTGATTGCTAAAGAAAAGGAATTTGCGGAGGCTCAACAGCAAATTTCTGATCTCAAAGTTCAAGTTCTTGATGCTAATCGTCTGCTCAACAATGTTTCAAATTCTCAAGTTTTCACAAGCTTCTTAGCTAATGATGCTAATTTTGAGAAGATGTTTGATAAAACTGCATCACCCCCTGCTCATATCAAAGAAGCTTTCAAAGAAGTGAAGGAACAGGTTGATGATTTTGATTATTCAAAGGTTTCATCTTCTACTTCTGAAGAAGTAAAGGTTTTAAAGAAGAAGAAAGGCAAGAAGAACAAGAAAAAGGGTTTGAAATCTGAGATTCCTCCAGCACCGAAATTTGTGTTTGGTTCATCTTCTGCTGATAATGAAAAATCGGCCACTTCAAGTGCTAAGATTAGGTCTCAACCTGAATTTAATGAGAAGATTTTCTATGATCAGAAAAATGTGACTGAAGTAAAAGCTGAATTTTCTCGATTAGCGAAGTATGGACATTCTACATCAGAGGTGAAAGGTTCTGAAAAGCATGTTGGTTTGGGTTTTCAGGAGAAAAAGGATAAAGCCGAAGAGGTTCCAGCATCTGCACAACAAAATTTGACGAAGCTTAAGATGAAGCAAGTGAAGAAAGATGTTTTCAAAGCTGATAAGGTACAACCTGGGAGATTTTATAAGCTAAAAGGTTCTGAACAACTATTTTCTGACAAAGAATTTCCTCTTCACTGCGTGGATTCTCGGAAGATTTCAGAGGTTTTTGTAAAAGACAACATTTCTTCTGAAAGTTATCAATCTCTAAGCCCTACATCTAAATGGGTACATGATCACAAGCATCAGGTATATGATTCTCATTCTGATCATGTTAGAGATATTCATGTGTGTTCTTCGCAGGTACATCACCGATGGGATAAAACGATGAGAATTTGTTATATTTGTCGTCGCCCAGGGCATATGGGAAAAGACTGTCCATCACCTGCTGTTTTATCACAAAGATTTCAAAAGAAATCAGTTTTTGGTAAACCTGCCACTACAAAGTTCTTTGATGAACAAGGCAGAGTTTTTGATGAAGTTGAGTCTACATTTTATCATAAACAAAACCGTTTTGTTCCAATGTTTTCAAAAGCTCAAAATGTAGTTTCCCCATCACAGTCACCTGTGATTGCTTCATCAAGAACTGACTTACCAAAACAACAGCAATGGAAACCTAAGGTGGTTTCTAAGCAAAACAAGGACACTGGTCGACCAGTAGCGATCCGCTTCGGGTCATTTTTGGACTAATTAGTTTAACCAGTGTGCAGGTACTTCTAGAAGACCTATTGACGATTGCAAAGTTGTTGATGGAGGAGTATTCTGCTTAATTTAAATTTCATGATACATCTTTCTAATCTGCAAATTCTGAATTCTAAAACTGAAAAATATCCGTGTTGATTGTTCAATTTTTCTTTGCTTACAAGTTTTTCTCAAAAACCCAAAAATAGAGTCTTGTTTTTGTGTAAAATGAAAATAAAAAAATAGAGTTTTCATTTTAAGGGGGGGTATTGTAAGTAAGGGGATTAATTGAGAAAATGCATGTTATGGGGAGAAAGTGAATATATGCCAAATATATAACGAAGGAAGGTGAATACATGCCAAATATATAAAATTGTGGGAAATTGATCATTGGGAAATGATGGTACATTGGCTTACGTATTTGACTCATGAATAGAGTAGATGAAAGAGCCATAAGATCATTGTGTGATATGCTTGGTAGGCTCGGCAAATCAGAAAGTATTCAGATGTGATATACACTAAATACTAATGCTTGACTATGTGGATAACATCTTGATGCATATTTCATGACACAAAAAGAAGAATAATTGTGAAAATCAAAATGAGAAGTCACTGTGTATACATGTGTTCTTTTTGCAAAGATTTAAACTTGTTTGATTTTCTTTATTTTGTCAAACGATCGGACTTTCTCTGCGTATCGAAAGATCGACCTGATCATTGTTCGTTTGACGTTCTGCTTTATTTTCTTTGGTGTTTCGTATAACTCATCGGACTTTCTGTGCGTGTACGGAAGTACCGACCTGATTGTTGTTGGGTTATACAATTTCAACTTGTTTTACTTTCTTTTTTTGTTAAATCAGAGGCCTTATCTGCGTATCGAAAGATCGACCTTAAGGTAGACGATTTAACGTTCTTATTTCTTTTTGCATGGAACACAGTTGACTATATCATGAAAATATTATGCATTGTGAAAAATCACAAGTGCTGTTACACAAAAAGGAAAAGAAACACTGAATATGTCTGATTATGTCTGATAGTGTGGGATACACTGGTCAAAGCAAATCTAATCAATATATTAACATATCCAGATGTTATGAGTATGATTCTGTCTGAGTTTAAGATGGACAAATTATACCAGCAATCGACATGACTTGTGTGCTTCAATTAATTGAAATTGAAGTGTAGTTCAGTGCGTTGTGACCAATATGATCCCGTATAGTGATCTTTCTCATACCAAAAATAGTGTTTGATTCTGTATTGTAATTTCATTTCATATCAAGAAAAGCACAAAAAGATTTTCGGTGTGTTTTAGCATAAACTTTGGAAAATCAAAAAGATTTTAGGCATGTTTTGATATAAACTTTCAAAAAGACAAAAAGATTTTGTTTTCTGCTTTATTTTCGATTTGATCAACACGTGATACAATTTCAATTTTCAAAATCATATCTTCGAGTCTCGAAGAGACGTTTTGCGCCAAGATTATTTAAAAATGTTTGAGCAGGTTGCTATAGTGCAAGATATCATCACTTCAAGTCTTCTGAAGCGTTTGATAAAGACCAAAGATACTCGGAACATCGTCAAGTATTCAAGATTAAGCTACGATCAAGTTGAGGAGGAGTTTGTTCGAAGATTCATCTCATTGGACAAACGAGTTCTACACTTGATGGGGAGCTTGATTGAAGATACAGATTTGATGATGTTGAAAAGATAGAAGAGATACTGCACACGACAAGGGGGGAGTTTATTGATACCTGAAATGTGCGTCGTGTGAAGTATCAAACAAAGAACAAGATCAAGTCAAATTAGGTCTGGCCGATCTGGGTCCGAACCTGGAGTTCGGACTGGCCGAACCTGAGGTTCGGACGAGGATCGGACCAGTGGGTATAAATAGATGTTTGGTCTTTTTAATAAGTAGTTCTGAGCGTGTGAGATTTCTTAAGTGTGTACATTTTGATCAATAAAACAATCGGTTAATTACGTTTCAATGTCCGATTAGCTAGATCGAGTAGACGATCCGATGCTCACGCATTTTCAACCTCTTTGGTTAACGTGACAATCTTTGAGTTGGAAATTCTAAGATATGCAGTTTTATCACTCAATTGACTTTGAACACTCTTAATATCTAATTTGGCTGCATCTAGTTTTTCTTTGGATGTTTTACACTTAGCTTTGTACTCCCGAAGGTCTCTATCAGATAATTCACGATTTAGGGTTTCATTAATGAACTTACGTTCCCATTCCTTAGCCTCACACTTGGGATTACCACATATCTCATTGTTGTTGGTAGATGCAGTGGTACCTGGTAGAATGTGTGCCATGAACTTCTTTGGATGGAACTTTAGAGCAAATCTGGTAAAACGGCAAAATCACTATTCAAAGAATAGTGTCGAGACGGTCGTTTGGGCTGGTATTAGAGCTTCTAACTCCAAACGAGGCCCAGTTACGTCCGTTTTAGTGAAATTGTGCGAAATAGTGTTTTGGCCGCAAAAAGGGATTTGGGTCGAAAAGTATGTTTTTGATCGGAAATGGGTTCTTGATAGAAAAGGGGTTTTCGATCAGCAGGGTGTTGGGTCGAAAAGTACTTTTCAATCACACAGGGGGTCAGTCAAAAAACAGGGTTCTCGATCGAAAAGTATCAGCGGATCGAAAAGTCTCAATGGGGACTTTTCGATCGAAATGGGCTGATCGAAAAGTCACAAGGGGGACTTTTCGATCGAAAGAAGACTGATCGAAAAGTCACAAAGGGGATTTCTCAATTGAGTTAGGGCAGATCGAAAAGTCTCAAAGGGACTTTCTCGATCGAAACAGCGCGACAGAAAAGGCTTTTCGATTAGAAGGACGATCGAAAAGTTTGAAACAGGGTCGAAAAGACTCCAAATCACGAATTGAGCACCTCGAAACCTCCTGTCTTGACTTGAAACCTGCAAAGACACTTCCGACCTGTGCTAAAAACTGAGAACCACCACAAACACTCAAATTGTTAGTCACCAAAAAACTTGAATCGGATATCGCGAGAGCCTCGAAACTTGCGTTTCTTGGCTCTGATACCAATTGTAAGGATCAATTCAACCCCTCACGCGATATCAAAGTCTATAGTCACCGTGCAGAATCCGGTGACTAGAGATGATTCAAGTTAAATCGAAAATCAATAACAAATGTAAGGAAACAATTAAGAAAAACACAAACCGATTGAGAATGCTTGAACAAAATCCGATTATTACACCTTGAAAGCCGAAATTCTCTATGAGAATTTCGATGATCACCCCTTGTCTCCACGCACACTAAACAAAAACCAGCAACCTCATAATGAGGGGAAGGCTTCCCTTATATAGGGAGTATCTAACTTGCAAAACAAGACACCCTAAAACCCTAATTACCCTTAAAATCTCGTATATGCACCTATAGGTCCACTAAACTCCCTTTAAACTCTTTTTAATTGAGCCCAAACATGTCTAAAATGACCCAATGACCTATTACAATGAAAACCTAACTAATTTTCACCTATTCAAATGCATAGGCTCACAAAATAGCCCGCCAATAGGTGATTTAATACACAAGCCATAAATTATTCCCTTACAAGGTGTCCGATCGAAAAGCTGACTTTTCGATCAGATCGAAATGGCTGGTTGAAAAGTCGATCGAGAAGTCGACCGAAAAGTCGATAAAAAAGCTAGTCGAAAAGCCGGTCGAAAAGCTGATCGAAAAGCCGGTCGAAAAGCTGATCGGAAAGCCAGTCGAAAAGCCATATGGCCCGATCAAAAAGCCATATGGTCCGATCGAAAAGCAGGGTCAAAGCCACAGTTTCGATCGAAAAGTAAGTAATTTGGTCGAAAAGTAAGCTTTTCGATCGAGAATTGGTATTTCAATCGAAAAGGTAATAATCTCTCGAAATCAGTTAGGGTTTTGTGATTAAAACCGAATTAGAGATTAAAATGAATTAGGGTTTTTCAGGGTTTAGGTTAGGATCAAAAACCCTTGTCTGATTTTGAAAATAGGGTTAAACGAATTCAGATTTATGATTCAGTTGAGCAACATATGCTCTGATACCACATGTTGACCGAATCCTGAATCGTTAGATAAATAAACAGATAACACGTACGTAAATATTACATGTGGTTATCTGGTTGAGATCAGCAGCAGTCAGATTATCCATCCTGTGAGTAGCCTTGGTTCTCGTTTAGGGTGTATGATAATGATGGTGAATCGCAGAGGGTCTGCGAATTAGAGAGAGAGAGCAGAGAGAGAGAGGGACGAATTCTATGTGGTGATTAACCCCTTAATCTCTCTAATACATGCCCTATATATACACCCAAGGGGAAACCCTGATTCTATCATTAAGGACAATTACGTCCATCAAAATAAATGGCTGATAGGGTTAATTAGGTAATTGATCATTTAAGATAAACGATTAAATGCAACATATATATATATATATATATATATATATATATATATATATGAATTACATATATATATATATTTGATTAAATATATATCGTCTAATAGAAATGACAAATGTTTGCGTAACATGGAGGTTTCGGTGGAGTGAATTTTGGATAACATAGGCGTTGGGATATCTTTGGATCTTGACAAGAATGCGAAAGAGAAGAATCACGTATCAATGGTGTAATTTTGAGTTTGAGTAATGTGTTGCTTGTTGTCTTTTTTTCTCTTATCGTTGGGGTCTTATTGTCGAGGTTTTATATTCTTGCTAGCCCCGTTTTTAATAAAATATTTTTTACCTTAAAAATAGTTAGTTTAATTTTAAAACTCATTAAACAAATTAGTGATGTTATTTGCTTCCAAGACAAGTGAAAGAGGCATGCTTATACTCTGATTATTATTTTTTTAGCGTACTTTTTCATATAATGTTGCATTGCCTATATGAACTCAAGATAACTCAAGATAAGAAGATACAGATGCGGAGATATATAGCTTAGATTTTGTCTTGTTTTCATGCTTGTTTATATTTAAAGTTATGTAATTAGTTATGTATATAATATTTCATTGATGTTGACGGTTCGGTCTGACTAAAAATCTTCAAATTTGAATCGAAGGAAGAACCATGATTCGGCATCGGTTTTATAATATTAGTTGTATAAATAATATTAAATGATGAAGATATTGCAAATATGTTTATTAAGTTGGTTAATCAAGTTGCTACGTAAACTTTGTTTGTTTTGAGTTATAAGATGAACAAAGTAATAAAACTCACAGTGTATTGATATTCACTCGAATTGGTTATAAGAACCGGTTAAAAAAATTACAGTGAGTTCTAATACACTATGTTCACTAATTTTAAATCTCACCACAAATTTGATTCAAATTATAACTAGATGCAAATTCACATTGTTTATAAAACTCATTTAAAACATTATAAACAAACAATCAAATGTACGTAAACTTAATTTGAATAGTTGACAATGAGTAAAAGTCAAATTGCTCGTAACAAAGTCACCATTACATAATCTTCTTCCTTTTCATCTTTTGTTTCTTGCACTTCAACGTCATCTTCTTTGTTTTGTAGTTCAAATTCAGCTTCTCCAACCTCTACTTTATTATCATCATTGTCGTCTTTAATTAACTCACCATCTTCTATGTCATCTAGTAGCAATGTGAATAAGAATACATTATTGGCAATTTTGCAATTATACGAGTTTTAGAACTCAATTGAGATTTAACACATGAAATAATCCAATACTTATTTCTATAGTTTAATGGCTATGCTAGGGTTAACCATGCATATGCATCACCACCTAAACGTTGCCCAGATTACATCTTGAAGATGAAGATAATAATTTCACAAGACCAAATACTAACATTATTAATGAAAATAAAGTAAAAAAAAATAGTAATACAAATCATTTTTATCTGTTTGTATAGACATCGATTCTCCAAAAAAATAAATAAATGAGTGCTATTTCACAGATTAAAGGTTACAAATGCACGTCATTTTTTATCTGTTTTTTTTAGATATTGATTCTCTAACAACATTTGGGGTAAAAAACACTACTTATGATCAATTCATCTTCTAATCAAATAACCGTGAATTATACTACATAACATTTAACAACTTTTGGGTGCATCAAATTGTTGTACATTACAACTCTCCATAGCATTATTGTGTGGCTGATGTGAGTTACCATGTATGATAAGCCTCTCTCTCTTCTTGACAGAAAACGTGTTACAGAGACCTACCTCACCACCGTCTCCTACCTCACTTCACGCCATACCCCATACCGGACATCTCTACTTGATCTCATTCTTTCATGGAGATGGCGATTTTGGGTTAGTGGCGGGGATTTATTACATAATCATCGACCGTGATTGCTCTCCTTGATTGCAACTTCAGAAGTGGATTTTTTTGTTCAGTTCGTCTGCTACATCCTTTTTAGGTTTATTGCTTCCATAGGTAATTTGATTCTTCTATATTTACTCGAGTTCTTTGTGTTCAATTGTTAAGATCTAAAGCCTTCAATTTCTATGATTGTTTTTTAGGGTTTTAATTTCTCAGTTTTAACTGCCTGCTCACGAACCAAGTTTTTCGTTTTTATGGTTCTAGTCCCAGTGGTTCCAAACAAGAATCAGGAGTGTGCAACTATGCATTTAGTTGAATCTTGATTTTGCAATAAAATTTCGAGTTTGATATACGTTGGTGATTTATTTTATTTCACTTTTAACCTCATTTGGTGATGTTCTCATCAGGTACCTCATCCTGACAAAATGTGAATCAATATCTTCTTTATTGGAGTCACAAATTAAGAAATTAAAGAATGAAGATGCGGGCATTTTATTGAAGGCAAAGCAAGAAACTCCAAATGCTCGAATGACATGTTTTGTTAATAAGTTGATCTTCAACTGTGGGTAGTAGGCTTCCATATAGTTGCTTTACTATATTTGTTGAATGTCTGCTTATATTTATTTTGAGTTTTCATCTTTTGTTAGTCAGTTTGGTTTATGAGACAAAGTTGTTGGTGAAGAAGGATGGGAGAACGAGGAGAACAGATCTGTTATAGAGGGTGATGATTCTTGAGGCTAAATCAAGTGGAATTAAGACTAATCAACTGAACTCAAGGGCTCACCTGTTAGGTATGTTTGTGCATGCATTTGCCAATTACTCTTTTGTATGGATTCTGTGATTTCATTTTGATTGTTTTATGGGCTATAGGGGAATGTTAAAGTGTAGTGCCTTTCAATTGTTTGTTTAATGTCTGCCTTTCAAGGATGTCTTTTTTGCTTTGTGTTGTTTTTTTTAATTGGGGTGTAGTTTTTTGGGTATTTACATGACAAAATTATAATTAGCTGCATTGTTCCTTTTACTTTGATTATATTTGATGTTTATTTTGCAGGCATCTGTGTGTCGAGTTTGGCTTTAACATTTGCTTTATCCTTCAACTGTTTTCTATGTAGTTTCAGATTTGTTTTTGAGGACGGTTGCTATTGCCATCTTAATTACTGTTTTAGAGGTGGTTAATTATCAAGTCTCATGATTTACATATTTGTGTTTTGTGGATATTTCTTTGTTATGGTTTTTTTTATATTTTGTTTTATGCGCAGGTTTTTGTAGCCTTTATTTATTGTTTCATTGCTTTGCATACTGTTTCAGATTCGTAGTTAAGGAGTGTTGCAGATACCGACTCTAACTTGCTGTTTTTCGGGTATTTTTTTTTAAGTTTACTTACTGTTTTTGAGGTAGTTCTTTTCTATTCTTGGCAACTATCGGGTCTTATGATTTAGGTATCTATGTTATGTGGATGGTTGTTTGTTAAATCGTTTTTTTTCCTAAATAAAAGTTGAAAGGGCATACCTTCAAAGCTGTTGCAAAAATTTATTACTGAGATTTCTGTTTTTTTTTTGGTTTTGGTTTGAACTTTGCTGATGATTACTTAAATTTATTGGTTTATAACAAAAGTCAGCAAGTTGACCAAAAAAGTCAACACAACCCAGAAATCGACAGATATCCAGAAAATTGTATAAAGCTCCTCATTATTTAAAATTCTTTCAACCTCCTTACACTGTTTTTCAAGGCTTACCCTTTGATTGGCAATTTATAATTTTCACCAAAAAGTCCACTTTATGCGATTTTATGATGAACTCTTCTTCAGGTTTATAATGAACTCTTTCAACCTCCTTACACTGTTTTTCATCTCACATAAAAATTAAAAGAAAAAAAATACATACCTTAAATGGACCGTTTCCTCTTGAACCAAAACTTCAACATATGTACAAAATCTGAAGTTAAAGCGTTTGAAATAATCCCATTTCCATCACTATATATACACCTTGAAAAGATGTATAAATGCAACAAAATAAGCAAACCTTTATCAATTAAAGTGAACGTTTGTTTTATCTTGATTGGGTTCAAAGCACCAGGTCATTTGATTGTTGTTTATTTGATTATTTTATTTCTTTTTGATTATTTTTTAGTTTATTGCTTAAATTACATGAGGGTTTCATATGTTAATCAAATTCTAATATGGTTTTCATGTAGTTGCTTTACTATATTTCATTATTTCTGTTTGATTAGTTTATTGCTAATGTTAGTTTGAGTAAGTGTCCCGGCCTCTAATTATTCTGATTGTGGATGGCATTGCAGCCTTTTGTGTGTTTTTACAGAACACCAAGGAACAACACCTGCAGCAATCACAACCATAAGCATAATGTTTTATCTTTCTGGATTTTTTTTGTAGTTCATTTTCGTGATTCCTGAAACTTGAATTCAAAATTTTTTCTCACTTTATGCGATTTTATAATGAACTCTTCTTCAGGTTTATGCGCCTTCCGGTCAAGTACCTTTGTCCTTTCTGTTTGCATTGATTTCTCGGGCAATAAACATAATCTTCTTGGAATGTTCTTGATTTTGTCTATTTTTTTTTTAATCTTTTTCTTAATGGATATATTTGTTAGCTTGCATTAGTTATGTATGGTTTCTGATTTGGCATGTTCTTATCGGCTTCTGTGTGGCTAAAATTTTTACACGTCAAATGTTTGTACACTATGCTTCTCTGTATTTGGCATTCTTATTTTTGTTTGTTGTTGATTAATTTGTTTTTCTACACGTTTGATTGATTTTTGTTCAATGGTACCTTTGATTTAAGGTGAGTTTTCTCATGGTACTTGCATCTTATTGCATCTTATGCTCCTATATTGGTAATTGTTAAGTGATGACATTGGTATGGATTTTGTAGCCATTAAGAATTTACTTCCATTGTTAGTGAATCATGGGTATTGTCCTTTAGATTTATTTTCTCTCTAACCCAAATTTCATACATATTTTTAGATTGGTTCAATATTGGTTCCATGAAATTTTGGATAAAAATATACATGGTTGGAATTTTCAAATGGTTTCTACCGCTGTTGTCTCTGTTTTTTGGCTTAATGTTATTCAACGTGTTTCCAAACTGCTTCGACTCAGTCATGCTAGCAGCAACACGCTAATTAGAAAACTTGTAAGCAAACATTTGTGAATAGAATATAAGGTACAAGAGACCACATGTATACTATATCTTGATACAACATACATAAGAATGAATGATCCTCATCATGATGTAATAGAGGAAAATAAATGATAAATTAATTAGATTGAAATTATTATACCTGTCAACTTCTACTTTCTGCTGTTTGTCTTTGTTTTCAACCGCTTGAAATCGTTACCAATCTCCTCTTCTCAACTGTTGTTTTCTGATCTCCCCGATTGGTCATCAAACAAAGGCATCCCCTTTTGCTTTCGTAGACACAAAAACGAAACTTTGAGTTTAAGATTTTACAAAGATAGCTTCATTAGTCATGGTTAAAGTACCTCGAGATCAGAATAAAGTGCACTAGTGTTTGATCAGAAGTAGCTAAAAACTCACTGCAAATATGGTTCCTATTAAAACTCACTGTAAATATGAAACTCAATGCAAGTATGGTTCACTACTACAAAAAAAAGGCTTTAATGACGCGCAATGCGCGTCATAAAAGCCCTTAGATGACGCGCAAAAGCCTGTCATTGTATCCACCGTCATAAATTTTTACGACGCGCAAAAACGCGTCATCGGCTTATGACACGCATTTATGACACGCATCGCGCGTCATAAATGTATGTGTCAAGAAAGCCCCCGTCATAAAGGAAGATGACACGCAAAAATGCGTGTCATGGTTTTTTTTTAAATAAAAAAATAATAATAATATTTTTTTAGAATCACTAATTTCTACCTTAAGTGACAATTAACTTCAGAATAGAAAATAAAATACACTTATAAAAAAATAATAAATTTCATATATACAACAAAACAAGTCAGTGTATACAACTATTCAAGTTTTTCATAAACTATATTCTAAGTAACAATTCATTATACATTGTACTGGTGGTGATTTTGGATGATGATCTTAGACATCAATTTGCACTACTGATGTAGCTGCTCCTGTTGTTAGAACTCCACATGCTCCCTTGACACCGTCTCTTTCCATCCTGCACTTGTAATTTACCACACAAAAATGGTAGAACAAGAAATGGTAGAACAAGATACCTCCTCGAGGATGTATTGCCCTGGTGTTTTTTTCATCAATTCAGCTCTGTTCAGAAGTCATTTCATAAGCCAACTAATATAATATATACAAGTGAAAGACCTGAGGTTTGTTTTCTAGTAGGAACTTACATGTCACCACCTTCATAGTATCCAGTTACAATGCAAACATAGCAGCCCTACATTAAAGATTAGGACAAACCTAATTCAGATCAAATGCTATCAAAGAGTTGTGCAATGACATGTGTTTTTAACCTTCTCAGCCCATACTTCTTTGAACTCAACAATAAACGGGTGTTGGGTACGGGCAATTAGAGCCATCTAGAAATCAAATAATAGAAAAGAATCACTCCCAAGAGCCTAATGATATTATAATAATAATAAGTGAGGAAAACAAACCTCTTGATGTGCAGATCTTCAGCAGCGTTCAAAGAGTTGTGCAAGCTCTTTTTGCAATGAAATTGTATTGATCACATACCTGTACACGGGCTGGAGTTTAAAAGTTTTTTCTAACCCGTCAGAAATTACATCAGAAGAGATATTACCTATTAGTTCAACCCATCTATATATTTTTCCATATCCATTGATGAATTCCTTCAAGATAGTTCGCACTAACCATCAACATAATTATTGATCAAATATGTGGCAAGATAACAAAAAAGTGACTTCAGCTGCGTTAAACAATTGACTAATAATGAATCGTTAAAACAGCAACACTCCGCATCAGTTCATTCATACTTCTACCAAACTAGATTTGTTCCATCATTTATTCCTACATGTTTCATGCTTTTAACCTGTACTAGTGCGGTTACATTTTCTCAAAAATAACTATTTATATATATTACATTTAGGATTGAGTTGGTTAGACACGTTTTACACTGTTCATATTGGTTTTTATTATATTTCATTTTCTTTTTTTTAATCTCATGTATTGGAGATTTGTTCAAGTACACGGTGTTTTAAAAACCACTCAGGTTTGTTTGAGTCAACAAAAATTAAGATCTCAGAACACCATAGCATGCCCTAAAACAGTTGAAGAAAGTTTGTTTGAGTCAACAAAAATTAAAATGCACCATCGTGTTGACAAATTAGAAGTTGATAAGAAATAAATATTCATATACCTCCTAACAGCAAGCCCTCCAAGAAGCTTGTAACCCAATGACTCAGTATGTGCAATGGCACATAGCCCCCTGTTGTTGACTCTCAACCTGTGCAATGGAACATAATCCAGTTTTGGCTCAGGAAAGCTTTCTGTAAAAGCCAAATGATAACAGGTGTCACACTAACATTTCACACTACTGTACCTATAAACCTTAAAACACATGTTAGAAAGTTTAATACTCGTTGCAAAAAAAAAAATCACCATGGAAAGTCTATTAAGCATAAAACTTTTTGTAGAGTGGAATGTTTTGGGATTGCATTGGTGTAAGGAATATCTCTATGGAGATTTCCGGCTGAAATCCATTTTTGATGTGTTCCGGCTGAAGTTGAAGTTCAAGCGGAAGTCTCAACTTCGAGCGGAACCGGCAGTTCAAGCGGAAGAAGCAATTTTGTCCTTTAGCGAATATTCCGGGTGAACTCGATTAGCCACCAGATAATGAGTTCAACTGGACTTTTCCTGAGATGTCTTTTTAGTAGTCCAATCCTGCAAAAGCTTATCGGTTGCTTTCAAATCTATCAAAGCCGCTCTCCTAAAATAGGTTGTTGCCGTTGATACTCAAGATATTCTGATTGTCGAAGTTTATTCTTTTGGTAGTTTGTATTTGACTTTGTAGTTAACGGTTTAGATTAAATCGTTTGAGATCAATGGTTGTCATTGATCTGATATGCACTATATATATAGCATTAGTTAGCTCTAGTTTACACACGGTTCTTGATCACCTTGTAATAGTGTAACTTTGAGTTAATGCAAATAGTGCCGAGTATTTCTTACTTCGTTGTTACTATACCTATGCAAATCAAACACTACCTAATATAAGAGAACTAAAATCTGCTCAAGTAAAGTAAAATATAACTATAATTCCGCAGGGTTATATTTACAAGTAGAGGGTTCTTGTTTAGTTAAAGTCTAACTAATATCGATCCTACAAGTGGTATCAGAGCTTTTGCTCTCACTATGAAGACTTCTAGTGCTTCAAAGTTGATACTCTACTCGTTTACTTTACAAACTTTGTTGTTTCTCTCTTTCAAAAGTTTTTCAAAATGAACGAACTCGGTTTGGGTTGTTCAAACGGTAGTGCTAACGAACCACCAATGTTCACTCTTAATGAATTTGGTACATGGAAACTCAGGATGGAAGGTTTTGTTAGGATCTTAGATCGCCGTATATGGAATTATTTAACTGAAGGTCCTTATTCACCCACAGTTCCATCTGCTGATGACGCTGAAGTCGGAATACCAAAACCTTTAGATAAATATGTTGACTCTGACTATGCTGCTCTCGAATTTGACTATAAGGCATATTGGACTCTACAGGCTGCACTTCCCAACTCCATTTTAAGTGGGCTTAAGGGTTACAAAACTGCACATAGCCTGTGGAATGCCTTAAGTGAAATGTATGAAGGAACCAGTGAGGTTAAAGAAAACAAGAAAGATGTTTTAAAACAGAAATATGAGAACTTTACCTACAAATCTGGTGAATCTATGACTAACCAGTACTTGAGATTTGTTTCCTTACTTGATGAACTGCAAAAAGTAGATGTAAAACTAGATAAGGCGATGTAAACAGAATGTTTTTATGTTCTTTGCCTTCTGTGTGGACAGTTTACACTGTAAGCACTAGAGAATGTAAAAATTTGAAAAATATGAGGCTTAGTGAACTTCATGGCATACTCAGTGCTTATGAAATGGAACTAAATCTTAAGCAAAACTCATCTTCTGAGTCAACTCAGCTGTTTTCAACTGCTCTAGTAACTACTGATTTTCAAAACCAGAGATCTTTAAACTCATCTTCATATCAGTCACCTATAGTCAGTTTCCCTGAGACACCAATGTGTCAAGAGAGTTTTTCAAATTATTTGATAACTCTCACAATGCTTATGTAGTAACTGACTCATACCAAGGCTTCATTCCTGAATACTTAGAATGTATAGGTGCTGATGATTTAGAAGAAATGGATATTTTGACCCAACTTGCTATGGTGTTCGTTAGAGCTCAAAGATTTTACAAAAGAACATGTAGATCTTACAAAGGAGCAAAAGGTGCTCACATTGGCCTAGACAAAAGCAAGGTGAAATGCTATAACTGTCACCAACTTGGTCACTTTGCAAGAGAGTGCTCCTAACCAAGAAGGGAAGGACAGAATCAGGGTCAAACTCAGATGAAGAATCATGGTGGAAACAACCACAACAGTTCAAGAAACAATGCCGCTCATAGTTTAGGACAACAACCCACCCAACCAAAACCAGCCGGAAGTCCAAACCATCAGAATGTGGTTGCTGCTGTAGCAAACCAAACTGAATGTGTTGAATGGGGGGACTTCCTTGCTGAGTTCGAGCCTATCAACCATGCTTTGATGGCCAAGCAAGATTCTCCTTCTGATCAGGTAAATTCATTTCCTGAAAAGGTTATAGAAAATTTATGCAGTCCTGCCTGCATTGAACATGTAACAAAGTACAAAAATCACAACTCAGATCTGATTGATGAAGTTTCAAACTTAAATGAGTTAAAGGAATGCTTTAAGAAAACTGAGTCATGTTACATCACTAATATTGACAACTTAAACAAGGAATTTGAACACTTGAAGCAAACCAACTCTATTCTTGAAACACAACTGGATGATTTGTTGTCAAAACTTGAAAAATCAAGAAAAGAAACAAAGAAGCTAAGGTTGAGGTTGATGTTCTTGAAATAAAACTAAAAGATGCTTTGTTCACTTGTGATAAATTTCAAACTGCTAACAAGAAAGCTGAGAAATTGTGGATGGGAGGGATGTATGGGAAAACTGGTGTTGGCTATAACAGTGTTGAGCCAATTGAATATTCACCTGCAATTGAACCAATCAAAGCCATGTCAACAAAAAGTAAAATTAGTCTCACTGTTGATGATACCTCATCACAGTCAAGCACTGAAAAACTTGTTGAAACCAAGAAGCCTGAAGTCAACAATGCAAGTGTTTATTCAACCCACTGAGTAAAGTTCAACATCTTCCAAAACCAAAATGTGCTCAAAAACCAAAAACTGATTTCCAAAGAAAGCCCATAGGTAGAATCTCACCTGTGAAAAGCCAAACAATGAAGTATTTTGGATCTGAGTCTAACAGGATTTTGGTGTGAAATGAAAGAAATGCAAGTTTTTCTGTTTTAAAGCAAAATCATTTTCCGGTTGAAGTTCAACCGGAACAACCTTCCGCTTGAACTTCAGTTTAACCTGAAAACCGAAAACAGCCCAGATCAGCTACTGCTCCCAAGCAGAGACCGAAAGTACACTTTGCTGAAGGGTTTGAACTTTTTGAAAGTCAAGGTAGGAAAAATCCCTCAAGAGGAAAGACCACCTCAAGGGAAAGTTTTTCAAAAGGCAAGAAAACTAACCAACCGAAATTCTTTGGTAGTTCAAGTGGAAGTTACTGTGTTCCACATCAGGTTGAAAACTTTTCTCAAAGGTTTCCTCAATCACCTGAAAGAACTAAATTGGTCAATCAAGCTCACTATCTATCAAGTGAAATACTAAAGAAATTGACCAATAAATAGAAAAAATTCCGGGAATATCGTGAAAGAAAAATTGCTGAGAGGAAAAACAACAAGAGTGAGAGATCAAGTCAAACAAGCACTCCCTATGAGAGCTTGAACCTTGATAATGATGATCTTCTTACTGATGCTCCAGTTGTGAATACTTTAGTACTCAAGGAGTACAAGTATAACGATGCTTATGGCAGACCCAAGACCACTCAGGCTTGGGTCCCCTATAGAAACTGATCAAATCTGATATGTGCAGGTGCAAAATAAAGGCGAACATAGTCTATGGGTAGTTGATACTGGATGCACTTGCCACATGACAGGGAATAAGCATATACTGGAAAACACAAAAAGAATCAATGGAGGACCAGTTGCCTTTGGTAGCTCTAAAGGCTACATCTCAGCACAAGGAGATGTGTGACGCCCACTCCCAGTCTTGGCTCCAGGAGGGGTCACGCGTCGGATTTACTCATGAACACATGGTACAACAGAGATAACTAAGCAGCGGAAATTAAAAACTTTTCATTTATATATATAACGAGTTACAATAGTAAGGAAGATAATAACATAATCTATAACTAGATCTTATCTATAGCTATGCCAGTCTACTACCGAGTCATTCCTGATAGCTTGCCCATCTAATCTGCCCTTGCTAGAGCCCTTCCCTTGCTACTTTAAACATCACCGATACCTGACATACATGCTTTTAAAGGTCAGCTTACGCTGGTGAGTTCTAAGTATTTTAAAACTTTACCTTTCCTTGAAAGGTTTACCTCAAACATTTAGGCCTAACGACCCCTTCTTTATAAACATTTATCAGGTATAAAACATAACAGAGTTATACCAAAACATTTATCCTTTATCATGTATAAGACGTAACAGAATTATACCAAAACATTTAACCATTCATTCTACTAAGCATTGTCTATTGGAACCATGTTAGTTCCTCGGGCAACCGTCCCCACCCGAAACCTTTCATAGAGTAACCGTCGTTACCCCGGGGAACCGTCATCCCCCGCTTCTGATTGTACAACCACCTTTTCCCTTTCTCTAGACAATATCTGCTTAGATTAAAACTTTTTCAACCTTTTAAACCTTTTCATCCTTTTCAAAAGTCCATTTAAATAACTCTTGTATTTGGACTCATAACCGATTCAACACCAGTCCATTACCCGTATATGGAAATAAGCGTTTCATAAATATAATGTTATGGGTCTTGCATAACAAGGCTAATAAGATCATATTTACCCGACGCTTAGTCCTATACATAGGCTTAGACCAAACATTCACATTTTTCATTTCTCAAAGCTTTATATAAAAGTTTCATCCTTTATATTACCCGTTTATTATAACCTTCCCGAAAAAGTAATAACAGGTAATAATAACTATAAAACAGTTATAAGTATTATATGTGTATCAACACAAAACAAGTAAAGGCATCTCAGATACTTTTTAAGTGAACAGTTGAATATATATATCATTGCATGTATATCAGGCCCGAAAATATTAAAACATTTAAAACATTTAAAAGTGGGCTCCTAGAACTCACCTTATTCTCTTAAGCAGTTAATTCTGACAAAGTCTCCGCAATGCCTTCCAATTAAACCTAATCGCGTATTGTATTGCGTTAATGCAAGGTTTAATATAATAAACACTTCCTATGTTTACTTTAATACTTCATTATCTTAATAATATTTTATTATTAAGTTCATTCCTTTTAAAAGGTCAAAATGACCAAAATGCCCTTTAGACGATTATCCTTTTCTTTTGTTGATAATATGAAGACACGCATTCCTATAAGTAAACGCTCACTCCGGGATCGCCCAGTGAGGGATGCCATTTTCCAGTTGGGATTTATGCGACACCCTTACTTTTGCCAGAAATCCCAGTGTACAGGCGTCTACCCTTCCGGTCCGCGCGAACTTCTAAATATCCGATTGACTTGGTATTTGAAATACTTTATCATTTATCCATTTTAACTATATATATACTTATTATATATATAAACATAGTTCCATGTCAAAAATCAAGTCTCCATACCCTTCGAATTATTTTATATTAAGCAATCATATTCGGAAACCCTAATTTCCCGTTATTCTAATTTCTTTATCAAAACTCATTTTCATTTAAAACTGACTTAGGGTATTATCTGTTATAACATTTTATAACATGCTTTAAAATTACAAAGCTTAGTTCATTACCGTTTGCTCGGTTTTAATAGCACAGCGGCTAGAAAACCCTAATTTTACATTAAACACTTTATATATATTTTTCAATATATATTTAAACATTCTTTAACCCGATAATTACTTTATAATTATCGTTAACTTTTATATTAAATATATATATTTATATATGTACATTTAATATTTAAATACAATATTCTTTTAATCAATTTTAATTAAATAAAACTGATTAATAATTATATATATTTATTCGTCTTAAATATATATTTATATCATTTATCTCGTTTTATTATATAAACCTTAACTTCACAATAATATTTGTAATAATAACAAATATATAACGTGATTACCTTCTCGACGGGTCCTGAAACGAGTCCAAAATAACCCAATAATAAAGTTGTACGTTCTTGATAAACGAATAGTCATTCCCGACTATTTTCTCTCCATGAGCATTTCCTCGTTGTCGGTTTGTCGTTTGGACCTCGTTACGGCACCGAAATATCGTCCGAAAGTATAGACGGGTCTAATTGACGTCAATAGTTTACGCCATGTTTGCCGCCACCGTGGACCACCGTCAACGACCGTTGACCACCGCAATCATTCTTTATCATCCCGGTAGTTCACTACCGTTGCCAGCATCACCCGCCGTTAACCGCTCGTCACCGAATCTTAACCGAAAAAGGGGGCGGTAAACCGGGTTTAATTCTCGTTTCCTGTTTAAATAAAACTACCACCACCGTCAACTTTAACCCACAACCACCACCTTTGTCGCCACTGACCTCCGTCCCGGTGGTTTGCCGCTGTTGCCCGCCCGTCACCAACATCGTCATCTCCATCATCATCTTCTACCGTTGTCACCACCCACCACCGCCACCTTTGCTACCACCAACAACCGCCTACCAATCTCTTCGTCGAAGACCCACCGCGATCATCATTCGCCTGGTCGGAGGCTGCCGGAGAAGCTGGTGGTTTCTGGGTTCGGAGGTCGCCATGCTCTCCGGGAAATCGAGCGGAGGGAGCTAGGTTCTGCTGCCGGTTCAAAGTAACGGGATGGGAGGCGAGGTGGTTTGGTTTTGCCGGAGTCGTCGAAGGGAGCGGGGTGTTTGCTGGTCGGAGGAGGAAAGGGACGAGAGGAGGCTGGTTACGCCGGTCGGAAAAAGGACGAGGAAGAGCTGCCGTGACTGATGGGTTTCGAACCACAAAGGAGAGGGAGTGCCGTAGTGGAGCGAGGTTCGAGAGAGTCGAGTTCGCTGGTGATGGGAGCCGGCTTCAGTCGGAGCTGCCGTCTAAAAAAATGAAGAGGATGGGAGCGGGGAGAAGGTGAGTACGGCCTCATCACTTCTCTCTCTCTTCTTTCTTTACGGATTTACTCCTCTCTCCTTCTTTCTATTTCTTTCTTTCTTTCTCTTTTGTTTTCTTTTTTACTGATTGTGATTTGCTTGTGCATGTTATGTATGTATATATAGTACATAAGAAGAGATACATACTTTACAAAGCAATTCACACGTATAGCAATGACAATTCAATTTGAGAGCTGAGTCATTCAAAGAATTCGACAGACAGAATGTTAAGAAGTAAGGAACAAGTAAAGGTATTTTAATTTAATATGGTATAACCTTTAATGAGTAGGTATTATACCCGTACTTTAAACCCGTAAAATAATATTAAACGGTTTATAAACATTCCCGAACATCTAAAATATTACGAGGATCCAATAAATATTAATTGTTATATTTATTCTTTGGTTATATCGTTAACCGGTGAACATTCAGTTATTATACGGTAGAGAGCGTGTTTAATCGGCGTCGCGGTCTCGGCCGTTTCACAGACCGAATATGTCATCTCGACCGAAACTCTTAATAAATATTATAATAATTATTTATACTTTGCCGAGGTGTTATAATCATCTCGAACGGCTAACCGAATTGATTTCGGTCATTATCGCGTAACAGCAACGGCTACTGATTCCACCGTTTTTCGTGTCGAACATCGTAAATATATTTTATAATGATTATAAATCAAGTATTTAGCAATACCTGATATTCTGTTTTTGCCTCGATGTAATTTTTGTGACGTTCGTGCTTACATACGGTTTATTACAACCGGGCCTAAATCACTATTTTGCATTTTCCCGCTTCATTATAACTCGGATTTAAAATCCGTCTGCGCCCACGATCTTTATTTGTCGTTATCTACTATATTTTATAATTTCGCCTCCTGACGTTTCTTCGAATATCGTGTCGAATATCTATACGTGAATCGTGACGTTTCTCTATTATACGTATATATTATACTACATATATTTCAGCTATTTAACAAATATAGCACACGTATATATCTTAAGTCATAAAATTTGGGGTGTTACAAGATGTGAGCAATGGACTGGTAAGTTTTGATAGAGTCAATTTTGTTGATACATTAAATTTTAACCTTCTTAGTGTCTGTGTGACAAGAACTTGAATTTGATGTTTAATGAGAGGGAGGCTATAGTTCTCAAACCTGGTGTGACAATTCCTGATGAGCTAATCATGCTTAAAGCACCCAGGAGAGATGGACTATATATTTTGGATATGTGAGTTGCTGCACCCACCTGTGGCACTACTTGCTTTATATCCAAAGCCTCATTGGATGAATCTGATCTGTGGCATAGGAGGTTAGGACATGTAAACTACAAGAACATGAACATAATTATCAATCTTGGCTTGGTTAAGGGTCTTCCTAACAAGCAATTTACATGTTCTGAACATTGTGAGCCATGTCTCAAGGGCAAGCAACACAAAACCTCCTTCAAGCCAAAAGTTGAATCTTCTATTTCTCAACCTCTAGAGTTGTTGCACATGGATCTTTTTGCTCCAACTAGAGTGATGAGTTTGGGAAAAAGGTCATATTGTTTTGTTATTATTGATGATTTTTCTAAATACACATGGGTTTTCTTTCTTAAAACTAAAGATGAAACTGCTGAATTGTTAAAAACTCTTGTGATAAATTTAGAAAATCAATCAGATTTCAAAGTGAAAACAATCAGATGTGATAATGGCACTGAATTTTAAAAATCATGTTTTTTTAATTCATTTTGTGAGGAAAAGGGGATTGTTAGACAATTTAGTGCTCCTAGAACTCCACAACAAAATGGTGTTGCTGAAAGGAGAAATAGGATACTGATTGAAGCTGCTAGGTCAATGTTAGCAGACTCTAAACTCCCTGTGTTATTTTGGGCAGAAGCAGTGAACACTGCCTGTTATGTCCAAAACAGAATTTTAATTGTTAAAGGTAAGAACAAGACACCTTATGAGCTTTGGAGAAAAAGAAAACCAAATATTTACTTCTTTAAGCCATTTGGTTGTCCTGTCACAATATTGAGAACCAATGAGCTATTGCCTAAATTTGCAGAAAAAGCAGATGAAGGATATTTTGTTTGATATTCTGGTGTGTCTAAGGCATACAGAGTATACAACAAGAGAACCAAAATTGTTGGAGAAACTATAAATGTGTCTTTTAATGAAAAATCTCCCAACAATTTTGAGTCTCAGCCCACCTGGTTATTTGATATTGACGTACTAACTACTGCTTTCAATTTAAATGTTGATAAGCCTGCGAGTACATCAGTGCAGGGACATAATTCTTATAGGTCAGCTGATGAACATTGGAAGAACAACCAAGATGGAATCAAGAAGCCAATCTTCTTCTCTTCAATGAGCATCAAGCCTATCTTGCTAAACAATGGAAAGAAACCATCTGAAATAGTTCAAATCGATGATGAAATAGTTCCGGTTGAAGTCCAAGCGGAACCAGTTTCTCCAGTTCAAGTTCAACCAGAAAACTCCATTTCAGAAACTAAAGAGAATACTGAGTCAGGGTCGAATGTAGCTGAAAATTCAAATGATGCCACATCAAATGAGCTTAATTTAGAGCATCTGACCTACAATTCAGACACTAATTCTCATAAAATAGTTGAAGTTTCAGATCCTGTATCACACTTTGGCAATATTGAGCTTGATCACATACTCCCTCGGCTCAATATACCCTCAAATGGAAGAAGATGAGTTCCCCATGCAAATAGATAGAAGAATCAACAAGAATCATCCTTTGGAGAATGTTATTGGAGGTATGTCTGCACCTGTGTTAACAAGGAGTAAATTTGCTGATGCAAACATTTGTTTGCATGCTGCATTTCTGTCTCAAGAAGTACCCAAGAAGGTAGCTGAAGCCTTAGAAGATAACGGCTGGGTAGAGGCGATGTAAGAAGAATTATTTCAAGAAGAAAGTTTGGGAATTGGTTGATTTGCATGCTGATGTAGAACCAATTGGCACCAAGTGTGTGTTCAGAAACAAAAAGGATGACATGGGCATTGTCATTAAGAACAAAGCAAGACTGGTGGTTCAAGGCTATGTACAGGAAGAAGGCATTGATTATGATGAAGTGTTTGCACCAGTGGCTAGATTGGAGGCAATCAGAATTTTTCTAGCCTATGCTGCCTTCAAAGACTTCCAAGTCTTCCAAATTGTTGTCAAAAGTGCCTTCCTATATGGCCTACTGGAACAAGAAGTGTATGTCAAGCAACCTCCTGGCTTTGAGGACCCTCATCATCCAAACACGGTATGTAAGCTAATCAAATCCCTGTATGGCCTCAAACAAGCACCTAGAACCTGGTATGAAACTCTTTCAAACTATCTTCTAGAGAATGGCTATAGGAGAGGAGCTATTGATAAAACACTGTTTACCAAAACTGTTGGTAAAGACATGTTAATGGTACAAATTTATATAGATGATATTATTTTTGGTTCATCTAACACTTTGTTGTGCAAGGAATTTGAAACTTTGATGCAGTCGAAATTTGAAATGAGCTCCATGGGAGAATTAACTTTTTTCTTAGAGCTATAAGTGTAGCACACTGCAGCTGGGATCTTTTTGAACCAATCAAAGTACATTCAAGACATGCTGAAGAGATTTGATATGCTGACATGCTCAAGTGCTAAAACTTCTATCTCCACTTCTCACAAGTTAACCAATGACTTAAGTGGCAAGCCAGTTGATGTACACATGTACAGAGCAATGATAGGATCACTGATGTATCTCACTGCAAGTAGACCTGACATCTTGTTCAGTGTTTGCTTATGTGCAAGATATCAGTCATCACCAAAGGAGTCACACATGCTAGCTGTCAAGAGAATTTTCAAGTACTTGAAGGGTCAACCAAAACTGGGTTTATGGTATCCCAAAATTTATGACTTCTCTTTCAAGGCATTCACCGATAGTGACTATGGAGGGTGTGACATAGACAAGAAATCAACATCAGGCGGATAACAATTTTTGGGTGAAAGACTTGTTTCCTAGCAGTGCAAGAAGCAAACTTGTGTTTCTATATCAACTGCTGAAGCTGAGTATATTGCTGCTTCAAGCTGCTGCAGTCAAGTTCTTTGGATCCAAAATCAGATGCTTGATTATGGAATCACCTTCATGGAAACTCCAATATTTATAGACAACAACAGTGCCATCTCCATCGTCAACAATCCAGTCAAGCACTCCAAAACAAAGCACATTGACATAAGGTATCATTTTATTAGAGATTATGCAGAAAATAATCTTATTAAGTTATTCAAAGTTCATACTGATCATCAATTGGCTGATCTATTCACCAAAGCATTTGATGAGGCAAGATTTTTCTACCTCATCATAGCCATAGGTATGATGAACTTTGATTAACACAAAACTGTTCACACTTTTAATAAAAGAGAGGCATGTGCTCAAGAGCCCGTCTCTTGATACAAAAGAAAAGAAAAATGAAAATATATAGTGTTAATCACAGTTCATAGTCAGCTACTTTTGTTAAACTAAGAAAAATTAACACAAATTTTCAAAAATCATGTGTTTTAGTTTTCCGGTTCAACCTGCGAGAATAATACCTTTGAAAATCTCCGGGTGAACTTAAACCGGAAAAATGCTTTGTAAATTGTGTGGAAAAAGTTTTTGAAAACAATTCTTCCAAGCGGAAATTTATCCGCTTGAATTTCAAACGGAAGAAAGTTGGTATTTAAAATAAAAAAGAAAATGGGTTCCGTTTGAACTTCCGGGTCAACAAGTCAAAGTCATTTTTCATTAAATTACCCGGAAGGCACATCTATTTAAGCGGATACACATTTAATTACCCATTGAATTTTTTAACCATTAAAATATCCGAGGTTTCAGTAAATATCCTTTTGGATAAAGACATGCTTTAACGTGTTTTACCGTATAACCCATAAAGCACCAGTCACATCAGTTACTGAACGGTTGGTAAAAACCTCTCTCCTCCACGTCACCGACGGAAAAGGGTAAAAAAACCCTAAATTACCATCATTTCCCCATTTCTCTCAAACCCCACTCTGAAATTACTCCCAAACTCTCTCCGTAACTTCCCAAAAACCGTAAAATTTCTCTCAAATTCGACATCAACAATGGCTCCCAAGGCGAGTTCGAGTGTCAAAAAGCCTGCCAGTGACTCAAGGTTCCCGGTGGAACACAACCTGGTGGCTTACCTTGAAGCACCTAGTAAAACTGACATTTACAACGGCATGATTGACTTCCTCAAAAACTCTCATCTTCATCACGTGCTGACAGTTGAAGCAGTGATCTTCGAAGAAATTATGGAGGAATTCGGGTCACATGCTAGGGTTGCTGAAGGCGACAACGATAGTGAAAAGATTGTGTCATCGATTCAAGGCACAACAGTGGAGATAGATGAAGCCAAAATTAGAAAAGTTTTGAGACTAAGGGATGAAGATGGGTATGTGTTTGTTGACTCACAAGTATACCTACTTCTATTCAGAGATATTGGTTATAGCAGTTCAATGGGAAGCAAAACCATCAAGAAGGGGTAACTGCCGTATAAGTGGAGATTTCTGGCCCACACTCTCTTGGTTTGGTTAACTCCCAAGAAAGGCGGTTTTGATGAACTCGCTGCTGAACAGGCATCAACATTCTTTGCTATGGTCAAAGGTCAAAATTTTAACTTTTCCAAATTGATTTTCAAAGTCCTTAAAACAAACATCACACCGGATTACTTTTACATATATCCCAGGTTTTTGACTTGTATTCTCAGGGAGTAATACCCCCAAATTGTTTTGGGTGGTATAACTTTACAACCAAAACTCCTCACTGAGAAAACTTTTTCTAATCTTGCTTACAACAAGACAGTTTTTCTTGGAAGGGATACTGACCATCCCTTGCCAATTCCAAGGCAGTTTCCTGATGAACCTGCTCGGGCTGAGGTTCAAACGGAAACTATTGCTGCAATTGAGCAACCTGCTCAGGATGACAGGACTACAAACCTAATAGTTCCTAATCCCACATCTGTCCCTGCTTCCTCTACCATTAAAACCTCTCATAACAAAAAGAGGAAAGCCTCCACTCAAACTATCACTGCCACTTCCTCATCCGAATCCCCTCCCGTCGTTTTCAAAAGACAACAAAATGTGGTTATTAGGTCTCCTCCACCTATTACCACTAACCAACCCGAACTTTCAAACCCCGCAAAAGGCAAAAAGCCCAAGCAGAAACTGGTCAAAGTGGGATATTCTCTTAGGGATGAACATTCTCTGAGGGGGAGTCATTAGAAATGGATGTACCATCCCCATCCTCAAGGTTTTCACCCCTGCAACCCCTATCACCTAGGAGTGACAGGGCATTCATTCTTGATCCAAATGAGGGTGTTATTAACTCACAACCTCATTACATGAGAACATACTGATGGATCAAGACCCTGCTGCACTGAACTCCCACTCCTCACCAGAGGTGAATCTCAGGAGTTCTACAGAGATTCATGCAGAGAGGGATGCTGCTGCCCATGTGTCCCCACTGGACCCTGGTGTTAGCAGTAACATAAATAAGACCCAAACCGCGGCAATCTTCTCTGAATCACCCATGGGTCCTTCATTGGAACCAAGGGTTGTTGAGACAGCAGAAGAGAATCCCAGGTGCCAAGAAGCCACGGGTACCAGGGTTGATCAATCTCGGATTGATAACCTGGTTTTGTCCAGGGATACTGGTAAAATGCCAGTTAAGGACAGCTATACACTACCTGAATTGATGAAATTGTACCTCAACCTTCAAACACAGGTTGATTCTCTGAATGCCACAGTTGCTACTTTGGTGCAGGTTGCTCCCACTGAAGCTGAGGCAGGTCCTTCAAACCCAAACAGAGATGATGATGAAGCTGATACTATCAAATTGGGGGAGAAGTTGACTTAAACACCTGCCATGATCGAAATAGAAGAAAGTAATAGAATTCTTGCTGAAGTTAGAGCCATAGCCTGCAAGAAAGTTGGTATCAAACCCTTCACAGTTGAAGATAGTTGGTCAATATGAAGAGCAGTCAACTGATTGCCATTTATCCATTTGAAGATCCAAATCTTACTGAGTTAGTTCAATCTTCCATGTTGATTGTTGGTGCTCTCCCTGAGCACATAAATATGATCACCAGACTGCTGAAAGAAGTCATTTTTCCGGTTGAAAGAGCCAGTGATCAACCGGAGAAGAGCATTGCTTCCACCAGCAAGGCAACACCTGAAAATTTGGAAGATAACACTGAAACATTGCCAGTGGGAACTACTACTGAAGGAGGCGATGAGAATATAATTGGAGAAGGAGAAGGAACTGAGGTGTTGGAGCTAACAGATAAAGAACCTGAAGTCACCCAACCTCAGGTGGTGACTGAAGGTCTACAAGAAGTTGGAGCTGATGTTCAACCGGAAGTTCAACCAGAACCAGAAACACAGTTTGAGGCAATTCTGATTGATGAAAATACCCCTGATCCAGTACATGGCCCTGGTCACTCAATATTTGGGTCCGATCAACTCCCTGTAGTTCAACCAGAAGAACAGTTGAGTGATGAAGCTGAAGGCATAGCAGAAACATTAATAGCCTTAAGGAGCACAGAACAAGTTCAAACTGATGAGCTAGTTCAACCTGTAAACATCACAACCATTCAGCAGGTTGTCCAAACTCCTGAATCAGAAGCTGAGAACAAAATGGTGGAAGATGCCAGAATGGCTGTTGAGGATGAAAGGTTAGCCAAGGAACTTCAAGAGGAATTGGATCTGCTCACACAAGACTGGGTTGTAGAAAGCCTGCTTGAAGAAGCTAAGCAGAGGTCCTTCAACTGGAGATTGAGGGAATATAATTTGGATGCCATGACTGAAGCTGAAAGGCAAAGGCTAATTTCCATTGCCTCTCAGATGCCCACCAAACTGGTGAAGAATGATGAGAATTACTTGCTGTTAACAAAGGTAAAAAGGGTCCTGGTCGTCAGAAATCTAAAATCAGAGGAAGAGGTAGCTCAGATGAAGGTAAGGGAGTTATGCAATTTAATTGACTCAATCTTTCAAGAACTCAAAGGAGACGTAGCTGTTGTGAATCCAAAGCTGGTGTTGCCTCCACCTTTAGAATTTACTTTAGGTATGGCAGCTAACTTAAATGTTAAACCGGAACTCACTGATGATGCAGATATCCTACCTCCACCTTCCTTCTTCTTTAACCCAAACCCTACACCTACAGCTACTCCATCAGCATATCAGTCACTTGCCATTATACCATATAAACCACCCTCAAAATCCAAGAAGGTAGCCACCAAACTTTCTAACCCAAGGTATAGAATAGATAACTTCACTCCAATTGTCCCTTTCAAAAGGAAGCCTGCCCCTACAATAGATTTCTCAGATACCTTCCTACCAACTCCTCCTTCCAGCCCTACACCCAAAGCTAGTAGACCACCAACTCAAACATCCTTTCCTCCACTCACCATCAGAGAATCCACAATCACCAATGCTCCTACACCACCTTCCAAACTGATGAAGAATAAAATCCCACTCGCACGTAAAATGAAATGCTAGACCTCACTAACGAATTTGTAGAAAGAGGTAGGAGAAGATTATGAACCACAAAGATATTGTATTGATTGAATAATTTGTACAAGTTTAGAATCTGGAGAGAAAAACACACATTAAAGGTGTAAAATCTCTCATTGTCAAAAGTCCGTTTTTATGATTCATGAATGTACTATTTATACTAACAAACTTGGTTCGCAAGTTCCTTAGTGTGAAGCGGATGCACTTGCTGTCGGCTCCGTCGCAACTGCATCCTTCTGTCTTGGAGATATCTTAGTCTGATTGTCACCTGCGAGTTATCTTTGTTGTTACACTTGCATATCTGATTTTGACCTCTCCTCATCAAGTCCCCCTAGTCCATTAATTATTTATACAATGATAATGGACTACGTGCTAGAAAAATCTAGGCTTTGTACATTTTCGTTTGCTTTAAAAAGGGTGTTATCTCATTAAAAAACCTTGCTTGGAAAACCCTTTGGGAAAAACCAAAGCTTATGATAAAAAAGAGTATAACTATAACCTTTTACTTTAAGCAAAATTTTTATAAAAACTTTTACCGCAAGGGTCCTCCAGTCCCCCTAGTCCTTTATGTTATAGATACTATAACTTAAGGACTTTAGTAACTACAGAATCGGAAACGCAATTTTTTGGTTGAGATTTGCATTCGCAAATGTTAAAATAACCGACTGTTGGTTATTGCAAATGCAAACGGCATGCGTAAGCATCTGTCAGGAGGCCATTAAGCATGATGGTACTTTTTGTCAGTTTTTCAGAACACGTGTCAGCCCGAGGTTTGCTGACGAGACAATTATTCTTTTTTGAATTTTAAATAATGGATTTAAACCGTTTTAAGGAGGTTTATACCCTCTTTTCCTTCATAAATTCCCAAACACTTTTCACTTTCTTTTAATCTTCCTCCGGCATTTTCTCTCAATCATCTTCTTCATTTCACTTTCCTAAGGTTAGTTTCCGTAACTTTCTCTTTAATTTATTTCAACAATGGCTTCTCCTGTTGTTAAAATTGACGAAGAATCATCGAAACATAACATGCATTCATCTTTTTCCACTTTAAGTCCAAGCGATTTAGATAATCTAATCGAAAAATACCACATCCCACTATCTCTCCACCCCATTTTGCCAGAATCCAATTTATCGATTTTTTCTTTCCAAGATGGCATAATCGGTGTGTATGCCGACATGTTTCGACTTGGGAATTAGAGGCTTCCTTTCACTAAGTTTTTGATTCGAGCCCTATCGTATTTTGGAGTGCACATTTCCCAGATGCACCCTCAAGGACTTTCTCGCTTAAGTCATTTTGAAGTTTCTAGTAGAGCAGTAGGTGTATCCCCAAGTGTTGCGCTTTTTAGGGCTTTTTATAGAATAAACATGGCTGGTGACTGGTACACTTTCGAACGCCGTCGTGGGGTTTCTAGGATTAGTACTATTCTTCCCCCAAACCCTAGGTCTTGGAAGAACCAGTTCTTTTATGTGGATGATCGATGTATCCCTCCCACCATGAGATGGAGAGAAATTGATGACATTGTTCATGATGTTACCCCCGAAGAGAACGAGTATTCAAAAGTGAATTTTGATCGGTTGGTTAGTGTGGCTAGCCCGATTCGTGAATTTCCAGAATGCATATTGCTTATTTCTAGGATTAGCAAGGCTTGGTTTGAGCCAGAATTGTGGCCTATTTTACAGTATCACCAGAGGGGTAAGTTTTACACTTACAATCCTTTTAATGATAACTTGTGTATACTGACATAACCATTTTCTTTTGCTTTCAGAAATGGAGTTGTATAATGCCCTGGGTTTGAAGAGTTTCTCCGGTTTGGAGTTGTCTGCAGAAAAGATTGATGAAACTACAGTACCGTTTCTCCATCAAACTGCATCTTCATTTTATGATGTCACACCCCCAAATAACCACTAACGGTGTTTATACCGTTAAGGGGTGCGGCTAGACCAGGATTCACAACCATTAGTTACAAATACTAAATGAATCAGAGTTAGTTCAAAATCAGTTATAAAGTAAAGTCTCAAATACAAACGTAGCGGAATAAAATATTGTCTTAGCACTAACCACGTGCTTTACATAAACATTGTATTAAATTCCCAAATAGTTCAATTAAAATAAAAGTCTTCACGTGCCATGCCAACCCGCTCCGGATACTCCTTAGCGATCTGCAAAAGTTTAAACCACGCAAGTGTCAACCTAACGGCTGGTGAGTTCACAGTGGGCTTGTCATGCATTGGCCCGGTTTCATAATCATAATTTGTCTCAAGGTATACTTACATAGTATTTGTTTGTGGAAAACAATGCAAAATGTTATGTCTTAGTTTATGAAGGAATTGTCCGTGACCTACGTCATCGGGTATGTACTAGTTTTGTATAGTTAAAGTGCTCAACCGATATCGCGGGTAGCTAATCCGTTGTTCCATGCACTAAGGAAGTTTGCACCAAAGCTGACTATGAATTATTGTAGTGGCCGAGCCATCTAGTACTGCGGACCTACGTCATCGCGGATTTGCCTCCCCCGTGTCCTCTCGGGATCACGGTCAGATAGGCTGATATTGTACCTCCGTGCACTCCCCGTGCCACGGGGCGGAGTTTGTCAAACTCCAGTAGATCTACCCAACATCCCCTCGCTTTACAATTAATGGTACAATTTAGTTGAGGACTTTTAAGTTTTCAAGGCATCCTTAGAAATCATGTGATATCATGTGGTTTAGACTTTAACCTACGCTAGCCATATTAAAACGGTTTTCGTTTCAGAAATAGTTTGTTAAGTTTCACAAGTGTTTCCCATAAAACACTTCAAGTTCATCCAATGGGTGCCGAGCACTCCGAGTTTTCACGTTCATCAGGGAGGTGCCTAGCACTCTCGAGTTTGTCAGCATTGTTTTACTTTTAGGTATTCGGTGTGACCCAAACGGGTTCATGATAATCGGGTTAGTGACACTCACCTTTGGTTGCACTGCTACACTTGTTAATATTCCAAGTTTGCTTAATGAAGACCTATGAACACGTTTAGGTCTTAAGTATTAGTTTTGTGTCTAATCTTTACTTAACGTCACTATGGCCCATAACATAGCACGTTGGAACTATGACTCGACATACAGACACACGACACCGATGGTTGATCATCAATAAGGGTTCACATATTACAGAAATCATAGCATGTATCATCATGGCATAATCATGCAAGTCATGGCATAACATTCAAGCAATTTGCACAAGTTTGGATTTTGGTCACAGTTTCGCTAGCAATTTCGCTAGTCAGTTTCGCTCTGTGCACGGGCAGCACTTTCGCTAGGCAACACCCGATGACACAGTTTCGCTAGGCTAGTTTCGCTCGAAACTGTTGGCACAGTTTCGCTAGCCTAGTTTCGCCCGAAACTGGTTTGAACTTTCGTTCAGGGAATTTCGCTCGGTAGATTCGCTCGAGCTAGTCTGGTCGGTTTACCCAGCGACATTGCAGTTTCGCTGCATAGTGTCGCTGGAAGGAGATATACATAGTTTCGCTGGACAGTTTCGCCCAGAGAACACCACAGTTTCGCTGGTCGCGAAAAACATACGGATCAGCCTAAAAATCAACCTAACAGCTTCCGATCTTACATGCAATTCATTATTTAGCATACATGGGCATTTACCAACATAAATCAGTAAGCTTTAGCACCTAAAACATGCATTTTGTCATCAAATCACCCAAAATACATATAAAACCCTAAAATGGCTAAAATAGCATAAATCTCTATCATGGCTGGATTTCATACGCAAAGTTGTGAACTTTATAACAGATCTAGCATCCCTAAGCAACATACTAGCAGATCAAGCAGTTTCATGAAGGTTTAAGCATGCTTTATAAGAAAACTCAAAGAAAAGGCATAAAAGAAAGGTTTTGGGACTCACGATTCGATCAAGGAATCGAATGGATGTTGTCTTGAGGCTGAGGTCTTGATGTTTGGTTGTGTTTCTCGACTGACCAGATTTCCAGAGGTGTATGTGTGTTTTGGAGAGAATGGTGCAACAAAATGAAGCAACTAGGGCTTTATGTTATTATATATCAGGGCCTAGTTTCGCTGGCAGTTTCGCTGGCCAGGCGAAACTGGCTCTGATCACAAGTGAGCCAACAAGCTGCCGGGCGACATTATAGTTTCGCCCGGTAGTTTCGCTGGTTACCCAAAAATGGTCAATTTCACATTCTAAGCAAGATAAACACGATTTACAAATTGTCATGCTATTCATAATATTAAATCATGCGTTTAAATCACATTGCACATAATGACATCAATAAATGGACACATAACACACATGGGCGGGTTCGGTGATCAACCAAAGGACGTGGACGTATTCGGCCTAGTTAAGCATTAGTTACTAAGTTAACACTTATAACGTAACTAACGGAGTTTGTCTAACGGAAGTTAACCTTGGAATTCCCGGATGTCACATCCTTCCCTTGTAATTGGAATTTTCGTCCCGAAAATTATTCTAGTGCCGTAGCGTTCGCAGCATCAGCTGTCGTCGTTGCTGGGGAAAGAAAGCAAAAGTTTTAGGGTCGTCACATCCTCCTCCTGTTACAGGAATTTTGGTCCCCAAAATTAAATCATACCTTGAGTTTCTGTGGACGCTTGCTCGAATAAGCGAGGATACTTTTTCTTCATCTGATCCTCTCGTTCCCAAGTATATTCAGGTCCACGCTTTGAGTTCCATCGCACCTTGACGATCAGAATCTTGCTACGTTTGAGGGTTTTCTCTTCGCGTCCCATGATTTCTACTGGTTGCTCGATAAATCTCAGATGTTCGTCAATTTCCAATTCCTCCAAAGGAATTATTTCGATGTCTTCAGCCAGACATTTCTTTAGGTTCGAAACGTGATGTCACACCCCCAAATAACCACTAACGGTGTTTATACCGTTAAGGGGTGCGGCTAGACCAGGATTCACAACCATTAGTTACAAATACTAAATGAATCAGAGTTAGTTCAAAATCAGTTATAAAGTAAAGTCTCAAATACAAACGCAGCGGAATAAAATATTGTCTTAGCACTAACCACGTGCTTTACATAAACATTGTATTAAATTCCCAAATAGTTCAATTAAAATAAAAGTCTTCACGTGCCATGCCAACCCGCTCCGGATACTCCTTAGCGATCTGCAAAAGTTTAAACCACGCAAGTGTCAACCTAACGGCTGGTGAGTTCACAGTGGGCTTGTCATGCATTGGCCCGGTTTCATAATCATAATTTGTCTCAAGGTATACTTACATAGTATTTGTTTGTGGAAAACAATGCAAAATGTTATGTCTTAGTTTATGAAGGAATTGTCCGTGACCTACGTCATCGGGTATGTACTAGTTTTGTATAGTTAAAGTGCTCAACCGATATCGCGGGTAGCTAATCCGTTGTTCCATGCACTAAGGAAGTTTGCACCAAAGCTGACTATGAATTATTGTCACTGAACCCTTTGCTCCCAAATGGGATGTGCTATCAAGTCAGTCATACAAAGACCCATTAGTTGCCAAGAAGCTTTCCCTGCTAAGTAGCACACCAACAGACGTGTCTAGCGTTCACCAAGTTCCCCATGAAGTGTTCTCTAATGAGTTCATGACATCACATGCGAAACAGCAGAACTTGGTGGCAGATTTGTATGAAAGATGGGTGATTGCTCAAGCTAAAGTGGAAGAACTTGCAGAATCTCAAAAGAGGCACATGCTCTCGAAACTAAATTCCAGTTCCATTGATGTGCAAGTGAAAACCAATACTTTATTAGGTGAGGTGGAAAGTTTGAAGATTCATAACCCTTGGAACAAGAAGCAAAAAGAAATTTGAAACAAGCTCAAGACAATGAGCTTTTCTTGAAAAACCAATTTCTGGAAGAAAAAACCAAGCTTGAGGAATCAGCAATTGATGTTAAGAAAGGTAATATTTTAACATCCTTTTCTATATCTAGTTCATCATATATAAATGTGTAAATAACATTCATTTGTATTGGATCTCCTTGTGTACAGAGGTAGGAAGGTTAGAAGAGACTATGAAAGCCATGATTGCAGAGAGGGAAGTTCTACAGTCTGAGAACAATACTTTGAAGGACAAAAGCAAGTGGCTCATTGCTGAAGGTCTTGGCCTACTTGCAAAAAGAGTTCACTCAGAAGTTATTCGTATGGCCTTAAGTCTTAATCAAGCTGTGAATGCTGTGGGTTTTAATAAGGGCATCAGATGCGGACTTGCACATGCGTCAAAGAATGAAATAGACATCAACTCTTTTAAGGAATACGACGCTAATGCACGAGACAAGGTGCTTGATCGTCTAAAGTCTCTTCAATCCATGACCTTTGATATTATAGAGCAGGTGTCTGAGTTGGATGTGTCAGATATGGAAAAGATGAAAGAGATGCTCAAGCCCATCAGCAGTTCCAAACCCTCCTCTTCCTCAGGTAACTAAAGTTGATTTGTGGTCAGTTGTTTAACTTTTTGTGAAGAACAAGCATTCTCCAAAGTCCACCTATGCAGTGGCATCTTAAACAACTGTCTTTTCCTTTAGCACTCGTATAGATTGATATATTTGGTTATTTTGTAGGTCAGTTGTGCATGCGTTTGTACTTCCGACTTTTAAACAATCACTGATGGAATTACATATGCTATGTTTAGGGTTGAAATGTTATAATGCTTTCTCTAAAAACATTGTGATGTTTTGATAACTAATGCTTAGTCCTTATGATCCATTTTTCATAAATCACTTTCATAATTTGCCTAAGAATAGTACATTTGCGATGGAATTGTAAGTTATACACTTACTTTTGCGAATAGGGTTTAACCATTCTTTGTTGTAGGTCTTGTGATGGTTTTATTATTTTGTATAATTGTACAGCCTTTCTTTAGTTTACATGTTTAATTTTATATAAATGTCAAACTTCTAAGGACATTATGAGTCCTTCTTCATAAGTACCATGACTTAAACTTTTGGTGAAATTTTTATAAATCATAAGAAAAATCCAACATACGCGTTTCCCTCTTATGAAATGCGTCCACCTCATAAGAGTATTAACAACATAAATATTGAACTACCTTATGCATTACATATTTTCACGTATAGTTGTGAGCCACTTCTTTATGGTATTCTCTTCTTACATTCTTTGGTAAGAAATGATTAACTCATCGCCTGGATGGTTAATCCGCAAATTCAACTTTATAAATTAAATTATAAAGTGACTTTTGCGACCCTTGGGATGCTCAATAGGAAAGTATACAGATGCAATTCCTGAATGAGTTGGCCTTCACCCCTTGGGCTTTTGTTAACATAAATTATGTTAACAAGGTGTCCGGCATGATCACCTCTTCTTAACATGCACTCTTATTTTATTGAGACAGTTAAGGACAAGATGAAACCATATATTCATCTTGGGTTATTATTCTTTTCATAAGAAATAATAACTCAACTCCACCATCAAAGAGTATTGAACAATCCGTTTATCAGATTGGTAAGTGACTTTATGGATCATGTATAAATAATTAATACTCATATGCTCATGTACATATGTAATACATTAATAGTGTTAAACACATTCAAAATTTCGGAATTGGAATGTCATTTTATTAGGAATACTCTGTTCCTTATTCAAAATACAAGCAATTCAACAATTCTTGCAACATTTCAACACTTGCCTACATGTAGCATTTCTGAAGATGAACTCCATTCCATGCTCTTGCAAGTTCAGCACCATCGATTTGCTCGAGTATATAAGATCCATTTCCAATAGCTTTCTTAATAATATATGGACCTTCCCACTTTGGAGACATTTTTCCCAACAGGAGAGCACGGCTAAACTGATTGCTTCTCAAGACATATTCTCCCACCTTATATTGGCGCACTTTTGCTTTTTCATTGTAATACTTTGCCATTTCTTTCTTGTATCTACTTTCTCGAATAGCTGTTATCTCCCTTCTTTCCTCTAACAAATCCAAGTTGGTTCTTAAAGCTTCGTCATTATCAGGTACTAACACTTGCAGTCTGTGACTAGGTAACCCAATTTCTACAGGTATGACTGCTTCAGTTCCATATACTAAACTAAATGGAGTCTCTCTATTGCTTGTTTTGGGCATAGTTCTGTGTGCCCATAACACATGCGGTAGTTCATCTACCCAACTTCCCCCATATTTTTCCAACCTCATTTTTATACCTTCTACTAAGCTTCTATTAGCACGTTCCACTTGCCCATTAGCCTGCGGATGTGCCACAGATGTAAAGATCTGATTGATGTGCAAATCTTCACACCAGGCGCTGAATGGATTTCCAGCAAACTGTTGCCCATTATCGGTTATGATGTATAATGGTAAGCCAAACCTGCATACAATATGTTCCCACACAAATCTCTTTACTTGTTGTCCAGAGATACTAGCTAAAGGTTTTGCCTCAACCCATTTCGTGAAATAGTCAATAGCAACTATGAGAAACTTTACTCCCCCACTTGCGACCGGAAATGGCCCTACTATATCCATACCCCATTTTTGAAATGGCCAAGCGGATGTCACAGGGATAAGTTCATTTTTAGCTCGCATGCTCACTGGCGCATGTGCTTGACACACTTGGCATTTTTGAAGCTCTTCAAAGGTACTTCTATACATGTCTGGCCAATAATAACCAAGACTCATAATTTTTGCCACTACCATTTTAGCTCCTGCATGAATACCACAAATTCCTTCGTGCACTTCTCTCACAACCCACTCTGCCTCACTTGGCAACAAACATCTTAATAGGGGACCCAAAAAACTCCTTCGATATAAAGTATCATCCTGCATTTGGTATTGACGCGAATTTACTCTCACTTGCCTGGCTTGCTCCTTGTCATCTGGAAGTTCCCCTTTTGTTAAGTACTTTATTATTGGCCACATCCAACTGCCTTCGTACATTTGTACATCCGCTGTTAGCTTCAGATTAACAGTAGGAGCTTCCAACAATTCCACTCTGATTTCCCTTGCGAGGTGTTCAAATGCCACAGATGCTAATTTACTTAGAGCATCAGCTTTCCTATTTTGGCTTCTAGATATGTGTAACACTTCGCACTTGTCAAAACTTTTTATGAGTTCTTGCACTTGTTCCAAGTATAATGCCATATACTTTCCTTTTGCTTCATATGTTCTGGCAACCTGACTTGCCACTAACAGCGAATCCACATACGCTATTAATTGCTTAGCTTTCATCTTTCTGGCCAACCTTAAACCTGTCATGCATTATCAACTTACAATGGTAATTTTTATTATTTTTTTTTACAACACATATGCGAATACATTTGCTCAAAAGATGCATGAGCAACAATTCCACACAGCCTGACCTGCTACTAACGCTTCATATTCTGCTTCATTATTTGAAGATACAAAACCAAATCTGATCGCATATGTCAACTCATCTCCTTCAGGGCTTTTTAGAATTAATCCTGGAAGTTTTAAGGAAATAATTAAAATAACATATGCATATGTAAGTTATAAGATAGAAGGTATTTGTAACGAAATTTCACCTGCTCCTGACCCATTAGAGTTGGATGATCCGTCTGTATGTAAAATCCATGTTTTATCAATGGGTTCATGAACGATGATGCTATTTACACTTGCTCCTTCTGGCACTTCGGCTAAAAAAATCAGCTATCACTTGGCCTTTAATTGATGTACATTGCTTGAATTCAATATCAAAAGGTCCCAGCTCAATAGCCCATCTCACCAATCTTCCCGACATCTCAGGTTTCCTTAAGATGTTTTGAATAGGAAAAGAAGTATGAACGATGATAGTATGAGCTTGAAAGTACCTTCTCCAGCGTCGAGTTGCCTGTACCAATGCCAAAACTATCTTTTCCACTATTGGATATCTTGTTTCATAATCTTTTAACATATTACTAATGTAATAGATTGGTATTTGCTTTTCTTCCCTTTCCACCATTAGCACGGCACTGACCGCATTCTCAGTAACTGCCAAATACATAACCAATTTTTCTCCCAACCTCGGAGCAGTCAAAGTTGGAAGCGTAACAAGATCCATCTTTAAATCTTCAAAGGCTTTGTTAGCCTCACTTGTCCACTCAAAATGGTTTCCTTTCAAACTTTCCTTTAACACTTTTATAAACGGAACTGTTCGCTCTGCTGCTTTTGAAAGGAACCGATGTAATGCCACCAATCGACCATTTAACGTCTGAATTTCTTGAATGGTTTTTGGGGGAGCCATTTCTAATACCGCTTTTACCTTCCCAGGATGTGCTTGTATCCCATTATTATTTACCAAAACTCCCAAAAATTTTCCTTCTTCCATAGCAAATGAACATTGATTTAGTTTCATGTTGATCCTTCTCAAGTTTCCGAATGTTTCTTCAATATCATCAATCATATCCTTTTCCTTGCAACTTTTGATGACCACATCATCAACATATGCTTCTAAATTTCTTCCCACTTGCTTTTGGAAAGTTTTATCCATCAATCTTTGATATGTTGCTCCAGCATTCTTTAAACCAAAAGGCATTTTTTTGTAGCAAAAGAGACCTTCATTTGTAATGAAAGCCGTTTTGTCTTCATCTTCCTCAGCCATAGTGATTTGATGATATCCTTTGTAAGCATCAAGGAAACACTTCCATTTATATCCAGCCAAAGAATCAACTTTAAAGTCTATCTCTGGCAAGGGGTAACAATCTTTAGGACAAGCTTTATTTAGATCTTTGAAATCTATACACATACGCCAGGAACCATTTGGTTTCTTGACTAAGACTGGATTTGCAACCCAAGTTTGGTAATGTACCTCTCTTAATATTCCAGCTTCGACAAGTTTATCAACTTCATTTTTTATAACTTCGTTTCTGACCTTATCAACAATTCTTCGCTTCTGTTGTATTGGCTTGGCACCAGGATAGACATTAAGACGATGTTCGGCAAAATTTTTTGGAACACCTGTCATATCCGCTGGTTCCCATGCGAAGATATCAACATTTCTTTTTAATAACTGAAATAACTTTTCTCTATATTCACCTTGCAACTTCCTTCCCACTTCTATGACTTGATCCGGAAACTTCTCATTGATTACCCATTTATCCTTTGTCAACACATCCTCTTGAACCACTTTAATACCCTCTTTGGTTTTATCAGGTTTATCCACCATCGCTATATGCATTTCCACATTCGATTCTACAGTTGCAATCCCAGCAGGTGTGGGGAAACGAACCATTCCATGTGGTATTGACACAATGGCCCCTATCATTTTCAATCCAGGTCTTCCTGTGATAACATTGTGTGGTGATGGAGTTGCAACTATCACAAATGTCAACATCACTTCCCTGAAAAACTTATCATCACCAAAGATTACAGGCAAAGTGAGCTCCCCCATCGGGTGTACAATTTCCCCCGAGAAGCCAATTAAAGGTGAATTATGAGGTTTCAACTTCTTTTGCACATCCGATCCCATTTTTCGAAAACATGATTCATACATGATCTCAGATGCACTTCCAGTATCGAGATATGTTCTTTTCACTAAGAACCCAGCAATTCCAACAGTGATAACCACAGGGTTTTCTTTTGCATCTTCACCTCTTATGGGAGGAAATATAATTTCACACATTTTCCAAGCTTCTTCAACTGTCTTTGTTCGCACATTTCTATGCCAAGTGTTAGGATTTTGTCTGATCATCCCTATAACATTTTTGGCATTTGCCATAGGACGACCTTCTTGTATGTTCTTCACCAAATGAGACAACTTTCCAGATTTAATGGCCTTGTCTATCTCATTTCGCAAATGTCGACAGTCATTTGTGTCATGACCTCTATCTTTGTGAAAATCACAATACTTTGTTGTATCAACATTTGCGCCCAAACGTGTTCTTTGAGGCTTAATAAATTGCACATTCTCAGTTGCCAAAATTTCACTTGGTGTCTTGGTTAACATTGGGAACTCGTCTACCTTTGCCTCCCAACTTCTTTTATTTCTTCCAAAATTCCCATCCTTTCTTTTATCATACGGTTGTGTTCTATACTTTCCCCAAGATAGATTTCTCTGTGGGTAAGTATTTTCACTTGTATTTATACTCTTGACATTTACATTTGCACCCTTTGAGGATGGCTTATGGGTATTTATACCCTGAATATTTCCTGAAGCACTTCGTCCTTTAACATAGACTCACACTCTATCCATCAACACTTCCATAGTTTTAGGTAAATCCTCATGTAATTTTTCTACTAAATGTGAATGCCTCACTCCATGACAAAAACCAGAAATCCGCAACTGATCTTGAGCCCCAACTATCTTCATAGTCTCATTATTGAAGCGAACCACAAAGTTTTCAAGACTCTCATCATTCCTTCGCCGGATATTATGAACTTCAGTGACTTCTTTAGTACACTTCCGTTGTTGACTAAACTGCCTCAAAAACTTTTCTCTCAAATCTTCAAATCCTACGATTTGAGCATTAGGTAATGAGTCGTACCATACTCTGGCAGCTCCCGTAAATGTTTGAACCAGCATGTGGCACCATGTTTCTTCTGACCAACACTCTAAACGGGCTGCTGACCAAAAATCAAACACATGATCATCAGGATCTGATAATCCTGCATACTTTTTCACGGAGGTAGGCATCTTCAACTTCTTCGGAAATCGGGCATTAGGAATCCAGTTAGCAAACTTTGACTGCTCTTGCATTGAAGGAGGAAAATATGGCACAAATGCCTTTGCTGTCCCTGAAACATCCACACATGGAATATTAACCATGTGACACATATGCCTTTTTTGAAAAGGGCTTTTGGCTATTGCCTATAAACAATCAACAATCACATACACATACGGGCCTCCTCTTTGGGGGAAAGTGCAAGTGTATGTGCAAGTGTTCAATATATTAACACTTGCGAGGATAGGCCTCCTATGGAGGGCTTTTTGACAGCGCATGTATGAGTGTCCAAAATATTAGCACTTGAAAAGGTAGGCCTCGTATGGAGGGCTTTTTGAAAACGCATGTCATATTACATGAGCATATGCATTATGCCACATGCCTTTCCCTCTTTTTTTTTATGGAAAAGAGACTACACAATACGAAGGACACGCAGATTGTGTGTCTTTGACTTTTGAGATTTTGCCTAGCATTTCTTCAAGTCATTATCTGGTTTTCCAGAATTGAGCGCCATTTTAACGATTATTCAAAAATTCAAACAGCGCACCTTTAAATCTCCATACGATTTTCTGGAAATCGTCATTTAATCTATGTTTTTGTGTTTATTTTGAATTCGTTTATTTCTTAAATGAATTTCAAACAACGTATCATAATTCCATATAATTTGCTATGAATCATAAGCATTCTTATGAATGCGTGTATAATTGAAGATCAAAACTCTCAATTATAACAATTATAAAATATAAGAGTTAAATTCAAACAATTACTCCATCAACGACATTACCTGGAGATGCCGGCTTCTTAATGAGGATCGGATCATCCTCAAGATCATCCAAAACATCATTCTGACTTGCCGTTTTTGACACATCACGCTCAGGAGTGAATTTGAGCTTTGTTCGAACTTCCTGAAGCCATAACTCTCGATCCTTCTTATCTTTCAGTTTTCGCAGGATCTCCAAATTTCGTATCAGGAATTCATCATTGAATTCACATAAAACATCAGAATTCCTCAACTGGCCATCTCCCTTTCGCTGATCCTTTATTAAATCGTCAATATCCTTTTCGCGACTCGAAAACGAAAATAGCGAAGGTTTCGCACTAAATCCTCCACCAGACCCTTTCGAGCTCATAACGACCCTTCCTACACTCGACGATGGAGGTACAGTGTTTTTCTTCGCTGAATCACCAGCTAATTCCTCCATACTTTCTCAAATTCAGTTAATATACGGATGGCGCCAATTGATGAAGAATAAAATCCCACTCGCACGTAAAATGAAATTCTAGACCTCACTAACGAATTTGTAGAAAGAGGTAGGAGAAGATTATGAACCACGAAGATATTGTATTGATTGAATAATTTGTACAAGTTTAGAATCTAGAGAGAAAAACACACATTAAAGGTGTAAAATCTCTCATTGTCAAAAGTCCCTTTTTATGATTCATGAATGTACTCTTTATACTAACAAACTTGGTTCGCAAGTTCCTTAGTGTGAAGCGGGTGCACTTGCTGTCGGCTCCGTCGCAACTGCATCCTTCTGTCTTGGAGATATCTTAGTCTGATTGTCACCTGCGAGTTATCTTTGTTGTTACAGTTGCATATCCGATTTTGACCTCTCCTCATCACAAACCAACAGAAGTTCAAACTGGTCCCTCTTCATCATCAGAAAAGGGTAAAGCACCTGCTGTGCAAGAATCAGGAAGTGATTCTGATGAAGAGAGAAGTATGAAGAAGAGGAAATTGATGCACGCCAGAAAGAAGAAAGATCAAAGACAAAGGAGAAAAGGGCCACCCAGAAAGAACAAAATCATTGGGTGGACAGTGAATGAAGATAACTTTGATTTCACTTTCAATCTGGAAAATGGCACAACTCATGGTGAATGCTCACAAGGCCACTTCACTTCTTTCCACACTACAAATGACTGACATCATTCTAAAACTTAGAGAAATTCTAAGTCCATCAAGAGCTGAGCACCTGTTAAGGCTTCACAATGAACCAACAGTGCTTAATTGTGGAATGTTTTACAGGATCAACTTAGATGATGATTCAGCTGAAGAAGAAGAAGAGCCTGTTAGTGACATTAAATTTATCATTTGGGAAGAAGAAGAGAAGCTGTTTTACGTATACAGAGCCGATGGCACCTTCACTGTTCATGAATCCATTTCAGTTCAGACTGAATGGAGTGAAAAAGATTGGGCAAAATTCAAAAATGTGAAGGTGACTAAAACCAACTCTAAAGAGCTTTCTCAAAATTCAGATGCCAACATCAAGTCTGTTGACAAGTAGGTTAAGGAGAAGAATTTTTTGGTACAAGTCAGTTTTTGAAGATAGACTTCGAAGTAGAAGAATAATTTGACAGCATCAGCTTAGGGGGAGATTGTAAGGAATATCGCTTTGGATTTTCCGGCTGGAAGCCATTTTTGATGTGTTCCGGCTGAAGTTGAAGTTCAAGCGGAAGTCTCAACTTCGAGCGGAACTGACAGTTCAAGTGGAAGAAGCAATTTTGTCCTTTAGCGAATATTCCGGGTGAACTCGATTATCCACCAGATAATGAGTTCAACCAGACTTTTCCTGAGATGTCTTTTCAGTAGTCCAATCCTGCAAAAGCTTCTCGGTTGCTTCCAAATCTATCAAAGCCGCCTCCTAAAATAGGTTGTTGCTGTTGACACCCAAGATATTCCGATTGTCGAAGTTTATTCTTTTGGTAGTTTATATTTGACTTTGTAGTTAACGGTTTAGATTAAATCGTTCGAGATCAATGGCTGTCATTGATCTCATTTGCACTATATATAGCATTAGTTAGCTCTAGTTTACACACGGTTCTTGATCACCTTGTAATAGTGTAACTTTGAGTTAATGCAAATAGTGCCGAGTATTTCTTACTTCGTTTTTACTATACTTATGCAAATCAAACACTACCTAATACAAGAGAACTAAAATCTGCTCAAGTAAAGTGAAATATAACTTTAATTCCGCAGGGTTATATTTACAAGTAGAGGGTTCTTGTTTAGTTAAAGTCTAGCTAATATCGATCCTACAATTGGTCGAATGTAAATAATATGAAAGCAAACCATGGGATGTTATGGTAGTTCTTTTATAGATTGTAATATCATTTGATACACTAAATCTGTCATGGCAGTTAACATTTGTTCTATCAGCCTTGTGTTTTTTAATCGGACTTTTTTTAAAAAAAATATAGGAAATCTAAAACTCTTGTAAAACTCATGAGTAAAAGAGGGCTAAAAATAACTATTTCGCAAAGCAAAATCATTTGTAGGGAGTAAAACTCATAGGTAAAAGAGGGCAAAAAACAACTAATTCACAAAGCAAAATCAGTTGTTACTTGCGCTTGAGCCTGCAACATCTACAAAGCATTATAAGAAAAGTATAAGGAGTGTAATCCGAGTATTAAAAAATCAACCTGACATGTATGGATCTAAGTTAGACATGTAATGTAACATCCCACATTGGTTGGGAGGAGAACTAAGCTCTGCTTTATAAGGGTGTGGATACCTCCCCTATCAAGACTTGTTTTAAATTCGTGAGGAGCGGATGTCTGAGAGCATGCCGACTGCCAAAGCGGACAATATCTTGGTTGCGACGGACCTGGGCTGTTACAGATGGTATCAGAGCCGGTCGTCGGCCAGTGTTCCAGCGAGGACGCTGGTCCCCTAAGTGGGGAGGATTGTAACATCCCACATTGGTTGGGAGGAGAACTAAGCTCTGCTTTATAAGGGTGTGGATACCTCCCCTATCAAGACGCGTTTTAAATCCGTGAGGAGCGGATGTCTGAGAGCATGCCGACTGCCAAAGCGGACAATATCTAGGTTGCGACGGGCCTGGGCTGTTACATGTAAGAAATAGCAAATAAACAAATACTAATTCTTGTTCTGTAAACACATGTAAAAGATCTTAAAATTGACATAGCAGACATAGGAGTCATCAATTCATAGCAAACACATGAATCATCAATTCATCAGCATTATTTAAGAGCTAATGAACATCTAAAACAACTATCTAAACACACCGCGAAGGTGATTTCGTGCCCCGTAAAGGGTTGGAACAACTGATTCAGAATCTAAGCAGGTGCTCCCCTATTTCTCATCATTTGGGTCTTTGATTGTGAGAATTTTAAGATGCAGATCTAGATTTATGGTCTTGAGAACCAAAATGCTATGGATCTTAGAAAGACCAGACCTGTATAAATATAAACAACCCTGTAAATCATGGATAAATAGTAGCATCACATTACAACAGCTTATTACATAATACAGATTAAATAGAGTAAAGAGTGAAAAGAAACCAAATTATTAAGCATACAAATTACCTAGAAAGTTGTGCATATAAAATAGTCATGAAAATAGTCAAACCTTCCAAGGCTTTGCATCTGCTAAAAATCAAAAGACCCCCAAAATACGAACATTCAGATTCAAAACAATTCGAACGGCAAAAGCATCAATTATTAACCAAGCTACTAAAGTGAATAAATCTTTTACCAGAATCATACTAATTTCAATTTGACTGAACTTTGACCAGCTTGATCCGTTCATGATTAGTTATACATCTTTTAGCTCAACACATTTGGATATTTGATTCGTCAAACATAAAATATAACCCATAAAAAATGAGTCAGAAATCAAAATTAAAACTTGACTAACCAGAATCAAAAGGTGCCACAGAAGAATGGATTCCTCACCAAAATCAGGATCCATAATATCTTCTGTTGCAGAATCATCATCGTCAAGAGGAACAGTATACACCTTTAAGCTTGCCCCATTAACCCTTGAAACAAATGAGTCACAAATCAAAATCAATAGTTGCTAGTGAAACAAATTGCAAACATTCGATGTCCCTCAACTTTAGAACAATTACAATCAAAGCAAATCACATGGTTCAAACATATTACCAATATAAACCTAATTAAAGATTCTAATTTTCCAATCAATCTAATAGAAACATTCAAATACAAGCCCTAATTAGCTAGTTTGTACTCGATCTTTGTTCCATCATCCTTCTATTTACAAAAAAATTAAACATCCACATGTAAATCATATATGCAACTCAACACACAAATCTGAAGCAAAATATCAAACACAATAAACGCTCTAATGCTGTAAGCTGTTATTTAACTGGGTTAGAGGTAGACATTAAGTCTTAGCTATTCTTGATAGGTTGTATAAAACACCCTGCAAAGATAAAAAAGATATATCCAACCAAAAACCTTTCAAGAATTCTTTACTATAAGTGATAATAGCTGGTAAAAAATTAGCCCTATTGCACAAGGCCCATGTTTCAAACCACCACCTCACACCTTACTCGCCTAGAAGAACTTTGACTACAGCAGACCTGTATTCTTTAGCTACCCATTCCCCCTCAGCAAACCTATTTAATCTGATTACAGAATAACAGAAATGAATACTAAATTAAACGAATAAAATATGAATCTGTAGAAGGAGTATAAGCGAATCAGATATGACCATTTTTGAGTCATCCCTATCTTGACCTGGCATCTAACCCACCTGCTTTGCCTGGCCTAGTTGTATACAAATGAAAGGTAGTATCCACATGAATATGAACATAATTAAAACCAATGTAAGGATTTCTGTAATTTCTATCTTTCCATGAGTTGTAGTTCTAGGGTTTGGAGGAATAGAAAGAGAGGCGTATGTATCTAACACCATACCCCAAATTATCACAGCCTCTGCCTCACCTTCTTCATCATTTTGATTTCCCCTGTAGAAAAATCACTAGAATCAATCAGCATATCGTAGGGTGGAAGATTTGAGGCTAAAACTTAAGGAAGCGATTAGACACCAGACACAACATATCGATCAGAAATTAGGGCTCTAAGCATACAAATAACACACAAAAACCTCACCCGTTGCTCAAAGCAAGAACTAGCTACGATGAACATCAAACATTCAGAAAGAAGCCACGCAACATGAACAATCGTAAATTGACCTGAAAGAGACGATCTAACAACAAACAAAATTAGGGTTCACATCTACTTTAGACAAAGTGACGATCTAACAACAATCTAAAGCTCGTTAGGGTTCACATCTACCTTGGTTTGTTTAAGCGAAACACCATCGACGAAGATTCGTATGGAATTAGGAAATCACTGTCTTCTTACCAAATCATCGTTGTCTGCTTCTTCTTGCTCATCATCGTGCAATATGTGGAACGCGAACCATCGATTGAGTATGAGGATGCTTGAAATCGATTTAGGGTTTGAGATGGATGAGAGAGAGAGAGAGAGAGAGACTTCGGGTTTGAAGAGTAGTAGGTCGTGTGGATTTAGCAATACCGATATGAAATTGAAATTTAAAATTTGAAGATGTATTTTTCCGTATTAGGTCGTGTGGATTTTGAAAATAAAAAAATCAAGTGAAGACCCATCTCAGATAGGATATTCTTGTCTGGTTTGGAAATATAAAAAGCTGAAAGCAAGAAAGGGATTCTAAAGCTTGTATCACTTGTACCACTTATACTTTCAACAATTATATTAAGTGATGCTTTATTTACTTATACATATATCTTCATGATTTGTACAATTCTTAATTTTTCAACATTTTAACAACCTCTCTCCAATATGTATATTAAAATATTATATATATATATATATATATATATATATATATATATGGTGAGGATCATTTGAGAACTAATTGGTTTTGAGAACTTTTGAGAACCATTCTAAGCCACTAGTGTAAATATATGAACCCCCCCCCCCCCCATGAATTATAGTGGTCCCCACCTGAAATTAGTGGTTGAGATTTGGTTTTCAAAAGTTCTCAAAATAAAAAGTTCTTATTTCAACCTAATCCTATATATATATATATATGTATATATATATATATATATATATATATATATATATATAGGGTTCAAATGAGAACTTTTTCTTTTGAGAACTTTTAAGAACCATTCTGAGCCACTAATTTTCAAGGGGGAAGCATTTAAATTCATGGGGGGATTTCCATATATATAAACTAGTGGCTTAGAATGGTTCTCAAAAGTTCTCAAACCAAATTGGTTCTCAAATGATCCTCTCCCTATATATATATATATATATATATATATATATATATATATATAGGGGAAGGATCAAATAAAAACAAGATGTTATTGCGAAAACAAGAAAACAAATATTAAAACCTCTATAACTTCCTCATACGATAATATTTTTTAAAAAAATTTGCACCAAAAGTCTTAAAATTATGTCACCTTTAATTCTGGGAAAAAAATTAAAAATATAAAATTTCGTGATTTTTTTTATTATTGCAAATGTGCAATAATACGTATTAATTATATTACACATGTGCAATATTAACAAAAAAACGTTATTTTTTTTTTAATTTTTTCCAGAATTAAAGATAACAGAATTATAAGATCTATGGTACAATTTTTTATCAAAAATATTAACGTATGAAAAAGTTATAGAGGTTTTAATATTATTGCACATGTGCAATAATAAATTTTTATTGCACATGTGCAATAATAAAAAAAAAACGTTGAATTTTTTTTAATTTTCTCCAGAATTAAAGATAACAGAATTATAAGATTTATGGTGCAATTTTTTTAAAAAAATTTTAACATATGAAAAAAGTTATAAAGGTTTTAATATTATTGCATATGTGCAATAATAATAATAATATAAATTATTGCACCTGTGCAATAATAATTTTTAAAAAAATTTGATTATTTTTTAAATTTTTTCCCATAACTAAAGATAACATAATTTTAAGGATTTTGGTGCAAAATTTTTATAAAAATATTAACGTATGAAAAAGTTATAGAGGTTTTAATATTTGTTTTCGTGTTTTCGCAATAAAAGTTGTTTTCACATGATCCTTACCCTATATATATATATATATATATATATATATATAAATATATATATATATATATATCTTTTGTTAATTATCTCAATCTTAATTTTGTGTTTGCTTGATTTTATTCTAAATTTAAATACAGGGTTTTTTTTGCAAATAGATTTTATTGTGAATTGATGTGAATGTCAAATTTATGTTTCAATCCGCATTAACTCTTTATCCTGAAGAATTCTACTTCATCTGGTTCTCTTCTTTTCTACCGAAGAACTCAAATTTATACAATTTAATCAATTATAAACATCTCAGTCCACCACGACAGTTAAACACTTATCTCAAAATGTGAACATACTAACATAACATAAGATTACTTCATGTAAGAACATAATTTTTATGAATAAATAGAGTATATACATAAAATGTATGAATAAAATGGGAACAAGTCACTGAATCCAAATTAACTTTTCTTCTTGATGAATTCTAGTTCATCCGGTTCGCTTCTTCTTCACTTATGAATATCCGGTTCCCACCTTGTTCTTCATCTCTGCAATATTTTGTAACCGAAATTTGGCCTTCTTATAGAGGAGATTTTCATTATAACTCCCTGTCGTTGTTCTGCTATCACTATCACCAATTCTGACAATATCTTGTATCTCATCTTTAGAAAGCCCATTTAGAGTAGCATTAAAGCTTGTAATTGTCTCGCCATGTTAACTGGTGAAATTATGATACATTCCTGTTTTTTTATTATACTCCTAGTTGATCACCTTTTGTCTGAAATCCACATCAGGTCCACTTTCCTTAAAGATAGTGAATAACATGTTGGTTGTCATCAACAATAAGATTCTGTCTTTGTCAGCCCTGCTCCAATCAGCATTTTCAACTGACTCATGCCTGGTGAATGAGCCATCTTATCTTTAGACTAGTAGCTTTCCATCTTTTGGGTCAACTTTAACCCTTTGCATAGGATTTTCCATAAATTATACTTCCTCTTCTTCTTCCATCATGCTTGCATCAACGATTTGCTTGATTCTCAAGTAAAGGAGATTCTGTTCTGCATCAAGATTCAACTTTGACAAGGTCAACTTGTTGACATCTGTGAGTTCCTCTTCAGTGAGGTTTTCAATGTCTTCATCCAAAGAGTATGACAAAGTTTCAATTTCTTTGGTGATGAACTTGTAACATTTTGATTCTTTGTCATAGCTCCATTCAATAATGGAAATTCTCACTTCATCTATCTCTGGTTCATCTGAAGTGGATGGTTGCTTCTTTTTGGGGGTTTTAGTCTTCTTGGCTATGGATTTCTTTCTTCCATGTGGCGGATAACTGGGTTCAGGTGGGGTGGAGGAGGGACTTGAGGTTTTGGTAAGATTTTGTCTGTTTAAGGGTGGAGGTTTAGCTCTTGTAGCGCTAGCAAGGTTCTTTTTTGTAGCTCAAAGAGATTTTGTATAAGCTTCAAAAGCACCAATAGGCCTAGCCAGTCCTTGTTGCTTTGCTTCTCTGATTACCTTCCTCTTTCTTTCACTGTACTCATTTCTCAAAGAGGTTAAGCCTGAAGGGTTGATTCATTTTGGATCTTCATTTAGAATGTATATGAAATATCACTTACAAGGCTTTGAGTTCTTCAACTCTGGTCAACGGAGCATTCTGTAGCTTCTTTCTCTCTTCTACTCTTGACTTCTCTTCTTTTTCAGTGAAAGCTTTTACTTCATTTTCTATAAGCAAGTCATTTTCATCTTTCAGAATGATATCCATATAGTCACAAAGTTTTTTTTTGCAGACATTTTAAATACCCCATCTAGTGTCTTCCATTCCCTAGCCACTATTGCATCTTTCATTTTCCAAAAAAGTTCATAGTTGGTGTCATTGGCTTCTAACATAATAGACTTCTGTAGAGCTAATAACCTCTTATCAGATTCTTTGTACATCTTGTCTAGCTTCTTACCATGTGACAGATCAAGCTTTACCATTTTCTCCTCAATGGATATTCTTTTGGCTTCAATGATGATATCAACAATGACAATGTTATCCTTGTATGTTTCAATATCACCGGAAAGTTTCTTTGCAAAAGCAGGACCATCCTCTTCTTTGTTTGCTCTTCTCTTTTCATCCTCTATGGCATCTTGTTCAATCATTTTCTCAATAGCTTCATTATCTTCAGTAGACCTTTCAACCACAGGGGTTAATCTACTGAGATCCACATTTGTGATCTGATTATCAACAATGACTTGTTCCAGATGGAGTTGTTCTTCTGGATCAACATGTTCTTCTGGATGGAGTTGTTTTTCCGGATCAACTCGTTCTTCTAGATGGAGTTGTTCTTTCAGATCAACTCGTTCACCCGGATAACCTTCTTCCTCCTGATCAAGTTGTTCAACCGGATGGCCTGCTTCCTCCGGATCAACTTATTCACCCGGATGGCCTTCTTTCTCCAGATCAATGAAATGTCATCCATGTAAAAGATACTATATTTTGAATTAAAGCTAGCTTGAGATGTGAATTGCATTTCAACGGATGACAACCTTACCTATCAGTGGGTTTCAAATATTATCCTGCCTTCAACCGTTCAATTTCTTCTCCCTGAGCTTTGACAATTGCACGGAGAGTTGCAAGTAAGATTCAAGTTGGCTACAATGAACTATCAATTCAGTTAGTGTCTTGTTGCTCTCAACTGGTATGTTACCAGTATCTTTGAGCAAACTCGAGCCAACAAGCCGACCTTTTTCTTGCTCACTACCCATGGCTTCTTGGCACCTGGGATTCCTGTTGTCAATCAAAGGTTCCATAGGTTTCTGAATAGGTTCCTCAGGTTTTCTGTCTGATACAGTTGCCATGGAGTGGGTCTTAAGGATGTTGGCACTGTTTGGACATCTAGAGTAGTTTCAGCCCTTTCCAGATGACTTGCTTCATCACTCTTGCAAGTCACATTCCTAGCAGAATGTGGGTTGGGTAAATGAACTAAGTCCAGCAATACATCCTCTACAAAGAGGGTACTTAGGGAATCTACTTCATATGGCCTAGGTGATATAGCACCCTCATTCTGAGGTTCATCCAAATCTAGTTATTCATCAATTAGGTAGACACCACTTTTGGAGGGTCTAAGTGAAGGAGACCTAGCCCTCTTCCTTTTGGGTGAGGATTCTGGAGTGGGTGTGGTATTTTTTGCTGTGGTTTTTGATGTGGACTTCCTCTTCCTTTTGGTGGGAAGTTGTATATCAGTGGAAGAGGATGGTCGTTCTGGTGTGGGCTCAACACTTGTTGGTATAACAAGGTTGTCACCAGGAGCAGTTTGCTCAACGACAAGTTGATCAGGAACGCTTTGTTTAAGAGCCCCCTGTGCAGACCTAGCCTTAGGAATAGGCTAAGATGTGTCCTTACCAATAAAAAGAGTTTTGTTGACTTTCATGTTAGAAAATGTCTTACTTGTAAAATATTTAAGTTCATGGTGTTAATCAGAAATTTACAGATTTGGAAATTCGCAATTCAGATTATATTGGATGAATTTGGGGTACATGAAAAATATCCTTTTAGGTTATAGAATTTCCAACATTCCATCAAATATCATTTTTGAAAAGTAAAAATTTAGCCCATTTACCAATCCTTGAAAAGCGGATGATTGAGGTGCAGCAAAGTTCATCCCACGCAGTTTTCTTAGGAGATAGGCAAAGGAGAATAGTGTGACCAAGGTACCGCCAAACATAGGGTAGTTGTCCCTTTTTGATGGTCTTGCAAGTTAAGTCACCTCCATAACCAATTGCTTCATAAGACTTGAATAACACATCAAAGTTGTACTCCGGATCACGTCCTTCGTCATTAAAATTTAGATGCTTCCTGATCATTTCTTCAGTCTCACTAATCTCATGGCCATTGATTTTGGCGTCCACTTTATGAACCCCGTTGCTATCAATAGATTTTTGTGCTGAATCCCAAAATTCTGCAATTATCTCCTTGCATATTATAGGATTGACAGTTAAAGGAAACTGAATGTTGGATTTCAGGAGGATATCGATCATTTCATCAAATGGCTTTGATTTGTCAGACTTCTCGTAGTACCCTACAACATTGTGCTCAGCGACGAACAGTTGAGCAGCCTTTGATGCAGCATTTTCCATTACTTTGGGTGCCATTTTTGTAGGAATATAATCACGTAAAAATAAACGTATGTCCGGAAAGTATTTAAGCCTACGGGGTCACACGTCTCGACACAAATGTATTTGTATTAATTAATTTATTAATTAATAAAAATCATGAATTTAAGTCATGAAGGGTCATTAAAACTAACAGTTACTAGTTAACGATCGTTAGTTAACAGTTAAAAGAGGATTATAATTAAAATACAATTGAGAAAGGTTAGGAGAAGCCCACATAGGGCTGGCCCCTTTATGGTGTCTCCTAATCTAACCCTAAACTTGTTTAACAAGTAAACCTTGCCTATAAATAAAGCCTCTAGTTTAAGGTTTTATTTTTACAACATCATATGAGATTATAGGAAACCCTAAATCACTCTCTCCCTTCCCCTTTTTTGGCAATAAGACCCAAAACCCGAAAGGGTTTTCGGTTTTGTGTATGATTCGACCAAAGCAAGAAGGAGAAACTCAAGTGTTCGTGATCAAGTACTAGCATACGTACATCGGTGTGTCGTGTGTGCGGTCGTAGAGGGGTTTTCTTTAAACCCTAGAAGTTTCTTACTTTATTTTCTATTAAGGTACACATTATCTTTCTTGGTTAATTAGTTAATTACATAGATTGATTTTCCGCTGCGTACTCGTCAATAGATAAATTGTTATATAACCCAACAGTGGTATCACGAGCCACCTATGTTTTTTTCTTTAATTACCAGAAGATTAAACTTGAAAGGGGGTTTAAGGTTGTTGATAATTTTGGAATTATAATTTTTTTTTGAAACCCTAATCGAAGTTTTTCCTTGATAATTGGTTGCACTAATTGTTGTACCTTCACTTTAATTAGTTAAAAAGAAGTAAAAATCATGAATTTTTCATGCAAATTATTCATGGTTATTAATAAGATATATTGATATTAATACTTGATCTTTTCCATAATTATGCTAGATTATTAAGGAAAAAATCGTGTGACAATTTGGTTATAATTTGTGAAAATTTTGTTTGACACCAGTTCACTAAAAATATCATTAAAATTCAACCGTTTGGAGTTATAACTTTGTTGTTTTAAGCTAAGCCCAGTTCGGCCATCCTATAGGTCAAAATTGGTCGTGAAGCTGCTAGATTTTCTAGATCCGCACCTTGCTATGGTTTTGTGATAATTAGTTATAAAAGGTTTGGCTTACGAAATCAATACAACTTGTTGTATGCGATCCATTTCAATAGAAAGGGGAGCAAATCTTAAACCCTAGTGATCATAATTAGGTTGATTACCATAATTGTTACATGGTTAAATTTAATTGCAAGTCTTACTTTTTTTGGAAATATAAACTTGCTTAATAATCATTGAAATAAGATTTTGTTTATAAATAAATTTGGTTCCCTAAAATCGAAAGAAACACCAGCTCACCCATTTGATCACACTCTACGAGAGGTATAAGTCGGGTCGTCATGCTTCCCTACAGAAGGTAGGTACTTAATTGCTACGCGCAAACCTCACTTCTACGCTTCTTTGTGTGTTCAGATGGAGCTACCGAGCTCTTTTGATTGAAGGAAAAACTAAAAAGGATTTTATAAACATGTTATGAATTGAAGATGTGCATGAATCTTCACACATAACCTTTTTTATCACACATAAAATTGCTTGACCCAAAACTAAAACTTAAGTCTTTGCCATCCAACTTGTAAATGATACTTGTGGATGTTTTACTCATTGGTACACAATGGTAAAATAGCACTTACATGGTAAATTCTCACTCACTGGTACACAGTGATGGACAATTTGTGCGTTCTTGGTTGGACGACTTAAAGCGAGTTAAGCGGTGAGACCTTGACTCGTGGCATACGATGGGACGAAACATGATTACAAATCACTTGATGCAAGTACACAAGTGTTGTTTGTAAGTCCCATTCTATCTAGGAATTATTGTTGATCGTCAGTTACCTTTTGAGTACATCATTTCTAGCAGATCAACTGGTGAAATGATGGTATGTCAATTGGATCCTAGCCTTAATAAAATTAATTGTTTAAATACTTTAGACATTGGGAAATTAAATTTGTTAAGGAATAATTATCAAAAATACTGATTTTTGAACTTTATCTGTTTTGTAGAAGGCAACAATGAACCCTCCTCAAAACACTGTTAGTCATGCATTTTCTCAAATGTTTAAAAGGGAAAAGCTCAATGGATCGAATTTCAATGACTAGTATCGTCAATAAAGGATTGTCCTAAGAGTTGAAAGAAGAACCGATGTCCTTGAAAATCAGTGGCCAACCGAACCAGTTGCTACTACCTGTGATCAATAAAAAGCGCAGTACAACGCTGAATATAGCAAATATGATGAAGTTGCTTGTTTGATGATCTCTAGTATGACTCCTGATCTTCAAAAGCAATATGAACTTCATATGCCTTATGATATGACCAGAGAATTAAAGAAGGTGTATGAAAAACAAGCTGGAGTTGAGTTGTTCGACATGGTTGTGGAACTCCACGACTTAAAGCTTGAAGCTGGAAAATCGGTCAGTAGTCATGTGCTCAAAATGAAGAGCTACTTTGACAAATTGGAATCTCTCAACTATGGATATAATCAAGCTGTAGCGGTTGGCATGATTCTCAAATCTCTTACAAAGGATTATGAGGGTTTTATGCGTAACTACAACATGCATAGTATGACTAAAAGCATACCCGAGCTTCATGCCATGCTTGTTGAGTATGAGAAGACCAATCCAAAGAAAGCCACTGAAACTCCCCAAGTACTCTTGATAAAAGGGGGAAAGATCTAAAAAGCTAAACAATCGCAAAGGGTGAAGGGCAAGTATGATGGGAAAGGAAAAGGCAAACAAGTTGCTTATGTTCCAAAACCCAAAAAGACCCCTCCGGCTAAAAAGGAGCATCCGACTAAAGACCAGACTTGTCACCACTGTTATGAAGTGGGACACTGGAAGAGGAACTGTCCTGTCTACCTAGCTGAGTTCAAAAAGAAGAAGAAGCAAGCTAGTGGGACTAGTACTTCAGGTATCTTCACAATTGAATTATTTTCCTTTTCTAAGAATAATTCATGGGTTTATGACACTGGCTGTGGAACTCATATCTGTAATTCGTTACAAGGACTTAGAAAAAGAAGGAAGCTGAAGCGTGGAGCTTTATAGCTGTTCGTGGGCAATGGTCTACCAGCACCTGTTGAAGTTATAGGAGAATATCATTTAGTTCTTCCTTCCAGTTTAATTCTTGTTTTAGAAAATTGTCATTATGTACCTTCTATTACTAGAGGTGTCATTTCAGTTTCCTTGTTGAAAAACCATGGATTTATTAATGTTTTTAATAATATCGGTATCTTAGTTTCTAAAGATAATGTTCATTATTTTGATGCTATTCCTTGTGATGGTATTTATGAAATTGATATGCGTGGTTGTGACTCAAATAATTAAATGTATAGTATTAGTAAAAGAGTCAATACTAACTTAGACTCTACCTATCTTTGGCATTGTCGTCTTGCTCACGTAGACAAGAACCGCATTAAAAGACTTCAATGTGAAGGAATCTTACAATCAAGTGATGAATCATTTGATAGGTACATTTCTTGTATTTCAGGCAAGATGACAAGGAAACCTTTTCCGCATAAACCGGAAAGGGCTAAAGCACTTCTTGGACTCATTCATACTGATGTTTGTGGCCCATTTAGACATTTTCAAGGAAAGGTGCTAGCTACTTCATAACTTTCACGGATGATTTCAGTCGTTATGGTTATGTTTACTTGCTTAAACATAAACATGAAGGTTTTGAAACATTCAAAGAGTTTTAAAATGAAGTAGAAAATCAACTCGGGAAGACCATCAAGATCCTTCGTTCGGATCGTGGTGGAGAATACTTAAGCCAAGAGTTTAAGGATTATCTAAAAGCATGTGGAATTGTCCAACAACTTACTCCTCCATATACTCCACAGCATAATGAAGTTTCTGAAAGGAGAAATCGAACCTTGCTAGAAATGGTGAGATCAATGATTTACGACTCTCTAAATTTCATTTTGGGATTATGATCTAGAGACTGCTGTACGCATTCTCAATATGGTTCCAACCAAGAAGGTTGACAAGACACCACATGAATTGTGGCATGAAGATGTCCCTATTTTGTCTTACTTAAGATTATGGGGATGTGAGGCACTTGTGAAGCGCGATACACCTGATAAACTTCAACCCAGAACTACTAAGTGCATCTTTGTAGGATACCTTAAGGAAACAATGGGTTACTACTTCTATAATCCTATCAAAAATACTGTTCGAGTGGCTCGATATGCTGAGTTCTTTGAGAAGAATCTAATAGCTCAAGAGAACAGTGGGAGAATTGTAGAACTACTAGAAGATGTATCACCTTCTGAAACTCCTAGCAATCATCAACTTGGCGGGGGGGGGGGGATGTTCAAAGTAATGCACCTCAAGTCGATGATGGTGCGATTCCACTTCGAAGGTCCGAAAGGACTATACGTACTCCGGATAGATGGATGGGTCTAATCGAATCCGGGGAACACGAATTAGGAGATCTCAATGAGCCTCCGAACTTCAATGCTGCATTATCGGATCCAGAATCTGAAAAATAGCTTGAAGCTGCGAATGTGGAAATGATATCCATGGAAGAAAATCAAGTATGCAGCCTGGTTGATCTTCCACCTAATGCAAAAACCGTTGGGTGTAAATGGATCTTCAAGAAGAAGACAGACATGGATGGAAATGTACTCACCTATAAAGATCGTCTCGTGGCGAAAGGTTATACTCAGCGTTTCAGTGTTGACTATGATGAGACCTTTTCTCCAGTTGCTGACATTAGAGCTATTAGGATTCTCTTAGCCATAACTGCGTTCTATGATTTTGAGATATGGAAAATGGATGTTAAGACTGCTTTCTTAAATGGTTACTTGGATGAAGAAGTCTATATGGATCAACCTGAAGGTTTTATTGATCCAAAACATCCCAACAAAGTATGCAAGCTTTAAAGGTCCATTTATGGACTAAAGCAGGCATTAAGAAGTTGGAATAAATGGTTTGATGAAGAAATCAAAAGTTTGCTTTTATTCCAAATCCTGATGAGCCATGTGTATATCGCAACGCTAGTGGGAGTAATGTTACTTTCCTTGTCTTATATGTAGATGACATATTGATTATAGGAAAACACATTCCAATGGTGCAAGATGTAAAGTCTCATCTTGGGAAGTGTTTTGCCATGAAAGACTTGGGTGAAGCAGCATTTATTCTTGGAATCAAGATCTATAGAGATAGAACTAAGCGGTTACTTGGACTAAGTCAAAGTGCTTATATTGATATGATCTTGAAACGATTCAAGATGGAGAATTATAAGCGTGGTCTTGTACCCATGCAAGAAGGACTTGGTCTATCGGTCAAACAAGGTGCTTCTACACCTGATGAGGTGAAGCGTATGCAAGAATTCCTTATGCTTCGGCTGTAGGATCTATAATGTATGCAATGAGATGCACTAGACCTGATGTAGCGTTCGCGTAAAATATCGTTAGCCGATTCCAACAAAATCCAGGTGAAAGTCACTGGACTGCAGTTAAGACCATTCTTAAGTACCTACGGGCTACTAGATTTTTTGTTTTTGGTGTATGGAGGAAATCCAGGTTTAGAGCTCAAAGTGACCGGATACTGTGATGCTGGATTTCAAACTGACAGAGATGACACAAAGTCTTAGTTAGGGTACGTCTTCGTTCTAAATGGAGGCGCTGTGGATTGGAAGAGCAAGAAGCAAACCACAGTTTCTATGTCTGCAACAGAGTTTGAGTACATTGCTGCCTCAGAAGCTGCGATGGAAGCAGTCTGGATAAGGAAGTTTATTTGTGGGCTTGACGTGATCCCTTCAAGTAGCTTACCCATTGATATGAACTGTGATTATACTGGTGCATTAATCATTGCCAAGGAACCTAGAGTTCAGAAAGGTGCCAGACATTATGCTAGAAGATATCACTATGTTCGTGAGCAGATCGAACTAGGGGAGATCAAACTACTCAAAGTTCACTCAGATGCTAACTTAGCTGATCCTTTTACAAAAGCTTTATCTAGACCAAAGCATGAAAGGCATGTCGGGGGCATGAGACTTAAATTAGCTAGTTAATTCATGAAAATCTGTTGTTCGGTATTTGGATAAGGTATGTTAAACAATATCTATTTATATAATGAAATAAAGTACTTGATATGTTTGATTTCATTTAATATTAATTGTGTCTTGTATTTGCATGTTTAATCCCCGAATATTTATTAATATTCTAAACAGTCCATTGTCGATTGACTATATGGGAATATAGTTAAACTAAGACAAATTTGAGTGATTGGTAATATTCTTGGAATATATAAAGGATAGTCCCACCAAACTCACATGGTATTCATAAGATGCATATCGGACTACCCCACGAACGAATTATCACTTTATGGATCGGCGTCATTAAGTAAAATTCGTAAATGGTTACTTTACATATCCTTAGACTTGAGATACAAGTAGGTCATGCATGTATGGATTGCACTTACTTCATATAGTTCTAACTATTCTGAATAAGGTAGTACAAAAGGGCTATTTCAGAATCTAGTGAAGTATGTGACTGTACACGTGTAGTTAATATAGGATTTGTTCCTTCAGCTAAACGTTGAAGAATGATACCACTGGGCCCCCCATTGGTACTAATTATGATGTTTGCATGGTCGTGCTCAGATGAAATCTACATATGTCTCGATTAAATTTGGTAATCTTTAATTAGTTATGGAATGAGAAACATAATAGTTGAATTATGAAATGACTTTGATCCGTATTCATATTTAACACGGTATCTGTAACAAAGGGATAGTAAAAGCCTAATCCATTTAAATATACTTTAAGAAACTATACTTAAATGTTTCCGGAAGCATTGGTGTGTTGCTAGACGCTAACCAATGTTATTACCTTTATTATTACATGCTCAAGTGGGAGCTGTAGGAATATGATCACGTAAAAATAAACGTATGTCCGGAAAGTATTTAAGCCTACAGAGTCACACGTCTTGACACAAATGTATTTGTATTAATTAATAAAAATCACGAATTTAATTAACGAAGGGTCGTTAAAACTAATAGTTACTAGTTAACGGTGTTAGTTAACAGTTAAGAGAGGATTATAATTAAAATACAATTGGGAAAGGTTAGGAGAAGCCCACATAGGGCCGGTCCCTTTATGGTGTCTCCTAATCTAACCCTAAACTTGTTTAACAAGTAAACCTTGCCTATAAATAAAGCCTCTAGTTTAAGGTTTTATTTTTACAACATCATATGAGATTATAGGCAACCCTAAGCCTCTAGTTTAAGTGTTCGTGATTAAGTACTAGCATACGTACATCGGTGTGTCGTGTGTTCGATCGTAGAGGAGTTTTTCTTTAAACCCTAGAAGTTTCTTACTTTATTTGCTATTAAGGTACACGTTATCTTTCTTGGTTAATTAGTTAATTACATAGATTGATTTTCCGCTGCGTACTCGTGAATAGATAAATTGTTATATAACCCAACAATTTTCTGAGGGATTTTCATGGAAATAAAGAAAGGAAAGGTTTAGGTTTAAATCGCCTATGATACTGGAGAGAAATTAGAGGGTAAATGCATATGAAGAAAGCAATTTTCTTTCCACTAGATATTTATAAGGAACCCGCAATTCTTCTGGAAATTGGGAAGGGGGAGTTGTAGGCAGGAGTAATAATTTCAAAATTTTGATTTAATGTTAAGTTTATTTAATTTCTGTTGATACACGATATGGAAATGAGCTGGATCAAACGAAGACATGAAGATTTAGGGTTTTGAGTCTGGTGACCGAACTCCGGCTGAACCCTGGCCGAGCCTTGGCCGAACCTGAGGTTCGGACAAGCCAGGGAGTTCGGACACCCATAGGCTATATATAAGTGTTTGTGTCTTTGTAATTGTCAAGTTTTTGAGAGCTGAGCGAACTTTTTTCTGAGAGTTTATATGTGTACTATGAGTCTCTTGTAATCACGTATTAATGAGAGATTGAGTTTATTTACCTTGCTTGTGTTTGATTTCTCACATATTCTCACATATACGATTGTAATCGACCAAACCGATCCAACGCTCATGCACTTTCAATTTCTTTGGTCCTATTTGGTCTTTATTGGTCCTAGTTGGTCTTCATTGGTCCAAATTGGTCTTTATTGGTCCTAATTGGTCTTCCTTGGTCCTAATTGAGCCAATTTGGTCTTTATTAGTCCTAATGGACCCTAATTGGTCTTCATTAACCCCAATTGGTCTTCGTTGGTCCTAATTGGGTCTCAATGACCTTGATTCACCCTAACTGGTCTTCATTGTACCTAATTGGTCTTCATTGGTCCTAATTGGTGTTTAATTGTTCCTAATTGGTCTTCACTGGTCCTAATTGACCTTAAATGGTCCTCATTGGTTCTAATTGCTCTTCATTGGTCTTAATTGGTCTTCATTGGTCCTAATTGACCCTAATTGGTCTTCATTGGACCTAATTGGTCTCATTGGGAAAAATCCTCTGTTCTCTCTCTAACTTTCTCTCTCTAGAATTCTCTCTCTCGGTTTCGTGCGATCATCTGCTTCTTCTTCGATCATCTTCTTGTGATTGAAGATTCTCATTCCTTGGATCATGACTAGATCCTCGGAACGACTGAACAAAGGGTGCAAGGACGCAATTGGGGATGGGGATCCTCCTGATCCTGGGAATCGGCAACCTCTATTGAATATTAGCAACATTGCGAGTGTTGAGAAGCTGAATTCTGGTATGCTTGCTGCTGAGAGTCCTTGTACCTTGCTGAATTCGGTAGCTATAGATGATGAGCTTGCATCTGCTGAGCTGATCGATGTAAATGTTGCATACTCGTCTGATTTGTCTCCGATCTCTGGTAATATTCCTTCCGCTAATAGTATTCAATCAATGGTTGGAATAATCGATCCTTCAACTTTGAGTATCCTTTCTAATCCTTCGGATATTGAAGAACAACGTATTTTCTCTAAATTTTTGGCCGATGAAATGGAGAAATATAAGGGTAATTTGATTGCTGAGGGTGGGGAATCCTTGGTTTCGGGTGATAGGTTGGTTATGCGTTCTGAAACTGATAATACAGCTATGAAGAAGGAGGAATCTATTCAGGGGACTGGGGGTCTAGTTACTAGTATGGATACTGATGTGCAGGATGGTCAGGTTGCTACTGGTTTGAGCATATGTGAAACAAAGCTTTCTAATCTGTGTGCTATGGACATTAAGGATGCGGCGATGGTAATTAACCCTTTTGTGTGTTGGTAATGATGAGTATCATAGATCTTGTGCTAAGCTGCTTACTGCTACACCTGTGAAACAAGTGAAGTGTTTCTTTAGCAAAGCTGATCCTATAATTGTTAATATGACTGATAGGTTGAGGTTTTTGTTTAAACGCAAAGAGAATGACAATTTCGAAATTATTAGAAATTCTTCTAAAATAATTCTGGACTTGGATGGGGAGGCTAAGTTTTGTGTCCCTGCTGCTCCTAAGAAACTTAAGAGGGTGGATCCGAATTTAGTGTTGGAAAATAAAAAGCGTAGTATTGGAATGGATGGCAGGAAACTTGTTAAAGTTAGTGGGCCTAAGATTGAGAAGTTCTCTTCGGATCAGAAGCTACCTCCATTGCTCCATGTTCGGTATAAGATTGGTAATTCAGACCCTCCCAAGAGTATTGTGGTTTCTAAAGATACTAATATGAAAACGATTTGGGCTCAACTTAAAAAAGCTAAGGAGGCAATTGGTGGAAGTACATCTAGGTTGGTTAAAAAGGTTCAATGTGATGGATTTAAGGAATCTGTTCTTGGTACAGTTCCTGCTGTTAAGAAATTTGTGTTTGGAAAGGATAATGATATGCAAATGGATAGTAAGAAGGATAAGGGTACCTATGCCAATGTTACTGCGGGGCATAGGGAGTAGCTGCAGTTTTGTCCCCCTGTTGTGTTGGATAATGGTGAGAAAGTTGTTGTCCTCAAAGCTGAAGTTTTAGTCCAAGCCAAAGATCTGTATAGAAATCACTTATATGGACACTTTGTGGGTAGTGATTTGTCTCTAGCATTTGTTCGGTTTAATTTGTATAAAATGTGGAAAAAGAAAGGAATTGTGGATATCCAAACCAATGGAGCAGGGATTTTTCTCTTTAAGTTTGACTTTGTGGAAGGCATGAAAGATGTTCTTGAATCGGGACCATGGGTGGTTAATAATGTGCCTTTGTGCATTAAACAATGGGAACCTGGTGTTAACATGGACAGATCTGATCCTAAAATGGTGCCAACATGGATTATTATAAAGGGTTTACCAATGGAGCTGTGGAATACTAAAGAGGTATGCCAGGTTGCTAGCTGTGTTGGGCAGTCTATGTTGTTTGATAAAATTACTCAAAGTAAGTGTGAAAACACTGATGGGGCTGCAGGATTTGCTCGTGTTCTTGTTGAAATTAATGCTGAGGACGAACAACCTGATAGTGTTCGTGTTCTGTACCCTCAATTGGGAGGTATGTATACTTCAGGTATCAATGTTCGTATTGAATACCAAGCTAAACCTCCAAAGTGCACGCATTGTAAAGTGTTTGGTCATTTGTATGAAAACTGTGGAGTTAGGCCTGTTAGTGTTCAAGAGCAGGATATGAAGGATAAAGTGGGTGCTGATCAAGTTAGTGGTATGGGAAATGAGGGGGATAGTAAGGAAGTTATGGAAAAGGATGATGGATTTCAAGTGGTAGGTAAAAAGAATTCAAGGAAGAATGGTGATGGCGGGGGTAGTTCTGGTCATAACTCGCCAAGTAAGGGTGGATCCAAAAATAGCAATCTAAACTCTCCAAAGAATAGTATGAAGGGTAAAGGTGTTGAGAATAAACAAAATGGGGACAGTCAGAGTAATTCAGCTCCTTCAAAGCTGGATGAGAAGTCTAAGTATGCATCCTCTTCGGGTGGTAATAAGCCCAAGAATGAGACAAGACAAAGAATGGAGTATAGAGCCAAGAATGAAACTATTAATGATTCTAAGAAACCTGTTACTAATTCTGATCTGAATGTTCCTGTCAAGGAAGTTAAGCTAAAGTTACAGAATAGATTTGAATCTCTTCAAACTGATGATATGAATGTGGATGATAATAAGTCTAAAAGTGTTATTGAGCCGGCAAAGGAGAAAGAGATCAGATGTGCTAAGAATGAAAAACTGTGTAATAAATTTAGAAAGAATCTTAGATATTGTTTAAAAAAAGCTGAGTCTAAATCTAATCTCCTGTTTGGCACTGTGGCTTATGTTAGGCCTCCTGATTTAGTGCCTGAAAAATTGGCCTGATGATATGTCTGAGGTGTTTGATGATTTTTATGAACTACTTGAGCAAAAAAGGAAGGATGAGGTGTTAAGTTATGTTCAGAATAAGGAGATTCCTCATAGCAAGATTTTGGAGAAATGGAACTCTTTACAAATCAAGTTTTTACTCAAAATGTGTATGGTTCACAGTTTTCATGAGATTCTTGGTCTTGCGTGCAATGATAATATGGAAGATGTGGAGGGTTCTGATGGATACTTTAGGGCTTATGAATCTGAAGATAATGAGGTGGAATCAGTTGAAAATGAAATGGGTAGGTTCATGAAAATTGACTCTAAATCTCATTCTGGGAGCACTCGTGTATTGGGTGTTCAATCTACTTCAAAGGTTTCTCAATGAGTCTGAGCATTCTTACCTAGAATATAAGAGGTTTGGTGAATAAATCCCATCAGAATCACTTATTAAATTTATTGAATGAACATAGAGTTAATGTTTGCTGTGTAGTGGAATCTCATGTTAGTTCTCAGAAATTACAAAAAGTTTGCAGTCAAGTTTTTGGTTCTTGGTCTTGGGAATCAAATAATGTCTACTGCCATAGTTGGGTCAGAATTATTGTTGCTTGGAACCCTTCTATTGTTGATGTCATGATTATCAGTATATCTGATCAGCTTGTCAACTGTTTTATAAAATCCAAGGATGGGAGGCATAAGTTTTACTGTTCGTTTGTTTATGCTTACACCAAAGCCTTCCAGAGAAAGCCTCTTTGGCGTGAAATTGAAATGTTTGGGAGCACCATTAATAATGAGCCATGGATGATAACTGGAGATTTTAATGCTACTCTGGACCCTGCTGAGAGCTCTTCTGGTTCTTCTCACATTGTGTCTTCTATTGATGACTTTAGAAGTTGCTGCCTTAATTCTGGAATTAGTGACACTCCCTATTCTGGTTTGAAGTTTACTTGGAACAAAACTCCGGGTAAGGCTAATGGTCTTCTTAAGAAACTTGATAGGGTCATGAGCAACTCTTGCTTTATGACTGCTTTTCCTGAGGTGAAAACCAGTTTCCTTCCTTTTTATGCTTCTGATCATTCCCCTAGCCTTGTTGGTTTTCCTGGTAATCAACAATGGAAACCTAAACCTTTTAAATTTCAAAATTATCTTACCCGTAAGCCCCATTTCTTTCCTATTGTGGAAAGAGCTTGGATGCAATATGTTCATGGCTGTACTATGTATTCGGTTGTTACCAAACTCAAAAGTTTGAAGAAACATTTGAGGAAGCTTGCTTTAGAACAAGGGAATTTAACTGAAAAAGTGAATTGTTTAAGGAAAGAGCTGGGCAAAGTTCAAGAAGCTTTGGTGAATGATAATTCTAATCAGGGTCTTAGAGATGAAGAGTTGGTTTATTTGCATGCCTTGAAAAATGCTGAGGAAGATGAAGAACTGTTTTTAAAACAAAAGTCTAAACTTGATTGGCTTGCAGCTGGTGATCAAAACACAAGCTATTTCCATAAGGCTGTTAAAGGCTGGCAGTCCAGGAGTAGGATTTATGGGATAATGGATATGGGTGGTAGATACCATGAAGGTAATAAGGTGGGTGAAGCTTTTATGGAGCACTTTAAATCTTACATGGGATGTGATGTTCCTGTGCAACTTATTGAACAACCTGAGTCATTATTTATCAAAAAGATCCCTAGACAGATTGCTGATCAGATGGTTTGTCATGTGTCTGATGAGGAGATTAGAACTGCCATATTTGATATTGAAGATGACAAGGCTCCTGGGCCTGATGGGTACACTTCTAAATTTTTTAAAGCTACCTGGTCCATTATTGGTTCTGAAGTGTGTAGAGCTATCAAGGATTATTTTGAGAATGGGAAGCTTTTGAATGAGATTAATGCCACTATCATATCTCTTGTCCCTAAATGCCATACTCCTAGCAATGTGGCTGAATTTAGGCCTATAGCCTGTTGCAATGTCCTGTACAAGGGGATCAGTAAAATCATTTGTAATAGACTTAAGGATTCCCTTGACTTGGTGGTTGGGCTGAATCAGTCTGCCTTTATCCCAGGAAGACAGATTGCTGATAACATATTATTAACACAGGAGCTTATGAGGAACTATCATAGGAAAGGGGGAACTAAAAGGGTGGCTCTCAAGATTGATTTGCAGAAGGCATATGATACTGTTAACCATGGTTTCTTAGAGCAGTGTTTAATGCATTTTGGCTACCATCCTTGCATGATTGCTTGGATTATGAACTGCATAAGATCTGCTTGCTATTCTATTAATCTGAATGGGGAAAGTTATGGTTTTTTTAAAGGCAAAAGGGGGCTTAGGCAAGGTGATCCCATGTCTCCTTACCTTTTCACCTTGGTTATGGAGGTCTTAACCCTTATGCTCAATAGGAAAATAAGGAATGCAGAGAACTTTCAATATCACTGGAAATGTAAGAAGTTGGGGATTACTAATTTGTGTTTTGCTGATGACCTCCTTATTTTTGTCAATGCTGACTGTGATTCTGTTAAAATCATTAAGATGGCCCTTGAAGAGTTCAGTGGGGTTTCTGGGCTGTTACCTAATCTTGGCAAGAGTACTATCTTTTTTGGCAATGTTGTTCCTAGTTTAAAAGCCAAAATCCTTGACCTTATTCCTTTCAGGGAAGGTACTCTTCCTGTTAGATACTTGGGCATTCCGCTTCTATCTAAGAGACTATACTCTAAAGACTGTGCTACTTTGATTGATAAAGTGAAAAAGAGGGTGAATGATTGGAAAAATAAGTCTTTATCTTTTGCTGGGAGGCTTCAACTTGTCAAATCTGTCTTGGCTTCTATGCAAGTCTACTGGGCCTCCATGTTCCTGTTGCCAACTGCTGTGATTGAGGATATTGAAAGGGTCATCAATAAATTTCTGTGGACTCAAACTGATAATTGCAAAGGAAAGGTCAGAGTTAGATGGAATGAGGTTTGTTTTCCTAAGGAACAAGGAGGTCTTGGAATAAAATCTTTGAAGATTAGGAATAAAGCTTTAGTGTCTAGATTGGTGTGGAATTTGATTAGTGGGAAGGAAAACATTTGGACAAAATGGATTCACACTCATAGACTTAAAGGTAGAAGTTTGTGGGAATTTCCGGATAAAAAAGATAAATGCTGAAGCTGGAGAAATATTATGAAGTGCAAAAATGATGTTTGGCCTCATTGTGTCACCCAGCTTGGAGATGGTACTAAAACTTCTGTGTGGTTTGATCTTTGGCACCCTTTGAGCCCTATCTGTTCTTTCATTAGTCCTATAGAGATTAATAGGGCTGGTCTTAATCTGAATCTTAAAGTTAATGACATTATTGTGAATGGTAGTTGGAATTGGCCTGAAGAATGGATTAATAAGTATCCTGAATTATTTGAACCTGAGCCTCCTGTGTTAATGACTGGTAATGCTGATAAGATGTTATGGAGCAACAATGTTGGTAAGATAGATCCTTTCTCCTCAAAGGTTGCATTTCAGGATTTTAGTGCTACTCATCCTACAGTTCCTTGGGCTAATCTTGTCTGGTATAGCCAAAGTATCCCAAGACATAGCTTCATTCTTTGGCTTGCTTGTAAACAAAGGCTTCTTACTCAGGATAAGTTGTTGAGATGGGATATAGAAGATAACATGCTTTGTGTTTTCTGTCAAATGCAACCTGATAGCCATGAGCATCTTTTCTTTGAATGTGGGTACCCTAACAGAGTTTGGCATAAGTTAAAGAAGCTGGCTATGCTTTCTAATGCCCCTGATTCCCTGCAGGCATGTAGTGTTTTGGTCTCTTCGTCAACTAAAACTAAGTCTATTAGGAAAATTATTCAGAAGTTAATGCTTGCTGCCACTGTCTACTTTATTTGGCAAGAAAGAAATTGGAGAATTTTTCAAAGAAAGAAAGGAAAGAAGATGTGCTCTGTAAACAGATTATTGAGATGGTTAGAATGAGGTTGCTGGGGTTGAAAATCAGGAAAACCTCCCTCACAATGAAAATGAGTAATATTTGGGTATTTAAGGTGCATGAGCATCACACCAACTAATTTTGGTCATGGGTTTTCAAATATTCTTGGTTTGCTGGAACTGGGTGAGATTGAATAGGCTGGAGTTAGATCACAGAGAGAGAATGATTGGATCCTTTTTAAATTTCTTTTCTCACTTTCATAATTCATTATGGAGAGGGGTTATGGGATGGGATTGGGTTGGGTGGTGGTATTTACAGGTTTCCTTTATACTGTATTGCCATGTGTGTAGATATGGTGAGGTAGGATGGGTGGGTCTTATTATGGGTTGGGTGCTCATATCTGATGTTGGGTACACTATAATACTTGGGGTAGTCATCTGGAAACTTAAGTTGCTGCCTTGCTTTTCTTCTGTTATATATGAGTTTGTCCGCTCTTTTTTTAATGATCTGTTGGTTATCTGGTCCACATATGGATTGATAACTGATTCTGCCTTGTTTGGAAGGGGATTAGGAAGTTGGTGGCATGTTATATGCACCTGCCAGGGAGACATAAGGATGGATCATACCAGGTCTTATAGGACATTATTCTCCACCCAAAATTTTTGTATTTGTAGCTCTATTCACTGGTATGAAAACCCTGTTAGTAACATGATTGAGTCAGCCTTTTATTTTTCCTTATTTGAGTCTGTTTATCTCTTTATTCTTATATAAAGGTTGGGGAGGGAGTGATGCTTTCTTTGATCTTGGTGTATAGGGTTTTGGTGTACAGGGCTAAAAGCTTTGATGCTGGAGGCCTGTGCATCATTTCATCTTTACCTGGTGTGAACAAAGGGGAAATAGGAATTTGGTGGATGATTAAGACTACTGGTAGAAGACCTATGCCTACCTGCAGAAATGATTTCAGATTGCTGCTAAGACTTTATACAAATTATGAGTGTTGGGCCAAATGGATGGACATGTTCTTTAAAAAGTACTTCGGATGGTTGGCTGATCTAGTTGATTTAAAGAGTCAAGAGCACTTTTGTCTTTTTGGGAAAATTAACAAATTTTATGATGATAGAGAAGTTATTCAGGATTCTGTCTATGCTAGGAGTCACAACTATATAGTTGATATTCAAAATCAACTTAGTGGTAGTGGCTGTTACAGATACTATGAGCTTGCTAGTGTTGCTATTCTCTTGTGCTTGATATTATCGTTTAGTGAGTCTACTACAACAATCAGCTCTGCAATTGCTAGGAAATGTTATGGAGTGGTCTGTTCCTCCTGGTGTATTCTAAAAGGTTGCATAAGTGGCTGGAGTTTACTGTGCATACAGGGGCAGTTTGGTCATCTTGATGGGTTGATTATATGGAACAGGGGAAATGATTGTATGGTGATTCGTAGATTTTATACAAGTCATGATAGTTGCCCTGCTGCTGCTGATAAGGTAACACAGTTTTGCTGGTATGCTAATATATACTAGGGGCTGTTGTGGCAGTATCTTTGATTATGTGATGAAGATTGCTAGCTGTCGGTACTATCAAGGGGATACAGTCTCTAAATTTGCTCTTAGCAGTTGGGTTTGGAAGGTTCTTATAAAAATCATTAGATATTATATGTGGATATGGCAGTTGGTTTGGAAACATGAAGCTTTGTGGCTCCACAAATGGCAACACATATGGTGGTGATTTATCATTCTGATATAGGGCATTATGGTTGTTTCATGGGCCGGATCTCGGTTCCGAGTTGTATTAAGTTGTGGCTTATTTTCTGGTTGTTTTGGGTTGGGTGTACTTATCTTAACCCTTGGCCCGACTAGCTTTCTCTTTCTGTTTGGTTTGGTGTCTTCCCGGTTTCCGTTTGCGGGTTAGACTTTTTCTTTGTTTGCTTGTATTCTTTATTCTTTTTTAATATAGTTTTGCCGGGGCTTTGCCTTTTCCCAAAAAAAAAAATTGGTCTTCATTGACCATAATTGGTCTTCATTGGTCCTAATTGGTCCTCATTGACAATAATTGACCTAATTGGTCTCCATTGTTCCTAATTGGTCTTCATTGGTCCTAATTGTGTAACATCCCGAGTTTTAGTATTAATTTAAATATTTATTTTATGATGGTTACTTGTCGGGTAGTAAATTTTAGAAGTTTAAGTAAGTTGGGGTGGCTAATAAGAATTAAAGGAAGATAAGGGCGTAGTTAGTAAATTTGACCTTTTGGGTTAAATAAGAAAGATTGTGAACTAGAAGGGGGTAAATGTAACATTTTGCACAAATCACCTAAATTTAGAGTGTTAGAGGGAGAATTAGGAGTGGAAAATTGTTATTGGGGGCTAGAAGATCATCTAGAGCACTAACTGATCATCTCATCTTGGTTCTTATTCAAGTAAGTGGGTATTTTGGTAGGGTGATTTTTATGAATCTTGACCTAGGAAGAAATTGATGAAGAAAGCTGATTTTGTATGTGTTTTTATGCTTGTATTAAGCTTATGATTTCCTTGCATGAATGTAATGGTGGGTGATTTCTAGGGGTAGAGATGGGGTTAACACCCATCTCCTAAAATTCGACATATATGATTGGGGTTGGGAGATTTGGGATAAATTGTTGGTGTACGCATGCTTGTATGTAGTAGAATATATGATATTAGTGTGCAATTTATCAATGTGATTGTATATGGTCATGTTGGGGGGAAATGGGTAATTTAGATGTAGGCTATAAGCATAATCAATTTGAATGCATATAAGGTGTTTGTGGAAATGCCTATAAGAGGATGAATGTCGGATTTGATTGATATTACCAATTCGAGAAATGTGGTTTTGTTATACATTGTAAATGATGAATTATGAATCGGTTAACTCATCAACCATCTGCTATAGGTGGTGAAGGTGAAAAATCGGGAGCTCAAGGGAACAGGAAGGTTAAAGCTTGACTATCGAGGTAACACAAGAAGTATATTGAATGTTATAAGAATGTGGTATGCAATTCATGTTACAGTTGGAATATTAGAATGAGATGGTTTGGGATATGAGAATGATATGCCTTGGTTATGTTTTGATAGAAGTAAGTAGTTAAGTAGAATAATTGACCCATTGGGGATAGAATGAATGTACCCGTATGGGTTAAGTGTGTTGTTGTGGAATCCAAGTCATCTTGGATTGGATGTGGTTAGTAATAACTAAGAATCTATGATTGCACCTTCAGGTGAGTGTGTTTATACTTTACACATGAAACTTGTGTCAAGAGAAGTGGAGATTTGATATGCAAATGCTCAATATAGTAAATTGGTAGAATGTGCATATGTTTGTGTTTGTGTAAGAAATAGCTCATGTCTTTGCAAATGAGATATTGCTTAAATGAGACGATATCAAAATCATGTTGTATGGTGGTTGGATAGAGGTATTTAGAGGTACTTAGCAATGGTGGGGCTCATGTCTTTTACATATGAACGATACTAATTCTAAGTGTGAATTCATGGTATGATCAAATTTGTGCTTTTGTGCTTGTAAATGTCCTTAAAGTGCAGGAAAACAAAGGTTGGATGATTGAAATGAGATGGGGAAGGATAGAGGAAATCTGGGAAAAAGTTGGAAAATTAAATAAGTCCCAAAACTGAAAAATTTAAGTTGATCGCTGGAGTTTTTACTCGCTTGGAGCAGAACTTTAAGTAAGCGATACGCGTGCTGTGGTAGGCGTATCGCCTACGGCAGTCTGATGTTGTAGGCGATACGCCTAGAACCCAAATTTGTTTTGAGTGTTTGTTTGCTTATTTTGAGTTGGTCAATGCTAAGTATTTGATTGTGTTAGTGCATGAACCTTGTGTGGTCGTTACTGTTCGAATTGTCAAACAGACTGATTTGTCAGAGACATGAACTGAGGTCCGAAACCCTAGCCGAACTCTAGGTTCGGAGTTGGCCGAACCTTGGTGGCCGAACTCCAGGTTCGGACAGAGTTCGGAGTTGCCCAGTTCGGACAGAATTAAGAAGTATAAATAGTTTCGTCTTTGTATTTCTTTGTAAGTTTTTGTCCAGTGTCTTTGTGGTTGAGAGGGGAGCTTCTATCCAACCTCCCCCAGAGCTTAAACGTTTGTATACTCCTTCGGTCATGTAATCATTTGACACGAATCAATGAGAAAACTTCCGTCTCATCCATAGAATCGATCTGTATACGGTTTTTCAGATTGTATGTCATTAATACTAACGTGTTACTAGTGTTAATGATAGGTGATAAGTAGGTTTGACGGGTCATGATCGAGCAGGAGGACTTTTGGAGGACAGAACACTCATTGTTGATATTTGTGAATGTTTTGTGGATGTTATGACGTGTTAAGAACTTGACGCTGCTCTGATAACAGTGAAAGCTAGATGTTAAATGGTTTTGTAATTATGGGTGATAACTTGGTTTTTCCATGTGATTTAAATAAAATTTTCCAACCCGTATTTTTATAATATTAAAGTGGAAAATATGATGGGTGGGGTGTTACAAATTGGTCTTTATTGGCCTTGATAGGTCTTCATTGTTCCTAGTTGACCCAGTTTGGTCTTTATTGGTCCTAATTGGTCTCCATTGGTCCTAATTGGTCTTCATTGTTCCTAACTGGTCTTCATTGGTCCTAATTGACACTAAATGGTCTTCATTGGTCCTAATTGACACTAAATGGTCTTCATTGGTCCTAATTGGTGTTCATTGGTCCTAATTGACCCTAATTGGTCTTCATTGGTCTTCATTGGTCCTAATTGACCCTAATTGGTCTTCATTGGTCCTAATTGGTCCTCATTGATCTTAATTGTCCCTAATTGGTCTTCATTGTTCCTAATTTATCTTTATTGGTCCTAATTGGTCTCCATTTGTCCCAATAGGTCTTCATTGGTCCTCATTGTACATAATTGGTCTTCATTGGTCCTAATTGATCTTCATTGGTCCTAATTGGTATTTCTTGGTCCTAATTGACTTAATTGACCCTAAGTGGTTTTTATTGTTCATTATTGGACTTCATTGGTCGTAATTGGTCTTTTTTAGTCCTATTGGTCTTCATTGTTCCTAATTGATCCAATTTGACTTCATTGGTCCTAATTGACCCTAATTGGTCTCCATTGGTCCTAATTGGTCTTCATTGTTCCTATTTGGTCCTAATTGGCCTTAATTGACCCTAATTCATCGTCATTGGTTCTCGGCTTCCTATGTATGGGGTTTGGTATAAATGTAGGTATCTTGATGCTATTATCGGCTAAATAGTGGTTCCAACTTGTATTTTGTCATGGCTTAGTTTTTGGTTTTTTTGGGTCGGTTGTATTTGTCTCTACCCTTGGCCGGACTAGAGTTTGTTTTGTGGGTTTGGGGTCAGCTCTTTGACATGTAGCGAGTTTGTCCTTCTCCCTTTTTCTTTTTTTTTGTTCTTTTATTCTTTATTAATAAAGTTTTGCCGGGGCTTTGTTCTTTCCAAAAAAAAAATCATCTTCATTGGTCCTAATTAACCCTAACTGGTCTTCATTGGTCCTAATTGGTCCTTATTGACCTTAATTGACCATAATTGGTCTTCATTTTTCCTAATTGGTCTTCATTGGTCCTAATTGGTTTTCATTGTTTTAATTGGTCTTCATTGGTCATAATTGGTATTTATTGGTCCTAATTGACCCATATTCGTCTTCATTGGTCATAATTGGTCCTCATTAGTCCTAGTTGGTCCTAATTGACCCTAATAGGTCTTTATTGGTCCTAATTGGTCTTTATTGGTCCTAATTGACCCTAATTGGTCTTTATTGGTCCTAATTGACTTTAATTGGTCTTCATTTGTCCTAATTGGTACTAATTGGCTCTCGGTTTCGTGTGTTCATCTGCTTCTGCTTCGATCAACATTGTCTAATTGAAGTTTCTCATTCCTTGGATCATGGATCGATCCTCGAAACGATTGAACAAAGGGTACAAGATACGATTTCGAATGGGGATCCTCCTGATCCTGGAAATCGGGAAAAACTTGGAATTGAAAACCTCTTCTGAATATTAGCAACATTTCGAATTGGACTGAGCTCAATAATCAGTCAACGGGTGTTGAGGAGCTGAATTCTGAACTGTTAGTTGCTGAGAATCCTTGTACCTTGCTAAATATGGTGACTATGGATGCCGATCCTGAATCATTTGCGCTTGTTGATGTGAACATCTCTTACTCTACTGATTCATCTCTGGTTTCTGGTAATATTCATTCTACTAATAGTGTACAATACATGGATGGTATTATTGATCCCTCAACTATGAATATCTTGTCAAATCCTTCGAATATTGAAGAACATTGTATATTTTCTAAATTTTGGCTATTAAGTTGCAAAGACGCAAGGGTAATTTGGCTGCTGAGGGTGGGGTATGGCAATGAATGCGGTTTTATCCGAGACACCTGTGGAATCCTTGGTTGTGTGTGATGAGTCGGTAATACAACATCAGGTTATGGATCCTGGTTTGTGTACTATGCAAATTGAGACTATGGGTACAAATAATGATGTTATTGGTACTGATTCAGTGGTTCGGGAGCTTGCTAGTAAGTGCAATGCTAGCCACCAGGATATTGATGTGACATTTGGTAGTATGGAGGACCACCGTGCCTTTTCTAAGCTCATTTGTGATGTTCCTACTACTTATGTCTCTGAGTTTTTCATGAAGAATGATCTCTTAATTGCTATTATGGCTAAGCACTTAAGGTTTATGTTCGAACGTAAGGAGCTGATTAGGCATGATGAGCAAGTTCAGCATGCTTCGCTCTGTCTTGATTTGGGTGCTAAGTTAACATGAGTGCCCCTAAGAAGAAGCTTCGTAGGACTAATCCTAGATGTGTTAAGGGATAAACAATTGGGCGTGGGGGCTGATGGGAGGAAATTGAATAAAGTAAGTATGCCAAAATCTGATCCGAAGGGGGCTGCTCACCAGCTACCTCCTGTTCTTCATGTTAAGTATAATATCAGTAAAAATAATATGCCTAAACAGATTCCTATTTCGAAGGATGTAAGTATGAAGTTTATTTGGTCACAGATGAAAAGAGCCAAAGATAAAGTTGGTTCTTCTGCTTCTTCCTTATTGCAGCAGGTACCTGGTGGGGGGGGGGGGGGGTTAAAGAGTCTATTTTGGGTTCTATTCCTTCTATCTCTAAGTTTGTGTTTGGTTCTGAGCAACAAGCTGGGAGTTCTGCTTCTAAGAAGAATGCTTCATATGCTAATGTCACTGCAAGTCCATCTAAACCTGTGCAGTTTTGTCCTCTATTTGTTCTTGAATCAGGTGAGAAGGTGGTTATGGTTAAGGCTGAGATTTTTGTCACACCTCCAAAAATCCCGCGCGCGGTAACGCGCCGCAGGAGCGTGACAAACCAGGATCGAACACAGTAGCCATACGAACAGTCTATATGCAATTTAAAAGTCCAACCAAAGTAAATGCCTTAAATATGCGGAAGCGTAGATGGTCAAATTTGTAGTAAATGTTTAAACGCCAAAACATGCGCATACCAGAAAACGATTAAATTGAGAAGTTTTAAAGTCTAATATGCATGCTTGGTAACCATATCCAAAAGGGCATCCTAGCGTGTGACAAGCAATCCAGTTCAGCGACCTGAGAAATAACATGCTAAAGTGTCAACACAAAGGTTGGTGAGTTCACAGGTGTATCAGTTCAGTAACATTTCAAGTTCAGTTTAAGATTGACTGTTCAACAAAAGTCAAGTTGTAAGAGCATAATCACTAATATATAGCTAGCTAGGCTATATACATGAAACTTCGCACGTTGATGGTCACCGAAGCTAACAGTTATTTATAGTTTGCCTTGTTGTGTTTAGGACGAATATAACACCCGTTCGATATCTAATCGTGCCAGCGCGACTGGCCCGGGTGGGGGTTTGTCAGACCTAGTATTACTACAATATATTTCTCGCTATCGTCATTAATACTAACGGTACCATAAGAAGTACTTTGCTGTATCAGTGTGCTTCAAGTACTTCAAGTAATATATATAAGTCTAATTATCTTAATTATATAATTCATGCATGTTAATCTCCCCCAACATGATTAAAAACAGTAAAATGGGGCCGTGAAACTCACCTTAGATTTCACAGCAAAGTTCCAGATAACAGTTAAGCAAGTAGCAAGAACGGGTCTTGCGAAAGCAATCAATCACCCAATGAGCATACAAGTATAAGTGTGTGCTCAAACAAAACAACTAAGTCTAATGTAAATGATAAAAACGATTTATCGTGGGATCCAATACAAGTCGAGGATGGGACGTGTGCCAAATCCGAGCGATTATCGAAATAACCCGAGAAAATACAATATATATATATATATATATATCAATATTATATATTTTCTAAGTTCAAATATTTCTAAAAATAAATATAAATCAATATATATATATATATATATATATATATATATATATATTTAAAACAAAAGTGCAAATGACGTTAGTAACGAGTTACAAAACGAGATACATATTTACAAAATTTCATCTAAAAGTATCTAATCGTTTTAATAAATCAATGACATACATATATATTAAATTACACGAAAATATATTTATTTTACCATTTTACGTAAAACCATGATTCTTGAGTTTAATATATATATATATAGGGAGATGATCATTTGAGAACCATTTTGATTTGAGAACTAAAAAGAACTAATTTGAGCCACAAGTTTATTTACATGTATCCCCCCTCCCATGAATTGTAGTGGTCCCCCCCCCTGAAATTTGTGGTTGAGATTTAGTTCTCAAAAGTTCTCAAAAGATAAAGTTCTCATTTGAGCCTAACCCTATATATATATATATATATATATATATATATATATATATATATATATATACTAGTTTTTGATACCCGTGCGACGCACGGGTGGATTTTTAAAAAAGTAATCTAAAATTTAAAATATTATTCGATAATTAGAATTAAAGAAAAAAACGAACATTCGACAACAAAAAAAGTTACAAACTTGAAAATACATAAACATTTGATGTTTTGTTTGTCACTTTTCTATTTTCATCCATTATGAGAAGTTTTAGTCCATCCATGCTTTTAACCCTTGCTAATGCAACGTAAAGCTGACCATGACTAAAGCATGGATTCTACAAATAGAGCCCAAGTCTTAAAAGTGACTGACATTGGCTTTTGTTAATTGTCATTCCGAAACATACCGAAATCGAAAATTGTCTCCACGGGGTGACATTAAATCAATTCAATACAAACATGACTTAATATATTATGTACAATGAAAAAGTTTTCAAATAGTAAAGATTGAAATCACTTATAATAAATAAAGAAGAGACGTTGTTAGATACTTGGTCACGAAGCGAAGAATTATAACAATAAGCTAATCACAAATTTATAAATGTTTTTTTTATAAACAGGTAATCCTTGAGTTGTAGATTTTCTTTTAGTTTGGTTTTTACAGCGTATTTGATTTATTAATATATTAGCTACTAAAAAGGAGAAGCAGAGAAACAATTTGTGAATTGAAAATTGGATTAATTTGTTTTAGATATTAAATAATCAAATTTATAAGGCTCCGTGAATATTACAAATTGATTCATAAAAAATAGCCAATGTTATATGGTAAATTTAATTTGCAATATCCTTTTTTTGGAACGACTATTAGTATAAAATAGTATAAAAGAAGAATATGGAACAACCCATCAAAAAGGTAGAGAAAACAGACAATACATAGACCCCTAGCAATATTAAGCAGGGGTGAAACACCGATTTTGCCAATAGATATCAAAACACTTACTCCTATACTTGAACCAAAGGTTTCTTCCTCCACTTCATCAACTTGTCGTCGATGATTCTTAAATATTTATGTGTTCCTAGTAGCCCACAAACATCAAATCGTCGAAAGAAAGATTGTCCCCGTAATATTTTTCTACCTTTACTTCTGATTAGATATCAATTGAGTTCAGCAAATTACTGATGTTGTTGTGCATAATCAATCGAGCCTTACACCACAACAAAACTTTCAACCAAACCTCTTGAGAAAAATAACATTTAACATGGATGTGAAGTTGTGAACCGTTGTTAATTCGGACCTCCACAAAAATGACAGTTGGGCTTTACCCCAATACCACGACTGTTAAGAGCATCTTTGGAAGCAACCTTCTCAAGAGTAGCCAACCAAGATTTATGTACATGCAAAGGAGTTTGAAGAAAATTGTATGGATTAGAGAAAAAAATGTAAATGTGGGTGGCAATATAGGCTTGCCAATCAAAGGAGATGCATGTCCTATTCGAACCTACATGTATGCCTGCTTCTTATTGGCATTCAAGCCAAAACACATTTTTTTTACATGTTAAAACAGGTCAAGCTGGTTTGGATTGACCCGTTAACACTATGCAGTGGACCAATCTTACTATAACTGTAACTTCTCAATTGCAATATAGTTGTCACAATGCCAATAAGAAGCAGGCATACATGTAGGTTGAATAGGACATGCATCTCCTTTGATTTGCAATATAAAAATTAGAAAGAAAAAAACATGCATACATCTTGGTTTCAAGTTTCGACCCACTCATCTAGCAATGTTAGCCTTTAAAATAAATTAAAATTGATATAATTTTTCCACATTAGAACAACAAAGGTTGGAGTTTAAAAAAAGTAAGTGATAAATAAAAGCTATTATAGTGAAATTATTTTCATTTTGTTTTTGAAGCGTCCTTTGAGAGTGCCTCCACCAAAACCAAAACACAACCTCTTTTTATTAATACTAGTCGTGTGCCCGCGCGTTGCGGCGGCGACGGTTTATAGGGCGCTATTCGTCAGTTGTTCGCGCGTTATGGCGGTGCGACAATTTATAAAGTGATATCCGTTCTGTTATTGCGATGCGATGCGACACGACAATAATTTATAATGCGGTACATGCGTGTTTGACGGCGACGAAAATTTAGGGGGAAACCCACGCGATGCAGCGACGGCAAACTACAATCGTGTATGAGGTCATGATGCAATGCCGATCATGATTTACCTGGTGTGTTCTTTATAGATGGTCAAATAATTATAATGATTTAATTTATGCAACATTGTAGAACTCGAATAAATAATAATGAACATCCGAATAGTAGTTTTGAAGTCAAAATAAATCTTCAAACACAAGAGTAACAAGATATAAGTCATAAACATAGTAGTTTTGAAGTCAAAATTCGGGTGTCAATGATTTCCATTGTGAGGATATCAATTTGTGTCATACACCTTACAAATCAACCATGAGCTTGTTGAGCTTCTTCTTGTTATTCTTTTGGAACCATCTTGCTCTCCCCCAATATAATATTGCAACATTTCATAATTTTTTACTCATTAGTCGTAACTATACTTTCACACTGGTTGTTTGACGGGTCAAACGGATTTCGGTCAACTTAAACTCACTTTTGTATTAAGTGAAAGAAAATAACCTCTAATATGTCAATCAACCAACGCGACACTTGTTTTCTGTTAGTTTATCAATTCTCTCATGATATATTATATTACAAATCTACTATATTACAATCATGAAATCAGACTAAATGGTTGAACGATATTGCCATATGAAAGTAAAGACAAAGAAGTTACATTTGTGTTCTACTGTTTTTTAGTAAAATTTATGGATTTTCTTTTTATGAGGTTAAAGACGATTTGTCTTGTCTTCAAAGTTGAAATAAAAGTTTATTAATTTTATATGATTTTTGTTAACTTTAAGAAACAAACTATCAAAATACAACCGACTCACAAAGATTGCTACATTTCATTTGAACTTTACATCATATTGATAATCAAATAAATTATATAGCACTATATCAGGAAGGATTATATTTGACTTTATCTTTAGAGGCTGAAAACTCCTTTCCTTAGATTGTACCTGAAAAGTTTCACCAGATATGACAAAACAAATCAGTAAAAGAAAAACGATCCGTAACCTAACAAGTGCTCGAATGTCCAAATTAACCTTTTCAATAATGAAAGCTCAAGTATTTCTTACCAAATGTAAAGGATGACCATTAGAGGAGCAGAACAAAAAACTAACCTACTTATACAGCAACCTGAAAATCCTAAGAACTAAAACTGCGACAGTAAATCTTTACCCGCTACCACATTGCACTTCCTTGAAAAACCATAGTGAGCTAATCTAAATCCTTTGCGAAACGTTCTATTAAACCATGAAAAAACACGAATTAATCATATCTTGCTTAAATTCTTAGACTCCAATCAATATCAAAACCGTGTTCTCATTAGATTACTTAAGGGGACCTTTGAGTCTATTATTTCCTTCCGATGGTTGAGTTTTTCAAGAGTAATGTCCGAGATCTAACAAGTGCTCAAATGTCCAAATTAACCTTTTCAATAATGAAAGCTCAAGTATTGCTTACCAAATGTAAAGGATGACATTGGAGGAGCAGATCCCAAAACTAACCTACTTATACAGCAACCTGAAAATCCTAAGAACCAAAACTGCGACAGTAGACCTGCAAATCCTGCAAAAAATTACAGCAACCTTCAAAATCTTTGGCCAAAAATATCTTAAATAATCATATCGCAGGCCAGGAAACACTTCCTGCATATCAAAGTTACTGTGAATACTAACAACTGCAAATCAAGGCAAAACATAACAGAATGCACCTGAATTGATCTCCTAATTCTTTCAAGTTTTAATATAAACACAAATATTGACTTTAAAAAGTCTACCATGAATTTATAGAGAGAGTAAGTATTACCCTAATAGCAAATAGTATCTTCAGTGATCTATAAACTGGAACAACAAATAAGTCAAGCCTTAAATAATGTATGACCAAAAAAACTTTAACCACAATAGCTGTGTAATCTCCCTCAGCAAGCATAACTCATTTCTACAAGTAGCAATAAACTCCTTCCATGCGTAAACACTAAAAGTCAACAAATTAGTCTTTTCCCTATATGGTTAACTTTAGCTAATTCAATATCATATCATATAATCATTTTCAAAGAAATTATAACTACTCATGGTTTTCTGACTCGTGCACTTCAGCCCCCATTTAACCCCCTGCTTCAGCCCCATTTTCTTGATCCTATCGCCTGCGAAGTCGAGTTGTACATAGGCGGTAGGCATGTTAGCAGAAGTCAACTTGTAAGCATGTCAGTTCTAAAATTTAAACTGGAAAACAAACTTTAATTCAAACTAAAAAGAAACAGGAGATTTGTATAGTTTATAACACCTACAACCATTTTTCAGCAACATAATACCTACAACCATTTCTCAGCAATTTAAAAAACATTTACAGCACCTAAAAGTAAAACCATGTTAGCATAGCAGGTTTCCTAAAATTAAGCTAAACAAGGTATCATTGACAATGTTACTGATGGATCAATCACCACCGCCTGCGACTGCAAAGCAGGTTTCCTAAACGAAAGCTAAACAGGGTATCATTGACAATGTTACTGATGTTGCTATTGAACACGAAAAACTACCAAAGATAAAAAGCTTTTGCTGGTTATATCTCTAGTAAATTGAACACAAATGGCATCAATCGTAAAACAACTAAAAAAGGAAATAGGAATATAGGAGTACAAAGACTTGAATGCTTGATTGTTTGTTTATATTAGACAAATCAATGACCATATCATGTAGAATTACCTTAGATTGCAGCAACCTGTACTCAAGCTAGGTTTTGTATGATGTTCAATATTCTGCCAAAATATTGTAAATAACATAATAAAGTCATAATGCGAGCCATAAATAAACTACAATCAGTTTCATTAAATTATATGTTAAAATGCCAATTTAAACAAAAATGATAAGAGGAAGCAAACGTAGCTGTCAAAAAAACATTAAATTGTATGTTTAAATGCCAATTTAAACAAAAATGATAAGAGGAAGCAAACATAGCTGTCATAAAACAAAAATATATATAAACAAATTTGTCTAAGGTCAAAAAATCAACCAAAAGAGGGGCTTTCACCAAAGTAGTAAAGAATGCACTGAAGCAAAGGAAAGGTCTGCATTGAAGCAAAAGAAAGGTCTACCATCTACATAAAAAGGGCATAAAACTTAAATTAACTACAAAAATCACAACATTGGGCTTCTAAGAGTAATTAAACATTAAAACCCACTTGAATTCTCATCAATCCTCATAAGGTCAGACTAATAAAACAAAAGGGGTGTAAAGTCTCCAAAAAGTGTGATTCCAAACTTGCAATAATAAGATATGTTAAACCACATATGAACATGATTATCAACTTATACCTTACTATTGGTGGATCATTTCCCAAAATAAGTAGACTGCTAGAAAAATAAGTAATGAATAACATAAGTACTGTATAACATAATATGTGTACAATCGAGGCAGGGTGACTTACGATTTTTCCGATGGAACGGGGTATAGTGCAGACATGGCCATTGATGGCATAGCATCTATCGGCTTTCATTATGGAATCTCGTTTCTTGTCATTCATGTATACTTTTGCTGTGATCGCATCACCCTGTCTAAATATAAATTAAGTTGTTGTTACAAACAAAGATTAAAATTTTAGGTGTTGTGTATAAAGCTGTTGTGGTACATACCTTTGTAGAGGCTGTCTTTGCAGAATGTTCATGGAATCTATGCCCACATACAAAATAAAAAAAAGGCAGAAGCCATGAATAATAATTAAATGATAAAACATGAAATTGAGGGCGAACATAAGCTACTGATATCTGGAAAATTTATGGCAGCAGAAAATAAATTGTGCATACAGTACATGAAATTCAAAACACCAAGTCTTTATTCACACCTTTGTGAGTGGCTGCCACTCATCGTCTGCATAAAATGTTGTTAACATCCTTTTTAAACCATTCTGCCTGATGCCATTTAGAAAAGCAAAAATCTACCAATGTAAATTAAAACAGGTATTTATATTTTGGTAGCTTGTGTTGTTATACCTTCAACGTAGGGTCAACTTCATTTAAGTAAGATGAACTCACATCTGTCTGTAGAAGTTTCTACCTCGTGATCTTCCTTGGCTACTCTTTTATATCCTAAAAAGTCAAATGTACAATATAAGAGTGCATAATTGCAAAGTCATATACATTGTTGTAGATCTGATTACTAATACTGAAACATACTTTAAAATACCTAGGTGTTGACATTTATAAGATTCCAAACAAACACTTATAGCATAAATATAAACCACTTGGTTCATGTCTTGATCAGGCTATTAGAAAAATCATATTTTCATAATTAACTTTATTCACTTAAATTTTTATTAGTATACATACTGAAAACAACTGTTTGTATTTCAAACGTAATAAGACACAATTTTGTCTTTTTAAAGGCAAAATGACATAAATAACCAATTTTTTTACTAAATAATGAATTTTCCATCTTCAAGAATTCGTATCCAAAGTCACTTTTATGTCCTCATTTTCATTGAAGAAAATAGACAAACAAATGAAATTATCATGGAAGGCCAACTATCAACACATAAAATCACAGTGATAACAAAATATATTATACCTCCAAACCAAAAGAGACAGTGAAAGCATGAGACCTGCAAACAAATAAAGAATATGAACTTAGACAATATAAACATCACATTTATTCCAACGAACATCGGCACCAAGAAAAGACATACATCTATAGCAGATATAAACATGACGACCGAAGAAAAAACAGAGTCATAGGTTCCATACCCTTGAGTTGAATGCCCTTTATGCTTCCTGTTCTCATTTGCCAAACATTTGACTAATTTGTTACAACAAACAAAAGTGATCTTATAGCCCATGATGATTAATCTGTTGCAACAAACAAAACTGATCTTATAGCGCCAAGCTAGAATTCAATTCCACAAATATATAAGCAAACAATTCATGCCACAATACTGTAGAAAAGGAAAAATATGTGATTTTTTTATTCAAATTTTATATCTATTTCAAACTACATATATCAAATTCAATCCAAATAGAGTAAGAGAAGACATGTAAATTCGTAAAATGATAAAGAAACCCATTTAACTTATTAATGTTATGCATATGGCTGATATAAAATTTACAACCATATATAAAAGATTTCAAAAAACTGTATAATAAAATCTAAGTATCTAACTACATTACTTCAGTTTTATAGAAACCAACTGATGTAAAGAGATGCAATCTAAAGGAGAACAAAAAAAAACCAAAACATTACATTACATTACATTTTAGTATCAAATCATATGTATGTAATTATATTAGAAGTGTGAAGAACATAATATTAGCACACATCAAAAGCCGTTAAGAACATAATACCGACATGTTATAATAACCCAAGATAGGAGTTTAAGATGCATAATAACAGCTAAACCTGAAAATGATCCGACGCTAATTTCATTAGGGTTCCTCTGAAGCAAACAAAAATCCAGAGCTAGATTGAAAGAGAGAGAATAAATTAGACGGAGAGAGATGTACCTTCCGATAAACAAATGAATGAAAGGGGAAGATCTTGATCTTGATCTTGAGATAGAAGACCCGAAGCCAGTAAAATAAAAAAATTATGAAATAGAACTCAATCTTGAACTCCTAGCCACATGAATTGAAACCTATAAGAAAAAAGATGAACACAGACTAAGAATCATACACACAAGTAAAAATCATGGACAGGAGACATACCGGAACGGCGAAGAGAAGGTAAAACTGATGAGCAGCATTACTTTCCGACATTTCCAGCGAGAGCCGATGACTCTCCGATTGCACTTCATCTCCCGACTATCTTACAACTATCTTGCATCAGTTGATTTCTCTCCGATGACTCTCCGATTGCACTTCATCTCCCGATGACTCTCCGATTTCGCTAAAAAATTATAAGGGTTTTTAGAACTAAGGGAGACCGTCTGAGGATTTGAAATCGATTTGGATCTGAGGATTTAAATTCAAATGGGAGAGCGTCTGTGGAGAAAGAAAGTAGAGTTTCTCAAAGCAGGTTACTCTTCTCTGTAATGAGTGATAGTTACAGCATGCGTGATTCGTTTCGAGGGAGGGGAGGATGTCGAGATGCGAGGCCCAATCGATGGGGAGATATGCTAGGCGTGGTTATCCAAGACGGCTGAAGAGATTTAAATGTTTAATCGAGGTTGTCTGTTGTAAGTTGTGGTCTTAAAGGTTGGCTTTAGCACTTGTACACGTTGCTTGTTTGATTGTACGCGTCTTAAGGATTAAGCATTTTTCATGACGAAAATGCCCTTTAAGGCAATATGTATTATATATAGTAACAAGTATGACGACCCGCGCGTTGCTGCGGGCGAGACGCAGGTCGCGATTCCTTTTCTTGTGTTTTAGAGCTATAGATTCTAGTATATATAGCCATTAAGATCAAACTGATTGTCAAAATACAGCCGTGTAGTTCAGTAAAACTGATCATATACATTTATATAGTCCATTGATACTGCAGAAAAGTCTAGGAGTTGGCTTTTCATAAAAAGTCTTGAAAACATAAGTGTTAACTTCACATATTTGCCTGCATGACTGTGATTCATTACTGGCTGGTGGCAAAAGCTTCTATTTCTTATGAAGCATCAAAAAGAGGTTGTTTACTATGCATTGGCACAGAAATTCCTCTTTTTGTTGTTGCCTTCTTCTAAGTTTTCTTCTAAGTTTTCTTTCCGATGGTACGTTTGATGGGGCTTTCATCTGTATCTGTAACAGTGTATGTGTTAGTCGTTAATGGATACGTATTGGCCTTCTATTTTCGTTTCAGATTGTCTTTCTATATACCTGTCATTTCCCTGGGATGCTTCTTTGGCGCTTTTGCTGCATGTGTCACAGGAGTGGCTGTTGTGCTGACTTGCAATGTTTGTTTTGTCGACTGTTGGTTGCTGATAAGTGGATGGACTTCTAATGTTTGCTAAATGGGTGCATCACTGGTGTGCAGAAACTGTAGATTTTTTTTCCTTTAACTATCAACGATAGCATGGGCTTGGGAATGACTTTTGGATCATCATTTGCTTCTCTTACTACCAGGCTCTCATAGTCGATGCAATAACCTGCCTCGTTGCATCATCAAAGAAAACAATAAGAAGTACTGATGCGCCATCATACAATATAGCATTCACACAGTATCTGTTAGTTCTGCATAAAGTGTCAATATTTTGGAAAGACAGGTTCTAGTAATAGGAAGTGGTTAGGTATAAATGTTTAAGAATTACTTACTTGTATATTGGCTTGTCTATCTTTCCACAATGCTTGTTGTCTCCCGAGTCTACATAAGAAGAGGATATAGCTGAACGATGTGCAGAAAGAGTTGAGTGCGGGTTTGATTGTCTAGATGATCGAGAACCTAAATTTTGTTCTAAATTACCAACACGCCTTTTCCTAGACGCACACATGATGACAAAATTAATATGTCAAAAAACAAACACCAAAGGAAATCTAACTACACCAAAGCTAACACTAAAAGCTTCTAATAATAATTCTCAAGTGTAAAACTACCATACCATAAGAAACCTGATTGCTACTTATAGTTAAAATTACCAGACTTTCCTCTTAAAATAACCATAAGTAACTTTTTACCAACTCCTCAAGTGTAAAATATATTACAACATTAGAAACCAGATTACCACTTATAATTTAATTCATGAAACTTGCTTCTTGAAATAACCATGAGATATGGAATACTATACCAAGAAAATAAAAATCCACTTGAAATAAAAATGAATTGAATTTATATGTAGTTGATGAGAGTACCTTGAGACCAAGAAAAAAAGAGCAAACACCTGCAAAACAAAAAAAAAAACAATTTATGCATTAACACATTTGAATGATGAACATTGCTATAATAATTATACCAAGCCTATAATCAACTTCTCATATGAAATAAATACTAATATATGGCAGTAAATATTTGACCAAATAAACAACAACAACAATAATTAGAATCTTTGTGACAATATGGTTCATTTTCTGAATCAAATTAGCCTTACAGCAGAAGAAATCAGAAAAAACATAACCTCAATGACAAAGATTTGAACAAATAACTGAATCTAATCAACAACCTGCAAAGAAAGAAAAAAAAAAGGAATAAGTAAGGTACTGCAATATAGAAACAAATAATAAACTAAAAATAGCATGCATATTCATCTCTGTAGGCAAAGGAAACTCTAATCTTTAGTGATGACCACATCTTAGCTAAACATAACAAAACGATGAAATATTTTTAAAGTAACAAACACCAACTGTTCAAACTCATCACAAATTAACATGCATGTTCATCTCTACTGAACTAAAATTGACAATCAATTAGTATGCAACATCATAATGAAGGTCAACTTCGTGAGCGACACATTTACACAAACATTTAGTGGAACAAAAATGATGATTACAAAAACTAAGCATTTCATCAACATAACTTTTGATATCGAAGTAAGCATTTTATCAAAAAGTTGGCACGCAAACTCAATCACATAAACTAATAATCAAATAGAATAACCAAAACATTAATGTAGAATCAGAAATTGCATTCAAATTTATTATATATCAAGAATGCAATATATCAAGAATGCAAAAAACAAATAATCTTCAACTGCAAATCGAACTATGAAAACAGAACCAACGTAGAAATCTCTGGCGGAAAAAGAAAGTGAGATAACGGAATCGATCACCTTGAGCAGAGGAGCAACGCGGGAATAAATATGAATAAGAAACCCACGTGTGTATATATAGTAACAAAAACACTGGAGGAAAGGACACGTAACTGATACGTGTCAAAAGAAAAAGAGAATAGCTTACAGATGTACCAAGAAAAATTGGAGGGAAAAGACACGTAACTGATACGTGTCAAAAGAAAGAGAGAATAGCATACAGCTGGAGCAAGAGAAATTGGAGGGGGGGGGGGGGGGAATTGGAGGGGAAAAAATTGACAGCAAAGACTTTCGAACCCGAAACTATGCCAGAACAAACGCACACATCTACCAATGATCTAGAAAACTATTTATGTCAACCAACGGTAAGCCTACTTACATATACGTAAACATTGGAGTAAAAGAAGAAAAAAATAATTAAAACTAAAACGAAATGCCAAGTGGCAACACCTCCTCAAGCCACGTGTTATGAACAGTGGAAAAACAGAGTACACGTCACCAATTCCAACGGTAAGCCTACTTACATATACGTAAACATTGGAGTAAAAGAAGAAAAAAATAATTAAAACTAAAACGAAATGCCAAGTGGCAACACCTCCTCAAGCCACGTGTTATGAACAGTGGAAAAACAGAGTACACGTCACCAATTCCAATTGATATATATATAATAGATATAGAAAACCTAGAAGGCTGCAAAGGGAAAGTTAGCTTATATTAAATATACCATGATTTTTTGATATTCAGGGTCAAGTACAATTCAAAGCATAAAAAATAAACATACATACATACATGTGAAGAAAGAAGAGTGGCCTAAAAGAAAAGAACTTGCAACAAATAATTTCATTTACTTGCATACATAATGCGCCTTTAGAAAACTTCCAATCCAACAATTCAAGTTTATTACATCTATGATATCAACGAAGAAAATGATCTATGTCTAAGGCTAATATGCAAAAGACATAACTGCTCTTCTTTATCCCCTTTTTACACAAATCCCAACTAAAAAATAAGTAATGCAAATATGCAATGTTGATATTTTCTCGTGGAATAAACCTAAATTGGTTGCAGAAGGATTTGTAAGAAAAACATGATGGCGGTAGTATATGCTTAAAAAGATCATTTAAATATGTAAATAACTCACATAAACAATAGAACAGAAGTAACAATTACAAACTATATCTAGTATACTTTAAATGAACACCAATCTGGCACAGGGCACATGTATAAATTATTTTCCAACTCCTTATATTTTGTAAAATAAGTTTGACAAATAGAACAAAAGGTACATTTTTATTAAGAGTAAATTACTATTTGCATCCTTGAGGTGTTGGCCACTTTTACCACCTGAGTACATTTGCGAAACCTCAGGGATGTAAATTGTAATTTACTCTTTTATTAATTAAAAATACAATAATTATATTGAAATATTACTAATAAATAAATTAATAAAGTAGCTGTGAAAAATGCAGGCACATGTGAAACAGCTTCTTAAACAAAAGGAATGAAAAGAGGAAAATATGGTTGTGATAGAACGTATAACATGTGCCCCAGATGCTAAAAATGCTTATCTCAATTTCATGTTAATAGGGTTTAAAAGTGCTGCAAAACAATAACAATCTATCAAGCATATGAATAACAATGTTGCACAATTTTCAGGAGCAAAGCAACATCAAAGGTGCTACCGCTGCAATTCAGCAGCTAAATAACAAAATGTGGCAAGAAAAGATTGGTATTTTGGAACAAAAACCTATAGTAATACAAAAATCTACTCACCTCAGTACCCAAGAGGCAAAATAGTAGCTGATCAATTGTGTTACAACTGCAGACGACCCAAAGAAGTGAAAATTGATTCACCTGAGAAGCTATGGAACAAAGCATAACAAATAACATGTGCTCAATGAGAACACCCTTCAAACGTAAATCGTATAGTATCTAGTTGGAGACGATTTTACCTAATCTAAGATGGAACACATCATTTAAAATTCAGTAAATATAGTTTTTGAATCCATAAATTGCTTATTATGTAATGACCATGTTTTGGAAATGTATTCTTGAAATCATAGGTCAAAATAAATCCTATTTCTTCGTTTTCTTGGTTACATAAAGCTGGAAAAATTATCTTGATTGGGTCTGTTGTATTGATTTTGTTAAATGATGCAATTTAAGAACAACTTTAAGAGAAATTCAAATCAAAAGAGTTATGAACATGTAACCAAAATGAATCAAATAATCAACCAAGGGGCGGCTTCACACCTCTACCAATGCTTAAATTGTTTCCTCAACCTAAATTATAACAAAAGTACAGAAACACACATAGAAACAAATACACACATAAATATCAACAGAGAAACAAATACACACAAAAAAATATATATACCTAGTGGAGCGGAGGATCCACAGAATGTACCTACAACAACCAAGAAGAAAGGAACAAAAGGAAGAACGCATCAGATTTTAGCATAAATACAAATCACATCTTTGAGATTGAAGTTCAATAACAGTCATACCCAAAAACAAACACTTCATATTTTAACACCTTCCTCTCACATCAGAACAAACTAACAAAAAACATAAGTTAACTCTTTTGATACAAAACAGTCATACAGACCTGCAGGAAAATAAATAATTAAAATAATTCAGAGATGAGAACTACTCATGACTGTAGGGAACATAGAATATCAGCCGTACCTGTGAAAACCTTTCATTTATGTCTTTTGTAGTAAGATATAAAATATTTTGATATCATATGCATTTCATTGCGTGTTGACTTATGTTCTCCCTGTTCAATGTGAATATATTGCAGCAATCACAAAGACAAAACATGACCTAGTTGTTAAAAATTAATATAAGTATGTAAGAAAATTGTATTTAGTGTTGTCTACATGTGATTTGCAGCCATTAAAAATGATCGATATATATCAAGAAATAAAGATGGGTTTTTTCTAGGTATTTAAATCTTTATTTTTCTTCCACAATTAAAACTTTAACCATAAAAGAGGAACTAAAAGTTTGGATTTTAAATTCGAATTAGCATCTTAACTTGATTTAAAACCGTACTATATACGATAATCATGGTTAAAATAAAGTAATCGGAATGATATCACCCAAAAAAAACAACAAATCTGATCAAATCTGAAATTTAACATACCTATTGAATCTTTATATCACTAAACAAACTAAGGCAAGAACCAGATTCATCTACGATTGATGAAAACAACCCTAAATAGTGTTAGGGTTCCAATGAGTTTTTCGCATAGAGAAAAAATCGGTTAAGAAGAAAAGTCACTAAATGCTACTTCAATACCTTAAGTTTCCAATTAAGATTGAGAGCTATGCACGAATAACAATCCGATTCTGATTCAAAAATCGTTGCCACCTAACCCAATATTGCAAATAGATGGACCCTAATTTCTGGATTTCTTTCGAATGAGATTTCGTGGGTCGATCGAGACTAACCTTCTTCAAGCTACTTCAAATCCAGTTCAATCGATTACGGTGCTCGCTTGCGTGAGAGAGATTCAATGGACTGATGATCGTCGTGGAGAAGCCAGAAGACAATCAGATGCGAATGATATTCTGAAGGAACGATGAGACGCGATTAGGGCTTTTGATGATATCGGGTTATAATTGAAGAAAATGAAGAATATGTACTTGATGGAATCCGATAATAGTTGATGAAGATGGTTGCGATTAGAGGAGATGATGAGTGAAGGTCGTGCCAGAGAAGAGATGGGTGTGAATGAAGGAGGAGAGCGGCGTATTAGGGTTTTAATCGATCGATTTATTTAGGTTGGGGCATTTGAGCGGGAAAATGAATATTTTTTAAAATAAATTGCACCAAAATCTTTAAAATTATGTTATCTTTAGTTCTGGAAAAAATTTAAAAAAAATCTAGTTTTTTTTTTTAAAATTATTATTGCACATGTGCAATAATTTTTTTTATTATTACTGCACATATGCAATAATAATTAAAACCTTTATAACTTTTTCATATTTTAATTTTGTTTATAAAATGTTGCACCATAAATCTTATAATTCTGTTATCTTTATTTCTAGAGAAAATAAAAAAAATCAACGTTTTTTTTATTTTTTTATTATTGCACATGTGCAATAATAAATTTTTATTGCACATGTGCAATAATATTAAAACCTCTCTAACTTTTTCATACGTTAATATTTTTCATAAAACATTACACCATAAATCTTATAATTCTGTTATCTTTAATTCTGGAAAAAGTTAAAAAAAATTAACGTTCTTTTTGTTAATATTGCACATGTGTAATATAATTAATATGTATTATTGCACATGTGCAATAATAAAAAAATCACGAAATTTTAAATGTTTAATTTTTTTTTCCAGAATTAAAGGTGACATAATTTTAAGACTTTTGGTGCAAATTTTTTTAAAAAATATTAACGTATGAGGGAGTTATATAGGTTTTAATATTTGTTTTCGTGTTTTCGCAATAACATCTTGTTTTTATTTGATCCTTCCCTATATATATATATATATATATATATATATATATAGGATTGAGAACTATTATTAACCCCTCCTTAATGTAATAACTCATTAACTCCCATCCAAACCTCCCTACTTTTGATCTAACGGCACAAAATAAAGCAGACATTTTTGTGGTCATCATAGCTCCAAGGGTATAGAGGTAAATTTATCCATCTCTCTCATTATCCCTTGATTTAAAGAAACCTACACAGCTTGGTTGCTTCCGAGATTTAAAATTCTAAAATCCTTTCATCCACAATCCAAAATCTCGCTGACAACCCCCATCGAGCTCAACAACGGCGGTGTGGCTATTTGTTTTCCGATGATGCGGCTCTATCTCTCCTCGCACAGGCCCTCTCCATCTCAATCGAACGCCGAGCTCAACAATGGCGGTGTGGCTCTATGTTTTCTGTTGATGCGTCTCTCTCTCTCCTCGCACAGGTATGGTTTGATTTCTGATTCGATTTAGTGGTTGTCTGGTCAAGATCGTTTGCCGGTTTTTTTCTGGTTCGATTTAGTGGTTGTACAGGAGAGACGAAGATGGAGACGGGCTCTCTAATTAAATCAAGTTATTTGCCGGGTTTTATAATTAAATCAAGTTATTTGCAGGTTTTGGAATAGATGTTTCACAAACGAAAGGTAATCAGATTTGGGTTTTTTTTCTTTTTTATAATTGATGAAAGGTAATCAATTAATCTCACAAATGAGTTTTGGAAATATTGAAATGGGGTTTTGTTTTTTGATTTTGCTTGGTTTATTGATATTGCCGATTTTTTTCGATTATGTGTTGTTTTATTATTTTGTTTTGTTTCACTTTTTTATATGGTATAAATTTTTGTTTCTTTTATATGGTTTTTGTTTGAGAATTCATAGTGCAGGTATAGGATCAGTGTTAAAGAACATTGCTCATTGTTTGAGAATTCATAGTGCAGGTATAGGATCAGTGTTAAAGAACATTGCTCATTTGTATTTTATGCATCAGAAGCTGAACATATGTTTTTTTTTTAAATATCTGATAGATTGTAAATAGCACAGGTATTATTGATCATGACACCCCTATTAATCGTTATAGCATCAGTGTTTTATTTGTGTTTTAGTTGAACCTTGATGCTTTTGCGGGTTGTAATTTGTGTATATTTAGCTGTACATTTGATTTTTTTTGTTGTATTTAGATAGCACCAGTGTTTAATGATTATCACACCACTGTTAATTGTTATAGCGTCAGTGTTTTCTATGCATATTGATGCATTTTGTATGTTCTACCGGTTATGAATAATGTATGGATATATGTTAATAGTTATGACAGCGATGTTAGAAGTTGTAACACTAGTGCTACATCGGACGTCCATGAAAACGATAATAAAAAATGTCGAGACTATACTTGAATTAAAGATAAAAATACGACGAGTTTAACGGTGCAACTTTTATAAAAATCCGACGAAGTATAAAAAAGTTATGGACTTTTTAAAATGAAAGGGGGTTTTATGTGATTATTTACATTGACTGTTTTGCCCTTTTGAATTAAAAAAAAAGAAATGACAAGTGTCATCATATAGTGTAATCTGAATATTTTGAACCATTAGATGTTGGTTAATTAGTTATTGCTCTAAGACAAGGTTAATATTCATCCCCTCCCATATATATATATATATATATATATATATATATATATATATATATATATATATATATTTATTAAAACTAGATTTTGGTTTAAATTGTCAAAGTTTATAGGTTTAATAATCAATATACAATTATACGGGTTTAAACATTCCTAAGAAATTATTTTAAACAAGTTTTGGTTTAACCTTTGGTCTAAATTCGCAATATATAAAAAAAATCAAAGAAACTTGGTCGCCCAGGTTCGAACCCGCGACCTCATGTTTAACAGTCACACACCTTGACCGCTGGATCGGGCTTCCGATTTAGTAACAGATTTCGAAGTTATTTATTTTATGCAGTCCGCGAATACTGAAATAAGATTACAGTAAAGAACAGAAAAAGAAAAGGTATCAGTCGGGTTTCGAACCAATGTTTCTGAATAGGCGGAGATATCTTTTTTTACCGAAACTACCTAAACTAGACCGAACCCTAAGGTAAGTGTACCTGTCGGGTTATTGTAAAGCTAAGGCAAGACCGGATATCGAACCTAGGACACTACGAAAACAAGAATTAACCTAGACCTAATAAATGGAAATACCGAGTAAATTAGGTTTTTGACTTGAGGAATTAAATTAACTAACTTAACTAAATAACGCAACTAACAAACGGACAGCAAGAAAACTTAGGGAACAATCAGACACGAGAAAGACACCACCTAGACCTAGAATCCCAACCAATACCTACAACTTAATCTGGCTATGACAACTCTGATGGAAGCTAATTCACCTTTTAAGTCTTTCTTAGCAAATATTCCTAACGTTCGAACAGGAGTTCACCTTATGGGTACATCCAACCTCAACTAGACCTAACCACCCTCGAAACAATCTAAGGCACCTTAAGCTAGAAGGATCTACCACTAATCAACACAACTGACACGGAATAACGAATTAACTAATATCCTAGGGCATCCCTCTCCCGATGGCGATGTGATCCTAATCCACTAGTCAACCCGACTACCCGAGCTAGTTATCACCTCTTGGCTTGTCTAACTAGAGTAGCACACATGATTCAAGGAAATCACTAAAATACTAAACTTTGATAATCAAGACAGATAATCAAATCAATCACAAACACACAGTCACGTAATCGATTACCCAACCCAAACCGAAAGACATTCGCTATTATGGTAGTTTAGTAAGTTAGTTCAAACCCTAATTCTAGTGGTCATATGCATACAATCATGTTAACAATGGAATTGAATAAGAACATAACATCAATCAAGAAATCATAGCCAAACAAAATCATAAATATTAATTGTTCATCCAAACGTTCTAGGCGGTGATAACCACCTAGCCTACAACCATGTCTAGATCAGAAAACGTCATATTAATTCTGTCTTTGAAATAAAACATGACTGAGTCTAAGAATTAAACAAGAAAACGAGAAGAGATCGGGTACACCGTTGATGATTTTGTTAAATGAATGATCCACCGGATGTTTTCTCTCGAATTCTAGTCTTCCTTGTCTTTAAAATCGCCTCTCAGCTCGTCTCTGCCGTCTGGAAGTCGTAATAATCCGAATTGAAGCCCTAAAACCGAATTTAAATTGTGAAACCTCTTTTTGCGGGTTTTGGACCTCCAAGCGTATCGCTTGGAGGTTCTGGATTGGGAAGCGATACGCGCGCAGCCCCACTAGGCGACAATTTAGTCGGGTGACCGCCTTTTACTTTAGTTGACCTTCACACCCCAAGCGTATCACTTGGGAATTTGTCTCTCCTAGGCGATATGCCTAGGACCTTTGTTCAGCACTTCCTTGATATTTTCTCATTAAGTCTTGTCTTCTTCAAACGTGGCCTCGGGATTTGACTAAATACATACAAAACACATAAAAACATAAACAAGACTCAAAGACTCAAACTTAACTAAAAAAAACAACTTAAACTAAAGAAAACCGACTCAAATTGGACTCAAATATATAAGAAAAGACTCCGGAAAATCAGATGTGTTTGCAACACATCAAGGACATTGGAGTATTTCAACACCGTGTCATCACTTCGACCATTTATGATTACTATCTCTTTAGACGTATATGTTCGTGGTGTTGGAGTATTTCAACACCGCGCCACAGATGTGTATTGCTAAAGTGGGCACCGATGAGGCTAAATGTATCGCAAAATACAATTGTATGTATATAGCGGCCTCATACTGAGAGTTGTGACTTGAGTCTCACAATTGGCAACCGTTCTAAGTTTGTTTACACGACTTTGCTCCTGAGGCTCATTTGGTGGTCTCAAGTAATGTCGCCTAAACGAATTCTTGATTTCTCAAACATAAACTTTACCAACTTATATCAAAAGAAATATAAAACAATGAAAATACTAATTAAATCTTCTTTGCTTATTTCAGAAGGCTAATGAAAACTCACCACCATTAAGTTCAATGGTACAACTCGACCCCTTCACTGAGACTGGCTTTTTCGCATGGCAGACTACCCTGAGGAACCTTTTAAGGCTCTTCGGGAAACTCTATGTCATTGACAGACCTATCGCGAGTATTCCATCTTACTTGTTAAATGAGAACTCGCGATCTGAGCTCCAAAAGCACACTGACGATGATAAGGACGTCACTGACCTGATGTTATCTAGCATGACTCAGGATTATCGGTATAATTTCATGGGGATGTCTGCCTATGACCTCATGCGTAAAGTCAATGATATATTTGAGTTAGGTCAGAGGACTGAGCGAGCCAATGCACTTTCACAATTCGTGAACTGCTCCATGGCTAGCGACTCCTCGCCATACGATCATGTCATGCTGATGAAAACGTATTGCGATAGGCTGATTGACCTTGGCTACTCCATCTCTGACGGGATGGCTCTTGATGTAGTACTCAGATCTTTGCCTGAACATTATCGTATTCTTGCGATTAATTGTTCGACTCAGTCGATCGAGGAGGTTATTCCGTTGATACCCAACGTGAAGATCAGGACCACGCAGGACGTGCTCAGAGTTGCTAATACAAAGATCTCCAAAGCCATGAAGGTTAAAGAAGGCAAAGGCTGTGATTCTTAAGAAGATTGGTTGGGATTGGACTGATCACCATTACTACTGTAAGTTGATGTGGGCTAGTACTTTCATATTGCAACAGAGGAACTGGACTGTTTGGAGATGGTTTGCATTAATTATAATCTCTTGGTTGTATATTTCTCAGCTTTCACTGCTGCTTTCTGTTGACTGGTTATACAATGTTGCTAATTCTGCTGTTGTTTTGAGTGGATTGATGATTGGTTGGAGTTTACTTAGCAAGAAGGGGCATTTTGGTCATCTATATGGGCTACTTGGTGGGGATCAAGGCATGAAACATGATTACTGCAGATGGTTTGGATATGGGAGAGTCACTTATATTATATACCTTGCTACTACTACTGTGAAGATTTTATTATACTGCTGGTATAGGGTACACTCAAGATACAATGGTGACAGTTGCAGTTCTGAATCTATGAGCAAGAAAGGGTATTTTGGTAATTTGGATGGTAATAGCTGGTCTGAAATATTAACATATTTTTTTCAGGCTGGTGGTAAACTTAATTTTCAGTATTGTTGGGAGTCTATGAAGAGATCTGATAGTCTTAGTCTAAAAGGGCATTATGGTAATTTGAATAAATCTTTACTCATAGTTAATCTGATTGAAACTGGTCAGCCCTTGGACTACAGAGATAAATTTTATATGTTGTTTCTGGATTGTGTGGTCTTTATTGTTCATTCTATGAGAGGACATATGAATTGCTTTAAAATGGGAAGTTTGGATGCTACTCAGGATATGAGTCATGATAGGTGCTGCTGGGATATGGTTACTAGACTTTGTACGTTTGAAGTAAATTATGGGGGATGCAAGAGGGATCTTTATTGGCTACTGCTATTTACTGGAAAGATGGGTCAAGGATATTGAGCCATAGTCAATTCTTGGGTTAAAAATACTCAACTGACTATGTTAATGGATGCTAATCACTATGATGGTGACTATATGACTCTTTACTATGCTGTTGAGAGAGGGAAGTGGGCGTTCAAGTATAGAGTCCTGTTTATTTCGTTCTATTACTCTGAATTCTGGATGCTGTATGCTCTCTGGTCCGGGGCAGTTTGTTCAAGTTTGTTGGATAAATTGGTGGTGGCAAAGGAATATACGGATTGGTAGCTGCAGATCCCAAGTCGTGAGCTTATTGAATTTGGTTTATGAAATTTGGATTTGCACTATCTCTAATGATGAAGAATTCTCCCTATATGGGCATGGATTAATATTGGTTCTTGGCTTCCTTTGTATGGGGTTTTGGAATAAAAGTTGGCATCCTGATTTTATTATAGGCCGACTAATGGTTCCAACTTGTATTTTGTCATGGCTTAGTTTTTGGTTGTTTTGGGCTGGTTATATCTGTCTCAACCCTTGGCCAGACTAGTGTTTGTTGTGTGTGTTTTGTGTCGGCTTGTTGACATGTAGCGAGTTTGGCCTTCTCCCTTTTTCTTTTTGTCGTTCTTTTATTCTTTATTAATATAGTTTTTCCAGGGCTTTGCCTCTTCCAAAAAAAAAAAAAAATTTGGTCCTAATTGGTCCTAGTTGACCCTAATTGGTCTCCATTTGTCCTAAATGGTCTTTATTGGTCCTCATTGACCCAATTTGGTCTTCATTGGTCCTAATTGACCCTAATTTGTCATTAATGGTCCTAATTGGTCTTCATTGTTCCTAATTGGTCTTCATTGGTCCTAATTCACCCAATATGGCGGTCTTTTTGTATTTTTGTTTTTACATAGTATTTATAATCTTTGTTTTTGATCGCCACCCGGTTTGTCCATTTCTAGGGCCTTTTTTTTGGATCTGCTCAAAGCATCACAATTAAGAAATTTATAATTTCAACAGCTCCGGAAGATATGATATGGACCTCCCGTTCTACCTCTTGTAAACCCCCGGGTGTAACATCCCAAAATTTCATAGATATAAATATATATAGTAAATAGGTGTTTAAATTATGAATACGTGAGTTTGATGGGTAAATATGATAAGACTATACATTAGATATGTTGCATGTGTTAGAAATATGTGTTTTATAGCTAACATGACGAAACGTGAATAAACAAATGTCTTAAACATCAAGAAAGTAAAATATGAGATGGATATGTGTTTATATGAATAGCATGATGATACATGAAACATTTGATGGATATATACGTGTGAATACGTGTGTTAATAGTTAAGGAAAAAGTAAAAGGTCTATAAAAGTAATTTATGTAAAGATATAAATGCATGCCAATATTATATGTGTTATAAGTATCCTGAGGCTTAGAAATTAGTATATATATAGCCTAACATGATTCGTAACATAAAATAATAAGTATTATAAAGTTTGAGGGGCTAAAACAAAAATTAGTAATAAAATATATACGTATGTATATGTATATTATCGTATGAGTCCCGAGCCTTAAAAACCTTAGAAATTATTAGAAATATGTCCTATAATGTTTTGGTACATAAAATGATAAAACCATAAAAGTTTGAGGGCCTAGATTGCACTAATTAGAAGTAAAGGGGCTAATATGTAAAATTCACAAAGTCTAGCCGGATACGAGAGCCACGCGTATTTCGTAACCCATTCCCACACTCGGTGCAAAAGCGACGGACGTATATCGGCAGCTGGTCCATATTAGGCCACGACTTCGACTTGGAGGCCAAGAATCCTTGGATACGCGTCATTTTTCTTGGAATTGGTCATCATAACACCCGGAGGGACCATAGGAGACCTTCATGAGTATAAATAGAAGCTCGATTCGGCCTTAAACACTCGCCAATTCACGAATTAGAACCCGAAAACCCCCATTACGAACCAGAAACTTCGGCCGAGCAATACGCATAAACGGAGAGGAGTTAGGAGCTGAAATTCTGTAGTCAAGCTTCACTTGGTATGCTTAACAGTAACCTATTTTCATATTTTGATATGTCTAAGTATGGTTTCTAAAATTATGTAAAAATTAGGGTAAATTTAGCTTGTTTTGCTAAATTTGGGAGATCGGGTGGGAATTAGGGTCTGAATTTTTGTAGATAATCCTAAAATAATATTTTTTAAGAAAGCCCTAAGTTTATTTCACATTTGGAAAAGGTTTGGTAATGATTTTGCTAACGGGTAAAAAATTAGGGTTTTCGTAACGTTGTGCTACAAAAATTGGGTAAACGGGGTTGAATTAAGTTTGATATTTTAAGGTATATTATAAAATGTTATAATGGATAATACCCTAAGTTGGTTTCAAATTAAAATGAGTTTTGATAAAGAAACAAGAAATACATGAAATTAGGGTTTTGAAATATGATTATTTAATATAAAATAATCTGGAGGGTATGTGAAAAGCTGTGAGTGTCGGATCGTCTACTCGATGTAGCTATTTTGGATATGAAATATAATTAAAATATTATTTTATTGAAAACCAAAGAACAATGTACAATCTGGAATCACTCAGAGAAACACTACAAATAACACACACTTAACAATCAAAGATATGCTCAACCGTTTTTGAATTACAAAGCAAACGACTATTTATACTACTGTACCCGAAGTCACCCGAACTGTGAGTTCCTGTGCTTCCGAACTCACCCGAACTGTGACTTCGGATAACACTTCGTGTCAGTTCGGATCCACTTCTTGTAACAAACATTTTGCACCATCGTCTTGTTCAGATTGTAAGGGAATAATTTGTGGCTTGTGTATTAAATCATCACTTGGCGGTCTATTTTGAAGGCCTATGCACTTGAATAAGTGAAAATTAGTTGGGTTTTCATAGTAATTGGTCATTGGGCCCTTTAAGACATATTTGGGCCCAATTAGAAAGAGTTTAAGGGGAGTTTATTGGGCTTATTTGGTCCAATACCGGAATTAGATGAATTTTAGGGTTTTTGTAGTGGCTTGTTGAGCAAGCTTGTCCCTTCCTATATATAGGACCCCTAGTGCATCTTGTAAAGAGCTAGCTAGTTGAGAGAGAGACAAGGAGGCTTTTCGGTTTGTAGCGAATCTGTGTACCAGGCGATTATTTAATCGTGTGCACGAATCAAAGGTGATTAGTATCGTTTGTTTATTTAATTGTGTTCTTCATCATTTACTATTTTCATCTTTGTTCTTGAATCAATCAATCGTGGGGATTCCGCACCTTCGATTGATAGTCGATATCGTGTAAGGATCGTTTTGGGACTTACAATTGGTATCAGAGCCAAGAAACGTGTGTTTCGTGGCTCACGCGATATCGATTCAAGATTTTCTAATCTTTTATTATCAAGATTCAGTAGGTTTTGAGGTTTTCATGATTTTTCAGGTGGCTCTTGATAGCATTTTTGTGTGACGGCTCTAAAATTGTTTTAGGGTTCTTATAAAAACGGTGGTTGATCTTTTTTTTATTAGTTCTTTTGTTAGGAATTGTGTATTTCCGTCTAGATCTTGTGTTGAAATTGAAAAAAAAAATAAAATCTGCACTTAATTAATAAAATCTTGGTCAAAAGGATTGTGTCTCCATTGTTTATTTCGAAGAAATTGGATTATCCGTGATATTAATATTTTTTGTTGGTAATGTACTGATTTGCCCCTTGGTTTACTGATTGTAATTGATGTGGCTCCTTCCTAATTTACGTGATTTTCGAAATTGATTCCAAGAATTTAAGGAAGTTTTGTTCACGATTTGGGATTGGATTTCGGGTTTCTTAATTGGGTTTTCGGTCGAACTCAGCGTTCGGCTTTTGGAGATTACAAGCGAAATCTAGTTTTCTATATCGATTCGGTCGAACTCAGCGTTCGGCTTTTGGAGATTACAAGCGAAATCTAGTTTTCTATATCGATCGAAATCGACTTCTCGACCGAAATTGAAATTCCCTCGTATCTGATTTGGGGTTCAATTATATTTACGGAATTGACATTGCAATTAATTAAAAGATGTGGCCCAGATTTTCCGGATTTTGAAGCACTAAACGGCTACTCATTTTAAGTTGGTGCAAATTAATGTTGACGGGGTTTTGATCGTTGAATTTTTCTGCACCTTGTGGAGTAATTCATTTTTTTATTTATTTATTTTAAATTATTTGTTCCAAGTGGTTCAAGGTGTTACTAACGGTTTTATTTGTGAGTTTCTTGGGATTGTTGTGCAGGTTACAAGTATTGCAGAAGCAAGAAGCCCGTGTTCTATAAGCTATTCGATCGAAAATATGTGGCTTGGACCCTTATTTCGATCGAAATTTTTGGCTTTTCGACCCTTTTGGATACTTTTCGATCGGAAAGTCCCTTCGTGACTTTCGATCGGAGAGTACTTCCCGGTTCCCCACTTTTCGATCGGAAAGTCCCCTCGTGACTTTTCGATCAGGTCCGTTTCGATCGGAAAGTCCCTTCGTGACTTTTCGATCAGCTCCGTTTCGATCGGAAAGTCCCTTCGTGACTTTTCGATCAGCTCGCATTTCGATCGGAAAGTCCCTTCGTGACTTTTCGATCTGCTTACACTTTTTGATCGAGCCGAAACTCTGCCCGATCGAAAAGCTGACTTTTCGATCCAGTTGAGACTTTTCGATCCATCCCTTTTCAATCCATTCAAATCTTTCAGTTCGTATTTTATCCAGAAGTTCATCCAAAGACGACAATGACAAGTACTCAAGTTGCTTCTCCTCCTGTGAGTGATCAAACTCAGATATGTTCGAACTCGGCTTGCTCCGAATCAATCGAACATTATAAGCAACTGTTTCGAACTGAAGAAAGAGACCGTCTCAATGCAGAGTACAAACTAAAGACTCATCTAAAACAAGTCGAACCCTACAAAAAGAGGATAGAGTAATTCTGTATCTGCCAGCAGCTTTGTTCCAGGTAATTCTGTATCTGCCAGCAGCTCTGAGGTATGTCTTAACCCTAAATGTCAATCTATTCTCAATGAATCGAAAGAATGGCAAACTAAGTTTTTCAATGAAACCTTAAATCGTGAATTTGTTGACAGAGAATTGAGGGAATACAAAGGTAGAAGTAAAAACTTAAGTGAGAAACTCGAAGCTGCTAAAATTGACATAAAAAATCTTCAAAGGGACTTGAGTAACAAAACCACATATCTAAGAGTTGCTAATGAAGAAATTGTCACATTGAAAACTGAACTTGAACAACTTAAAGGGCAATTAGAAACATCACAAACCAAAGTTGAGCGAAATGATAAGATTGTGTCAGAAATGATGAAAGCTAGTTCACTTTTCTACAACACAGACGCTCGAATGCGTCATCTAAAAGCCAACTCTGGTTTGGGTCTCGGTACTGAAATAAAAGATAAAAAATCCACTCATACAGTACCGATGCCCCTGATGCATGAAATGATCTCAGATTATGAGTGCTCTAAGACCAACTTGGATGCTAAAGCTGAGATTGAAAAGAAATTGGCAGCTTGTCCCATTAAAATTTCTGCTCCTGTTTCCAACCAGACTAACCCTTTTACTTCTTGTGCAGATAAAGGTAAACATGAAGCAGGTGTAGTAAATTGCAAGGAGTCCACTAAAAGTCCCTTGAAGTCTGAAGTTGAATTTTCTGTTAAAAATTCTGATTTTGAGAAACCTGAAACTTTTGTCATGTCTGAGTCAAAAACTTCTGAGTCTTCTGAGTCTAGTGTTTGTGCTAAACTTTCTGAATGTGGTGTGTTTAATGTTGGTAAAAGTGATTTGAAACGTGTGAAACCCCTAAGAACTGTTAGAATTTTAAGAAGGGGTAAGGGACCACAGAATGATGTTCCCAAACCCACAAGTGATGTGAAAAAATCCGAGGGGAGTGTGAACTGTCCCACTCCAAATGTGCAAAAAGTACGGGACACAAAACCACAGGAATTTGTCCCGTACCCAGAAGTCAATTCTGCATATGACCAATTCCAACCGATACAATGGGAGTATATTCTGACCACAAAGCCCCATGGTAAAGCCCTTTGGATCCATAAAAACGCTTCAAAGCCAACTTGGATATCCACCACTGGGCGGAACCAACAACAGGCTCCCGTGTATCCAAAGAAACAGTCCTGCCATGTGTGTGGTCAACCAGGACACATGGCAAGAAACTGCCTGCACCGCCCGTATGAGCCTTACTATCCAAAGAAGGTCCAACAAAAGACTGTCCCATTGGGCCAAACACATGTTGGCCCAAAACCCAAGTTTGGCCCTTCAAATTCCAAGGTGCAAAAGTCCACATCACCACCCTCACAGGCAAAGATACATGCTAGAGCAGCAGCAAAGACTGTACCTTCAAACCAAAAGGTGCAGCAGGGCAAACCACAGCCAAATGTCCCCAAATGGAGCCCAAAGCCCAAGTCACCTAAACATGAACCATCAATTGTGAAAACAGCTTGGAGACCAAAATCTGCTGAATCCCCAAAAACAGTTTTAAAATCTGTTTTCAAAACTGTTTCAAAATCACCCATCCATCCAAATCCAGTTGGTTCAGCTAAATCAAATGGTTGGAGGAAGGATGACAGGTGGAATGTTTCAAAAGTTGTGAACTTGTCTTTCAAGCCTACTGGAGTGTACAAGAAACACTCCAAACAATTTCAAGAAATAAGAGTTCAAAATTCTAATAAGAATCTACCAAGAAAACCACAGGTTTTTGGGAAAGAAAATCACAAACCCAGAGATGTCAACAAAAAGGACATTCTCAGTCCAAGCAAGGCAGCCACACCCCCAATCCCTGATGTTACCAAGGGAATGTTTTTAAAAGAAATTTCTTTCACTGACTCTTCAGGTATACCCAGAACCACAATGGCTTGGGTACTTATGGCTAATTGATCTCTCACCTTGTGCAGGAACAGTCAAGGAGGACTTCCATTAACTTATTTGTATATGAAAGTGATTGTTCCAGGCACATGATAGAAGGCATCTCTCAACTACATGACATGCAGATTCTCAATAGTAGGGATGTTCTTCTGGTAAGAGGTAAATCTGAAAAAAATCAGCAAGGTATTGTCTGAATTGTTTGGTTCTTGGCTAATTATTTGTTACAGAAAATTTTCAAAAGATAAACTTTGAAGGTTAGCTTGGCCAGTTTTCGTAGATATTTAGTGATGTATCTGTGTATCAATAATAAAAAAAACAAAAAAAAAATTAAAAAAAAATAAAAAAAATAAAAAAAAAAACTAAAATAAAAAATGTGCCAGCATTCTCAATGCAGAGTACAAACTAAAGACTCATCTAAAACAAGTCGAACCCTACCAATTTTCAATCCAGTGATTTGCAAG
>JBCNJP010000027.1:52749166-52773166 GCA_039602395.1 Deinandra increscens subsp. villosa
AACTTTATCAACATCTTTAATATTTAGAGCATATATTGCAGCAAGTTGCTCTTTTGAATATTGATGTAAAAGTTCTCCTTTAATAGCAACTCTTGTAATTGGAGTCACATCATATACATATTTACCCGACGACTCCCCCTGAGATGCAGTAGCAGATGTTCCAGCTGCACCAGCAACACAGGAACCATCTCCACCAACACCTCCTTCTGGATCATCCGTATCATTCAAATACCTTACACATCATCGTCTTCTCTACAAGTTTCTTCAGGATTTGGTCTCATCTCCCCCTGAGTAGGTAAAGCTTTTAGCTGCTCACCTAGAGAGAGAGAGAGAGAGAGAGAGAGAGAGAGAGAGAGAGAGATTTGTTGTAGTCGAGCAATCTCACGATTCTTTGACTGATCCCGAGATATCAACTCTTCAACAGTATTCTTCAATCCTTGAATTTCATTCGCTTGCTGACGATTTGTAGACTCTAACTCATCAAGTCTAGTTTGATGCAAAGAAAGCTTTAAGTCAGTAGACGAGATTGTTGATGTTGTAGGAGAAGCAGTAGTTGATGCAGAAGCAGAACTCGAAGAATTTCTGACAATCAACCTTCGAACAGGTGGACCACCAGAACTTTGAACATTTGCGGTGGTTGTGGTTGGTTGACTTGGAAAAGAAGACTTTGTAACTTTTTGCTTCTTGCTAGGTGGACTGCTACCAGCTTTTATAGCATCAACAAGGAACGAGCCATGTTTTACCATCATCTTCGGCCTAGACCTATGTTTCACATGTTTGCCAGTAGCTACCATCGGGGCTTTTCCTTTATCAACAGTCACTGTCTGTCTTGCTGATTCCTTCATATATGGAGTATAAGATGGATCATCATCATCTTCTCTATCAGTAGATAGTTTTGATAGATGCTCAAATCTAGAAATATCTTCATTTCTTGAAGTCAGATAAGCAAGAGCTTTAGAACCTTTCTTCACCCTAATACCTCTGAAATTATGCAATATTTCCACATATTCACCAGAATCAGAACTTATATCAGAAGAACTTTCATCATCTTCAGAAACATCTTTTGGACCAGCCACATCATCAGCTCTTTCAGAAACAATTTGATCTTGTTGAACTTGCTCAGGTTGTTGTTGTTGTTGTTGCTGTTGTTGCACAGGTGTAGAAACAACAGGTTGCTATCCTACTGGTTGTTGGACTGGCACATCATCTTGGTCATGTTCTTCATTTTCATCTTCCTCGACCGAGTTACCATTCTCATCACATTCCAGTTTATCATCAGTACTATCAGGATGTCTTGCAGTACCATCAGCCGGAGCCACATAGTTAGGTTTTGCCAAATGACCAATCAATCCTTTTACCGAAGGAGCCACATTTGCTCCTTTTATTTTCTGATATACTGGAAGCTTCCCCACAACAACTTCATTCATGTGCTTCAATAGTAAGACAACATCTGGATTCTTTGGAAGATTAGGATGCAGATCATTTGAAGAAACCTGGGATACATAACACTCTTGTTTTGCTTCGACAGAATGTTCTCCTTCATGTAGTCGAATATCCATCCAGAAAAGTTCAACTCACGGCTCATCACCAAAGAAGTAAAGAAAGACAAAACCTTCATGTCAAATTCTTTATGTCCTCCCAGTCGGTTACCAAAACACCGGATACTCACGTGTATCAAATATTTATACGGACGACTCAGATTTGCTTTAAGTAACCAAGAAGCATATAGATTGCCATCATATATACTTCACCCTCCTTAGTAATGCAACCATGTCTATCTGATCAAACTCTTTTGGAAATGCCAGTTGATCATTAAATCTCAAAACTCTTCTAACATCGTCTTCAGATACAACAACATCGGTTTGAAGAATCCTTGCACGAATCACAGAAGGTACCACCGAACAGTCTACCTGGGCAGAAGTCCAAAACATGGTGAGTAAATCTTTGTACGGTGAACATTCATGAGTAGCAGCATAATACACCCTCGACCGTTGCAAAAACTCAAATATACCTCCAAAATGAGATCGCCATTTTGCAGACACCCCGAGATAAGCACAAATGTTGTGTTCGTCATTTGACTTTAACGCTGCCATTTCTGAAATATTCACAAACAACAATTATCATTAAAATCATGAGATAGAATCAAAATTCGGTTACAATTGACTCTAATTTGACTTGAAACGCTCAAAAGATGAAGTTTTGAAAAATTTGTCAACGGACCACGTCACGACCACTTTGGTCAGACGGACCACATCTGGTACGGAACGGACCATAAATGTTGACCACGTACCAGAAAGTCAAACGTACCAGATACGGACCACTTTGACCACGTATCAGATCTGGTACGCCGCGTACCATGTGGTACGACGAAAGAACAGTTCACCCGAAGAGTCAATGGCGATTTTTACCCTCAAAATTGTGTTTGTTTTGAAATCGAGCAACAAGATGTCAATCTATACCAAAAACCAACTTAGTACATGTGTTCAAAACCGATTAAGATTGTCAATAACCTCTTTAACCAACCCCGGTGCTCGGTTTCGCGAAAAAACGAATCTTTAAATCCAAAAATCAAGAGATTAAGACCATCAACACGAAATCTAAGACCATGAGAAGACTGCACTATCCTCGTACCTACATGTAGCAACAAAAATCTCGAGCAGAGGTTCGTTATACAATGAGAAATCAAAGAAAAACTATCACGGGCGATTTAAGGTTCGCAGAGGTTTGTGAATGTGGTACGCAGGTTATGAAGAAGACGTACTACATTTGCCTTTTTATATGCGAAGTGGTCCGCCGGGCGTACCCCATGGTACGTCCGGACCACATTTCCTATGAAATTCCCATTTTGCCCTTAATGTTTTAAATTTGACATTTTACACCCAAAAATTCCAAAGTTTTCCAAATTGAAACATGATGAGCCGATTTAAGCTTCGATTATGGTTCTATCAACAAAAATTTGCCATTTCTGCATTCAGTTGATCTAAAAATAAAGCAGAAATATATTTATTTTTTTTGCATTTTAGCAATTTTATATCAAAACACACTAAAATCTTTTTGATTTTCGAACTTATGCTAAAACACACCAAAAATCTTTTTGAAATTTTTTAATGAAAACAACAGAAAACAGAAATAGAAATGCAATAATTTATGTTTTTGTGAGAAAGATCGCAACATGAGATGATATCAGTGAGATGCACTTAACACATTTCAATTTCAACCTAATCAGCATGCAAGCTAAGCAGTCCACGAATACAACATTTTCATGTTTATTTCAGTCAAATCAAATCAATTTTTACTGCTTTCTGATATGAGTTAATTATATTTTTCAAGCATAGAAATCATGGTACCCACAAATTCAAGTAATTGAGAATGTGACTTATGATATTTTTGATTTTTCTTTTATTCATCATCAGAATATTTACAGATATAAGTAGTTCATAGTGTGTCATGCAAAAAGAAATCAGAACCCTAAACAAACAACAATCAGGTCGGCCTTGTGAGCACGCAGAGAAAGTCCGATTGTTTAGGAAAATAAGAAAGCAAAACAAGTTGAAATTGTATAACTCAACAACAATCAGGTCGGTACTCCCGTACACATAGAGAAAGTCCGATGAGTTATACGAAACACCAAAGAAAATAAAGCAGAACGTCAAACGAACAACGATCAGGTCGATCTTTCGATACGCAGAGAAAGTCCGATCATTTGACAAAATAAAGAAAATCAAACAAGTTTAAATCTTTCAAAAGAAACCATGCATACACTAGAACACTTATTTATTCTATTTTTGTATTTTTCAACTAATATCAAGATTACACAACCACAAGAATCATGTTACACCACAGATTTCAGGCAAGCGTTATGTTTATATCATACTAGCAAGTATCAGATATTGATTGACACATTCAATGAAACATAACAAGTACCTACAACCTTTCAATCTATTTTATCCATGGTCAGTAACATTCACTGATGTACTATCATTTCTCACGAGGTTGGATCACATTTCTCAATTTTTATTTTTTCCATTTTTTATGCTTTTTCATGTTTGAATACAAGAAAGCACACTATTTTTGTATTTTTCAATAGTTCTCCCCTAAAAAGCAAAAAAAAAATAAAACAAAAGAAACATAAAAAAATAAAAAAATGATCAACTGAACCAGTTTACTTGGCATTCAACCGAGTAATACCATTGATTTGCAATAAAAATTGAAAGCGAGTTTTATCAAACGCTTTAGTGAGTAAATCAGCTCTTTGAAAATCCGTGTGAATTTTCTGCAAATCAATTAGTTTCTTTTTATAGCAATCACGGATAAAGTGATATCTTATGTCAATGTGCTTAGTTTTTGAATGTTGAACAAGATTTTTCGTGATGGAAATAGTAGCCGAGTTATCAATGTAAATGGGAGTAGTCAGAAAATTCAAACCATAGTCGCGTAACTGCTGTTGTATCCACATAACATGTGAACAGCAACTGGAAGCAGCCACATACTCCGCCTCAGCAGTAGACGTTGCAACCGAAGTTTGTTTTCTTGCATTGCCATGACACGAGCCTCTCCCCCAAAAACTGACATCCAGCGGTAGTCGACTTGAAATTGATTTTACAGCCGCCGTAATCCGAGTCAGAATAAGCTGATAACTCGAACTTATTATCATTAGGGTACCAGATACCGAGATTCGGATTACCCTTCAAATAAGCAAAAATCCGTTTTACTGCTAGCATATGTGAAGCCTTGGGAGCTGCCTGGTACCTAGCACACAAGCACACAACAAACATGATATCAGGACGAGAAGTAGTTAAGTACATAAGGGAACCTATCATGGCACGAAACAATGTCGGATCAACATTGTCACCCGATTCATCTAGTTCAAGGCCATGTGAAACCTGGATAGGTGTACTTGGAATCCGGACATCTCTAATTTTAAAACGAGCCAAAATATCAGACACATATTTTGTTTGATGCAAAAAATATGCCTTTGGCAGATTGATGAACTTGAAGACCCAGAAAGAACCCCATCTCCCCCATAGAACTCATCTCGAACTTCGTTCGCATGACTCGTTCAAATTCTTTGCATAATCTGTCATTGGTGCTTCCAAAGATAATATCATCCACATAAACTTGGACAAGCAGCAGATCCTTCCCAAACTTCTTTGAAAATAGTGTGCAATCCACTTTGCCACGTTGAAATCCATTTTCAAGCAAGTGTGTAGATAGAGTCTCATACCAAGCCCGTGGAGCCTGATGAAGACCATATAAAGCTTTGTCTAGCTTATACGCCCGTTCAGGAAAATCTGGATCATAAAAACCTAGGCGGTTGCTTCACATAAACTTCTTCACGAATTTTCCCATTGAGAAAAGCACTCTTGACGTCCATCTGATATACTTTAAATCCATGATGTGCTGCGAAAGCCAGAAAGATCCTGATAGCCTCAATTCTTGCTACAGGAGCATATACTTCATTGAAATCAATGCCTTCAATCTGAGAGAAACCTTGAACCACCAACCGAGCTTTGTTTCTGACGATGATACAAAGATCGTCCTTTTTGAATTTGAAAACCCATTTAGTTCACAAGGTTCTTTAGAATTAGCAGGTAAATCCACGAGATGCCAAACTCCTAATTTCTGAAATTGCTGCAACTCTTCCTGCATCGCTTCTACCCAAGAAGCATCTTCCAATGCTTGATCAACATTGGTAGGCTCAACTTGAGACAGAAAACATGAATGAAACACTTCATTCTGAACACTCGGAATCCCTAATTTCAGCAATTAAAGCATTAACAGAATCAGACAATTGATGTCGTGTGCGCACCCCAGAATTCGGATCTCCAATAATATTCTCTTGAGGATGTATGTTATAAATCCGAAGCGTAGTTGAATCAGGAACCTCAATATTGTCTGCAAGATTATTTAAATTTTCATCTGCTGCCTCTGAGCTTGAAAGATCACCAATCGGTAAAGAAACTGGCACTGAAGAACTTATACTTGGTAAGCTAATTGGATCATTAACTGGTGTCGATTTTGCTTCATGAAACGTACTTTCATCACCATCAGACGAACTCATTGTTTCTAAGTTAGAAACATTCTGACTAGATGAAGCAACATTAGAAACACTTGGAAGCTTCGGAATCCATGATCCGGGACTAAGTATGGAATGTAACATAGCAGCAGCTAGAAGTTCTTCAGTATGCTTATCAGCAGAATCATTATGTGCAGCCGAGAAAAAATCAAATAAAGTCTTGTAGTCAAAAGCAGGAATATCAACCAATTTGGGTGTCAGAAAGGTGTGTCTTTGACAATCCACATTCAAATGACTCTCAATTGTTTTTGAAGAAGGAAAGTAAACTCGTTTCATTGGATACTGATACCCAACAAAATGCCTTCAACAGTTTAGCTTCAAACTTCCCACCTTCCTTGAGAACCGTGCATAAACAACCAAATGGCTCTAAAATATGTAAATTCGGCTTACGACCCTTAAGCAATTGATTACTTGTCTTGTTGAACCACTTGACAATCAGAACATGATTGAGCACATGACATGCAGTGTGAACCGCTTCAGACCAAAACTTGGTCGGTAAATGTGCATCAGACATCATAGTTCGTGTCGTCTCAATCAATGTTCGATTCTTTCTTTCAGCAAATCCATTTTGTTGTGGAGTGTACGGCGCACTAAATTCTTGTACAATTCCAAGAGAATTACAAAAAGTTGTCATTTTAGCATTCTTGAATTCGGTACCATTATCAGTACGAATGCGACAGATTTTGTATTTATACACCGGTCCGAACTTGGATAACAACTTCTGAATAGTATCTAGAGTTTCATCCTTTGAATGCATCGACGCCACCCATGAGAAACGGGAAAAATCATCCGTAATCACCAAATAATAGAAACTACAATCAACACTTCGAACATTCATAGGACCAAAGAGATCCATATGAAGTAGCTCTAACGGAGTTACAACCGAATTAAGACGTTTGGATGGATGAGACTTCTTCCGTTGTTTTCCTTTCTTACAGGAAACACACACATCATTTATTGAAAATCGGTTTTTCGAAACGCCATCTACCAGATTTTGATTAACTAAGTAATTCATCTTTCGGTAGTTGATGTGTCCCATACGGCGATGCCACAAAATGGAATCTTTTTTCGTGGCTTTGGAGATGAAACAAGTAGCTGACATAGCAGACGAAGTTTGATTCATGTTCAGCACATACAGATCACGAAATCTTGGCGCATGCATCACAATCCAATCATCAGGAATCTGAATTCCAGGTTTCAGAATCAGGCATTTAGAACCTGTGAAAGCAGCAGTGTACTGCTTATCACAAATCTGTGATACACTCAGCAGGTTGTGTTGCAGTTCTTCCACAAATTGAACTTTATCAAACGTGACCTTCTCGTTACCCATCTTTCCTTCTCCGGTTATTCTTCCACCTTTATTGCTAGCAAAGGTAACATTCCCGCCGTTAATTGGTTTGACATCTGAAAGCAAGGAAATATTACCCGTCATGTGCCTAGATGCTCCACTATCAACTACCCATAAGTTGTTAAAAGTTGGCTTTCGAGCACCCTGCACATATTAGCAAATAATTAGTGAGAATCTGGACCCAAGCTTTCAGCTTTGGGTCGACCGGTATCTTCGGAAAAGTCTTCAGTGGCTTTTGAGGTCAATTTTGGCAGCCACTTTTGCCTTAACATCGGGATAGATGAATCAGTGGTGGAATCACCCGAAGATGAACTTCCAAAAGACTTTTAAGTTTTGAAAAAAAATTTCTCGTTTGAAAAACTGTTTTGTGACCACCTTTCCATCTATCTCTTTTGGCTTAGAAACTGAATCAGATTTATCTTTACGAACAGTGGAAGCTCGTTTCTTTGCCAACATCGGACATATATTTCTTAGATGACCTTGTTGATAACAATGATAACACCACCTACGATCAACAAAGACCATAGGAAAACTATTTCCTGAATCAGTTGAAGTGTTATCATCAGTCATTTGCTTAACAACTCTCCTTGGTGCCTTAGCATTAAACCTTCGAGATTTGTGTTCTCGAAGAGGTTTAAGCAAAGGGGTAATATACCCAAATTGGTTATAAAAACCATATTCATCAACTCCACATTGATCAGCATAATCTTTTGGTTTGATCCTTTTGGCTTTGTTTTGTTCAAATTTACCAAAATCATCATAGAAATTATAATCATCACAAAAACCATAGGATTTATAATCAAAATCATTTGTTTTTATGGAAAACTGACCATCAGAGTTGTAAAAACTCTTTGGTGAGTATTTGGAAGTTTTTGACTTGAAACAAATTTCTGATCATTTGGAGTGTATGACTTGTGAGAATCCTGATTATGTTCCCCATTTCCATGATCAGACATGCACTGCCCTTCAGACTCAACATAAAACACCTAAGCAACTTGTTTTGGATCAACACAGCATAATGGGAACATTTCATCAGAAAATATGGTATTACTACCTTTGAGACAATACATTCTCAATTTCTGAGATGATTCACCAGTTTCCATTTTACCTTTCAATTTTTTTTATCATTTTTCTGAACTATCTGAGATTTCTTTTGATTGACCTCAGATTTTTCAGAAGCTGATCCAAAACCAACACCACTAAATTTGACAGATTTTGGAGGAGAAACTGGAATTGCATTCACATCAGATGTGGTTGTGTTGCTTGCTGTTACTAAGTCCTTTTCATAAAAGAGATCTTGACCTTTGGCAAAATTATCATTTTCAAAAGTTTTCATTTTCTTCTCAGTTTCTTTTATCTTAATGGCCTGCTCCAAAGGTGTCAGTTTGACAGAACCAGTTGGTTTAGTCTTAGTGACAAACTTGTCACCTATAGAATCACATGACTCATTTGGTTTTGGAGCATCAAGATTTAACTTGGACACATGTTTGCTAGGCTTCTTTTTATAAGTGCCTTTGTGTTTGTCAGAAGTACCAATCAAGTTCTCAGTGAAATTTGAATAATCAAACACAATTGATGGTTTGGTTTCAGTGTCATTCGGTTCCAAACCATGGACAATCCGGGGTGGAACTGAATTGCATTTCGATTCTTTGAACACATCTTTCAAAGTTTCATCTTTGCAAAGAAAACTTGCAAAGGAAGCTGAATTTTTGAAATTTTCAAGTTGTCTTTGAAGATCTAGAATTTCTATGTTTAATTCAGAAATCTTAGCATTAGCTTCTGCAAGCTTCTTTTCACAAAAAATGTAATCTTCAGTTTTGTTATTCAATTCAGTTTTGGTGCTCAAAGTCGATGCATGTTCACTTTTCAGTTCAGCCTTAACGGCCTCCCACCTTTGTTTGTAAATTTATGTGTTCTCTTCTGCCAACATGTACTTGTCATAATACATCACTTTCTCATCAGAAAGTTCCTTCAGTTTGTTAGCAGAAGTCATGCAATGTTCACAAGGTTTAGAATCAACCTGAATGTTGGCCATGAAAGCTTGTTGGCCTTCTTGAAAGAAGTCTTCCCCTAGAAGTTCAGGATCATCTTCAATTTTCACACTTAGCTCTTTAGTACATAGAAACGCAGATTCATCAGGATAATCTACACCCCAATCATATCCTTCACCAGTTTGTGAAACCAAAGCTTCAGAATCTGGATTCGACGCACTAGCATTTGCATTTGAACTGGATGGTTTAAAGTTGCTTCCTGATGCTTTTGAACTTTGAGCTGCATACTTCTAAAACAATTTTGAAGTTTCTTGCTTCTTTGCATTATTGCATTCCTTGGCAAAATGGCCATAATTCTGACAGTTGTAGCAACGAACTTTGGATTTGTCAAATCCAAGCTTTCCTTCAGGATTTAAATCTTTGCGTCCTGTTCTTTGCATATACTTTTTACCTCTCCGAACAAGCATTTCCATTGACCAATTGATATCCATCAATTCTAGATCATCAGCATCAATTTGTTCATAGTCTTCATCTTTTAACTCAGCACTAGTAAACTTTCTTGCCACTACTCCATCGTATGAAGAAACCATTGTTGAAAACAGCACCATAAAATCATTTGTAGTTTTGACATAAAAAGCATTCTGATTTGGTGCAGAAGCGGGTTGATTTGAGTATACAGGATATGTCACTGCAGCCTTTTGATTATAACTTTCACCAGAAGAACCCCGAGAGACACTAGCATGACCACCCGATGAATTTTCAACATAAAAAGCAGTAGTTGGTGGGTTTGTGCTAGATTTAGCTTTAGCATGCATCATTAATGCATTTTCTCCAAGATACACATCAGGATTCTGAACTTGTGCTGGAAGAGTCTTCACTCTCATCATATCCAGTTCTCGAGCCAACAAGTTCCTTGTTAGATCATCATACGAAACCTCATCGAAACTTTTATCATGAGTTAAAAGTAAGATATAGCCTTCCCATTTTGCTGGTAGAGCATCTAATAGCTTTTCTTTCAATTCACCTGCCTCCTTCTTCACTCAAACTATTTCAAGCTCACTTACCAAGTGTGACAACCTTGATATGAGATCATTAATTTTCTCGGATATTCTCTCAACAACACCTTCTTTCTTATTTTCTTATATTGAGCGTTACCTTCACACCGATTACATAACGCATCCCACCAATGCTTTAAATGTTGTATGCATTTTAAATTGATGCAAGATATCCTTTGGTAAAGCTATTGACAAATTGGAATAAGCCTTTTTCTCCAGTTTGTACGCTTCTTTCTCAGCATCATTCATTTTATTGTAAGGCTTCACTTCACCAACATGTTCACCACTTGTGAACTTTGGAACTTCATACCCATCAAGCATAGGAGTCCAAACCGTAACATCGGTTACACCGATATACGATTCATAACGAGTCTTCCAATTATGAAAATCTTCGAATTTCATCAACTTAGGAACCTTTTTCGTGGTTCCTATCTCGTTATCGTAGTTCAGTAGTGCTTGAACGTTTGTAGACATTGCAGCAAAGGCTTGGAACGGATCCATGATGAATATCTCAAAACTGATCAGGCGTACCAAATTGTTGATCTTTGTTCCAGAAACAAATTCAGTGTACCACTTCACTCCCCGTACCACACTCGGACCAGAAAACCTCAGATGTACCACCGACGGATCACTTTACTCACGTACCACAATTGAAACAGGCCTGACTAGTATCACACCCCAACCAACGGCGGAAACGTTGGGGCACGATGATTGTCCAGATGCTCAAGACAACTAGATAGTTACCAAGTTTAAACATGCCATTCATTATTGATATACAAATAATGTCATACAATACAATCCAAATAAATACAAACAAATCATGATACTATTATTAATTTTAAGGTCATTCTAGGTCCATAATCAAGCCCTAGTGTCATCACTGCAACTACAGTCATTTCCTGCAACATGTATAATATAAAAAGTCAACTACGAGAGTTGGTGAGTAAACATAGGCTTTATATAGCATAAGTAAAAAAAATAGCGATTCATGTGACAAGTGAAATTCATAGATTATGTGTAACATGTTATAAAGGTGTTGTGTAACCAAACCTAGACATTTAGGAAATCAATCACCCATTGAAAATAAGAATACATTTTCAATATAGTGGGTGGGTTGTCGACCAATAGCTATTATTGACCCATAGGCTTCCAAACAATCGTTAATGGTACACAAGCGATTAATGACTAGCGACAAGCGACAAGCGAATACAACATATAGATTCAACACGTATTACATATCAAGAATACATGCACAACATGGGATCGCATAGTAATGTAGATAGAATAATGATTAAAGATTTTGGAATAAGATACAATGTTGCAGCCCAAATAATGAAAACGAAAACGGGGCTATGATTACTCACCTCATAGCAAAGCAAAAAGCGAGAAGATCACGAACGCGAGGAACGAAGCTAACCCTGATGAAAACCTAACGATTCGAAAGACCGAATAATTGACTAAAACGATCGAAAGTTGATTTAAATGATTAATTGATTAATTGGGGAATTTATTAACTATTTATTATTAAAAACACATTTTTTAATGATTAATATTACCAAAAGACCCGTTCGTGAACAGAATACCACTTTTGACAACTATGCAATGTTTATGGTTAAAATTGCAATTTTATAAACTTAGGGGCCCATTATGTCAGTTTAACAAAGTCATGAGAATATAAATTTCTAGAATTTAAGATTCAATTTATAATTATTAAAATGTTAATTCGAAACAAAAAATTTTACATCTTTGTTCTATTTACACATTTTACCCTTAACTTTCAAAAATTACATAAATGGCCCAAAAGTTACAAAAGTGTACATCGGTCAAACTTAAACTTATCCAAACCTTATTATATGTTCATTAGTACCCCAAAAACATGTTGGTATGTTCCGTTTATTTAAAAAGTACTAAAAGAGCAAGTTATGCGTGAAAATACTTACTTTAACGGGTCAAAACGCGTGTCTTTTAGGTTTTTGATAAAAATCTAATTTTGATAGTTTGTAAACATCATAATATACTTATAAAACTTATCAAAATAGATTAGAACCATTGATTACATGTATTGGTGATTTTTAGTAGCTTTCCCCAATTAAAACGCGTAGGAAAAGGTTGACCTTTAATATAAACGAGTTTTGGTCAAATCCAGCAATGGGGTATTAAAATACATATAAAAACAAGAAAATACTATGAAGAAACTTACGTGTGAAAGTCAAAGGAGGTTGGTCAATTCGGAAGGTCAAACTGTTGGACCTTTGACTTTTGAAAACTTGATCGAGGAGGCCTAGCACGAAATTGAAGGTTGCAGAAGGTTGTGTGGGGTTTATTATGATCATAATAACTGATATTTATAGAGTGGAGGGTCGAATTAGGGTTTTATGAGCATAAAGGCAAGTCTTGGAGAGAAAGTTAAGGAATCAAGTATAGAAATGATCTAAATTGATTACGTAAATCAGTTTAATCGTGGCATTTTCTTGCAGAACAAGATAGGAAATTTGAAGACGAAACCACAGGCGAAAACGGGGCCTAAAACGGGTTTGAAATGAGAAAGTTATGGCCAAAACAAGTTCAGCCCGTAGGCTTAGTCGCGACCAGGCATCCATGCCAGTTATACAAGTTATAAGACAAGTAACTGGAGTAAAAAGACAAACGCAGCGCTGGCCTAGTGGTCAGCGCGCATGGTCTCCGGTTCGAATCCAGCAGGCTGCAAAACAATTTTTTTTTCCTACATCTTTCTTTCTTTCTTTTTTTTTCTTTTGCTCGCCACGCATTCGTTACTTATCGGATTAAGCCCAAATTTGAAACACAACTATACAAGACCCATAAGAACATGTTGAAATTAAAAAAAGATGATTTTGAACTTTTACGAGTCTCTCGATTCGCGAACCAAAAACGCATAAATATCGTGAATCAATAATTTTCTCGTTTTAACTCGAAATGAACCCAAATTTTACGAGGAGCTATATTAGTCATATAAAAACATCATGTAATATAAAAATATGGTTTTTGAGACTCACGGTTCGTCCGGTTAATACCGAAGTTGCGCGAAAATCGAAAAATCGTTTTACTTGTGTTTTACGCGTATTGTTTGTCTAAAAATCAAACTATTAATTCATTTAACTTAGAAAATGATCATGAGCATTTAAAATCATCATTTGAACTTGTAAGCTAATAAATGTATGAACTTCCTTTGTTTATATATGGGGTGTACCGCAACTAACCCACCACATTTCTAATACTCTTACAATGTACGGGTTGCCTACGAAGAACCACCCAACACACACACAAGGAATGAGCTTTGATAGAGAATCTGAGATTGCGATTACGAGATATAGTTTGAAAGATCCAGGTGATTTGATGGCATGAGTAACGAGTTGCAAAAATTTAAGAACTAACAAAACGTAGACCGAACCAAAAATCAAGATTGTTTAATTGACCAAAACAATTTGACCATTATGAAAACCCCATTCTCCCCTACTTTAGGAGCGAGGCCGGAGAAGGCAAAACACGAGAAGGGTGGGTGTAACATGTATCCTTTGAAAATCGCAAAATGATAACTTTATCCAAAGATAATGAATTTATTCCATGAGATGAAAATAAAAATAAATAAAAAAAATTCGGATTCCTTACAAGAGAACACGTCCGCTTCAGGAGAACTTAGATGTGTCGCGATTCACACCTAATCCTCCTATCACGGGACGCGAGGTCTATACAGATTCCAAAAGATTCTTGCCAACTCACAAGACCTGTGTCTACGTTCCCAACCCGATTGCATGCTGGAGCTAGCATCACACACAATCGTTGGTTACCGTATGGGTGGTTCTGTTTTAGCAAGAGTGATTGAGATATGCGATCTTGGAAACACAATTGATTGCAAATGATAAATGATCAAAGTGTGACGTAGCGTTATCATAGAGTGTTAAATGATTTAGAGTGTGTATGATACCAAGCTCTCGATATGATAAATGATAAAACCTTTAGAATTTGATGTAGAGCAACCATAGATTTAAATCATTAAACACCATCAAAACCGAGTATCATAATTTGAGTTAGTTACCATGCGGCAAACTACATGAGTCAAATGGCATGATTCGGTTTCCATGTCTACATGGCCGAACACATGACTCGAGCAACATGAGTCCCATGGGTTAGAAAAAGGCACTTCGAATATAAATTGATTTCAATTGAGTAGCGTGTTACACTAATCGAAAAACATAAATAAATTAGTGGGTCCATAAATCGAGTAAATCGAACATAGGACCATACGTGTCTAAAACCATGAATCGAGTATTAAATGTCGAATTGACAAAACTCGCAATAATGTAACCAACAAAGGTCACATTCATGATGCAATTAACGAATTCACGAGAGTAGAATTTGAGTACATGCATTTAGCAATGAAAGATGGATTCGACTTATTGAATTAACAAAAATCCGAGCCCGTGACTTAGATATCCAAAGGTGGAACACATATATCGAATATCAAGTTAGTAAAACCAAATTCATGAGTTTAAACCCCAAGAGACAAATTCATGAACCGATCATTGAATCACCAAAATCGAGTTCATGGGTTTAAATACCCAAGATGGGTTTCATGCATCGACCGTTGAATCACCAAGGTCGAGTCATGTGTTTAGATGACAACTGGAATTCATGGATCATCTATTGAATCACCAACATCGTATCCATGATTTGAAATGACAAAAGTGTGATTCACGGATCGACTATTGAATCACCAATAATCATATCCATGAATTGAAACACAAAAGTGTGATTCACGGATCGATTATTGAATCACCAATAACCGCATCCATGAATTTAACCAACTGAAAAAGAAATTAGTGGAATCAAGGAATTTAGATAACAGAAATCGAGTTCATGAAACACTTGTTGAGTTGAAATTCGTAAATGAACAACATGAATTTTCCCCATGAGCTTATCGTTTAAGTGACACGAGTTCCATGATCCAAAAATCGAAGATAGATTTAGAGTAAATTCGAATATCACCGATGAAGGCAATCATAAATTAGGGGGTTGCATTTGCGAATATCCTAAAAGTATTTAGCGAACCATGAAGAACCCAAGATCAACCGCAATCATAAATTGTAATGTAGATTTCTTAATGGGCTAACAGACATATTTTTTTTTTAGAAAAAAAAAAGATTTTTGGATACAATTGTGAGCCAAAATATCCATCTGTTGGGTAAAAGTAAGTTTAGGGATCAAAAGGAAGTTTAAATTTGTGTAACACTTTTGATGTTGGCACACATGTAGAGCCGTCTACTCGAGAGGTCATATAATCGTAGATCGTACACATGGAATCCCGTCAACACATGTACTTGTAACTCATAGATTTCCAGACCAACAGACTTCTCGACATGCACACCGAAAAATGTGTATGTAACTTAAAACGTGACTACGTAAGGGCTGACTTAAAATTTTTAGTAAGACGGGTGATCGTATGCAAGTTGGTTCATAAGCTCGTCAATGTGCACCCTTGTTGTCGTCTTAGCATAGAATCCCGTAACATGCGAACGTTCAACTTAGGAGTCCATCAACGAGAACTTACCAAACCTACAAATGATGATGAATTGGTATATATATATAGGTTTTGGAACAAATAGACGTCGAACATTCATGAATTTTGAAAACTCATTGTCCAAAGGCGTGTAGTATGCAAACTGATGAGATTACATTATGCCAAAATAAAACATTTTAGATCAAGTGTTTTGGAAGTCCAAGTGGCTAATTTTTGCAAGTTAAGGTTTAGGTTTGTGTTCACTTGATTGTAGATGTATGATCGAGACCAAGTGCAACTTGATTGACTGATTTGATCGACGCATCATTTGCATGGGCCAACCCATAACACACCCTTAGTGAATCACCACATTGGGTGTGCCAATTGGGCTTTGGTGCAACAGGTTGGCTTGTGTTTTGGACTCGTGAGATGTTTTGTTGGGTGCACACGACTATACGTGAGTTCTATGGAACATTGACTTGTTGGTTTAACATGTGGGAGCATCCGAGTCGTGGTTGTGATGATTGAAAAACATGTATTTGAAATCACGTGGGTGGTGTGCGAAAAATCCAAGATGCGAGATGCAAATTGAGGATAGGATCTTTACATAATGGAACTCAGGGTGCCAAGAAACGAAAAAGGGAAACATGTAAAATCGTAACCTCGATAAGGCTGAACCGTAAACGTGTAATGTAAATCACGGCGTTACGTGGGATGCAATACAACACAAGGGTGTCGTATGCACTCGTAAATTTGTAAACCAATCATCAATGATGACCTAGGAGGTAGTGAAACTTTGTAAATAATATGATATGTAAATCGATGTGAGGGAGGAAAAGTGTGAAATTGTGAATGTAAGGGTCCAAAAACAAAAGTCTTATGAAAATATGTCATGAAATTGGCGAGTTAATGGAATTTGAGGGATCATTGAGTAAAGCATGCATTTTGAAAATCAAGAGATCATAAAACACGAAACATCGAGAGTTGTTGAAAACATAATTACAGTTGATGATGACACACAAAACACGAAATCATGCTGATTTGATAAAACGAATGGAATGGCTATCACCTCCCGATTGGGAAGCTATAACCGTGACTAATCAGGGTTATTTGATGATTTCTAGCAGACATGCTTTGGCCTAATAGGTTCAAGTACTCTCTTCAGGGCGTCCCAGGCAGGCATCCGGGTCCGACGGTTGATTCGAATTTATACGCAACACTTGCCTGATGGAGGCCCCAAATCACGGCACTTTTCCCCTTTCAGTTACTACATGTCTATTTGCTAGAAATCTAACCCCAATGAGATACAAAAATCAAGAAATCAATCCCTAAATGGCACGTAATGCACCATTACTACGGAAAGAGGCTAGGAAGCCTCGAGGGTTAGTGCGTGAGTGTGTGCCATGTGTTAAGAAAGAAGAGAGTTCGAAAAGGCACGTTTAATAAGCATCCAGGCATATATAGTAAAGTAAGGCATACTAACATGAGCTAGTCACGTGGGACACCTAAGGTATAGTCTAGGTCATCCATTTCTAATAACCTAGATCCCTATAGCCAAGGCTCTGATACCAATCTATCACACCCCAACCAACGGCGGAAACGTTGGGGCACGATGATTGTCCAGATGCTCATGACAACTAGATAGTTACCAAGTTTAAACATGCCATTCATTATTGATATACAAATAATGTCATACAATACAATCCAAATAAATACAAACAAATCATGATACTAATTATTAATTTTAAGGTCATTCTAGGTCCATAAGCAAGCCCTAGTGTCATCACTGCAACTACAGTCATTTCCTGCAACATGTATAATATAAAAAGTCAACTACGAGAGTTGGTGAGTAAACATATGTTTTATATAGCATAAGTAAAAAAAAATAGCGATTCATGTGACAAGTGAAATTCATAGATTATGTGTAACATGTTATAAAGGTGTTGTGTAACCAAACCTAGACATTTAGGAAATCAATCACCCATTGAAAATAAGAATACATTTTCAATATAGTGGGTGGGTTGTCGACCAATAGCTATTATTGACCCATAGGCTTCCAAACAATCGTTAATGGTACACAAGCGATTAATGACTAGCGACAAGCGACAAGCGAATACAACATATAGATTCAACACGTATTACATATCAAGAATACACATGAACAACATGGGATCGCATAGTAATGTAGATAGAATAATGATTAAAGATTTTGGAATAAGATACAATGTTGCACCCCAAATAATGAAAACGAAAACGCGGCTATGATTACTCACCTGATAGCAAAGCAAAAAGCGAGAAGATCACGAACGCGAGGAACGAAGCTAACCCTGATTAAAACCTAACGATTCGAAAGACCGAATAATTGACTAAAACGATCGAAAGTTGATTTAAATGATTAATTGATTAATTGGGGAATTTATTAACTATTTATTATTAAAAACACATTATTTAATGATTAATATTACCAAAAGACCCGTTCATGAACAGAATATCACTTTTGACAACTATGCAATGTTTATGGTTAAAATTGCAATTTTATAAACTTAGGGGCCCATTATGTCAGTTTAACAAAGTCATGAGAATATAAATTTCTAGAATTTAAGATTCAATTTATAATTATTAAAATGTTAATTCGAAACAGAAAATTTTACATCTTTGTTCTATTTACACATTTTACCCTTAACTTTCAAAAATTACATAAATGGCCCAAAAGTTACAAAAGTGTACATCGGTCAAACTTAAACTTATCCAAACCTTATTATATGTTCATTAGTACCCCAAAAACATGTTGGTATGTTCCGTTTATTTAAAAAGTACTAAAAGAGCAAGTTATGCATGAAAACACTTACTTTAACGGGTCAAAACGCGTGTCTTTTAGGTTTTTGATAAAAATCTAATTTTGATAGTTTGTAAACATCATAATATACTTATAAAACTTATCAAAATAGATTAGAACCATTGATTATATGTATTGGTGATTTTTAGTAGCTTTCCCCAATTAAAACGCGTAGGAAAAGGTTGACCTTTAATATAAACGACTTTTGGTCAAATCCAGCAATGGGGTATTAAAATACATATAAAAACAAGAAAATACTATGAAGAAACTTACGTGTGAAAGTCAAAGGAGGTTGGTCAATTCGGAAGGTCAAACTGTTGGACCTTTGACTTTTGAAAACTTGATCGAGGAGGCCTAGCACGAAATTGAAGGTTGCAGAAGGTTGTGTGGGGTTTATTATGATCATAACAACTAATATTTATAGAGTGGAGGGGCGAATTAGGGTTTTATGAGCATAAAGGCAAGTCTTGGAGAGAAAGTTAAGGAATCAAGTATAGAAATGATCTAAATTGATTATGTAAATCAGTTTAATCGTGGCATTTTCTTGCAGAACAAGACAGGAAATTTGAAGACGAAACCACAGGCGAAAACGGGGCCTAAAACGGGTTTGAAATGAGAAAGTTATGGCCAAAAAAAGTTCAGCCCGTAGGCTTAGTCGCGACCAGGCATCCATGTCAGTTATACAAGTTATAAGACAAGCAGCTGGGGTAAAATCACAAACGCAACGCTGGCCCAGTGGTCAGCGCGCTGAAGTTGTAGGGGAAAGCTCTCTGGTTCCAATCCAGCAGGCTGCAAAACAATTTTTTTTCCTACTTCTTTCTTTCTTTCTTTTTTTTTCTTTTGCTCGACACGCATTCGTTACTTATCGGATTAAGCACAAATTTGAAACACAACTATACAAGACCCATAAGAACATGTTGAAATTAAAAAAGATGATTTTGAACTTTTACGAGTCTCTCGATTCGCGAACCAAAAACGCATAAATATCGTGAATCAATAATTTTCTCGATTTAACTCGAAATGAACCCAAATTTTACGAGGAGCTATATTAGTCATATAAAAACATCATGTAATATAAAAATATGGTTTTTGAGACTCACGGTTCGTCCGGTTAATACCGAAGTTGCGCGAAAATCAAAAAATCGTTTTACTTGTGTTTTACGCGTATTGTTTGTCTAAAAATCAAACTATTAATTCATTTAACTTAGAAAATGATCATGAGCATTTAAAATCATCATTTGAACTTGTAAGCTAATAAAGGTATGAACTTCCTTTGTTTAACGATAAAATGAATCCCGAACGTGCGTTTAATTGCGAAATAAATTTATTCATGTGCTTGAAAACAATTCTAATTATTTAACCATCTTAATAACGTAAAAAGTGATTTTTGGATTATGAAAAATGGTGCCAAAATTTTAATCCCATATATGTTTGAAATGTTTTGATGGACTTCCAATCCGGACGGTGAACTTGAAATGGGTCGAGTTTTGCTAACGGGTCGGAGGCGGATGTTACAACTGGTACGGCCTAACTGCCAACGTACCAGTCAGTAACTGTCATGGACCACCAAAGGAGATTGTCTTCCGGACCAAATGCAACGTACCAAGACCATGATGAAGATTGTCGTGCGTACCAGCAACATACCACGGTGTTCTTGAGCCAGACCAGGGACGTACCAACTGGGAATCGACTGAATTTCGATGTTTTTGGTTTTTCGAACGAGAATTCGATACAGCACTCAACGAAAAACACTCACGGATCATTTTGGACACAAATTTCGTATTGAATGGACGTAAAATCGAGAAGAAATGATTGAACAAAAAGTGTTGTTTCTCTCTCTAGAAACGGAAAAAAACGACCAGAGATCATAGCAAAAGAGCAACGAAGCTCTGATACCACTTGTAAAACGTAAAGACGGATCTTACTAATGCATGATCACGATCGATTCGGTAATACACGAGGTAAATAATGTTCCATTTGATTGATAACAAGCTCAAGGTTACAGAGAGAGAACAGAGAGCAAAACACTACATATTACACACAGCTAAGAACTCAACTCTCACAACTACTCTGAAACACAAGAGCTAAAACTATTTATATGGTTCTGCCCGACGTACCAATTAACCCACGTACCAGATGGTCCGTGGCTGCGTACCATCTGGTCCGTCCACTGGTATGCTAGGATCAGAACTTACAAAACGACTAATACAATGAAAAAACACCTAGACCTAGCATTAGACATCATAACATGTTCTAACAAGAACTCACCTCATTTCTTTATTCGTTAAACCCGGACAGAACTTCCGACAGAATCCTCGGTTAACCTAATTCGCGTATCGTTTGGAATTAACACAAGGTTTTATATTATAAACATATCATATGTTTATTTCTACTATTTATTATCTTAATAATATCTAATTATTAAGATTAACCTTTTTATAGGTCAAAATGACCAAAATGCCCTTATAGGCATAATATCCCCTTTTTATTGATAATATGAAGACGCGTATTCCTATAAGTAAACGCTCAATCAGGGATCGCCCAGGGAGGTATGCCAGGTCCCAGTTAGGATTTATATGACACACCCACGTTGCCAGAAACCCCAGTATACAAGCGCTTACCCTTCCGGTCCGCACGAACTTCTAATATTTTATTAACTTGGAATTTTTAATACTTTATTATTTATCCATTTTAAACTCACATATACTTATTAAATATAAAAACATGTTACCCTACCAAAAATCAAGTCCCCATACTGTTAGAGTATTATCGGTTCGTCGTGTGAAGCATCTGAACAAGACGATGGTGCAAAATGGCTGTTACACGAAGTGGATTCGAACTGACACGAAGTGTCATCCAAAGTCACAGTTCGGGGGAGTTCAGAACCACACGAACTCACAGTTCGAGTGACTTTAGATACAGTAATATAAATAGTCATTTTTCTTTGTAATTCAAAAACGGTTGTTAAGTGTGTGTTTTCTGTAGTGTTTCTCAGAGTGATTCCAAATTGTACATTGTTTTTTTGTGTTCAATAAAACAATCTTTTAATTACATTTCGTATCCAAAATAGCTAGATCGAGTAGACGATCTGACGCTCACAGCTTTTCAAGTGGTATCAGAGCTTTTTCTGGTTCACTCTACTGATCTATGGTTACTATTTTTGGTTTTTTGAAACAAAAAGTATCATTTTTGAAAAATTTGGAGTGTTTTTGCGAGATTTTGACCTTTTCAGTCTTGTTTCTTGTGAAGATTCCACTCCTAAATTGTTCCTTATCACTTTTCCTGATCTACTACTGCAAATTATGTTAAACTCTGTCCAAAATCGCGAATTTTTGATCGAAAAATGTCTAGTTCGTTCCAGTTCCGTGAAGATATCCAGCTCAAAAAATAACCGTCACCCGAAGTGAGAGTTCGCTTTAGTTCGCTTGAGTTCGTCTCAGTTCGGATAAACTCTCAGTTCGGATTACTTTGGTTAGTTTTAGTTCGCCTCATCTCTAGTTCGGACTAGTTCGGGTCATCTTTTCAGTTCAGATAGATCTTCAGTTCGGTTGAGTTCGACTCAATCATCTTCACTTCGGTTCAGTTCGGTTTAACAGAATTTGAATTTTTTCATGATGTTGGATTTCCAAGCTTTTGCGGTTATGCAGAACGCAATGCAAACCCTGATTAATTTTAATAACGAAAAAGTTCCCAAGTTATTAAAATTGGAGGATTACCATAATTGGAAGCAACGGTTTTTTGCTTATGTCAGCACAAATGATATCGATTTATAGATTCTAATTCAAAACTTTACATGCGTCCAACTGTTTGCGGTGAATATAAAGGAAATCAAAGATTTTACATCGGAATAAAGGAAAAGCTATGAACTCTAAAAAAAGCTTTTGGTTATCTTACCATGACTTTACCTACCGAATTGCTACATCAATTTAGTACTTGCAAGAAGACTAAACAATTGTGGGATGCTTTATCGGCAAGATGTGAAGGAAACGATCAATACAAAAAGAGTCGAAGAAAGGTGTTGAACAAAGAATTTGATAATTTTCAACAATATGATAAAGAAAACATCATGGCTCTTGTATCAAGGTTTTCACATCTGATAAGTGAATTGAAAGTTGTTGGAATTGAGAAAACTGATGCAGAATTGAAAGAAAAGATAATGGAAGCATTACCGGAGAAATGGGAAAATTATGTTTTTTTTATTACACATGACAAAGAATACTCATCATTATCATTTCATGAATCAACCGGGAAACGTCATGTACGGGAAATGGAAATGATGAATTCTCACAAATCAATTTCTCAATTACGAAATCCAGAATTGTATCATGGTCAGAATGCCGCAATCAGTGATCACAAAACCAATCGGTGTTACTTCTGCACCAAGTACAGCTTTCATTGGAAATGTTTCGAGAATGACTAAAAATTCTGATTCTTCAAGGGGTTGCAGTTTTACAATTCCAGGTTTGAACAATCAGAATGCATTTTCAGTCAAGACAATTGATGATTGTGCTACTTTAATCTCTGCTTTAATTTCATCATCTTTTGGAATGATCATCAAAAATATTAGTGATGCTTAGGTGAATAAAGAGGATCTTAATGAAATTGATGATGATGATCATTTGAATGAAGTAGATATGGCCTGTCAATTGGCTATGTTGACTCAGAAAGCAAACAGGTTTTATAAGAAAACTAGACGACATGCTGTTGATGTAAATGGAAATTTGGGTTTCAACAAATCAAAAGTCAAATATTATAAATGTTCAAAACTTGGCCTCTTTGCAAAAGAGTGTCAACAATCTCAAGCAAGTAAATCTGATTCAAAAACTACCAATGGTGCTCATACTTCATCAAGTACAAAAGCATTGGCTGTTCAAAGTGATGGAACTTATGATTGGGGAAAAGTGTTTAATAAAAGCAACATTGATTGTCACAAATGTTCCGGATGATTATTTTTCCGATTCTAGTTCTTATGAATCAGCTGAAAATGAAAATTTTGAAGTTAAAATTGAAAATTTGTTGAAAGAAAATGATTCTTTGCTGAAAGAAGTCAGTATTCTTTTTGCTGAACTTAACTTAGTAAAGGAAGAGTTAGAGATGTCTAAGAAAGTTAGAAAGGATTTTGAGTTCAAGAATGCAAAGTTAGTTAAAGAAAATGTTGCATTGGTTCAAGAAGTTGAAA
>JBCNJP010000027.1:52773666-52896164 GCA_039602395.1 Deinandra increscens subsp. villosa
ATATATATAGGGCAAGGATATGGCGAAAACTAGTATTTTTGTAAAAACCTAAAAACTAGCACAATTTATAGAAGGAGGGACCAAAACTGTAAAATTTTTATAACTTCATAAAAAAAACACGGAGGGGTATTTTGGGAAAGAAATTTTACTATGTGGGGGGCGGGTTTCATTAAATAAAAAACACACAAAATTCCAAAAAACCCTAACCGCTATTCTCCCGACCGAAGAGCGCGAAGAACGGCGAAAATCAAAACCGATCGTGAAACAGGATCTACGATCAATCCGGAGTTCTGAATCCAGAAATACGCTACTGTTCGATGAAGAAGGTATGTTAAATTAACAATGCTCGTCGATTTTAACTAGATATTGCTTTCGAAACCAAAAAATCGGGAAAACTGTCAATAAATTCTGACGAAAAGCAATCATATCTGTTAGAACTTGTGAATCAGTGTTAGTATAGAGTATAACTTGAATAATAACACTGAATTTCAGTGTTGAATTCATATGATGTCAAAATGATGTCAACTTGAGATTCAGTGTTACATCTGGACTGGACATTCAACATTAGTGCACAAGTGTAAAAAACATATTTATATACAAAATAAAATGTAAGAGTGATGATGAAACAGTTTAGAACAGGACCAGAGCACAGGTGTAATAAAAAATAAGGAGAAGGATTTGCTGTTTCAACACCAGTGAAATTGTGTAAAATAGAAGTGCACAGGTGTATCAAAAACAGTCTAAAAGACTAGTATATATATAACAAGTTTTGACCTACTAGTGCACAGGTGTAATGAAAATCAGAAACAACAATTGGTGCAGATTTGTATTAAAATCAAAACATGACACTATCAATAATAATAATACAGTATTAGAGCATGCATGATTTATTGGTGCACATGTGTAACAAAGCACAAGTTGTCACAGTTTATGAATAAACAAATTAGTGCACAGGTGTAATAAAGTTAAAATTACAACATAAAAGCATCTGGAAATGTTTATGATGATATAAATAACCAAATTTATGTGTGTTTCAGGAAAAGGCAGGCTTCGAAAAGAGTAAGTTGTTTTTTTTTTGTTTTGTTTTTGTTTTTGTAAAACACAAATTTGTATGGAGATGATTGTTGTCAAATAATGATTACACGTATGGTGTGTTTATCAAACAGAAAGGAAGAGTTCAAGGATCTCTTCCCGATTCAGTTCAAAATATACAAACAAAGAAGCCAGTCCGGATATTATACAAGACAGTGATGAAGAACAACCACATATTAAAGGTTAGATCAAAAGAAACACAACTTTATAATTTACATTATACAAACTAAAATGACTGTCACAAACAAAAACCGCAGCAAAACGTTTGAAGATTGTATTCAATAAAGATAAAGACAAACCAGTGGCAAAAAAAGGAAAATCGACTGAAGAGACAGAAGACAGTGGCAGTAAAGAATCTGAAGAGAGTGGTGGCAGTAAAGAATCTGAAGAGAGTGGTGGCAGTAAAGAACCTGAAGAGAGTGGTGGGGAAGCTGATAGTATCGATTCTGACAAGGTGGAGAGTGAAAATAGCGACAAGATTGAAAACGACACTTCTGAAGAAACTGAATCTGAAGAGAACACAAATGGTATCAGTCATGTTAATATTACTAAAGACAGAATAATAGGCACAATTTGTGAAATAAGGTATGATATATAATCTGACATCCTTAATATCGTTTCAGATTACAAGTTTGAACGCAGAGGAAAAAATCAGGAGGATGTGACTGAAGATGAAGGTACACTTTAATTAAAAACATAAAGATATATATGAAAACAATATTAGTGCACAGGTGCATTATATATTATGTACTTGTTTGAATTGTTGGTGTTGCAGATGGTTTGAATGGTGGTAAAAAAGGAAAGTCTGAGCACAAAATGAAATTAAGAGGGAAGATTGAAAAAAATGAAGAGTCTGATCTGGAAAATGCAATAATCAAGGATGTTATTAAAGGTAAATTGATTACACATAACTTTATCAACATAATCAATGTTTTTTGTTACACAAAAATGATGTTTGTATAATGTAAACAGTGATATAAAAAACAGTGGAGATGCATAATAAAAAAATATGATTATTACACTTGTGTAATAATAATTAATGCACATGTGTAATAATAATTATTACACAGGTGTAATAATGATCAATGTAATACAATTTCAATATGTTTTTGATCATGATTACAACATAAGGTATTATTTATATCATTTTGATGGTTGGTGAATACAGACACAAAATATGTGTAAAAAAAACATAAAAACAGTATCATTACACAAGTGTAATAAAGATTATTACACAAGTGTAATAATATTCAGTGTTATACCATATTGATTTAAAATTCAGCCATATTTGTTATAATAACATATTGGATGGTTTAAAGGGATAAAAGCAGAGAGAGGTGCTGGGCTCAAAAGAAAGAAGATGTTGGCAAAAAAAACAAGGAAGATTCCTAAAATGCAGAAAGGAGCCAAAACAAAGAAAGCTTCTCATCCAGAGAAAAAAAGACATAAGGAAGCTGTTAAAAAGGGTGATGATTTGCCGGGATTGAGGACAAGATCAGCACCAACACAATTATATAAGGCGGTTGTGAAACTGTCAAAGAAACAACGCGAGTCTGTTAGAGAGATGGGATTGGGGAGGATGTTGAAGTTCAGAATGGATGGAATACCATCAAAGATTGCACACTTCGTGGTTGACAAATTCAACCCCGAAAGAATGGAAATTGATTTGGGAAATATTAAGTTGCTGATAGATGAAGAGAAGATTGAAACATTGTTTGGCCTGAAAGACGAAGGTACTATTCTCGAGGTGACAACAAAAAAGAAATTGGGGACAATTGCTAAAGCATGGAAATCACGATATGGAAAATCATACATAACACGTGCTGAAGTTGTAAGCAAGATGAGTGAGGATGCTGATACTCCCGGTGCATTCTTCAAAATAGACTTCATAGCATTGTTTTCGAGTGTTATGGCCGAGTCTGGAAGCAACGAGTACATGAAGCTCGATTTCGTGCCATCCATTATAGACGGAACAGATCTGAACAATATTAACTGGAATAAATATTGTTTGGATGCACTTAGAAGATGCAAGGATTCATGGGTGAGTGGTCACAAAGGACCAAGATTCACGGGACCTCTAGCACTATTAACGGTACGTTTTTTATACAATGTTTCCTTTAGATAATTCGCTCGTTTACAGGAACACTTAAAAAACATTTTTATAACAATATTTGTTTTAAACACATGTAGTTGGTATACGTGGATAGCATAACATGCCCGGGGATAAACGTTGAACGAAGCATGAGCCCTCTCAAGTTTTGGACATCAGAATCATTGAAGATAAGGGAGGATTATGAAATTGAAAATGGTGGGTTTGGTCTGGGAGAGTTGAGAGAAACATATGTTGACAATGAAGGAGACGCAAGCGATGAAGAAATGTCAAAAGGAAGGGAGGTGACTGAAAAAAAGCAAAAAGAGGTCAGAGAAAAAAGCAATTTGAAGGTAAAAATTCATTAAAAATTCAACCTTAAATACTTTCGGGTAATATAATAGATAGTTATATATTAGCAGGGATGTATAAAGTTTATGAAATCATGATTAGTGCACATGTGTAACAAAAAAAAAATTATTAGTGCACATGTGCACTAATAAAAATTAGTAACAAATACATATGCACAAATGTTTATGTAATTTTTTTTTGGAAAGTGTACATAATTTATGCATGCTATGATGATTGTATATTTGAAACATGCAATTGTTATATTAAAAGATATCATATAAATAATCTGTGCACATGTGTAATAATACAAATACTATAATTATCGTGACAATAACACACATCTTGTGTACACCAGGATCATATCGATGGTTTGGAAGAGTTGTTTGCCTTGATGCAACAACATAAAAAGGTAACAGAAGAGGCTTTACAGGATGCATGGTCGTTATTTCCAAACAACGACGAGCTGATGGTGTACATAGAACGGTACAAGTCGTTTTATAAAACAGTGGTGCAGTTTAGTCAAAAAGAGAAAGAAAATGAAGATGCCGGGGATACCAATGAAGATATGGAAACTGTAATAAGCAATTCCGCGGGAATCAAAAGCGTTAGTTGGATGAAACATGACAAATCGATGCCATCATTCGATTTTGGAATAGATTTGTCACAGAGCACACAGGATTCAGACAAGACAGAGACTGTTTCAAATAATGTTGTAAAAGACATAATGATGGTAATGTATACAGAGAACGTGGGAAAGACCGTGCAGGAAGAACACAAATCTAGTGAAGATACTAATAAAGAAATCGTTGAAGGTCCTGAAAGCACAAAGGTTGATGACACAAGTAGAGATGATAACAGTGGAGAAGCAGCGGTTGTGACATCGACAGTTGACAACAAGAATGGCAACGGGGGAGAATCAGATGAAAACGTGATATATGAAAGGAAACCAGTTGAGATCAACACCCCTATGAATGAGGAAGAACGTATGATGTGGCAGTATCTGATGTCATTTGTGGAGGATTTGAATAAGGGAACCCCAAAGGAAAAGCAGAAGGAAGAAGAAGAATCGAAGAAGATGACAAATGAAGAAAGAGAGGAAGAAGAGAAAAAGAAAATGGAGGAGAAAGAAAAAGCTGAGGTGGAAGCCGTATTCAAGTAAGTAACCTGTTATTTAAAAATTTGTGATAAATGCACATCACTACCATAACAGCAAAAAGTTGTGCAAAGGTGTCACGACATATGACAGTTTATATTACAGAGGTGGAATATTACACATGTGCACTAATTCAATAAAAAGCAAATTAAGTTGTATTATGTTTTCTTTTTGCAGTCAATTATAATATTATGTTGTTGTGTTGATGTTTTTTCTATTTTTTCTCAAATATGTAGTCAAGATTTTTTTGAGACTGCATCAGGGGTGCAAACAAAACCATTCCTTTTAGCAACTTTAGAACCAGGGAAAGAAGTATTTGCAGAGGTTGTAGACTGTTGGGCTGCAGTACAAAACATTGAAGAGAAGTGGACAACAAATAATGCACCAAAGCACCTATGTTGTTACACAACAACAGTGGTAATATATATATAAACTTTTTTACACAGTTTTAGTTTATATTATGTTACATATATATTTATATTACACATGTGTAATATATTTTTTTTTTGAATTCAAATTGTTGTTTCAGATCGAATGGATGTATAAAACCAACACCACAAAGAAACAAAGGTTGGAGAAGTTTGCAGGCAATCTGAAACATGTGCTGTCATGGAATAAAAAGCTGTTGGATCTAAAATCGTTCGACACGATTGTTATACCAATATTGGAGAATCAACATTTTTATTTGGTGTGTTTTGATCTGGACGCACCTGGAATAGCAGTGATCGACAACATGGATGAAGCTACAACGCCAATCATAATGAAAGATGCAAATGCATACCAAAAGAAAGGAACACCATTCAAAGTGGTAAGTTAACCATACGCATATACAATTTCTTAGGTAAAAAACAATTACGAGGTCAGAATGGGATATAATGTTTGTAGAATAAATGTTAATTATTACACTTATGTAATATATGCAATTCATGTATAAATGACCAATTATATTTTGCAGAAGGACATGGTATGCAGTTATTTGCGACATGTAAAGCACCCTAAGGCTGCTGTGATGGAATTGGCAACGCCAAGGAGGATGAATCTTAGCTGGGCAACAAAGAACAACTACACAGATTGTGGGTTGTTTGCAATGAGGCATATGGAAGTGTATAGAGGAAGAAAAAAGGAATTCGATTGCGGGTTTAGTGATGAAAATGAAAAACAAGAATCGCAAGTGAATAACCTCCGTATGAGGTACGCAACAAAGCTGTTGACCACGAAAGCAAACAAATACCGGGAATATGTAATGAAGGAAGCAGAGATCATGAACAAAAGGCTGACACAACATGCAGGAAAAAGCAAGAGAGGTAAAAACAGGGATGTGGAGTTTTTGAAAAGGCTGCAAAGCGAGTATGAAAAAGTTGAGAAAGATTTGGAAGTGTTAAGAAATGAAGCTGCAGGAAAGCATGGTGGGGGAGAAATCAGACCTGGAAAGCACGTGCGGTTTATCCTGCCGAATGATGGAAAATGATAAAGTATGGTTTGGTATTAACAAGCGTCACAGTGTCGTAGATTAATGTCTGCTAATATTGGATTATGTTCTAGTATATGCTGGTAGTAAACTTATTAAGTAGTTGTTAGTATAAACCATGTTTGCTGAACAAATGTAAAATTTTGACATTTAAGTGCACTTGTGCACTGGAATGTATGGATCGGTGGTAATGGTTTGTTGATCAAATATTGAGTTTTGGAAAAATATGATACAGGTAGATGAATATCTGATATATAGTATCTTTTTGAGCACCTGTGCACTGGTATGTATGTGATAAGAATATTTATACAGGTAGATGAGTTGTCTGATATATAGCATGTTTTAGTGCACTTGTGCACTGGTATGTATGTGTGTAATAGAACATGAATGTACACAGTAAAATAAAAAAATCATAACAGCATTAATGTAAACAATCATATATATGTATATATATATGAAAATAACACGCAAGACAATTGCATTATACGTCAAATTCGACTTAAGAAGGTGTAATGTATGACATAAAACCAAAAGGAACAACAGTACACACGTGTACTGTTGTGTTTAAGTTTATGAAAATAACATGTGCAGTTGTATAATGTTTTGTTGTAAAAGATGAAGAACATAATAGAAAGTACGATTATTACACAGGTGTAATAATGATTATTACACAAGTGTAATAATGATTATTACACAAGTGTAGTAATGATTATTACACAAGTATAATAATGATCAGTGTAATAATGATCAATGTATCCATGATTATTCATCAATCTCAAAAGTACCAAATATGACATACAAAGTTCAAACAAAAAAAAATAGGTAATGTGGTAATTACTAAAACTCAACAGATGTCAAATGTAAAAAATGAATCGAACACATATAGAAAATCAGAAAGATGGTGGGGTAGATGGAGATCCATCATCTGTTATCGGAGCACGCCTAGCAGCACGGAATGGTTGGCGTCGTGTAGCAGATGAATTTGGAGGCTCAACACATGGGACGTCTAACACTTGATCGGAATTAGGAAAAGCACCAGAAGAGCTACAAGCATTAGTAACAGCAGCAGAAGAGGAAGAAGCAGCAGCCAACTCAGCAGCACGTATAACTTTGTCATGATTTCGTGAATCATGACCATAAACGAGTTTATTGCATTTTTTGCAAAATCTCGGTCCCTTTTTATACGTCTCAACTGCTTTCTCGCCAGGACCGACCAACCGCTTATCGGTACCACAACCCTTGTTTCTAATTCCCTGGGTTGGAACAAAAGAAGAACTGCCAAACTCAGGTTGGCGCAAAATGTCACTAATAATTGCAGACGTCCTATCTTGTTCAGGGTTACGTGGCACTTCAAGGAAAATACGCCTTTTAATCTCTTTAAGTTCATTCGAAAAATTGGCAAGCTGTTCCGGCTGACGTCGTAAATGGTCTATGCATTGCGACACAGTATCAATAATCTCGTTTCTGAGTATTCCAGTCTCGCTGTTATCAACCGAATAACGGTTTGAAATAGCATATACTCTTGCCGGCAAAGCATTACGAGTCCAGCGGCGGTTAATGTATCGATCAGGAATTCGGTTGGTGTCATAGAACCTAAAAACATGATAAACATGCCGACACAGATACCCAATACGCGGAAACAGCAAACATGAGCACATTACACTCTGATCGGCAACATTGAATGAAACCTGTTACAAAGCAAAAAAAATGGTTGAGATCAGAAAACTATTCAGAAGTGTGTATTAAAGACAACTTTGGAATAATGCAGCATGTGTGCACTATTAAAAAAACATAATACAGTTAAAATTATGACAGGAAATTACAAAAACAGTAAGATTAGTGCACAGGTGTAATATTACAGAAAAAACAGTAGTATGACATAAGTACCTCATATTACAGAAAACTATTCATAAGTGTGTATTAAAGACAACTTTGGAATAATGCAGCATAGGTGCGCTATTACAAAACGTAATACAGTTAGAATGATGACAGGTACTTACAACACAGTAAGATTAGTGCACAGGTGTAATATTACAGAAAAAAACAGTAGTATGACATAAGTACCTCGTATCTGTTGACAGTTACAAAGTTCTTGTTGTTATGTGAAACAGTATATATCTTCGTATCGCCAACAGTGCGTGTATCACCAACAGGACAATAGAAAAGACTAAACTTAATTTCCTTCTGAACCTTTTTAAAAAGAGATGACGTATACACAGCAGCAGCATGTCTCTCTATTGGAAGTGGTGTATGTAATTCAGGAGTAGTGGTGTTGGTTTCGAACTCCATCTTTCGTTGGTTGTTACGTTGCCAATCAAGGGCGGTATCAAAACACAGAAGAAACTGTAATAACGTGTTAGATAAGCTAGAGTTGACCTTGAAATGCGCATTTGAGCTCTCAGATCTTGATGTGGTTTTCATCAAACAGCTCATGGGGACATCTCGAAAGAAAGCAGGAACCCATTCAGATCGAATTTCATAAATTTGAGATAGCCATTCATGATCAGTCAAATCATATTTTGCAAGAAGTTCATGCCATCTCTCTTCAAAAGTTTCTTTGTCAATATGCAGATTCCACACAAGTTTGTGTATAGATTTACGAAGGTCAGTGTTGGCTAGAATCTCACCAAGAATCTGTTTGAAAAGACAGGCAGTTATTATTACACATGTGCAGCAGATAAAAAAACAGAAAGTAATTAAGGATGTAACAATGTACCTTAGACGGAAGTTTCCTCATAATGTGCCACGCGCACAAATGATGAACAGATTCATTAAATACAGAAGTAACCGCTTCTTTCATTGACGAATCTTGATCGGTCAAAACTAATACAGGCTGCTTTAAATGTGCTTTAAGGAATGTACTAAGCAACCAGGTGTACGACTCAATGGTCTCATCAGATATCATTCCAGCACCAAACAACACACACTTGTTATGGTGGTCAACACCGGTGAAAGGCACAAATATCATCCTATATCTGAGGCAATAAAATCACAGGTGTTAATTATGATGAATATTAAATAATAACAAAATAAATACACAAAGAATAGTGCACATGGGTAACATAGTACACAGGTACTTAAAAAAACAGCAGGATTAGTGCACAGGTGTAATATTACACAAAATCATAAAATATGATAAACAAAGTATGATGTATCAAATAGATGATAAAGTTTATTTGAAGTACAATGCATTTAACAGAAACTTACACATTTGTTCTATAAGTCGCATCAAATGACAAAACATCTCCAAACACTTCGTAGTTGCATCTCGATACATCATCAGCCCAAAAAAACGATTTAAGTTCCGTACCAACTACTAGACATTCATAAAAGAAGTTGTGGAGGTTCTCAGTTCGGGCTTGTAGAGTGTCCATTACAAGTTTTGCATCTCGATTTCCAATAAAGAGACGTATGGATCGGGAAAAATTCTTGAAGTCAGTTGTAGAACCATGAACATTGTGGTGGCCACCCTTGAGAGATGACTGCACCCTGTGAGCAATATTAGGACCAAGTTTATTTAGGCTCATCTGATGAATAAACTGCTGGGTGCTAAAGTCAAGTTTACGACGCCTCTTGGTGAAATCCATGAAGTCAGGACCAATAAGCTCATGGTTGTGAGCCTCACGAAACACATATAGCACAAACTGTCGAGTCTCAACATCAAACTTCACCCGAATACATGCATCACAATCAGTTAAGGACGAACGAACAGTCTTCGTAGTGGACAGTGAACTCTTGTCCGAAGAATCAATCGTCTTCTGTTTTGGTTTTCCAGCACGATTGCACAAAATGTAACGGTGTTTTGTAACATCTCCAGAATGCTTATGTGTGCCTAATCTCGTTGAAAAGCCAGCTTTCGCAGCATATGTTTCATACATATCACTAACAGCCTCCCATGAATCATATACAGAGTATAGGACAGGAACAAACGTAGGGTCAACATCTGGCTTCCAGAATATAGTCCCATCGGGTGACGAATAAACCCTACTAGTCGCACCACCTTTAACAAAAAAAAAAAAAAAAAAAAAAAACCATAAAGAAACAAAGATCAGAATGATAATGAAGTCAGAAACATAAATATTACATTATTATATTGTTTGTAAGACATGTAAGTTGTAAGAGAAAGCATTGTTTATCATAAGGTTTTGGAAATTACACACGTGTAATAAAACCACAATGTATAAGAGATACATATTATATATAAAGGAATTCATAATTGTATATGTTTGGACAAAGGTCAAGCATATCAAAATATGTGAAACATAATTACAGCAATGACATTATAACACGTATATGAATTTGTTACGAAAGGTTGCTATGGAAAACTTAACAAAGGTAAATGGTGAACATTTAGTGCACCAATGGCTTATTGCACAAAATTATATTACAAATAGTTTATAAAATGCTTAGTATACAGTTCAAATGATAAAAGGTACTCAAAACCAGAAAGATTATAGCACAGGTGTAATATTGCAGAACATTAAGAAAGGTACATAGTAAATATTTAGAGCACCAATGCCTAATTGAACAAAATTATATTAAAAACAGTATATAATATGTTTAGTATACAGTTCAAACGATAAAAGGTACATAACCAGAAAGATTAGTGCACATGTGTAATATTGCAGAAAAACATAAAATATGCTAATACGACATACCACGTTCTTCTACACGAAGGAAACTAAGAACAGGCTCATTATCAGGAATATTAGGATTGCCAGATGAAGACGATGAAGGTATGAAAGTAGCAGAAGAACTGGTTTCATCAGAACGTTCGATCAATTGATGAGAATCAATATGATCAATGTCGAAATCGGAATTAGCATCAACAAAGGTCTCGGACCGATCCGGAGCAGAATCGAACGGCAAATCGGCAACAGCATTATCATCCATGGGATCGATTGAAAGCTTGAAAGCTGATAGAAAAATTAAAACAAAATTAGGTTAGAAATTGAAGAAGAAAGGATGATTTGTGATACAAATTAGGTCAGAAAATTACAAAATCCGGTTGTTTAACAGCGATTCCGATGAAATCGACCTTGGTGAGATGTGCGCAGGAGGAGAAGGATGTTCGTGGACTCTGTGCGCAGGAGGAGATGGTTTTAACGATTAATTGAAATCGTTAATAAATCAGACAGCGGCGGCTATATATTATAATTTTAGTGAACTGACCAAAATGCCCTTTATTAAAAGAGTTTTTAGGTTTTTACAAAAAAACATAGTTTTTATATGATCCTCTCCCTATATATATATATATATATATATATATATATATATATATATATATAGATATATATATATATCTTAACCAATTTAATTATCACATAATTAAATTTTATCCACAACAAATTAATTATCTCATAATTAATTTCATCTAAGCTTTATAAATAAAACATCCACCACATTTATTATTAATCGTGAATATGTTAATTAAATTAACATTCTTGTTTGTTGCCCAAAGTGTAATCCTTTTGTATCCGACCTTGATAGTTACGTTAATATTATCCGACGATCGGACATTATAATCCAACATATTTGGGACAAAATGTCTGATTGCAACAACCCTTTAGCCACGTTTTCTCTAATAGATGTGACTAACACAGTATTATATGTGATTATATACTACCAACGACCACACTAAAAAAACACATGTGACCGTTAACCCTTGAGCCACACTTATTAGGAAGAAATGTTTGATTACAACAATAGATATTGGTACCCTTTAGCCACGCTTCTAGGTGACTCCATCCACTAATATTTTAACATGGCCGTATGATACATACGATGACGGGACCTTTGGTCACGTTTGAGCTGGAAAAAAACGTGGCCAAACACCTACAACCACTTTTTTTGGGTGTTTTGTAACGAGTCGTTCTCTTGTAACAACTCGTTACAGAGCAATTCGGTCGCTCTCTGATTGTATTTATGTGATAAATATAATTCTGGAGGGTGGTTATTGTAATTATGGACGAACTTGGAAAACAAGTCAAGTTATATCTATAAATATGACATAACCTAAAACCTTAATTCTGGTTAGATAAGTTGGAGACTTAGAGAACACACAAGAGAGAGAGGAGGCAACTCAGCAGCTGCCACCTCCCTCCCTACGTCCAACCGAAGCCAGCCACCAAGCTAGCGCCACTGACATGTGCAGTTGCTGTCACTGCCGATTTCCGATGGATCCGTGAGTTCGTCTTGTCTTCCCGTTTCTCCAAGAAATGTATAATCGTTATCAACTTTCATTTTTGTATCTAGTTTTGGTTGTAAGAGTTACATACCGAAACCCTAACCGTTATTATTTGGTTTTCTCGCGGAACCGTTTGTTGAACCATCGTGTTTGAATTGGTTTTCTCACGGCTAGTAAAATCTGTCTATATGGTTATCTGGATCTCTGGTGGGATCGATTGTGAATCGACCTCGTGTACACGCTTCCGCCTATTACTTTTCTGACAAGTCGAAATCAAATTTTAAAATCCGTAAACGAAAATACCAATAGCCTTCGACCCAGTGAGTATCCCATGTTTGTGTTAGAGCATATTCCTATGCTATAGAGTATCTCGTGTATTGTATCTAAGTGAGCATGTCATTGTGAGTCTTAGCGTCAACATACCAAGGCAACATACCATTGGTATGCTCCATGGTCCGCCGTACCAATTGGTCTGCTAGTTGGTACACCAGTTAGTATGTGGATACTATAAATAGTTCGTGTTAGAATGGGAGCTAATTACTCTGAGTCATTCTACACCTTTTCTGTGTGTGTTCTAGAAGGAGAAACCAAAGAGCTTTTTATTGCAATCTTCAAGTGATTCAATACGAAACTCTTATTTACATTCGTCTTCACTAGATTGATTGAAACATGCAGTAGTAAGATCTTTCCGTGTACTTACAAGTGGTATCAAAGCAATCCAGGTTGTTGTAGTGCTTTGTTTTGATCAATTTTCAGATTTCTTGTTGGGTTTTCTTGGTTTTTCATCAATTTTTCTCAATTCTGAGTGTTTCTGGTGCTAAAACTGTTTTCTGAACGTTGTTTTCTTTGCTTACTGTTCCAAATTTCAATCTAAATTGTGAAAATTCACAAAAAACAGTCGAATCTGTGTTGGTACGCCCAATGAATTCGATGGTGCGCCGGATGATCCTTTGGTACACTCCTTGGTACGCTAGGCAATCTTTATAGATTTCTGGTACGCTGAGTGTTGGTACGGAAGACAATCTTCAACGGTGGTACGCGACGGTTACTTGTTGGTACGCAGGTAGTTACGCCGTACCAAGGTGGTACGCTGACAATTCTGGTACGCTGGTTTTCTTGGTCCGTTTCTTGGTCCGCTGAGTTAACTGGTACGCTACAGATAGTTGGTACGTTGCTGGTACGGTGAAGATTTTTGGTACGGAGATCGATCGTTTGGTACGCTGGCAGAATAGTAGTGTTCACTAAAACTGACGTAACTTGAGTTCCGTTAAGAGTTACGGGAGCTAATAGCAAACAAAACGACCGTCTCGACGAGATCTATACTTTTACTGGCCAAATGGCCAGTGCCCTTCGTTTTGACCCCAAAATCCGTTTCTAAGACCTCCGTTTTTGCATCCGAAGTTTTCAATACCGAAAAGCTTATCACAAGTTGTCTGACTTTCATGCATTCGCGGCTATGCAAAACACGATACAAGCTATGCTTAACTTTGATAACGAAATTGGAACAAGCCAGAAAGTTCCCAAGTTGTTGAAATTGGAATATTATCACAATTGGAAGCAAAGATTTTCTGCTTACATTAGCACGAATATCGATTTATGGATTCCAATTCGGAAGCTTTACATGTATCTAACTGATCCAGGAGATTATAAAGAAATTCATAACTTTGATGCTGCTGAAAGAAAAAAGTTATGAACTTGAATAAAAAGTGTATGGTTATCTTACGATGGCTTTACCTACTGAATTGTTGCATCAGTTTAGTTCTTGCAAAAAGTCAAAACAATTATGGGATGCTTTGTCTGCGAGATGTGAAGGAAATGACCAATACAAAAAGAGTAGACGAAATGTACTTAATAAATAATTTGAAAATTTTCAACATTATAAGAAAGAAAACATCACTGCTCTTGTATCTAGATTTTCACATCTAATCAGTGAAATGAAAGTGGTTAACATTGAGAAGACCGAGGAGGAATTGAAAGAGAAACTGATGGAAGCCTTACCAGAAAATTGGGAGAATTATGTGTTGTTGCTTACTCATGACTAAGAGTATTCAACCTTATCAGTTCATGATTTAACAAGAAAGCTTCATGCGAGAGAAATGGAAATTATGACTTCACATAAATCAACTGCTTAACTACAATATCCTGAGTTGTATCATGGTTAAAATTCTGCAAGTATCAATGCCAAATCTAAATCATTTGGTTTTGATCCATCAAATCCAGCTCCAACAGCATTTGTTGCTAGCAATGGACCAGGAAATTCTGAAGATTCATCAAGAGGGTGTAATTTCACTATTCCAAATCATTCAAGTTAGACTTCATTTTCTGCAAAAACACCTGATGAACATTTGGCATTGATTTCAGCTCTATTATCTTCATACTATGGGTTGTTGAATGGTGGTTTGCCAACAGCTAATCTGATTAAAGAAGATTTTGATCAGATAGATCCTAGATAATCTTGAACAAATGAATATCAATTGGCAACTTGCTATGCTAGCCCAAAGAGCTAAACGGTTCAGGAAGAAAACATGATTCAAAAGTTTAAATCCAGATGGTAAAGTTGGATTAGACAAATCAAAGATAAAATGTTTCAAATGTTTCAATTTTAGACATTTTGCTTGTGAATGTTCAAACTCAAACGCTTCTTCATCAAAGTCTCCAACAAATAATTCAGATTCAAAGGCATTAGTCTCACAATCTAATCAAGGATATGACTGGTCAGACGATATTAAACACTTTGAAAGTCCTATTGCTTTGACCGCAATTTGTAACAATCCTGCAGGTTCATTTAATGATGACTTAGCTGAAATGCAACATGCATTTATGGTTCACATTGATCAGAGTGATTATGAATTCGAAACAAGTGGATTTGAAACAAGTGGATCTAAAACTAGTGGTTATGAATCAGTTTGTGAATTTTGTTCACAAAAGGATAAAAGAATTCAAAGTTTGGTAAAGGAGAATGAGTTGTTGATTGCTGATTGTGAAAGGAAGATAGAAGAATTGGGTGATGAACAGAAAAGGTTGAAAAGTTTAATTCAAGATTTGTCATCTCAAAAAGAGAAGTTTTCAAAGTTTCAAGCAGTAGTTGTTAAGAAAGAGTTAAAGTTTCAATGTGTAGAAAAAGGTCTTGAACAAAAAGTCACAGAATTATCTGAAGAAAAGGCTGAATTAGTCAAAGAAGTTGAAAAATGGAAGGCAGAGGCTGAGGATGCTGCAAATGATGTCGATAATTTGTTTAAAAATTCCAAAGTCAAGCTTGATATGCTCAACAAGTCTTCTGATGGACATGTTGCAAAAATTGAGGCATATCAGATTGATATGGAAAAGCTGCTAGACGAGAAGAGGGAGTTGGTAAGAGTGAACAAATTGCAAAATGCAAATTTGGATATTCAGAAACGGAATGAAGATAAGTTGAAGAAAGAGTTGTTTGCGGAACTTGATAATTTGAGATTGTAAAAGTATGAAACTAACAAGGTGGCTAAGAGGTTAATAGCTACAGAAAAAGAATTGGCTGAAGCTCAAAAAAAGATTTCTGAATTGAAGATTGAAGTAATTGATTCAAAGCGTCTTCTAAACAATGTTACTTAACTCACAATCTTTTACAAGTTTCTTGGCTAAAGATGAAAATTTTGAGAAAATGTTTAACAAAACAGTTTCACCATCGGGTAGTCAAAAATAAGGTGTTAATGAGCTGAAGGACAAAGTAGAAACTGGTGATTATTCTAAGTTTGTTGATTACAAAACAGATGAAGAAAAGAATGACAAGAAGAAAGCAATAACTGCTGAAAGTTCTAAAGTTCAAACGGTTGTGTCTGGTTCTTCATCCACTGAAGCAGAGAAATCAACTAGTTCAACTAAGAAGATTATGTCACACCCTCATCATCCACCTGCGGAGTATAACCGCGAGGCGTGTGACAAACCAGAACCTGAGTCATTAGTCATACCAAACCATGCAAAGACAGTTTTTAAAGTAACATACAGAAACGTAAATAAAGATAAGTAAATACGTTGCGCAAAACACGCGCCCAAAACTTTAATAAGAAATAAATAACCCAAAATGTTTTAAACCGGATTTCAGACCCGGATGAAATGCATGAGTCCTAACGTGCTCCGTAACTAGATACCTGAGAAAACAACTAATTTGATTAAAGAATATTTTGATCAAACATTCAAACATGTACTTATATATTAAACCTGTGAACTCACCAACCATTGTGTTGACACGTTTTAGCATGTTTTCTCAGGTATCTAGTTACGGAGCACATTAGGACTCATGCATCTCATCTGGGTCTAAAATCCGGTTTAAAACATTTTGGGTTATTTATTTCTTATTAAAGTTTTGGGCGTTTGTGTTTTGCGCAACGTATTTGTTGAGGGTGTATTTTCAGGATGCTCGCAGGAAGCTCACACAGTGCAGAAATCCTATTAACGTCTGGGAATCCCATTCATCCAGGTATCATGATTTATATATTTTTAACTAACCCTCATATTTGCCACGTGTTTATTTGACCAGGTTTCGACGAAGTCATCAACTACCTCCGAAACTTACGCCCCAGCTAAAGAAGACCGTGGACCAAGTGAACGAAGAGGCCCTTAACGGTCGAATTAGTTGGATAATAGGATCCCGGGAATCCTGGAAAGTTTGTTACCATTGTATTTGTTATATAAATCGAGGATTCGATCAATAGGAACACACACAACTCCTTCACACTTTAGCTCTGATAGCATACAATCTCTGTAACACTTAGCTTGATCGATCAAACCTCCAAAACACTTGTAATTTTCAGTTTCCTATCAATAAAATTGTGAGGAAGCACGCTCTTCAGGCCGGCTCCCGAGGTTTTTTTGCTAGGATTCCTAGAGGCAACTCGAAGGATCCTGGATTTTTCCCTCGTTACATCCTTGTGTTCAGCTTTACATTTCAAGCATATTGACAAGCACACTACCTCACATTCTAAGTTTGGAATACGAGATTCCTTTGTGAATTTTTGACCAATCAAGCAGTGATGAAGGAGATCGAGTAGCTTAAGAAGTCTAAGAAACCTGTGGAGGAACAAAGTCCTCTGTTTCCCAGGCATCTTGACTTCAATGCTTCAGGATCCTCAGATCCGTCTCGCTACAATTACAAATCAGCATCAGGCTTTACTACAGCCCCTACAATGACTTCTCAGGCCGCTGGATATGCAGAGAGTACTGCTGGATTCTCAGGAGCTGTCCCACCAGAATCCTCACAGTCACACGCTACAAGGGTCCTTGGATTCCACCACTCTTGGGAACCTCAGCTTCGCCATCTCAAGGATATCCTTTTTCTGCTGCAAACCCAAGCCAGAATCCCCAAGGACATCAATACTCTAACCCTTCTGTCTCTGTAGGAATCTTCAAGACCAGCTCCTCATAAGTGCATGATGGTGACGTCATCCCCATGCAAACAGCAGCCACTACAGAGCCAAGCATCCCAGCGGGCTATGGATATAGTCCCAGGATTCCAGTCCAGAATCCTGGCCCAGGTAATATGTCCAATTCAATTCCTATCGTTTCTAACCAGGGTGCTCCTCATGATGCAGGTATTCATCCAAGTATTGCTAGGGAGCTCCAGAAGTTGAAAGAGATGATATCGAATGTTCCAGGGATCCTGAAACATATTCCTGAAGTTCCTTTGGAAAGCCACAAGATCTCTAGATTTACTTGGCCAATATCCCAAGTGGAGATCCCGAAGCGTTTCCAGACTCCAAGCATGAAGCTTTATGATGGAATCACAGATCCTGAGGAACACGTGGCACATTACCGGGAGCGTATGGAGATCAATCCCATTTCGACAGAAATCAAAGAAGACTGTCTGTGCAAAGGCTTTGGATCAACCTTAACAGGACCAGCCATGAAATGGCTACTGAGCATTCCTCCTAACACTATTACATCATTTTCTCATTTAGTTAACTTGTTTAACAATCAATTTTCTTGCAGCAGGACCTTTGAGAAGCTCACAGGTGACCTGTACCGAATAATTCAGAAGCCAGGTGAGCCTCTCAGGGAATACATTGCCAGATTTGGACGAGAATCTCTTGAGATTCCTAATCTGGATATGGCAGCAGCCGTGGAAGCCTTTAAAATGGGGCTCTCCAAAGATTCACGTTTTTATGATGACCTTGTCATAGCTCCTTGCAGGAACCTTGACGAAGTACGCAGTAGAGCCTTGAGATTTATCTGTTTGGAAGATGACAAGAGGATCCACCAATGATTGGAGGTTCCTAAATACGATCCCAACAGCAAGAAGGCGGAATCCCCCGGGAAGCCGTATAGATCTCGTCCATACTCCAAACCGGAAAATCACAAAGTCAATGCCGTTGACCAAGACGATGATGATGAGGAGTATCCTAAGGTATCTGAATACTGTTTTTCCGTTGATATTGGTGGTTTGATGTGTGCTATGAAGGATTTAGGTGAAAAAGCAAGATGGCCCAGGAAGGATACCAAGCAAGTGTTGGGTTATATAACTATTATCAAAACACGAGTACGCAGCGGAAAGAAACCTATGAATTAATCTAACTGACCGGTTTTAGAACGTGTACCTTTTTAGCTCGGAAAGACTTGATGTCTTGGAGGATTTGATACAAATCCCTCTACGATCGCACACACGACACACCAATGCTATGTGCTAGCAACCGATCACGAACTCCTCTTGATGTAGGCTTGGTCGAACCACACAAGAATCGAAACCCCCTTGGGTTTTCTTGTTGCCGAATTCGAGAGAGTAGAGTGAGAGAATTAGGGTTTGCACCTTTATCAGATAAATGCAACTAGCACCTAAACCTTAAACTGAAAGGGTCTATTTATAGGTTTATATGAACTTCATAAGCAAGGTAGGGCTTGGGATAGGCATAACCGAATTTTGGCCTTAAGGCTTATCCCAAAGCCTTTCCCTAATTGTAATCCAATTACAACTCTCTCTAATTACAACTAACACCCCTGTTAACAATTAACTGTCAGTTTTTAACAAAACCTCGTTAAATGTTCGTGATAAATATTAATAAACCATTAATTAATATTAATACATTTGGTGTCGAGACGTGTGACCCCGTAGGCTTAAATAATATCCGGACATACGCTTACTATTACATGATCATATCCCTACAGCTCCCAGTTGAGCTTGCAATAGTAGAAGTAATAACATTGGTTAGCGTCTAGCAACACGCCAATGCTCCCAGAAATATTTAAGTACAGTTTCTCAAAGTGTATTTAAATGGTACAGTCATTTACCATCCCTTTGTTCCCGATACCGTGTTAAATATGAATATGGATCAAGTCATTTCATACTTTAACGATTCTGTTTCTCATTCTCACAACTAACTTAGGATTACCAAATTGCAAATCGAGACATCTCTAGATTCCATTTGGGCACGGCCATGCAAACATCTTAATTAGTCCAATGAGGGGCCCAGTGGTATCTGCTTCAGCACAAAGCTGAAGGAACAAATCCTCTTGACTACACGTGTCAAGTCACATACTTCACTACACTTACTGAAAATAGCCCTTTTGTACTACCTTATTCAGGATAGTTAGACCTATATCAAGTAGGTGCAATCCATACATGCATGACCTGCTTGTATCTCAAGTCTAAGGATAAGTAAAGCAACCATTTACAAATTTCACTCAATGACGCCGATCCATAAAGTGACAATTCGTTAGTGGGTCAGTCCAGTATGCATCCAATGAATACCATGTGAGTTTGGTGGGACCATCCTAACCAATCACTCAGATTTTGTCTTAGTTTAACTATATTCCCATATAGTTAATCGACAATGGACAATTTAGAATACTTGACAAGTACTCAAGGATTAAACATGCAAATATAGGACACAATTTACTATTAAATGAAATCAAACATATCAAGTACTTTATTTCATTATGCAAATAGAAATTGTTTAACATCCTTTATCCAAATACCGAACATCAGACATACATGATTTAACTAGCTACTTTAAGTCCCATGCCCTCGGCATGCCTTTCAAGCTTCGGCCTCGACAAAGCTTTCGTGAAAGGATCAGCTAAGTTAATATCTGTGTGAACTTTGAGTAATTTGATTTCACCTAGTTCGATCTGCTCACGAACATAGTGATATCTCCTGGCATAGTGTCTGGCGCCCTTCTGAACTCCAGGTTCTTTGGCGATGATCAATGCACCCGAGTTATCGCAGTACATGTCGATCGGCAAGTTACTCGTGGGGACAATGTCAAGCCCACTAATAAACTTCCTTATCCAGACAGCCTCCATTGCAGCTTCCGAAGCAGCAATGTACTCAGACTCTGTTGCAGACATAGCAACTGTGGTTTGTTTCTTGCTTTTCCAATCCACAGCGCCTCCATTCATAACGAAGACGTACCCAGACTGAGACTTCGTGTCATCTCTATCAGTCTGAAATCCAACATCACAGTATCCGGTCACTTTGAGCTCTTGATCTGGATTTCCCCCATATACCAAAAACAAGTCTCTAGTAGCCCGTAGGTACTTGAGAATGGTCTTAACAGCAGTCCAGTGACTTTCACCTGGATTCTGTTGATAACGGCTAACGATATTCTGCGCGAACGCTATATCAGGTCTAGTGCATCTCACCGCATACATTATAGAGCCTACAGCCGAAGCATAAGGGACTCTTTGCATACGCTTCACCTCATCAGGTGTAGAAGCACCTTGTTTCACCGACAGACAAAGTCCTTCCTGCATTGGTACTATACCACACTTGGAATTCTCCATCTTGAATCGCTTCAAGATCTTATCAATATAAGCACTTTGACTTAGTCCAATCAACCGCTTAGTTCTATCTCTATAGATCTTGATTCCAAGAATGAATGCTGCTTCTCCCAAGTCTTTCATGGCAAAACACTTTCCAAGGTGGGATTTTACATCTTGCAACATTGGAATGTGTTTTCCTATTATCAATATGTCATCTACATATAAGACAAGGAAAGTAACATTACTCCCACTAGCTTTGCGATATACACATAGCTCATCGGGATTCTGAACGAAACCAAACTTTTTGATTTCTTCATCAAACCGTTTATTCCAACTCCTCGATGCTTGCTTTAGTCCATAAATGGACCTTTGAAGCTTGCATACTTGGTTGGGATGTTTTGGATCAATGAACCCTTCAGGTTGATCCATATAGACTTCTTCCTTCAAGTAACCATTTAAGAAGGCAGTCTTAACATCCATTTGCCATATCTCAAAGTCATAGTACGCTGCTATGGCTAAGAGAATCCTAATAGCTCTAATGTCTGCTACTGGTGAAAAGGTCTCATCATAGTCAACGCCAAAACGTTGAGTATAACCTTTCACCACGAGACGAGCTTTATAGGTGTGTACATTTCCATCCATGTCGGTCTTCTTCTTGAAGAGCCATTTACTCCCAACGGTTCTTGCGTTAGGAGGAAGATCAACCAGGGTCCAAACGTGGTTATCTTGCATGGATTTTATTTCCACATTCGCAGCTTTAAGCCATTTGTCAGATTCCGGATCTGATAATGCAGCTTTGAAGTTCGGAGGCTCATTGAGATCTCCTGATACGTTATCCTCGGATTCGACTAGACCAATCCATCTATCCGGATTACGTACGACCCTTTCGGATCTACGAAGTGGAATCGCAACATCATCGACTTGAGGTTCATCAGTTTGAACATTTCCCCCCCCCCCAAGTTGATGATTGCTAGTTGTTTCAGAAGGTGACACATCTTCTAGTAGTTCTACAATTCTCCCACTGTTCTCTTGAGCTATAAAATTCTTTTCAAAGAATTCAGCATATCGAGCAACACGAACAATGTTTCGGAGGGATTATAGAAGTAGTAACCCATTGTTTCCTTTGGGTATCCCACGAAGATGCACTTAGTAGTCCTGGGTTGTAGTTTGTCAGGCGTATCATGCTTCACAAGTGCCTCACATCCCCAGACTCTTAAGTAAGACAACACAGGGACTTCTCCATGCCATAATTGATATGTTGTCTTTTCACCTTCTTGGTTGGAACCATATTTAGAACGCGTACAGCGGTTTCTAGAGCAAAATCCCAAAATGATATTGGGAGAGTTGTAAGGTTCATCATCGACCTCACCATCTCTAGTAAGGTTCGATTTCTCCTCTCAGACACTCCATTATGCTGAGGAGTATAAGGAAGAGTAAGCTGTTGGACAATTCCACACGCTTTAAGATAATCCTTAAACTCTTGGCTTAAGTATTCTCCACCACGATCCGATCGAAGGATCTTGATGGTCTTTCCGAGTTGATTTTCAACTTCGTTCTTGAACTCTTTGAATGTTTCAAATACCTCATGTTTATGTTTAAGCAAGTAAACATAACCATAACGGCTGAAATCATCCGTGAAAGTTACGAAGTAGTTAGCACCTTTTCTTGACACATGCCTAAATGGGCCACAAACATCAGTATGAATGAGTCCAAGTAGGTCTTTGGCCCTTTGCGGCTTGTTCGGAAAGGGTTTTCTTGTCATCTTTCCTAAGATACAGGAAACGCATTTTTCAAATGATTCATCATTTGATTGTAAGATCCCTTCACGTTGAAGTCTTTCAATGCGGTTTTTGCCAACATGGGCAAGACGACAGTGCCAAAGATAGGTAGAGTCCAAACTAGTTTTGGCTCGTTTGCTAACATTGAACATTGAATTATTTGAAACACAACCACGCATATCAATTTCATAAATGCCATCACAAGGAATAGCATCAAAATAATGAACATTATTTTTAGAAACTGAAATACCGATATTATTAAACGTGTTAATAAATCCTTGGTTTTTCAACAAAGAAACTGAAATAACACCTCTAGTGATAGAAGGTGCATAATGACAATTTTCTAATACAATAAATAACCCAGAAGGCAGAATTAAATGAAATTCTCCTATAGCTTCCACAGCTGCTGGCAAACCATTTCCAACGAGCAGCTGCAAAGCTCCAGGCTTCAGTTTTCTCCTTTTTCTAAGACCCTGTAACGAATTACAGATGTGAGTTCCACAGCCGGTGTCATACACCCATGAATCACTCTTAGAAAAGGAAAATAATTCAATTGTGAAGATACCTGAAGTACTAGTCCCACTAGTATTCTTTCTCTTCTTCATCAACTCAGCTAGATAGGTAGGACAGTTCCTCTTCCAGTGTCCAACTTCACCACAATGGTGACAGATCTGGTCTTTAGCCGGATGCTCTTTTGAGGCCGGAGGGGTTTGCTTGGTTTTAGGAACAAGCGCAACTGCCTTGCCTTTTCCCTTACGATCATTCTTGCCCTTCGCCTTTTGCGGTCTTTTAGCCTTTTGGATCCTTCCCCCCTTGATCATAAGAACTTGGGGTGTTTCAGTGGCCTTTTTAGGAATCGTTTTTTCATACTCGACAAGCATAGCATGAAGCTCAGGTATAGTCTTAGTCATGCTATGCATGTTGTAGTTGTGCACAAAACCCTCAAAATCCTTCGTAAGCGATTTGAGGATCATGCCAACTGCAACAGCACGATTATACCCATAATTGAGCGATTCCAATTTGTCAAAGTAGCTCTTCATCTTGAGCACATGACTACTGACCAATTTACCAGTTTCAAGCTTTAAGTCTTGGAGTTCCACAACTAGGTCGAACAATTCGACACCAGCTTGTTTTTCATACATCTTTTTCAGCTCTTTGATCATATCACAAGGTGTATGAAATTCGTATTGCTTCTGAAGATTGGGAGTCATACTCGAGATCATCATGCAAGCAACCTCAGCGTATCTGCTATACTCTGCGTTATAGAACGCTTTCTCTTGCTCAGAAGCATCAGCAGCTGGCTCGGTCGGCCAATGATGTTCAAGGACATCGGTCCTCCGTTCAACTCTAAGGACAATCCTCAGTTGACGGTACCCGTCATTGAAGTTAGATCCATTCAGCTTTTCTCTTTCAAACATTTGACGAAAAGCATGACCATTATTGTTTTGAGGAGGGTTTGTTGCCATCTACAAAACAGATTAAGTTCAAAAATAAGTATTTTCGATAATCTTTTCCTTAATAAATTTAATTACCCATTGTTTAAACATTTTAAACAATTAAGTTTATTAAGGCTAGGATCCAATTGACATGACATCATTTCATCAGTTGATCTGCTAGAAATGATGCATTCAAAAGGTAAGTGACGATCAATAATTGTACTCCAAGCACAATTCCTAGATTTTATGGGACCTACAACTTGCACCAAGTGATTTGTAGTCATGTTTCATCCCATATTTTGCCACGGGCTAAGGGTCTCACCGCCTAGCTCGCTTTAAGTCGTCCAGCTAAGAACGTACAAATTGTCCACCATTGTGTACCAATGAGTGGGAATTTGCCATGTAAATGCCATTTTACCATTGTGTACCAATGAGTAAGATGACATCCACAAGTGTCCTTTACAAGGTGGATGGCAAAGACTTAAGTTTGGTTTGGGTCAAAGCAATTTTGATGCATGATCAAAAAAGTTATGTGTGAAGATTCATGCATATCTTCACTACATAATGTGTTTATAAAATTCTTAGTTTGTCTTCCAAATCAAAAGAGCTCGGTAGCTCCATTTGCAACACACAAAGAAGAGTAGGGGTGAGGTTTGCAACTTTTGCAATTAAAAACCTACCACTTTAGGGAAGCAGAGCGACCCGACTTATACCTCTCTTAGAGTGTGTTCAAATGGGTGAGCCGGTGTTTCTTTTGTCTTTTAGGACACAAATTTTATTTTATAAACAAAATCATATTTCTATAGTTCATTTAGCAAATTTCGATTTTCATAAAACAAATTTGCATTTAAAACCTTTTATTATGTCACAATTATCAAATAATCACATAATCTTAGGGTTTCTAATTATCTAACATAATTTTAATTTTAATCCTCTTTGATATAAGTAATAACCATGAACGATTTGCATGAAACATCATGGTTTTTAGTTCCTTTTAACATTTAAAATAAAGGTACAACATGTTGATTATCAAATAACATAAACTTGGGTTCTTAATTTTAGATCACAAAAATCAAATTTTAGACCTAAAATAAGGGTTTCCGATTCGGCTAGAGGTTTTCGATCCAATCTATAGTTTTCGATCGGAAAACAGGGTTTCCGATGGAGAACATCACTTTTCGATAAGGGTTTCCGATCGGAAAGGGTTTACTATCTATAATAGGTTTCCGATCGGAAAAAGGGTTTACGATCGGAACACGGGTTTCCGATCCACCATAGGTTTCCGATCGAAAAACAAGGGTTTTCGATCGGGACAAGGGTTTCCGATCGGAAAACGAGGGTTTCCGATCGGGTCGAGAAGGGTTTCCGATCGGGTCGAGAAGCGGTTTCCGATCGGAAAACAAGGGTTTCCGATCGGGTCGAGAAGCGCTTTTCGATCAGGGACTTTTCGATCGGGTCGAAAAGTCGTTTTTCATCGAATTTTTTCGTTTTTACCAATTTGCGATACTTTTTCCAATTGTAAAACACGATTTTTAAATGGATCGAAAAGCTAGAATCGTATTTTCGGTTACCCCCTTCCAAGTTTTACTCCCGGTAATTAATTAAAATCATAGGTGGCTCGTGATACCACTGTTGGGTTATATAACTATTATCAAAACACGAGTACGCAGCGGAAAGAAACCTATGTATTAATCTAACTAACCGGTTTTAGAACGTGTACCTTTTTAGCTCGGCAAGACTTGATCTCTTGGAGGATTTGATACAAATCCCTCTACGATCGCACACACGACACACCAATGCTATGTGCTAGCAACCGATCACGAACTCCTCTTGATGTAGGCTTGGTCGAACCACACAAGAATCAAAACCCCCTTGGGTTTTCTTGTTGCCGAATTCGAGAGAGTAGAGAGAGAGAATTAGGGTTTGCACCTTTATCAGATAAATGCAACCAGCACCTAAACCTTAAACTGAAAGGGTCTATTTATAGGTTTAGATGAACTTGATAAGCAAGGTAGGGCTTGGGATAGGCATAAACGAATTTCGGCCTTAAGGCTTATCCCAAAGCCTTTCCCTAATTGTAATCCAATTACAACTCTCTCTAATTACAACTAACACCCCTGTTAACAATTAACTGTCAGTTTTTAACAAAACCTCGTTAAATGTTCGTGATAAATATTAATAAACCATTAATTAATATTAATACATTTGGTGTCGAGACGTGTGACCCCGTAGGCTTAAATAATATCCGGACATACGCTTACTATTACATGATCATATCCCTACAGCAAGGATCCTGGAAAGACAAGACCAAGTGGTGTGCCTTCCATGAAGATTTTGGCCACCTAACAGACGAATGTATAGCAGTCCGAAAGGAAATCAGCTATCTACTCAGCAAGGGGCATCTTAAAGAATTGATAGGCAGAAAGAAGGTCAAGACTCAGGAAGCCGACAAGGTGCCTTAGAGAGTAGCTTCTCCAACACAGGATGCCCAGATAATCAACTTCATCTCAGGAGGCTCAGACATCTGCGGCACTTCGTATTCCTCAGCCAAGAAGCATGCTAAGGAGTCCAAATCTGAACAGGGTGACAGACCTGTCCGGACGTCCACCTTAACTCAGGACAAACTTATATCTTTTGATGAGAGTGACCGTTCTCATGTTCAAGATCCTCATCATGATAGTCTTGTGGTTACTTTGTATATCGCTAACCATTTTGTTCGCAGGATCCTGATTGATAATGGAAGCTCAGTAAACATAATCCGTCTTGATGTACTAAAAAAGATGGGGATCCCAGAAACTGAAATAGTTGCAAGATCCTCAGTCCTAGTTGGCTTCAGCGGTGAAACTAAAAGCACCGTTGGGGATATCAGGCTGCCGGTATATATAGAGGGGGTAAACTCTATGCAAAATTTCTGTGTTATAGATTCTCTCTCTTGTTGCAATATTATTCTTGGCAGGGCATGGATTCACGAGATGAAGGCAGTCCCTTCAACTTATCACCAATGTATCAAGCTTCCTACACCTTGGGGAGTTGTAAGAATTGAAAGCGACCAGCAGGAAGCTAAGAACTGTTATTCAACTTCGATGAAGAACACCACTAAGGTGACGAAGGGATAGCAATTACAGAAAAAGGCACCTGAAGTGCAGGAGGACAGGGAGCTGGAAGTCAAGGAAGTGCCTCTAGACCCTGGGAATCCTGAAATCAAGGTGCTCGTGGGAACAAGCATCCCAACAAATGTTGAGCAGAAATTATTCCAGCTTCTCAAAGCCAGAACTTCAACTTTCGCCTGGAAGCATGAAGATATGACAGGTATCCCTAAACATGTAATTACTCATAAACTTGGTTTAGATCCTTCTTTCAGGCCTATACAGCAAAAAAGGAGGAAGTTCGCTCCAGAGAAGAATATAATCATCCAAGAGGAAGTTGACAAGCTTCTCAAAACAAAGATGATCAGAGAAGTCAAGTATCCTAGATGGCTAGAAAATGTGGTGGTGGTCCAGAAGAAGAATGGAAAGTGGAGAGTTTGCGTTGATTACACAGACTTGAACAAAGCCTGTCCTAAGGATCCGTTTCCACTTCCCCATATTGATGCTATGGTAGATGCTACGACTGGTCACGAGATGCTCACCTTCATGGATGCCACGGCAGGATTCCAACAAATTCAGATGGAACCATGCGATCAGGAGCATACGGCTTTTATGACTCCAACAAGTATATATTGTTACACTGCTATGCCCTTTGGTTTGAGAAATGCAGGTGCCACCTACCAGAGGCTCGTCAATATGATGTTCAAAGAGCAACTGGGGGACACGATGGAAGTCTACATAGATGACATGGTGGTGAAATCCAAGAAAGCTGAAGATCACGTCAGGGATCTCCAAACTGCCTTCGATATCCTTGATCAGTATAACATGAAGCTCAATCCCTCCAAATGCCACTTTGGGATGCGAGCTGGAAAATTCTTAGGATACATGGTTACCGAAAGAGGGATCGAAGCGAGCCCAGAGCAGATCAAGGCAATCCTAAATTTGAAGTCCCCATCAAACGTAAAAGAAGTACAAAGGTTGACAGGAAGAATCGCAGCACTCAACATGTTCATTTCAAGATCCTCAGAAAAAAGTAAGGATTTCTATGATATCCTGAGGAAAAACAAGAAGTTCGAGTGGACTGAGAAGCATGAAGAAGCCCTGAAGTGCCTGAAAAACTACCTGTCAGCAGCCCCGCTACTAATGAAACTAGAAGATGGGGAACCACTATATTTATATCTCGATGTTTCCGAAAGCTCAATCAGTGCAGTCCTGGTAAAAGACCATTAAGGTCAGCAGCATCCGGTATATTATGTAAGTAAAACTCTACTAGATGCAGAATCCATGTATTCTCACCTTGAAAAATTAATTCTAGCTCTTATAATGGCTTCCACTAAGCTTAGACATTATTTCAAAACTCATGTTATAATCGTAAAATCTAACTATCCTATCAAGGCAGCTCTCAGGAAGCCGGAAATGTCAGGAAGGATGGCTAAATGGGCAGTCAAGCTGAGTGCCTATGACATCAAGTATGAGCCAAGAACAGCAATCAAATCCCAAGCATTAGCTGACTTTGTGGCGGATTTTAGCAGTGACATTGAACCAGAAGTTGAAAAGGAACTCCATCAGCTTGAGAAGCTCAAAGAAGACTGGATCCTCTATACTGACGGCTCCTCAAATGTCAGAGGAACAGGGCTGGGAATCCTGCTAAAATCGCCATAGGGGGACATAATACCTCTATCCATATCTTGTGAATTCCAGGCTACCAACAATGAAGCTGAATATGAGGCTTTAATTGTTGGATTACAACTGGCTAGGGATATGGGAATCCTATCTATACAAGTGTTTGTTGATTCTCTCTTATTAACTAACCAATTTCATGGCTCTTATGCAGTGAGAGGGGAGAATCTGATCAAATATCTTGAAATTGTTAAAAAATTGTCTCTATTTTTTGAAAATTTTAGCATTTCGCAGGTACCAAGAGAAGATAATGCAGAAGCCGATGCCTTGGCAAACTTGGCTTCATCGCTCAGGATCCCTGAGGATGTCAAAATTCCAATAACTCACATCTTGACGCCAGCGATAGCTCTACAGGAAGCTCAGGCTGTTGACAATAATGCAGGCGCAGATGTTGAGAATCCTGAAGATGCTCAAGAATCCTGGACCTACCCGATCAGGAAGTATCTAAAAGACAGGGAGATTCCCAAGGGCGAAAATCCCAGGGCTTTTCGCACAAAGGTAGTACCCTATACTATCATTGATAATATCCTATATAGAAGATCTCTTGCAGGTGTCTACTTAAGGTGCTTAGAGAAGTCAAAAGCTCTAGAGGTGCTTGAAGACATCCAAAGTGGAGATTGTGGGAACCATACCGGGGGCAGGGCACTGTTCTCTAAAGTTCTCAGATTCGGGTATTATTGGCCAACCATGAAGAAGGATGCCGCGAGCTTCTCACAGAAATGCGATGCTTGTCAAAGGCATGGCAATATCCTCCACCAACCTGCTGAGCATCTGCATCCTATAGTATCCCCATGGCCATTCATGAAATGGGGCATGGATATTGTGGGTAAACTACCAAAGGCTCCTGGAGGGAAGGTGTTTATGCTTGCCATGACAGATTACTTCTCCAAGTGGATTTAAGCAGAAGCCTATGTTCAAGTGAGAGAAAAAGAAGTGATATCCTTCATTAAAAGAAACATCCTCACCAGATTTGGGATTCCGGCAGAAATCATATGCGACAATGGCTCCCAGTTTATCGACAAAAGAACTACAAGCTTTTGTGAAAGCTGGGGCATCAAGATGATCACTTCAACACCTGTCCACCCTCAGGCTAATAGGCAGGCAGAATCCAGCAATAAGATCATAATCAACAACCTCAAGAAAAAGCTGGGCTCCAAGAAAGGGAAATGGGCTGAGGAGCTGCCGTTTGTCCTTTGGGCAGACAGAACTACACCTAAAAATGCTACTGGCCAAACGCCATTCTCGTTAGTGTTTGGGGCAGAAGCTGTGATCCCTACAGAAATGGTACTCCCGACAGCCAGAGTCAACTGCCAGGATCCTGAAACCAATAGCCAGAATCTCCTTCAGGATCTCGAAATAGTTGAGGAGCTCAGAGATATGGCCAGAATCCGAATGACATCTTACCAGCAGCGGATAGCAAAATCTTATAACAAGAACACCAGGCTGAGAAGATTGCAAGTAGGTGACTTGGTCTTGAGGAAGGCTTTTCAGAATACTACCAATCCTGCTGATGGGAAGTTGGCACCCAAGTGGGAAGGCCCTTACCTTATAGATTCTGAAGAAGGAAAGGGGGCATACCGTTTGGTAAATATGGACGGAGAACCTCTGCCAAGAGCTTGGAATGCTGTCCACCTTAAAGCATATTTTATGTGAGAATCCCATTGAGAATCTCAGGCAGAATCCCAAGGATCCTCACTATATAAATAATCCAAGGTACGTATACTAATCCTATTTCAATTTATTCTTATTATTTTTATGACACATTACTGACTTAAGCATCGGAGTGGTGTTAGCTGAGCTAACACCCACCCCTCACCAAGTATTGAATGTTTTGCAGATTTTGAGAATCCTAGAGAATTTTGGGTATATCCCCAGTTAGAGGTTGGTCACCTCTCCTACGTTTAAGGTATCCTGCATACCTTCTAAGGTTTGAGAGGCTGACTCCTCTCCTAAGTTGGGGTAATCGCCAGTAGCGCACGACCCTCGCCAGTAGCGCACGTTGTCCCCCAGTATGCTAAAGGTGGCCAGACCAGTCCACTCCAGGGGTGGCTGACAATCTTGTCACAGGAGGCTGCTGGGAGGATTCTCAAGGTTTATAACACTGACGTGTTATCTAAGGTTTTGGCATTTTCATGTCACATACGTATGGGCTTGTCCCCAGTTTTGGCTTAGTCCCAAGTTTATCGGGCTTGTCCCCAGTTTTGGCTTAGTCCCAAGAATCCCGGGTTTATCCCCAGCTTATTTTTAAACTTAACTTACTCTCGGAAGCATTAGCTTCGGCCGGAGGCCAAGAATCTTCTTAAGATTGTTTCAGGTTCGGGAGGAAATTGAGACAATTGCCGAGAAAAGTGCATTCAGGATTCCCGTAGGAATCCCAAACGAGGTGAAAGAAGAGATAATTGTTTGAATCGAGAAGTCGATTGAGGTAAATTATAAAGGACAGGTAACTTAAGTTTTTGTTAAGCTTGAATCCTAATTTATTCAATCATTTAAATCCCTAATGGTTTTTCAACTTATAAGTCATTTTTAAACTTCTTGATAATTTTTGTAAGCCAATCCTATCTATAGAAATTTCATTACAAATCATAACATGAGAAGCCAAAAGATACTGATATTATTTATAACTACTAAAGGTTTTGAGCTTCCCAAGTTTCGTCCTGAAAACCTCAGGATCCCTCCACTTGAGAAGCTCGAGGGTCAAAAGATTGTTTTTAGGAATCCTGGTTTCGTCTTGTAGACACAAGATCCCTCCACCAGGATCCCTACCATTGTTGTTTGTTACTTGTTCATTACAGGAAAAGGGAAAAAGTTTTACCCAACAAACCACCAAAAAACCTAAAAAAGTGGGCTCAGACCGTTGCATTGTCCTCATCGCCCACTGTCTTCTCCTCCTCCGCTTGCTTCACCACATCCTCTAGCTTCTTTCTCTCTCCCAGCTCCAACACATAAGCCCTTGTCATCGCCACCGGAGAATCCGAACCCATTTTTAAGGAGCCACCATCATTCCCATCTTTTCCTTCCACATCACCATCTCCTCCAAATGATTCCAAGACTAGTTTCCAGCCTACGATGTCCCAACCTGGCACTTGGAAGCCAGCTGCTTCAGCTTCTTTAGCCATCTGGATTTTGCATTCCAGGACGCTCCGGGCTGCCGAGAGTTGGCCTATTTCAGCATCTGTGGCCATCTTAGCTTCCATGGTTTGGCGCTGCTCAGCGAGCTTATGCTCGTAGAACAGGGTTTTACCCTTATCAGTGTCGGCTTGGGCCTGGATCTTATCGTTGGCCTCAGCAAGCTTCCGCTCCATGTCCATAGCCTGGGTGCTCAGCTTCTCAATACCCTGCACAAATGGGAATCCTGATCAGCAGCTGTAACAGGTATGAAACTAACATGAAATTATATGAGCTTCTTACCAGGTTGATCATGGTCTGCATCGAGAGGATCTTGTTGCTGACCTCAGAAGGGGCAAGATCTTCGAAGGTTTCCAGGTACACCACGGGAGCTGCAGGAGTTTCAGGGGCTTTTCGCTTCTTGGAAGCCGAGGCCTTTGGTCGGCTGACAGGTGGCTTGGAGGTCGTGGGATGCTCAAGTTGTTCCTTCTTGATCTTGAGCAGACCGTCAAGATCCTTCAGGGAAAATGAGGCGCTGGATTTGGGAGCTGCGAACGGAAACATGTTATAAATATCCAGGATGCTCGAATGAATAAACAACTCAGAATCCTAAAAAGACTTACCAGACATGGTGGGATTGTGGTCGGCTGAATAGCTGTTCTCACTGGTTGTTGCTTCAAGAACCAGTGCTCTCTCACTGGCAGGAATCTGATAGATTGCTTCGAGCTTCTTGAAATCAGGCTGCTTCTTGATAAGATTCTCAAACTTGGGTGCTGCAAAAAAGAAAACAACAGAAAAGTTAGAAACACATTGGAAATTCAGCAACAACAAGAAACATCAACATCCTACCCTTCTCAACCCACTTCAACGGTAACTCCGTTCCCCCAGGAATCGAGTCTCGTTTGATGAAGAAAAAGCGCTTCTTCCAATCATGGTCATTGTGGGAAGCTCGGGGAATCAACTGGGAGGTGGAGGTACGAGCCTGGAGAACAAACCGGCTACAACCATGGGTTCTTAACTTATATGCTTCACAGATCTCAGGAATCCCAATGTCGAGATTCCTGGTTTGGTTCAACTGATTCAGAGAATACAAGATCCTCCAGACCATCTGCATGGTTTGGGAGTAAGAAAGTCGGGTGGTCTTGAAAAACTGAGTGATAAGCTCCGGAAAGGGGAATGTCATTCCGAGCAAAAAAGGGTAGTACATGAAACAGACCCAAGTTGTGGACATGAAATCGGACTTGGTAAGGGATTCAAAAGGTCGGAAAACAGTTTCCGGCGGAAAGATGCCGGAATTCTTCAACTCGAGAATGTCGCGATTGTCGAAGGTACAAGTTTCTTCCTCACAGGGGATGATATACCCCTGATCATGGAAATCTTCGACAATCGGAGAGCTTAACGACGAGGACGACCGTGTGTTTTTCTTGGCCATGGCCGAAAAACGAGAAGAGAGCGAGAAGACGAAGAAGGGACTGACCTGGAATATCGGAGAAGCTCGAGAGGTTATGTGAAGAAGACGGTGAGAATCTCTTGGTGAAATCTTCTATTTAAAGAAAAAGTCATGATTACTATGAGGCGCCGAGAAATCTGTCCCATCTCAACTGTTTTTACCGTTTACACGCCGTGAAAAAGGCATCTTTTTTAATTTTAACAGCTGTCGAGCTTATCCACATCTGTTGAAATTCAAGGGGCAATTGTTGAGGGTGTATTTTCAGGATGCTCGCAGGAAGCTCACACAGTGCAGGAATCCTATTAACGTCTGGGAATCCCATTCATCCAGGTATCCTGATTTATTTATTTTTAACTAACCCTCATATTTTCCACGTGTTTATTTGACTAGGTTTCGACGAAGTCATCAACTACCTCCGAAACTTACGCCCCAGCTAAAGAAGATCGTGGACCAAGTGAACGAAGAGGCCCTTAACGGTCGAATTAGTTGGATAATAGGATCCCGGGAATCCCGGAAAGTTTGTTACCATTGTATTTGTTATATAAATCGAGGATTCGATCAATAGGAACACACACAACTCCTTCACACTTTAGCTCTGATAGCATACAATCTCTGTAACACTTAGCTTGATCGATCAAACCTCCAAAACACTTATAATTTTCAGTTTCCTATCAATAAAATTGTGAGGAAGTAGGCTCTTCAGGCCGGCTCCCGAGGTTTTTTTGCTAGGATTCCTAGAGGCAACTCGAAGGATGCTAGATTTTTCCCTCGTTACATCCTTGTGTTCAGCTTTACATTTCAAGCATATTGACAAGCACACTACCTCACATTCTAAGTTTGGAATACGAGATTCCTTTGTGAATTTTTGACCAAAACAGTATTTACTTATCTTTATTTACACTTCCGTATGTTGTTTTAAAAACTGTCCTTGCATGGTTTGGTATGACTAATGACTCAGGTCCTGGTTTGTCACACGCCTCGCGGGTATACTCCGCAGGTGGATTTTGAGGGTGTGACAGATTGGTATCAAAGCCATTGGTTATAGTGAACTGGGTCTTGCATGTAGGCCAACTATAGCCTTAGAGTTGCATTAGTCATACACATACGCACGCACATGTTCTTGTTATTCTAGCATTTCATTACATATACGTATGTATACATATTACATTACAAACATGTCGGCATCCTCTACATCATCCCGAACGGGTAAGAGACATGCTAGTCATTGAACGTCTAAACTGAAGGAACTTCGAATGAAGCTAAATAACTATACTGACGTTCATGAGGAGCAGACTCACATAACGGATTCTTGTAGCACATTTAGGTCTGGTGGATCACGAGCTGCGGGATGTGCGTAATAGAAGAGGAATGATCACGAGCTCACTGGAGATTGAGAAGAACCTTCGACTCTTTACTAGCAGACTTAGATACAATATCAAGGCGGTCGACATAAACCACATTAACTCTTACACTGAGCTGAAGAGCGATTGTTCGGACACAACATCAGAACTAAGTACATTGCGACCCGAGCGGTTGCAGAAGAAAGCCACAAACGTAACAATAGGGGCACGTGCAAAATAGCTGAGGCACAGGCCATGGTTGTCATGTATACGATATCTGAAACACTTCATGCCGAGGAGGCCGGAGGGTAAAGAGAAGTCGCGGAAGAGCTCAAGGTGACACTAACACTAACACAACCACAATAAAAAACACTGAATGATCAACACTGAACGACAACAGTAGCAGCTCACGCCCAAGGGCAAGGGAAATGAGGATAAGAAACTTGGACTTCCAGAACACTGTATGGTTGTAAGCCAAATTGTAGGGTTGTAAGCCTCATGCATTCAACTAAACAGAATGAGTGTTTAGTTCATTCAGATATATTAAGTAGACATAAATCAACATCTTGGATGTGCGATTTCCCTTTAGACATAAAAATCAAGCGATTGGCAGGAACATTCAAGGGCCCACACTCACCTGGTGGAAATCCCAGGTGTAAACATTAGGTCTGTATGCGATTAGCATCTACCTTGGAAGAAAATTCACTACCTCACAGAGAGAGGAGTACATTTTCAGAAATGTTGTCTAGAAACTAGTGAACAAGCTATGGAATCTTAGGATGGAGAATTCCAAAAACCAAACTTATACACTCTATCTGACGAACGGATCCTCTTGCATCCTCGCACATGAACCGGTTTACAAGCAATTACAACCTCACATCATTGGGTTAGCCATCATACTTGGAGCACGATAACTCCATTAAATCCCACTACCAATTTCAACAAGCAGCTCGGTTAGCTTGTGAGCTTACTGGCCAAGATGTACCTCAATGTACTATTTCTTAAGGGAGCCTGCTACGAGTACTTCAGAACACAATATAAAGTGGGATAACACAAGTGGCAACAATTCTAGAATTGAGTTTCACCTACTAACTAAAAGCATCAACAGGGCCACAAGCTTAGTAATTCAACAAGTAACTCCTCCAGAAAGCAGAGCAATCAGGACCAAACAGTTAGGGCCGAGGCGTGTGTACTAGAAAGCATCCCAAAGTGGAAAACGTGTAACTTCCATCACACTGGCGAGTGTAGCATTCATTTTCGTCATAACTGTGGAAAGGTTAGTCGTATAACCAAGAATTGCAAGGATTAAAGGTCAGAACAACCAACTCATGGCTACTGAAGCCGTCACTAATTTTTTTTAAGGAAAAGAGGAGCACCTTAAGAGAAATTTCCATGTAACAAACGATTATGTGTTCGTGCTTGGTTCGGGCAATTCTAAAAATGATTCAAGCGTCGTTAGTGTTTTGCAGGTGATTCGAGAGATCCAAACCTCAACAGGGGCTAGGCATACACTGAAATTAACAAATGGAAGATTTGGATGGAAACAAGAAATGTTTCCCGGAGATGTAATTGGAAACAACATGCCCATGTGCAAATCACTCTAGGTAGATCCGATTAGATTGTCGGACTGGACTGGTTATCCAAGCATCAAGCCTAGACTCCTTTTTAGGAGAAGATCGATAGCACCATTCTGCCTAGTAGTAAAAAAAATTCTGCCAGTTCAAGATTAGAAGAATGAGTTTGTCCTAGGCAACATGTCGTATCTAAGAACACAGGGGTGTCTACAGAGGGATCACATCACTATTCTAGCTCATATTGATGAGAAGCTCAAGTAGGAAAGGAAGATCGAGAATTCTTCCCATCGTTCATAACCTTTGAGAAATATTCACCAAAGACCTAGCCAGTCTCCCATCTCATTATCAGGTCGAATCTCGGATTGACCTCGCACCCGGGGCATCGTCTATTGCCCGAGCACTACAACGAATCATATCGGATAAAAAAAAGCAGTGATTGTATCACCCAACTTCATGAGTAGCCAGATGAGGGATTTATTAATTCGAGCTTATGGTTAGGAGGAGCCCAATTCTTTTGTTAAGAAGAAGGATGAGACTTTCCGCGTATGCATTGATTTTCACGAAACACACAAGGTTAACATCAAGAGTTGTTATTCTCTACCCCCAAATTCTTGATATATTCGACCAGATTCAAGGATCGAGTTACTAATCTAAGACTGATTTAATATCAGGTTGCCATCAACTAAGACTCTTGGAGGAAGATGTCCCGAAAAAAAAAATCGGACGCCAGTACGATAACTACAAGTTCTGGTCATAAATAGTGGGTTGACTAACGCAGACTATGTGTGTGGAAACACTAACTTAGGTGAGTCAACATCAGAATATCAACGATAGCTTGGTCACTATGGACCAAGGAAAGAACATGAAGAAAAAAAGGATGAAACGCGAGAAGACCATCATCTATGAGTTTATGGGTTTCCTAAAACAAACTCAGGACGCTTAACTCGAGGCACTGTGAGAAGCCAAAATAGGAACCCATGTGAGCAAGTACCGGACTTGTTCTACGGTTAAGACGGTATATCAGGAACCATCCGGACTATTACTACAAATAGAAACATTCTGTAAGGATCGAAAATAACCCAAACACGATATCACGATCTCTAGTGAGTGTGCGGAATCCAAACACTAGAGTGATTCAAGATTAAACGAGAATAATACGAAAAAGCAATCACAATGTAAGTAAGAACACAAACCGATTTGAAGAAAACACTTTACTATTGATCACCGACTGCTACACACTTGTCGAAATTCTCCTTGAGAATTTTGTGAACACCAAAGTCGCAAAACACTATTGAACCACCAACCCTAATCTTCTAAACAAGCTATCTATATATAGGGTGACCTAGACTTGATAAACAAGTCATAGGAATCGGTTTCCAAACCCCCAAAAATACGCAACCCACAAGCCCATAAACCCACTAATTCATTTAACCCATTTACATATAAACTAGCCCAACATAGATTCTATTGCAAAAGCCTCATAAAATTCTAGTCTCTGAAATCTTCCCCTAGGCTTTAGCATTAGACCGTCTTCACATTCTGAACTTCTTTGACAGATTCACCGTCGCTGGATCATACCACAACTCTTTCGCCACGATCTCAGCTACGGCTCGAGTATAACACTTGGCATATTCTTCAGTATCCTGATTACACTCAATCTGATGCTTGGCTAGTACCATTATGTCCTTCTTGTGAAACCTCATCAAATCATGAACTTCCATGACATCAATTGTCTTTGATTTGCAGAGAATTTTGGCTTCACCAGAATAATCACTATACGCCCAAGTTTGAAAATCATGCAAGCAGTCTTCAGGATGTCTCATCGGCAGAGGTATTGTCTTTGTCTTGTCTTTTGGTGGATACATAACATTTGTGAACTTCTTTGCTGGTCCACTCTTCTTACCTAGGATACTCTTCTTTCCATCCCACTTGAACACACCTCTGTACTTCTTCACATAGGATTTCTTGTGAGGAAAATCTTCAAATCTCTTGAACTTGCTTCGCACTGCATTTTCCAGTTTCTTGTAAAAATATTTTGCTTGCTCATTATTTGATGGATTTGAGAACGGTGCCTGGTAAAGCATTATCAGATCTACATTCGTCCAGGAGTAAAACTGGGTCCAGCTCTTGTAGTACTCTAATGGATATCGACCCTTTCTCCGTACAACAAACATATTCTTCTCTCCATCAAACATCCAGGCTTTAACATCAGCATTGATTTCCTGCTTATCATGATAATGTTCTCCCAACTGGATTAGATACCTTTCAGGGGGATAAGCAAATGTCTAAGCCTCCCAACCTCCGTCAAACTCAGAAGATGGTACTGTCATATAATCTCTATCCCTGGTATCTTTATCTTCAGTGGAGGCTTCGGGTAATACAGTTTGAGTTTCCTCAGGGATATCTGCTTCAAAGTCAAATGCTGGTGATTGTGAGGAATCACCTGCACCTGAACTTCCTTCTGTGTTACCTGGATCTCCCTTATCACATTGACTTGGGTTTGACCTGCTTGATCTATCCGAGTTAAGCTGCCTGATCAGCTTATGAAGATCTCTGAATTGTTTGGTAAACACTCGGTTTATCTTCTTCTAATTTTCCAACTCAGTGTTGTGGATCTTCTGAATATCAATCAAGTCTCCAATTACCTCACTTTGGGCTGCATTCTAGGCTTTCAGACCTTCTATTTCTTCTCTAAGTTCCTTTTCCAGTCTGTATTCAGGGGTTTCCACTGCTTTCCCTTTCTCTTGGGATGTGGGTTGAGAAGATGATTGACCAGCACTGGAACTTGTGACTGGTGGCACATGAGAATCTAATCTCCTTCTCCTAGGGTCACTTGGGCCTTCTCCATGGTGTTGTGTAGCAATTGACTCAGTCTCAGTCATTTCTTCTGTAACAGAAGCATTGAGGGGAGGATCCTCTGTGGCTTTCCGTTTTTTAATCAGTGACGTCTCAGCAGTTTCAGTCTCAACTTCCTCAAGATTGATGTCATCCAGATATGTGTCATAATTGATACTATCTTCACCTTCAAAATTTAGTGCACCAATCTACACGTCTTCCAAATCAAAGTCTTCCCAGTCTGAACTATCTGTGAGTTCATGAACAGGCTTCTTGGAGGCAGGCACATTATGTTCTTCATCAACGACTGCATTTCTGTGCACAGGAACCTCTTCTCTCGCTATCTCAGCAAATTCCCTAATTTTATCACCAAATGGCATCTGATCAGTCAGTTTCTTATTTGGGTTGATCATAAGAAAGACCTCAATGCCCATAGGCTTTGTATCATGAGCGTCATTTGTCTTCCTCAGAGCTGGATATCTAGAATCCAGAACTAGCTGAATAAATCTTGGAACAGCTGCAAACTTCTTATCTCTGGTCACTACAGCTTTCACGTCATCAAAAATCAACCTGGACCAGTTGAATCGAACTCCTCTAACCAGTGACACCATAGCATGGGTGTGCACCTGGTTCAGTTGATCAGTTAAGCTCTTCTTTGCAATAACACATTTCTGTAAATAGTGGGCCAACATCCTCCAGTATGGTGGAAGAAGAGCATTCATTGTGGGAGGAGAAATTGTGAGGTAACCCATTTCCTTAAGGCACTGGGACACCATTTCTTTATCCAGAGCGATAGGATCAACAGCAACATCTTTCAGTCTGAGAGCTTGTCTGAAATTTTCCTCAGTCAACACAATTTCTGTTGCTTGTATCTTTGCCAGTATCTGCTTTCCATCATCAGAGACGTATGCTGTCTTCCAAAATTCTTGTTGCATCCGTTTGCAGATAACCGGGTTTACTGTAAGTGCATAGTGAAGACAGCACTTCTTCAATCTTGCTATCATTGACAGGTACTTCTCACGGTACTCTGCAGGTGGATCCAGCAAGTATGCCACCGTATTGTGGTCTTTGATAAAATCCAATTCCCTGCACTCACAAACACAGATAAACATCCAAAACAACCAAGAGATCATTAGTTTTATGGAATTCTCGAAAAACGGATAGCATAACGGCTTAAAGTTAACTGAAAAACCATTAAAAACATCATCTGGTACCTTTCCGATCGAAAATCAGGGTTTTCAATCGGAAAGCATCCGTCCGATCGAAAAGTCACCGTTTACCGAGATCTCTGATCGAAAAGTATTGGTCTTGATCGAGAAGCCTAAGCTTTCGATCGAAGAGCATCAGTCTCGATCGAGACACCTATGCTTCTGATCGAAAAGTGTCAGGTTATCGAGATCCCTGATTGAGAAGTGTTATCTCAGATCGAAAATCCTGACTCCCTGATCGAAAAGCCTAAACGCTGATCGAAAAGGGGTAGCTTCTGATCGAAAATCCAAGTTTTCCGACCGAAAAGCCTTAGGCCCTCGGCTACCTTTGATCGAAAAGTACCAGGGGCTGATCGAAAAGCTTTTCAGCCTGATTGAGAAGCCCCTGGCTTGATCGAAAAGCCTCATCTTCTTCGGTTTCAACCTGCAACTCAAACAAACAACCAATTTTCGAGTGTTTTTACCACTTAAACACTATCCTAATCTCTGCAATCACAGTTTATTACCCGTCCCAACCAGTAATTTAAAAAAAACAAACATACTCGGGTCGATCCTGAGTGGGTCTGGCTGCGCGCTTGAGTCCGGCGCCATAGCTCAAAAATTGACACAAGAATTACGTTCAGTAAGAGATTCTGACCAAGGGGATGTTGTCGGATGGTGGAGTCGGTGGCGGAGGGCGGCGAATCAAGGAGGAGGAGCAGCGGCGGCGAGGTGGGTAATGGGGATGTCTCGTTGAGGGATTTCAGTGTGGGAGGTGATGGTGGAATCGCGAGGTTGTGATGAGGATGGTGGTGGTTTGCGACGGTGGTGATGAGTGGTGTTGATGGTGATCGGTGGTGGAGATGGTGATCGGTGGTGGAGATGGTGGCTAGGTTTTTTTTGAGAGGACAAAGTCAAGAGAGAGAATGAGGAAGGGGTGACCGATCGGTCCCCTTCTCCTTCTCATTACTTTTAAAAAAAAAACACTCCACCCTCCACTTTTGTGAACATGACCCTTTTAGCCCAACACATAAAAAAAACACAAACTTTCTTAATTTAAACATTCAAACCCCATTAACTACAGAAAACTTCCCCTGAACTCAAGCCCGAGAGATTTAATATCTGGCAACTTAACAACGACCATAGATAAAATAAAATAAAAATAACACAAACTAACCAACAAAAAAAATAAAATAAAAGGTAAAAAATAAAATTAAGCTAACAAAAAAAACTTAACTGACTGAGTTTTGAATGAAGAGGCATTGTTAGGGATCATACCAGATAGTCTGTGACTGAGGAACCCTTTTCAGCTTCAGTTACTTCGCGTGTTCAGGCGATTGCCGGTATTTTGGTCCAACGTTAAACTCATGCCGCTTTCGCTTACTCAGGCAGTTTCATCACTTTAATTTATATTTTTCAGGTTTATTAATTCTGAAAATCTATCCTGGTCACACACATAAGTCCTAGGTATAGTTTGTACATCCTATCAAGTACATCTGGTTTCCGTACAACATTTTTCACGACACCTTTCCTTAAGCCCAACATCATGCTCCAGACTAGGTTAAGAAGAGAAAGAAAAGATCACGGAGGTTTTGTTGGATAATATACAAAGTCAACTGAATTTTTAAAACATTTTTGATAATGCTCTCATCAGTGACACATGCTGAGGGTTTTGGACGCTTGAGGGTCTCTTTTGAATGTGCACATTGGCATCTTTTTGGTTTATCATATATATACAATGTGCTTAAACGTACGTGGATCAGGGAGGTTCCAGGTCTCCGCTTTCGCAGAACAGACGAGTCCTGACTCACGTACAACATTCCCAGGTCATTGCTTACGTAAAGCAGAGGGAATGGGATTTTTGAGCATGACATTAACACTCAGAACCGGGCGTGTGTCTCAGGATTCCTGATGCACAGTCAAATAGAGATTGTACTAACCTAAGTGTGTGCTCCTTTTCAAGCATCATACGTTATCTTCAAGTGTTGTGATAAAACATACCTTTTGATTGATTGTCAGCAGAGCCTACCAAGCATATCGACCATGAATCACTGCTTTTCACTTCCACCTTACACGTGTCAGTCAGCAAACACCTGGAAATTATTTCACTTCCCACCTGGTCAACCAAAACCAGTAAAAAATTTAAAAGCACACACTTTAGAGGAAATGATTATCATTAGCTTATATCTTCCCCTTGCTTTTAGATTTTTTCAGTTTTTTTCAATTTTTGTTTTTTTTTTGTTTTTTTTTTAATAAAAAAATTGCCAGACTACACATCAAAGGCTATCATTCGGAGGCCTTTGAGACACATTTCAAAATTTGCACTTGGAAGGGGTTTGGTGAACATATCCGCCACATTGTCCTCCGATGCCACCCGTTCTAAATGGATGAGCTTGCGGTCATCAACAATCCCGAATGAAGTGCGTTTTGATATCAATGTGTTTGGTTTTGGAGTGCTGCATGGTATTTTTCACAATTTGCAATGCAGCATTATTATCACAAAAAATGGGAGTATCGAAGAAATTCAAACCGTAATCTCCCAGCTGATGCTGCAACCATACCACCTGTGAGCAGCAAGCAGATGCAGCCACATATTCTGCTTCGGCAGTCGACTGGGACACCGTGTGCTGCTTTTTGCTCTGCAAGGATACCAACCTGTCACCTAAAAATTGAGCTCCAGCAGATGTGGATTTCCTATCAAGCTCATTGCCGCCATAATCACTGTTAGAAAAAGCATACAGGTTAAATCCTGACTCTTTAGGGTACCAGAGGCCTAGACAAGGTCGACCCTTCAAATATTTAAAAATGCGTTTAACACCAGAGAGATGAGAGAGTTTAGGATTAGCCTGATAGCGTGCACAGTGGCACACAGCTAGCATGATATCTGGACGGCTGGCGGTTAAATACATCAGAGACCCAATCATTGACCGGTACATGTCCTCGCTCACTGGTTGACCGTCTGGATCCCTGGTAAGTGCTGGTCTTGCCGCCATAGGTGTGGAGACAGGCTTTGCATCCATCATTTTGTATTTTTCCAAAATTTTTGTGACATATTTAGCCTGATGGACAAGTATCCCATTTTCACTTTGCTTTACCTGTAGGGCAAGGAAGAATTCCATCTCACCCATCTGACTCATCTCAAACTTTGTGCGCATTACCTTCTAAAACTCTTTGCACAAGTCTTCATTGGTAGAACCGAAGATGATGTAATCAACATATACTTGCACCATGATTATATCATTCCCAACCTCCTTCCTGAAAAGTGTCTGGTCCACTATGCCTCTTGTGTACCCGTGTGCTAGAAGATGATCAGTCAGAGTCTTGTACCAAGACCGAAGGGCCTGATGTAACCCATACAAGGGCTTGTCTAGCTTGAACACATGATATGGGTGTTCCTCATCAATGAAGCCAGGAGGTTGAGTGACATATACCTCTTCATCCATTTCAGCATATAAAAAGGCTGTTTTCACGTCCAACTGGTAGACCGTGAAATTCATGTAGGATGCATAGGCTAAGAAGACTCTTATTGCCTCTAATCGGGCAACCGGTGCATACACTTCATCATAATCCACTCCTTGAATTTGTTTGTGGCCCTGAACCACCAACCTGGCCTTGTTTCTGACAATGATGTCGTTGTCATCTTTTTTATTCTTGTAAAGCCACCGAGTAGTGATGACCTTTTTGTCAGCGGGCCTTTCTACTAACCTCCAAACTTGTAGCCGGGAGAATTGATTTAGCTCTTCATGCATGGCCTCCACCCAACTATGATCTGTCAAGGCCATAGTAATGTTGGGGGGCTCAATCTATGAGATGAAACAGGAGTACATACAGTGATTGATGTCTCCTGACTGGCTTCTTGTTACCACCCCGGATGCTAACGGACCAATGATGTTGTCCAAGGGGTGGTATTTATGAATTCTGGTCTCCGCAACGGCCTGAACGGGAATTTCAGGAGGTAATTTAGAATGGTCAGGTTCATCGTTTGTTTCAGCTGCATCTTCTGCATCAGCTCCCTGTATTTGAGGAGTGTCTGAGGCGGGGTCGACTTCCGCATCAGTTTCCTGTGATTGATGATCCACAAGATCAGCAGTCTCCTGTACTGGTGTGGTATATGTTTCAGGAGCATTGACTGGAGCCTTGGTGATGGAGTGTGATAATGGAGGTCCTGAAACTGTATCTTCATAAAGTTCTTCAGCTATGACAGGTTCCAAACCCAAAAGACGGAAAAATTGATTATAATCGAAAGCTTGAGGAGGACCCACTCCACCATCAGATGGATTTTCTTCTAGCCAATCCACATTGGTAGACTCCATCATGATGCCGGTTGTTTTTGTTGAAAACCTTGTAAGTGGAGCTGGCAGAGTAACCTACAATATAACATTCATCAGACTTAGCAGCAAATTTAGGAACATCAGTATTTACTAAAATGGTGCATAGACACCCAAAAGCCCGAAGGTGTCCAATTCTGGGCTTATCATTGTAAAGCAGCTCATATGGGGTTTTCTGCTGCCGCTTATTGATGAGCACCCGATTCTGGACATAACATGCAGTGTTAATTGCTTCTGCCCAAAACATGGTTGGTAGCTTTGAATCACACAACATAGTGCGAGCAACTTCAATTAAGGTCATGTTCCGACGTTCTACGAAGCCATTCTGCTGAGGGGTGTAGGGGGCACTGTATTGATGTTCAATGCCCTTGTTAGCACAGAAATTATCAATTTGTTTGATTCTTAAACTCCGTCCCATTGTCACTTCTAATGGCCTTCACTTGCAGCTTTAATTTGTTTTCGATGAGCTTGATGAAAGCGATCAGTATACCTGCAACATCACTTTTCTTTGACAGGAAAAACACCCAAGTGAAACGGGAAAAATCATTAGTAATAACTAGACAAAATGCACATCGGTTAAGACTTAACATACTGACTGGACCAAATAGGTCCATGTGAAGCAGCTCCAGTGGTGACGAGATTCTGTTGAAGACCTTTGGTTTATGTGGACGTTTGTGCTGCTTCCCCTTAGCAGAAGCCACACATTTCTCCTTGAGCACAAATTCTTTGATTGGGAGGTCTTTAACAAGGCCTCCTCTAGCAAGTCGATTCAGGTTCTTCAGATTCATGTGTCCCAACCTTCTGTGCCACAACTGAGCGTGGTTCTCAGCCGTTTTGGAGAGAAGACATGCCACCTCAGATGTGGGGGGTTTCTGCATGTTGAGCACATAGGAGTTACTATATCTGGGTGTTCTCATTAACACCCAATCATCAGGGATGGAAGATCCAGGTTTAAGATGAAGACACTCTTTATTGTTGAATAGAACTGGATACTCCCGATCACATATCTGTGAAACACTTAACAAACTGTGTTTTAACTGCTCCACATAATTGACATCGTGGAAGCTGAGACAACCGTTGTGTACTGTGCCTTTCTGACTGATATATCCTCCAACTCCTCCGACGAACGACACATATCCTCCATCAAATTCTCCAGATCTTGCAGTAGGGTTATGTCGCCCGTCATATGCCTAGAACAACCACTGTCAACGTACCATAGGTTGCTGACAGTCCTCCTTGGCTGTTCCTGCATTCAAAGGAGATCAGTTAGATTTTGGTACCCAAGCCTTAATTGGTCTGGGTGAGACGGGTCTGTCCTTGTTTGGACTAAGAATGTCTTTTATGTTGACATCTCGGGAATGATTTTCCTTGCCAAGCCACTGTCGATTACTTTCACTTACTTTGGAATTTCTAACCTCTTGAAAAGACATGGAGTGTTTTTTGTACACTCCAGTAGGCTTGTAGGACAAATTCACAACTTTTGGGACATTCCACCTATCTCAGCCCACTGATTGGTTGATTTTGTGATTTCGTCAGGTTTTGAGTAAAATGGTGTTTTTGAAAACCTTTTGAAAACAGGTTGAGGATTAACTGGTGATTTTAAAAAGGTATCCTGCTTTGGGTGAGAGACAGATTTTGAAGGTTCAACAACTTTGAATCCCTAGTAGGTTTAGTGACAATCTTTGAGGATTTCTTAGCATTTTTATTCACCTTGCTTTTCACAATTGGTGGTTTCTGTTTAGGTGACTTGGGCTTTGGACTCCATTTGTGGACATTGGGACATGGTATGTCCTGCTGCACCTTTCGGTTTGAAGGTGCAGTCTTTGCTGTTGGTAGCATTTATCTTTGTTTGTGAAGGTTGTGATGTCACCTTCTGCACCTTGAAATTTGAACGTCCAACATTAGGTTTTGGGCCAACATTTGTTTGGCCCACTGGGACAGTCTTTTGTTGGACTTTCTTAGGATAGTAAGGCTCATAAGGACGGTACAGGCAGTTTCTTTCCATGTGTCCTGGTTGGCCACACACATGGCAGGATTGTTTCTTTGGATACACGGGAGCCTGTTGTTGGTTACGCCCAGTGGATATCCAAGTTGGCTTTGAAGCGTTTTTATGGATCCAAAGGGCTATACCATGGGGCTTTGTGGTCAGAATATACTCCCGTAGTATCGGCTGGACCTGGTCATATGCAGAGTTGACTTCTGGATATGGGACAAAGTCATGGGGTTTTGTGTCCCGTACTTTCTGCACATTTGGAGTAGGATAATTAACCTTGTCCTCAGAAATTTTCACACTTCCTGTGGGTTTGGGACCATCAACCTGCGGTCTTTTACCCCTTCTTAAAAATTTAACAGTTCTTAGGGGTTTCACAGGTTTTAAATCACATTTACCAACATTAAACACACCACATTCAGAAAGTTTATCACACACATCAGACTCTGGAGCTTTTGACTCAAACTTAACAGAAGTTTCAGGTTTCTCAAAATCACAATTTTTAAAACAAAAATCAACTTCAGACTTCATGGGACTCTTAGTGGACTCCTTGCAATTTACTACCCCTGCTTCATTATTACCTTTATGTGCACAAGAAGTAAAAGTATTAGTAAGGTTAGAAACAGGAGCAGAAATTTTTATGGAACAGGCGGCCAGTTTCTTTTCTATCTCAGCCTTAGCTTCTAAGGAGGTCTTAGAACACTCATAATCTGAGATCATTTCATGCATTAAGGGCATCGGTACTGTATGAGTGGATATTTCATCTTTTACCTCAGTACCGAGACCCAAACCAGAGTTGGCTTTTAGATGTCGCATTCGGGCATCTGTGTTATAAAAAAGAGAACTAGCCTTCATCATTTCAGACACAATTTTATCATTGCGCTCAACTTTGGTTTGTGATGTTTCTAATTTACCTTTAAGTTGTTCAAGTTCAGATTTTAATGTGACAATCTCTTCATTAGCAATTTTAAGATATGTGGTTTTGTCACTCAAATCCCTTTGAATATTTTTTATGTCGACTTTGGCAGCTTCTAGTTTTTCATTTAAGGATTTAGTTATACCTTTGTATTCTCTCAAGTCTTTATCAGATAGCTCACGATTTAATGTTTCATTGAAGAACTTACGTTGCCAGTCTTGAGATTCATTAAATATAGTTTGACACTTAGGGTTAAAACATACCTCAGTGCTGCTGGTTGAGGGCCCTGGAGTTATGTCTGCCATGAATGCATGATGGTATACAGCAGCAGCTTCTTTCTGAACTTCTTCTTCAGCTAACAGGGCTACATGATCGAGTGTTAGACTTAAGTCTTCCACCTGAGGTGTCCAGTCATATCCTGGCGTATGCTGAACCACCAGTGCCTTGTCATTCCTTCCAGTCTCCTTCTTCATGCCTTCACCTCTGTTGTCAGTCTTCCTTTCTCTATCAACCCTTGGTTTGGTGCATTCCCTTGCATAATGCCCATACTCGTTGCAATTGTAGCACCTCAGATTTGCTTTATTGAAGCTGAGCTTTATTCCTTTGCCACCATTCCAGTCCTTCTGTCCTGTCTTTGCCATGAACTACCTAGCTCTCAGGGCTGACATTCCCATCCGGTAAGATATATCCATGTGCTCCAGGTCATCTGGGTTTACTTGATTCACATCATCAGGAGATAGATCAGTGGGAAGAAGTGAGCCTGCTATGAGTGCCTGGTAGCAACTCATTATCCCTACCCCAAGGGCAAAGCCGGGGTCTTTAGTTAAAGCATTAACATCTAGAGAGACAACATTTGATGTTCCAGATGTACTCGACCCAGTGGCTTGAGCAATAAATCCCATTGGAGTAGACTGAGGGTTGTTTGGAGCGACAGTTGGTTGAGAGATGAATGCTTGATTCAGTTGATTCATTAAAGCCACGTTGCCCAGTTTTCTCGCCCTCTTCTGTTTCTTCTCTTCATATGCTATAATGGTGGACATAAGCTCACTTAGGGGTGATGTAGACATTTGCACCGTCTTTTCAATCAATTCAATGGTGCTGTCCCAATTTGGTGGAAGAGAGTTGACCAGCTTTCTGTTGACCTCCACCTGTGTATATGTGACTCCAGCATCTTTCATTCCAGTAACTATCTTGATGAAGCGTTGAAGCTGAGTTTCAATATTTTCACCAGGGATATAGTTAAACTCATTGAACAGTTCTCTTAAATTTTCTTTTCGAGATTCCTTCATATCATCATTTCCTTCGTAAGCAGCTACAAGAGCATCCCAAAGGGTCTTAGCGGAGGTGTATTCCTTGAAGGCTTCAGCTACTTCAGGGGATAGGGCCATGGTAAGAGCAGCCAGTGCCTTTCTATCTCCTTCCACCTTTTCCCAGTCTTCATCAAGCCATTCAGTTTTTGCTTTAGGTGTAGGTGGCTGACCCTGTGCCCCTGCAGTTGATGGGACAAAGTCTCCCACCTCGACCGAACGCATGATCTTGGCATCATGGTCGTTGATGTAGTTCACAAAACGATACTTCCAGCTCATGAAATCCTTCCCCGATACCAGACGAGGTGGTCTGGCATTTGTTCTGATTTTGGCATCCATTTCTAGAGTGGCACTTGACAAAGATGACATGTCAAAGGCCATGGCAAAAAGAATTTGAAAATGGATCGAATAGGGGTTTTCGGTCGAAGATGGCTTGATCGAAAAGTACTTTTCGATCGAGGAGTTACAGATCGAAAAGTGTCGGGCGATCGAAAAGTGGGATATGGATCGAAAAGTCTCTGAGGGGACTTTTCGATCAATGAACACAATTGATCGAAAAGTCACAGGGGACTTTTCGATCAAGAAGGCGGATCGAGAAGTCTCGAGGGGACTTCTCGATTGAGAGGTAACTGATCGAAAAGTCTCTGGGGACTTTTCGATTGACGATGCTGATCGAGAAGTCTCAGAGAGGGATTTCTCGATTGAAACTGCAGGTCAAAAAGTCACTAGAGGGGACTTTCCGACTGAGACTGCCTGATCGAAAAGCCACAAGGGGGCTTTCTCGATCAAAAAGAGCTGACAGAAAAGGGTTTTCGATCAGCCTGGCTGATCGAAAAGTCACAAACTGGGTCGAAAAGTCACAGAATCGCGAGCAGTTGGTCACGAACACTTCTGATTTTTTCGAAACATGCAAAAAAATAATCTTCCAACCTTGCTACTGTGAAAAACACCACAAAACTCAAACGATTAGTTGACAAAAACTTGAATCGGATATCGCGAGAGCCTCGAAACTTACGTTTCTTGGCTCTAATACCAATTGTAAGGATCGAAAATAACCCAAACACGATATCATGATCTCTAGTGAGTGTGCGGAATCCAAACACTAGTGTGATTCAAGATTAAACGAGAATAATACGAAAAAGCAATCATAATGTAAGTAAGAACACAAACCGATTTGAAGAAAACACTTTACTATTGATCACCGATTGCTACACACTTGTCGAAATTCTCCTTGAGAATTTCATGAACACCAAAGTCGCAAAACACTATTGATCAACCAACCCTAATCTTCTAAACAAGCTATCTATATATAGGGTGACCTAGACTTGATAAACAAGTCATAGGAATCGGTTTCCAAACGCCCAAAAATACGCAACCCACAAGCCCATAAACCCACTAATTCAATTTAACCCATTTACATATAAACTAGCCCAACATAGATTCTAATGCAAAAGCCTCATAAAATTCTAGTCTCTACACATTCCTATGTGAAGTGGATACAAAACTCTATGGACTCTAGCACCAAATTACCTCGAATATCAAGAAAATGTGATATGAATGGCGATCATAGATCAATTGACTAAACCTGCACGTTTCCTATCAATCAAGAGACTGATAGGATAAGGAAGTTATCTCTGATCTTCAGGAAAGAGATCATCTCATGGCACGGGGTGCCACTTAAATCATATCGGGTTGTGACACTCGACTTACACTCCATTCTGGAGGGTAACTTTACTAAAGGCATTGAGAGCACGCCAAAACACGAGCACTGAATATCATTCTCAAACCGATGGACAGAGCGAACAGACTACTCATGCCATTAGGAAACATGCTTAGGGCATGTGTCATGGATTCCAACAACAGTGAAGAAATGTTTCTAATACCTGGTATAGTGTCATACAACAAACAGTTATACACTAACATTCGGATATCACCGGTTAATGCATTTACGGACAAACACATAGGTCACCCACCTGCTGGGCGGAGGTTAGATCACAGGTTTTAAACGGTACACGAGACACCAGAAGAGATCATGAAAAACCTGAAACTGTATGGCAGCCTCTTGCAATCATCAAAAGAGTTACGCCGAAAAATATCCTACTGAAGGTCTCACCCTGGAAAGGTTCATTCGTTTTCGGAAAACGGGACAAACCAAACGCACAATATGTAAGACCATTAGAAATCATAGATAGAGTTGGTTATGTAGCATATGAGTTGAATCCATCAGAAAGACTTGATGATACAAATAACGTGTTTCATGCATCTAACCTGAAAAGTGTTATCGGATAAAACACTCATCGTATCACTCAGGGGGTTTGAAATCGACAAACAAATGAACTCTAGTGGAGGAACCAGTGGAAACAGTAGACCAAGATGAGAAACAACTCAAACATAGCAAAATTTCGATCTTCAGGGTTCGTTGGAACTTGAGGCATGTATCGAAGTTCATGTGGTAACACGAAGATCAAACAATGCGAAGGTATCCTCAGTTATTCAAACAGAAAAACGTCACTACGTCAAAAATGACCTTTAGCCACTGTTTTTCTGAAAACGTGTAGCCACTGTTTAAAAAAAACGTGGCTAAAAGTCATTCACACTAGTTTTAGTCACACATTTTTTGTACGTGTGATGAAATATATAGCTTTTCGGGACTTTTAGCCACACATTTTTCATTCGTGTGACAAAAAACACACATTCTCAAAACCTTTAGCCACACTTTTACAAACAAGTGTGACAATTACTAGTCACGTTAAAAAAAGTGTGGCCAAATGTGACCAACGACCACTGTGTTTGTGTCACTTTTAATTCACGTGACTAAATATAACCAACGACCATGGTATTTTTTTGTGATGTGGCTAAAAGCTATATATATATAGCCACTTATTTTAATTTGTGTGACCAAAGAGTAATGTTTATTATCCAGCTATTAAAAGGAAAAAAAACAGTGACTATAACTATCTTTTAGCCACATTTAAAATTTTAGAGCGTGACTAAAAATTTCAGTTCCCCCCTTAACCAAATTTTCAGTTCCCGCTTCTCTAATTTTCAGTTCCCCCTTGTTCAATTTTCAGATTCAAAATCCCTCCATAAGTCTAAATATCCCCCCATTCTCCCCCCAGACATCGTCTCTCTCCTTGAGTAACCAGAAACACAGTCTCTCTCCTTCATCTTTCATCCTTCATCCGCGTCTGATTTTATCAGTTAGCAATCTTCACAGTAGACCACAGTAGACCATCCGGAGAAGACAGTAGACACGCTTCCTTCCACAACAACAGTATGTGTCTCAATCGATATATTGCCTGCCTCCTCCACCGACACGAAAGCCGGTGATTCCGGAGAAGCAAAGTCGAGTGCTAAAGATCCGGTGACGAAGAATAATTACGCACTCCGCACGCTAGATTTTGGCCGGCGGTGTTTGCCCTAGATTTTGGGGGCGACATGCTATTTGCCATCAATCCTCACGCTATCTCTTTCTAGGTTTCGGTTTCATCTCCTCAAAAATTTCCGACGGTATCTTGCTTAATTTTAATTTCAATTTCAGTTTCAGTTTCTATTTCTCTCACACTAACATACCTATTCACACTTTGATGTGATGGTGTAGATGAGTAAGCTACAACTTTATTCTCTCTTCATGAGCGGTTCCTCTTTTCGTGTTCATATTGCTCTCAATTTGAAAGGTTTTGTTACTAATTTTCCCTTAATTTGGATTGTTAATGCTACATTTGACCTAGTAGTTACAGATGATTGATTTGAATCTCTTGTTTGTTGTCTGCCTACACAGGGCTTGATTATGAATACAAGGCGCCTTAATCTGTTAAAAAACGAACAGCAGGATCCTGGTAACAAATTTGTTTCTTTTAAATTTAGGGTTTTGATCTAAATGAACACATTTCCTTACCTTCTTGTATAATTACAAAGGACTCCTAATTACAGATACTCTTATTTAGGCAATAGCTTGAATATCCACTAGGAATTGAGACATGAAGCATAAAGGGTTCTATTGAATTAATTTTACAGTTTTACACATAATATTTTTTGTCGAGAATTTATGAAGATCAATGATGGGATTTAAATTTCATAATATACATTAAAATAGTAAAACTTCTATGTTCTTTAACAATATTTATTTGATATAGTACCGGGTTGCCTCTAGATGGACTAGCTCATTATGGCTTCTAGCTTCTGTTTTTTCATGCTATTTCTATATTGTAACCTACTCCCATTTTACGTAGTGTAGAGTATTTGAAGATCAATCCTATTGGGTATGTGCCTACTCTAGTGGATGGTGACATAGTACTTGCTGATTTTTTTGCAATCATATTAGTTAGTAACCTCAGCACTATCTTTGGCAAATCTTCCTCATGAAAATGGTGCATTTGTATTGTTTATCAAGCTATTCTATTTTGCAACAAATATCATGTGTTTAAAGAACAGTAGCACTTGACTATGCCTCTGCCTATGCTCTCTTGTTTCCTTACATTTTCATATGTGATTGATTCTTTGATTTTCTATTTAGGAACAAGACCAAGCAGAAGGGAACATATAAATTATCAGTGCTGCTGTTCTTTCCTTGAGGTATGTCTTACTATCTTGTTGCCTTAATTCTCTTTATTTCTTTTTTCTTTTGTTTGCTAAGCTTTTGGGTTATTTTTGAGACATATAGACTCTGGCTTCTAAATTAGGAGAAAAACATAACTACCTATGAATAATGTAAATGAATAAGTTATGAGACTAGGTTTACTTACGTATTTTCCTGTTTGTAGACCTCCTTTTAACTAAAATTTTAAACGTTTCCTGTTAGACTAATGCTTGAGCCTCATGTTATCGCTATAACTGTGGCTTTTAATCTAAGGTAACATCTTATGTTCTATTTTTTATTTTCTTGGTTAATTAGCTAATATTTTCTTTATAAATGAGTTCATCAATATCTTATTACTAGAGCTTTGAGATGACATCAGTTAAACCTTTGAGTTCATATCATCTTTTTTTTCTTCTTCTGACCTGTAGGTTCTGAGTATTAAATTAGGGAAATATCATATGTACTTTTAAACAATGTGAACTGTATGGTAAACTAAGTAGCCAATATTATAGTCTTAACATGTAATATTGTGTTACGTGCGTTTTGTAACCTATTCTGAGCTGAATCATGAACCATGTATTATATACATATTAATCAATTGTCATCTTTGCTTTAGGCCAGATTAATCTGAAAGTTTGATCATGAATTTGTGTTAACTTGAAGAAGACTGTCACTGAGCTGCAAATTTAATGAGTGATTGTTGTCCATAGTTATCTGCAGGCCCTAAGCAGTTGGCGCAAAGAAGAAGGCTGGCCTTAGTATTATGAAGCTGTGCTGGTATGTGTAGGTTTTTTTATGAACCTTTTTCTCAAAAGTGGTTATTTGGTCTTTTATAAATAAACTGATCTTTTGTGAAACCTGTGTAGATAGATAAACCTGATCTTTTGTTCTAGAAGAATTGCGCTAAATATAACCTGCACTATATAAAGCATGAGACTCCATCGGATGCGCAGATGCGTAACAAACAGACTTTCTAAATCCAATGTATGATGGTTGCGATTTCTTACAGAGTAGGAAAAAGTTACTGTTTTGCAGGTGGTTGCGATTTCTTACGGATCTTAGGTGCCAATTTGGGATGGCTTCTTAAGGAGTTTGATTTTGTTTGCCTTCAAGTCTCATTTCAGGTATGGGTTTGTCGTTAGTTATTGTTTTCATTCTCAAGAAAATGGCTGAATTCCTATTTCAAGTCTTATTCAAGTATTACATCCATAGTGAGGGTATGATTTTCCATTGTAATGGTTTTGTGTAGAGATTTTAGGACAGCCTTATGATTTTCCATTGTAACAGTCTTATTGGGTTTTGGTTCAATGTCTGTACTTAAAAATCCATATGTTGAAAGTACCTTGTTGTTGTCATTAAGTGTTGAAGTTTATATGTGTAGGTTTTGGATTTCGTCTATGTTGATCCTCCTTTGATGGTATACCTTATTCCATACAACTTATATTTGCATTTTCTGTTGATGGAGGTCACTGTTGGTGTTATTCTTATTGAGTGTTTGCTTTATATCTGTGTGTGTATTTATAAGGATCTCTAATATCTTTTACAGATTATCAATTAGCTGAATTATGATATGTTTTCCTCTCGATGAGCGTTTTCTTTCAGGCGTATATTTGGTGTAGCACAATGGAATCTGTGTACTCTTTTTTAATCTCATAACTTAGAGGTTGCTCCTTTATATTTTGTTCATTGTAAGTTCTATTTTGTAATCTGTATGGTTTTTTTCATGTTGTTTTAGTTAGCTTTTTAGTGTTCTGCTACTTAAACACATGTGCAGGTAGCAATGCTCGAACAAGCCACAAGTGATTCAAACATGGTGAAGCCGTCGTAATGCGCGGCGGATCACCACCTAGTTTATTATAACTTAGAATCTGTTGAATAATGATAACTATTTACATTCAGGTTTGGTTCGATTGTATCACCACCTAGTCTTGTAGTTGTATCATTTGTAGATGAGTTTTGATTAGAATTTATGTCTTTAGCATGTAAATTGAAAACTATGTATGGATCTTGAATTGTTAATATCATTTGTTTTTTATGTTTTTTTATGTTTATTGTCGTTTTTTATTTACAAAAATAATGAAAATAAAATCTCTAATTACACGAAATGGTCACGCTTGTAGTTATTAATGCGTGACTATATGATAGAAATAGCCACGTATATGATAAATTAATGTGACTATATGATAGAAACGGCCATGCTTTTTTTAAAAATAAAATATGTGGCCATTGCTTACCTTTAGTCACTCTTTTCAGATGAAATGCTTGATTCCAGTAACCTATTGCCATGTTTTTTTAAATAAGCGTGACCATTGCTACTCTTTAGTCACACTTATAGTAAATTCGTGTGACCGTTGCTACCATTACAACAATCAGTTTGCCATGGTTTTTCAACAATATGTGGCCGTTTCTTGCTTTTAGTCACACTTTTTGGATGGAATTCATGATTCCAGCAATCCTTTTGTCACGTTTAGTAAATTCATGTGGCCGTTGCTACCCTTTAGCCACGCTTATAGAAAATTAATGTGGCCGTTGTTACCCTTTAGCCACGCTTATAGAAAATTCACGTGGCCATTACTACCTTTTAGCCACACATTTCAGATGAAATGCCTGATTTCAACAAAAATATTGATACCTTTAGCCACGTTTTTTAGTTGCTACAGCCACTAATCGTCAAGTGTGGCGGTATGGTACCTATGGTCACGGGACCTTTGGAGTCGATTGAAATGGAAAAAAAAAGCGTGACCAAAGGGTTTTAGCCACGTTTTTTTTTCAGTGGCTAAAGCCTATTTTTGACGTAGTGCGTCGACCAGCAAAAGTACTAGTTAAATTTCGAGGCGAAATTTCTTTAAATTGGGGGATGATGTAACAACTGGGAATTTTATTTTTCACACTTCAGCAAACTCACCAGACCCTACTAATAGTATTTTCTATACTCTTGGTGGGACTTTACTGGGTATGGTACATTTCAGCAAACTAGCAGTACTACTCAATTTTCGAGAAGAAAATTCTTTTAACAAGGTAATGATGTGACATCCGGTAAATTCAGGTTACTACGAACATTTATGCATGTGTTGCATTACACACATAATTAGGGTTGTTATGTGTCTGTCACTATACGAGCATTTTGGTACACGAGCATTCACACACAAGTTTGAGTGTTAGTGAATTAAACTAACAAACATGATTAATATGCACGATCCATGATTTCATGTGAACTAGGTGTTTTATGATTTCATGTGGAACTATATTTATATTTTATGATTATGATTTTATGTGATTCGAACAATTACGGTTTTATAAGTTTTTAGTTCTAATTATTAATTTATTTAATTAAATATATACAATATCTTTCTTTCTATAAAATAAATAGTTGTCCATAGTACGAGTGTTATATAAGTTACGTCGGTAAGTTATATGCTTGGTTAAATATTTTAAACTTAGAGGGACCAATCTTGTAATTTCCCAAACCTGATGTCTATCGAAATAACCTAAGGGGACTACTTATGTCATTACTAAAACTCGCCTTATATTATGTATGTTAGAGAGGTGTTGTTTCTGCCAATTCACCAAAGTTGGTTTTGAAGTAATCTCAAAATTTTTGTATCTTCTGTTACGGGTTACCTCTATCCCATAGCCTCTATTCCCGATTCATCACACCATCGGTTACACCTACCCCTATTCAATCGATCTTAATATATTAATCATCAGCAAGGTTCAAGCATCGTGGATTAAACGTTTGCCTTGTCCCTCAAAACACTTAGAGAGAAATCACCGTAAAGAAACATACCTCATCCGCCTCCGATCACCACCTTCAAACATCATCGTTTCTCCACTCTTTTCATCACCATTCACCACCTTTGCACCTCTCTCCGACCACCTACATTCGAAGTCTGATGTGTACTGCCACAGAGAACAACACCGGCGAAGAACGATCGGGAAACTCACGTGTTAGGATTCGAGCCGTCGGACATAGCGCATCATCATCCTTCGAGCTTCTGTTTTCGTATGAATACAAAGGTATAAACTATAAATCGATTCGAATTCGATTTATAAGTTTTTGTTCTTGATCGTCTAAGTTTTTTTTTTGTTGGTTATGGCGGACATGTCATTAGGGTTTTGGTGGGTAAGATGATGACCAGCGAACCCGCTGGTTAAATAAATATCGAACCGAATTAAACCAACAAGCTCAATTTGAGCCAGTGGTTAGAGCATTTTCCAGAGACCCGTAGGTCGTTAGTTCGAAACCTAACTACAACCTTTTTATTTTTAAATGAGTACTAGAACAAAGTAGTTTGTACCAACAACCTTTAAAACCTTTTGAGTAAATTACGGATTTCGTCCCTGAGGTTTGCACAAATTTTAGATTTTGTCCCTAAGTTTCATTTATTACGGATTTTGTCCTCAAGTTTTGCAAAAACGTATCGGATTTCGTCCTTTTGACTAACTTCTGTTAAAATTTTCTGTTAAAAGGATGTAAAAAGACCTTAATACCCTTATGTGTAAAAACAAATAAAAAATTAAAAGAAAAAAACAAACTTAATTAAAAAAAAAAAAAAGAAAGGCATTTCAGTTAAATTAAAACCACCCCCCCCCCCCTTCCCCACCCACAGAAAGGCCACATGGTTTACATTCACCGCCAGCGGCATTGCCACCTCCGGAGCCGCAACGGGGATCGGATCCACGTTGTTCTGATGCGAAACCGAAACCGAAACCGACGTCATATATACCGGATTTACACCGGAAGGAATAGCCGGAACCGGAGTATTCGTCATTGGTGAAACTTGCGGTGGTTTTAAAACAAGCGGTGGTGGAGGTGGAACAGATAACGGCGGTTGGTGGTGGTTTCCGGCGGCCGGACTGGCTTCCAGAGCTTCTAACTGGTCAAAAAATTTGTAGGTTTTTCCGTCGGACTTTGAAGTTCGACCTTCTTTGATTCTCTTGTGATATTTATAAACATTCTCGAACTTCTCTTAGCATTTCTTCGCACTCCGATGAAATCCAAGCGAAGCTAACTTCCTGATAAAAACAAAAAAAAATCGATAAAAAAATGAATTGACTAAATCCGGCAACCACCGCCGGTGACGTGCCGCCGGTGACGTGAAGCTCCGCCTCCACCGACGGACATGGTGGACGTCAACCGGGAGCTCTCCCCCTGCAATTCCGGCACCCCCAGCCTCTATTAAGCCGGCAACCACCAGCCCCCTGCGAATCCGGCACCCCCTTCGACCTCCGGCAGTGGCAATTGAACTCGTCGGCGACTGCCTCAACCACCAGCGGTGGTGACAGGATGATAGTCGTCGGCGGCGGCGGTTTGAACTGAAATGCCTTTCTTTTTTTTTTAATTAAGTTTGTGATTTCTTTTAATTTTTATTTGTTTTTACACACAAGGGTAATTAAGGTCTTTTTACATCCTTTTATCAGAAATTTTTAACAGAAGTTAGTCAAAAGGACGAAATACGATACGTTTTTACAAAACTTGAGGACGAAATCCGTAACAAATGAAACTTAGGGACGAAATCCGAAATTTATGCAAACCTCAGGGACGAAATCCGTAATTTACTCAAACCTTTTTATTAAATTTTCTGATCATTATTCTCGCATCCCATTGATATCGAACTGATCCCCGAGCAATCCTAAATGCGTTTTAACACCCTGTAAGCATCGAACATATGGTTGTTCGTCACAATCCACTTAACGTGTTGTGTATCTATGCTAATTTGTCCATGAGTCAGGCACGTAAGCCAATGCACCATCATTTCCCAATTATGTCGGATCAATTTCTCATTTTTCAATGTTTTTGTATTTTTCTGTTTTTCTCCCCCTTAAAATGAGAACTCTAGTTTTGGATTTTTCATTTTAACAAAAACACAAAGAAACTATTTTTGATATTTTCAATTTTCTCCTCCTAAACTACAAACGAAATCCATTAAAGAAAGAAAATTGACCTTTCGACATGGATACCTTTCAATATTAGCTTTCAGAAAAATTTCAGTATTGAAATTTGATATCACTTGAAATTTAAATTAAATCAGCAGAATACTCCTCCATCAGCAACTTTTCAATCACCGATAGGTCTTCTAGAAGTACCTGCACACTGGTCAAACACGTTAATTAATAAATGACCCGAAGCGAATCGCTTCTGGTCGACCAGTGTCTTGATTACCCTTTGAAACTACTTTAGGTTTCCAGATTTATTGTGTTGGTAAATTAGTATTTGATGAACCGGTCACAGTGGATTGTGACGAACAACCTACATATGGAACATTTTAAAATTTAGAAATAAATCTTCCTTGACTTTTGAACAATGTAGGTTGATATTCATCAAATACTCTGCCATATTCATCAATGAATTTCCATTTGGTAGATTTACCAACAAAAGGAACCTTTCCTTTTCTTGAAGTAGAAGCAGCAGTGACATGACAATCTTGTGCCATATGCCCCTTTTTCGGCAGTTATAACACAAATGATTCTTGACATTTTCCTCTTTTGTCTCTGCAAAGCTTCACAAATGTTAGCATCTCCAAAATGATCATAAAAAGAATCAAATACCTGGAATCGGTGATCATAAACCCATTTTGATGTCGGGGTTTTTGGAGTAGAATTAGATCCTCCAGAAGAAAATTTATCAAATTGCTCTTCTCTCAGGTTGAACTTTTTCAGCTTTAAACACATCTTTCTTGACTTGCTTCAGATTGACTTTCTTCGAATTTTGTTGTTTTGTACCTTGAGTCCCATCAACTTTAACATTTTTGGTCTTGAAACCCAAACCAACATGTTTTCCAGATATCTTCTCGTTAGTACCAGATGACTTATGCACGTTCTTTGCAAGACGAGAAAACTCAGCTTTGACTTTGTTGATATCTTTTGAAGCATCAAAAATTGTTTCATCAATGTCATTATGAGAATTAATCTGTCACACCCTCAAAATCCACCTGCGGAGTATAACCGCGATGCATGTGACAAAGAGGACCCGAGTTATTAGTCATACCAAACCATGCAAAGACATATTATAAAACAACATACGGAAGTGTAAATAAAGATAAGTAAATACGTTGCGCAAAACACGCACCCAAAACTTTAATAAGAAATAAATAACCTAAAATGTTTTAAACCGGATTTCAGACCCGGATGAGATGCATGAGTCCTAACGTGCTCCGTAACTAGATACCTGAGAAAACATGCTAAAACGTGTCAACACAATGGTTTGTGAGTTCACATGTTTGATATATAAGTACATGTTTGAATGTTTGTTCACAGGAATAAAAATGTTTGTATGTCTGTTTGTACGTTCGAAAAATAGTGTAAACTCAATCATATCTATAGCTAGCTAGAATATATACCAGATACTATACGTTTCATCACCGAAGCTGGTTGTTTGTGTGTTTCTATGCCTTCCGCCACGCTTACCAAGCGATGGCAAACTGTTTAGGACAATCATTACACCCGTTTGACCTCCAGTCAAGTTAGAGCGACTAACTCGGGCGGGGTTTGTCAGACCTAGTAGTACTACTCAATAATTCCTCGCTATCCCCATATACTAACAATACAAATGTGTAAGGACTTTTCATGGTATATTTGTACGTGCGCTATAGTATTCAGGTTATATGAAAGAAATACAAAACCTCATATTGTTTGTGTTTGCATGTCTTCTCCCCCAACATGACAGTACGTAAAGAAAGGGGCCGTGAAACTCACCTTGGGTGCACAACAAAAAGTTCAAGCATCAAGACTCCGTGAATTCTTACAAGTCACCTAATGAGCATATAGTGTAAGTGCGTGTCTAAGATACTAATGACCCAACCTAGACGACCGTGTTTGACCAATATGCAAATAAAATGATGTATTTGTCGATTTCAAAAACCAAAAAGTGACAACGACGGTTAATCCAAATTAATCGATAAAATTGTTTGTTTCAATAATACAAGCCCAAACCATTGGAAACACCAGTTTGATTGCCCGGTGGCATATCCCAAAAATACACACGGTTAAAATATAAAATATATATATATATATTTTGCACATTCAGAAATATATATAGATATATAATAAAATTTTAGGAACTTTTAGCGAACAAATAATCGGGTTAAAATATTAGGTTTAATATCAACAATTTCTTAATACGAAGTTTGGTCTATAAACCATATGTTCGATGCTTACAGGGTGTTAAAACGCATTTAGGATTGCTCGGGGATCAGTTCGATATCAATGGGATGCGAGAATAACGATCAGAAAATTTAATAAAAAGGTTTGAGTAAATTACGGATTTCGTCCCTGAGGTTTGCACAAATTTCGGATTTCGTCCCTAAGTTTCATTTATTACGGATTTCGTCCTCAAGTTTTGTAAAAACGTATCGTATTTCGTCCTTTTGACTAACTTCTGTTAAAAATTTCTGATAAAAGGATGTAAAAAGACCTTAATTACCCTTGTGTGTAAAAACAAATAAAAATTAAAAGAAATCACAAACCTAATTAAAAAAAAAAGAAAGGCATTTCAGTTCAAACCGCCGCCGCCGCCGACGACTATCATCCCGTCACCACCGCCGGTGGTTGAGGCAGTCGCCGACGAGTTCAATTGCCACTGCCAGAGGTCGAAGGGGGTGCCGGATTCGCAGGGGGCTGGTGATTGCGGGCTTAATAGAGGCCGGGGGTGCCGGAATTGCAGGGGGAGAGCTCCCGGTTGACGTCCACCATGCCCGTCGGTGGAGGCGGAGCTTCACGTCACCGGCGGCTTGAAGTGAGAATTCCGCTCCAACTTCAACTTCAGCCAGAACATAACAAAATTAGCATTCAGCCGGAAATCTTCCTAGCGCAATATTCCTTACAATCTCCCCCTTAGCTGATGCTGTCAAATTTATTCTTCGATTCCAAAGTTCGTCTTCAAAAATTGACTTGTACCCAAAAACTTTCTTCTCTTTGACCTACTTGTCAAAGAACATAACCCCTGCATTCACATCCTTTGAGAGAACATGCATGTTGGTCATGGTGATCTTGACATGTTTCAGATCTTCCCAATCTTGTTCATTCCACTGATCTTGAACATTGATTGCTTTATGGGTTATGAAACTGCTATCTGCCCTGTGTACATAGAAGAGCTTTTCTTCTTTTTCCCCTATTACAAACTTGATATGACTGGTTGACTCCTTTTCAATATCATTATCAACCTAAGTTTCAGAAAGCAATCTATGCTCGAGCACCTTCGATTCTATGCTCATTCATAGCAGGAGCTCTGCTCTGGTTAGACTCATTATGTTTCTCAGTTTGTCATAGATGTCAGTCAGTTGGAAGATATCAAGCATTCTGGTGGCAAGATGAGCATTCACTACTCTTTTTGTGCCATTGAGGAGTTGGAATTTGAAGTCAAAGTTGTCTTCATTAACTGTCCACCCAATAATTTTGTTTTGCCTGGGTGGGCCTCTTTTCCTTGGCTTTTGTTCTCTCTTTCTTTTGTGATGCAGTAGTCTGTTCTTTCTTGTCTTATTTCCCTCATTGGACTCATCTGTTGATTCTATTTCAGTTGGAGCTTTACCCTTTGAGGAATGAGAATGAGGGCCGTGTTAAACTTCAGTAGGTTTGCTGATGGTGATTGTTGGTTCTTTGAAGGTGAGTGGAGGTAGGGAGGTTTGAGTTTGTGGTCTACTGGCTTCTGGTGTGGGACTTGAAGGTGGAGAAGGTGGGAAGATGTCTGAAAAGTCCATGGTAGGTGGAGGCTTCTTCTTGAGGGGACCAATTGGTGTAAAATTATTTGTTCTATATTTGGGGTTGGCAAGCTTGGTGGCTACTTTCTTGGAAATAGGAGGTGGTTTGAAGGGTATGATGGCATGTGACTGTAGAAGTGATGGAACTGTTGTAGGTATGGGATTTGGGTTGTAAGTGAAAGAAGGTGGAGGAGGGATATCTACATCATCAGGAAGTTCAGGTTTAACATTTATATTAGTTGATATACCTGAGATGAGCTCTGAAGGTGAAGGCATCACTAAATTTGGATTCACAGCAGCTATATCCCCTTTTAGCTCATGAAAGATAGAATCGATCAAGCTGCAAAGTTCCCTGACTTGCATCTGAGCTACCTCTTCTTCTGTCTTCAAATCTCTAACCACAAGAGCCATTTTTACCTTTTTCAACAGTAGGTAATTCTCATCATTTCTTACCAGCTTGGTAGGCATTTGAGAAGCAATAGAAATCAACCTCTTCCTATCAACTTCAGTCAATGCTTCCAAATCATAGTCCTTTAACCTCCAGTTGAAAGATCTTTTCTTAGCCTCTTCAAGCAGGTTCTCAAAGACCCCATTTTGTAAGTACAGATTAATTTCCTCTTGAAGTTATCTGGAAAACCTCTCATCTTCTGCTACCCTTTTGGCATCTTCTACCAACTTTAGCATAGCTTCAGCTTCAGGAGTTTGAACCACCTGTTGAATAGTTCTAGGAGTTTCAGTTTGAACAGGTTCTTCAGCTTGAACTGGCTCTATACTCCTCAAAGCTATCAAAGTTGCAGCTATGTCTTCAGCTTCTTTGCTTCCCTGTTCTTCCGGTTGAACCACAGATAACTGATCAGACCCGTCAATACCAAAGATTGAATTACCAGGGCCATAATCTGCCACCTAGGTTACTGTTTGGGTTTCCGGTTGAACAACCAGTTGAGCTTCCACTTGAGTTTCCGGTTGAATTTCCGGTTGATCAGTACTTAGGACTTCAGTCACCACCTGAGGTTGGGTGACTTCAGGTTCCTTATCAGTTAACTCCAACACCTCTGTGCCTTCTTCTTCACCGATCAAGTTTTCATCACCACCTTCAGTCATGGAAGAAACTGCAATAGTTGCAGTGCTTTCTTCAATATCAACAACTGCCTTGCTAGTGGAAGCAATATTTCTATCCACTTGATCACTGGCTCTTTCATCCGGAAAGATGACATCTTTCAGAAGTGTTGTGATCATGTTTATGTGCTTAGGGAGAGCACTAGCAATCAACATTGATGATTGAACTAGCTTGGTAAGGTTGGGGTCTTCAAAAGGAGAAGTGGCAATCAGTTGACTGCACTTCATGTTTACCCAACTTTCTTCAACTGTGAAAGGGTTGACACCAATCTTTTCACAAGCTGTGGCTCTGACTTCAGCCGGTATCCTCTGAGTTTCTTCAATTTCGGTCATAACAGGCCTTGAGGGCATCTTCTCCCCCAATTTGACAGTATCAGCTTCATCAGCTTCAATAGCTTCTTTAGCTTCTCTGAGAGGGTTTGAAGGGCCTGCTTCAGTGTCAGTAGGAGCAGCTTTTACCAAGTGAGTAAAAGTTGCATTCAGTTTATCAACCTGTGCTTGGAGAGTAAGGTACAGTTCCGTCAATTCTGGTAGTGTATAACTATTCTCAACTGGCCTTTTACCAGTATCCTTGGACAAAACCAAGTTATCAATCCGAGATTGATCATGAAAGTGCGTGAGCATCGGATCGTCTACTCGATCTAGCTAATCGGACATCGAAACGTAATTAACCGATTGTTTTATTGATCAAAACGAACAATTACAATCAGTGTAAACACAGAGAATTGACACAGAGATTACACACTCAGAAACACACACTTAAGATTCGCTCACACGCTCAGAACCCACGTATACAAAGCTCAAACAACTATATATACCCGACTGGCCGAACGCCCTCCGAACCTGAGGTTCGGCAGGTCCGAACTCCAGGTTCGGACCTAGTTCGGCCAACCCTATATTGGCTTAAACTTGGTCTTCGCTCGATACTTCACACGACGCACAATTCATGTATCAACAAACTCCCCCTCGTCGTGTGCAGTATCCCTTCAACATCATCAACTCTGTATCTTCAATCAAACTCCCCCTCAAGTGTAGAATCCGTTCGTTCAATGAAATGAAAATTCAAACAAACTCTTCCTCAACTTGATCGTAACTTGATCTTGAATACTTGATGACATTTTAGTGTATCTCTGGTCTTTTATCAACATCTTCAGAAGACTTGAAGTTGTGATAACTTGCACATAGCAACCTGCTCAAACATTAAAATAATCTTGGCGCAAAACGTCTCTTCGAGACTCCAAGATATGATATTGAAAATGATTTGCATCACGTGTTGATCAGATCGAAAATAAAGCAGAAACAAAATCTTTTTGACTTTTTGACAGTTTATGCTAAAACACACCGAAAATCTTTTTGTTCTTTTCTGAAACGAAATGAAATTACAATACAGAATCAAACACTATTTTTGGTATGAGAAAGATCACTATATGGGATCATATTGAACATAACGCACTGAACTGCACTTCAATTCCGATTAATCGAAGCACATAAGTCATGCTGATTGCTGGTATAATTTGTCCAACTTAAACTCAGGCAGAATCATACTCATAACATTTGGATATGTTAAGGTATTGATTAAATTTGCTTTGACCAGTGTATCCCACACTATCAGACATAATCAGACATTTTCTGTTTCTTTTCTTTTTCCTTTTTGTGTGACAGCACTTGTGAATTTTCACAATGCATAATATTTTCATGATATAGTCAACTGTGTTCCATGTAAAAACAAATAAGAACGTTAAATCGTCTACCTTAAGGTCGATCTTTCGATACGCAGATAAGGCCTCGGATTTAACAAAATAAGAAAATAAAACAAGTTGAAATTGTATAACTCAACAACAATCAGGTCGGTACTCCCGTACACGCAGAGAAAGTCCGATGAGTTATACGAAACACCAAAGAAAATAAAGCAGAAAGTCAAACGAACAACGATCAGGTCGATCTTTCGATACGCAGAGAAAGTCCGATCGTTTGACAAAATAAAGAAAATTAAACAAGTTTAAATCTTTGCAAAATGAACACATGTATACACAGTGACTTCTCATTTGAATTTCACACTTATTTTTCTTTTTGTGTCATGAAAAATGCATCAAGATGTTATCCACATGATCAAGCATTAGTATTTAGTGTATATCACCTTTGAATACTTTCTGATTTGCCGAGCCTACCACGCATATCAAACAATGATCTTATGGCTCTTTCATCTACTCTATTCATGAGTCATATATGTAAGCCAATGTACCATCATTTCCCAATGATCAATTTCTCACAATTTTATATTTTGCATGTATTCACCTTCCTTCATTATATATTTTGCATGTATTCACCTTCTCCCCATACCATGCATTTTCTCAATTACTCCCCCTTACTTACAATTCTCCCCCTTAAAATGAAAACTCTATTTTTTGAATTTTCATTTTACACAAAAACAAGACTCTATTTTTAGGTTTTTGAGAAAAACTTGTAAGCAAAGAAAATTGATCAATCAACACGGATATTTTTCAGATTTTAGAATTCAGAAAATTTGCAGTTTAGAAAATTTATCATGAAAGTTAAGTTAAATTAAGCAGAATACTCCTCCATCAACAACTTAGCAATCGTCGATAGGTCTTCTAGAAGTACCTGCACACTGGTCAAACTGATTAGTCCATATATGACCCGAAGCGTATCGCTTCTGGTCGACCAGTGTCCTGGTTTTGTTTAGAAACCACTTTAGGTTTCCATTGCATTTGATTTGGTAATTCAGTTTTTGATGAAACAGACACATGTGACTGTAATGATGAACCTACATTTTGAGCTTTTGAAACAATTTGAACAAAACGTTTTTGTTTTTGAAAGAATGTAGGCTCAACTTCATCAAAAACTCTGCCTTGTTCATCAAAGAACTTTGTTATGGCAGATTTACCAAAAACTGATTTCTTATGAAATCTTTGTGATGAATCAGCAGGTGAGGGACAATCTTTTGCCATATGCCCTGGGCGACGGCAAATATAACAAATTCTTGTCGTTTTATCCCATCTTTGATGTACCTGCGAAGAACACACATGAATATCTCTAACATGATCAGAATGAGAATCATATACCTGATGACGATGATCATGCACCCCTTTAGAAGTTGGGCTACGAGATTGAGAGCTTTCAGAAGAAATATCAGCTTTCACAAATACTTCAGAAATTTTCCGAGCATCCACGCAGTGAAGAGGAAATTCCTTGTCAGAAAATAGCTGCTCAGAACCTTTGAGCTTGTAAAATCTCTCAGGTTGTACCTTATCAGCTTTGAAAACATCTTTCTTCACTCGCTTCTTCTTAATCTTCTTCAAATTTTGTGCTTCAGATGCTGGAACCTCTTCAGCTACAACTTTCTTCTCTTGAAAACCTAAACCCACTTGTTGACCAGAAATCTTCTCCTCAGAATTTACACCCTGGTGTCCATTCTTTGCCAACCTTGTGAATTCAGCTTTGACATCAGTGATTTTCTTCTTGTCATAAAAAATGGTCTCATCAATTGCTGGTTGAGACAGAATCTGTGTACTAGATGTAGCTGAGTTTTCGTGATCAGTAGAAGATGAACCAGAAACAAACTTCGGTGCTGGAGGAATCTCAGATTTCAAAACCTTTTTCTTGTTTTTCTTGCTTTTCTTCTTCTTTACAACCTTTGCGTCTTCAGAAGTAGAAGATGAAACCTTTGAATAATCAAAATCATCAATTTGTTCCTTCACTTGTTTGAAAGCTTCCTTGATATGAGCAGGGGGTGATGCAGTTTTATCAAACATCCTTTCAAAATTTGCATCATTTGCTAAGAAGCTTGTGAAAACTTGAGAATTTGAAACATTGTTGAGCAATCTTTTAGCATCAAGAACTTGAATTTTGAGATCAGAAATTTGCTGTTGAGCTTCTGCAAATTCCTTTTCTTTAGTAATCAATCGCTTAGTAACTTTGTGAGTTTCAAACTTTTGTAGGCGAAGATTGTCAAGTCCTTCATGTAGCTCCTTCTTCAGTTTATCTTCATTTCTCTTTTGAATTTCCAGATTTGCAGCTTGAACTTTGTTAACACCAATCAACTCACGCTTCTCATCCAACAACTTTTCCATATCAACTTGATATGCCTCAATTTTAGCAGCAGACTCTTCAATACTCTTAGTAAGCAAATCAAGCTTGATCTTGGATTTGTCAAATAAATTCTGAAAATCATTACCCGTATCTTCCGCTTCATCCTTCCATTTCTTGACATCTTGAACCAACTCATCCCTTTCTTCACAAATCTTGGCTTTTGCAGCTTCAACCTCCCTTTTATCTTGCTTAGAAATTTCTAACACTTCATTCAACAAATTAATCTCTTTAAGCAAACATTCATTCTTCATAACCAAACCCTTTTCATGTTCTTTAGAAATCTTTAACTCGGATTTAATCACATCAAATTCCTCAGACAGTTGTTGAACTTTATTTATCAACAAAGCATTTTCTTTCATCAGACTCTCCAAATTTTCAGCAGATTCATAAGAACTTGGATTTGAACTAGTGTCGGAACTAGTGTCAGAACAGAAATCCTCTTGATGATCATGAGTGACTATCAAGGCTGATGAATCATATCCAAACTGTTTACCCCAATCATAAACACCATCATTTTGAGCCATCAAAGTTGTTGACTTGCTTGTGTTACTAGTAGATGGTTGAGTAAAACCAGGCTTTGGTGATAGAGGAACACCAGGCTTATTTGCATGTGCCTGTTGACATTCCTTGGCAAAATGTCCCAGCTGTTGACATTTGTAGCACTTCAATTTGGACTTGTCAAAACCCAATTTATCACCAGAAATATTCCTTCCATGTTTCTTAAAGAATCTCTTAGATCTTTGACACAACATAGCATATTGCCAAGATACATCCAATTCGGTTAGTTGATCATCATCAAGAGCATCAAGATCCTCACTGGTTAACTTTGCATCAGCAACATCCTTTATAATCGAACCAAAAGATGATGAAATCAAAGCAGAAATCATTTTAGCACAATCTTCTGTTGATTCACCAGAAAAAGTATTCTGATTTGAAAGATTTGGAATTGTAAAGTTACAACCCCGTGACGACTTATTATCAGAATTATCAGACATTCCTGTCAAGAAAGCTGTACTAGGTGCAGAACTCAGACTTGGTTTAGCTTTAGCATTCATGCTTGCTAAATTCTCACCATGATACAATTCAGGGTTTTGCAAAGTAGCAGTAGCCTTGTTTGAAGTCATCATTTCCATTTCTCTAGCATGAAGTTTTCCGGTTAAATCATGAAATGATAATGCAGAATAATCTTTGTCATGAGTAAGCAACAAAACATAATTTTCCCACTTTTCTGGTAATGCTTCCATTAATTTCTCTTTCAATTCCTCCTCAGTCTTTTCAATGTTCACCACCTTCATTTCACTAATCAGATGTGAAAATCTGGATACAAGTGCAGGAATAGTTTCTTTATCATAATGTTGAAAATTCTCAAATTCTTTGTTCAGCACTTTTCTTCTGCTCTTCTTGTATTGATCATTTCCTTCGCATCTAGCAGACAATGCATCCCACAATTGTTTTGACTTTTTGCAAGTACTAAACTGATGTAACAACTCAGTAGGCAAAGCCATTGTTAGATAACCATAGGCTTTTTCTTCAAGCTCATAAAGTTTTCTTTCATCACCATCAAAATCTTGTATTCTTTTAAAATCTCCATCTGCTTGTGGATGCATATAAAGTTTGCGAATTGGAATCCATAAATCCACATTATTTGTGCTGATGTAAGCTGAAAAACGTTGTTTCCAATTGTGATAATCTTCCAACTTCAACAATTTAGGAACTTTCTGACTTGTTCCGATTTCGTTATCAAAATTTAGCATAGTTTGCATAGCACTTTGCATTGCAGCAAATGCTTGAAATTCCGACATCGTTGAAAATCTGAACAATTCTGCCCTCCGAACTTGCTCCGAACTTAGTCTGCCGTCCGAACCCTCACCGAACTTAGTCCGAACCTAAATCAGACTCCGAACGAGCTCCGAACCTTGTCCGAATCAACTACTAGCTCCGAACTCTCACCTAACCACCTCCGAGCCTTCACCGAACGAGCTCCGAATCTATGTAGACTCCGATCTACCTCCGAACCTCAAATCTCACCGAACCTAGACCGATACACCACCGAACTCTCGCCGAACACTCTCCGAGTCACCTCCGAACCTCAAGTTCGGAGCGGTTACTCCGAACTTGCCCAGTAACCTCCGAACCTCGAAGACATTTTTCGAAAACTCGTGAAAACGGACTGATTTTGATGAAACTCGATATAGTGGATCAGAAAAGTCGATAGGAAATGGTTTAGGAACAATTTTGACACAAAACACACGTCAAAAATGATAGAAAACACGTAATGAACCTCGAGAAACTTTCAAAAACGTTCAAAAGTCCAAAAATAGCAACCACAGATCAGTAGAATGAACCAGAAAGCTCTGATACCACTTGAAAGTGCGTGAGCATCGGATCGTCTACTCGATCTAGCTAATCGGACATCGAAACGTAATTAACCGATTGTTTTATTGATCAAAACGAACAATTACAATCAGTGTAAACACAGAGAATTGACACAGAGATTACACACTCAGAAACACACACTTAAGATTCGCTCACACGCTCAGAACCCACGTATACAAAGCTCAAACAACTATATATACCCGACTGGCCGAACGCCCTCCGAACCTGAGGTTCGGCAGGTCCGAACTCCAGGTTCGGACCTAGTTCGGCCAACCCTATATTGGCTTGAACTTGGTCTTCGCTCGATACTTCACACGACGCACAATTCATGTATCAACAGATCAACTGTGGTACCCATGGCTTCTTGGCACCTGGGATTCTCTTCATCTGTTTCAGCAACCCTTGGTTCCAATGAAGGACCCTCGGGTGCTGATTCAGAGAAGATTGCCGCAGTTTGGGTCTTATTTATGTTACTGCTAGCACCAAGATCCAGTGGGGATACTTGGGCAGCAGCAGCCCTTGCTGCATGAATCTCTTCATGACTCCTGAGATTCACCTCCGGTGAGGAATGGGGGTTCAGAGCAGCAGTGTCCTGATCTATCAGAATGTTCTCATGTAATGAGGTAGGTGAGTTAATAACACCTTCATTTAGATCAAGATTAATTGCACTGTCATTCCTAGGTGATAGGGGTTGTAGGGGTGAAAATGTTCAGATGGGGATTGTACATCTGCTTCTAATGACTCCCCCTCAAATGAAGGTTCATCCCTAAGAGAAAATCCCAGTTTAACCAGTTTCCGCTTGGCTTTTTGCCTTTTGCGGGGTTTGAAGCTTCGGGTTGGCTTGTGGTACTAGGTGGAGGAGACCTAATAACCACCTGTCTCTGTCTTTTGAAAACGACAGGAAGGGATTCAGATGAGGAAGTGGCAGTGGTAGTTTGAGTGGAAGCTTTCCTCTTTTTGGATTGAAAAGTTTTTAGAGTAGAGGAAGCAGGGACAGATGTGGGATCAGAAGCTATTGGGTTGCTAGCTCTGTCATCTTGAGCATGAGGCTCAGTTGCTGCTACAGTTTCCGTTTGAACCTCAGCAGGAGCAGGTTCATCAGGAAACTGCCTTGGAATTGGTAAGGGATAGTCAGTGTCCCTTCCAAGAAATGCAGTCTTATTTAAAGCTAAATTTGAAAAAGTTTTCTCTGTTAGGTGTTTTGGTTCCAAAACTTTACCACTTAAGACAATTTGGGGGTATTCTCTTTGAGAATACATGTCAAAAACCTTGGGTACAAATAGACATAGTCTGGTGAGATGTTTGATTTGAGACCCTTAAAAATCAGTTTAGAAAAGTTGAAGTTTTGACCTTTGACCACAGCAAAAATGCTGAGGCTTGTTCAGCAGCAAGTTCATCGGAACCACCTTTCTTGGGAGTCAGGCAAACCAGAAGGGTGTGGGCTAGAAATCTCCACTTGTAAGGCAATTGCCCCTTCTTGATGGTTTTGCTTCCCATTGAACCGCCATATCCAATATCTTTAAACAGCTTTAGATACACCGATGAGTCTACAAATACATACCCATCTTCGTCCCTTAGTTTCAACACTTTTCGAATTGTAGCTTCAGTGATTTCCACTATCGTGCCCTGAACTGTAGACACAATTGATTCACTACCATCGTCGGCTTCGCCAGTCATAGCATTTGACCAGAATTCTTCCATTATTTCTTTATAGATTACTGCTTCAACAGTCAGTGCATAGTGAAGGTGACAGTTCTTGAGGAAGTCGATCATTCCGTTGTAGATATCGGTTTTACTTGGTGGTTCTAGGTACGCCACTAAGTTGTGCTCTACAGGAAACTTGGAGTCACCGACGGGCTTCTTGCCACTTGACTTTGCTTTAGGAGCCATTGTTGATGATCGATTTGAGCAGGGTTGATGTTTTCTTGGAAGTTATGGAGAGGGTTTGGGAGAAATTTGGAGTAATTTCGGAGTGGGGTTGAGAGAAATGAGGAATGTGACGGTAATTTAGGGCTTTTACCTTTGACGTGAATGACGTGGAGGAGAGAAGTTTTAAACAGACGGTTCAGTAACTGATGGGACAGATGCTTTATGGGTTATACGGTACAACTTGGTAAAGCATGTCTTTATCCAAAAGTAAATTTACTGAAACCTCGGATATTAAACAGTTAAAAACTTAATGGGTAAATAAATGTGTATCCGCTTAGAAAGTTGTGCCTTCCGGGTAATTAAATGAGACTTTGACTTTTGTTGACCCGGAAGTTCAAGCGGAACCCATTTTCTCCTTTATTTTAAAGACTAAAATTCTTCCGTTTGAACTTCAAGCGGAGAATTTTTCCGCTTGAAAGAATTGTCTAAAAAAATTTTCCACGTGAGTTACAAAGCATTGTTCCGGTTGAAGTTCACCCGGTGATTTTCAAAGTTGTTTTTCTCACAGGTTGAACCGGAACTTGAAACTGAACAACAAAACACATGATTTTTGAAAATTTGTGATAATTTTCCATAGTGTAACAGAGTTACTGACTATGAACTGAGATGATGTCTAATTATCACAAGAAATTTTCTTTTTCTTTTTGTATCAAGAGACGGGCTTTTAAGCACATGCCTCTCTTTTATTTGAAAATTGTGAAAAGTTTTTATTCAAAATTCATCATCCCAATGGCTGTGATGAGATAGAAAAATCTTGCCTCATCAAAAGCTTTTGTAAACAGATCTGCCAATTGATGATCAGTGTGAACTTTGAATAATTTAATCAGATTCTTTTCTGCACAATCTCTAATAAAATGATACCTTATGTCAATGTGTTTGGTTTTGGAGTGCTTTACTGGATTGTTGATGATGGAGATGGCACTGTTGTTGTCTGCAAGAATAGGAGTTTCCATGAATGTGATCCCATAGTCAAGCATCTGATTTTGGATCCAAAGAACTTGACTGCAACAACTTGAGGCAGCAATATACTCAGCTTCTGCAGTTGAAGTGGAAACACAGGTTTGTTTCTTGCATTGCCAAGATACAAGCCTTTCGCCCAAGAATTGACATCCACCTGATGTTGATTTCTTGTCTATGTCACATCCTCCATAATCACTGTCTGTGAATGCTCTGAAAGAGAAGTCAGAGTTCTTGGGATACCACAAACCCAGTTTTGGTTGCCCCTTCAGATACTTGAAGATTCTCTTAACAGCTAGCATATGTGACTCCTTTGGTGAGGACTGATATCTAGCACATAAGCAAACACTGAACATGATGTCAGGTCTACTAGCAGTGAGATACATCAGTGAGCCTATCATTGCCCTGTACATGTGCACATCCACTGGCTTGCCACTTAAGTCACTTGTTAACTTGTGGGAAGTGGATATAGGAGTTTTTGCACTTGAGCATGCTTGCATATCAAATCTCTTCAACATGTCTTGAATGTACTTTGATTGGTTCAGAAAGATTCCATCTGCAGTTTGCTTCACTTGTAGTCCTAAGAAGAATGTTAGTTCTCCCATAGAGCTCATTTCAAATTTGGACTGCATCAAAGTTTCAAACTCCTTGCACAAAACAGTGTTAGATGAACCAAAAATAATATCATCTACATAAATTTGTACCATCAACATATCCTTACCAACAGTTTTGACAAAAAGTGTTTTGTCAATTGCCCCTCTCCTGTAGCCATTCTCTAGAAGATAGTTAGAAAGAGTTTCATACCAGGTTCTAGGTGCTTGTTTGAGACCATACAGAGCTTTGATTAGCTTGCACACCTTGTTAGGATGGTGAGGATCCTCAAAACCAGGAGGTTGGTTGACATATACTTCTTGTTCCAGTAGGCCATACAGGAAGGCACTTTTGACATCCATCTGAAATACTTGGAAGTCTTTGAAGGCAGCATAGGCTAAAAAGATTCTGATTGCTTCCAATCTAGCCACAGGTGCAAACACTTCATCATAATCAATGCCTTCTTCCTGCACATAGCCTTGCACTACCAGTCTTGCTTTGTTTTTAATAACAATTCCCCTGTCATCTTTCTTGTTTCTGAATACCCACTTTGTGCCAATTGGTTCTGCTCCATCAGGCAGATCTACCAATTCCCAAACTTTCTGCTTGTTAATTTGAAATAACTCTTCCTGCATTGCCTCTACCCAACTGTTGTCTTCCAAGGCATCTGTTACCTTCTTGGGTACTTCTTGAGACAAAAATGCAGCATGCAAACAAATGTTTGCATTAGCAGATCTACTTCTTGTCAACACAGGTGCTGACACTTCTCCAATAATATTCCTCACTGGATGATCTCTGTTGATTCTTCTGTCAAGAAACATAGGGAACTCATGGCTTCTTCCATTTGAGGGTATATTGAGCTGAGGAAGTCTGTGATCAAGCTCAATATCACCAATTTGTGATACAGGATCTGAACATTCAACTGTATTATGAGAGCTATCCTCTGAAATGTGGGTCAGATGCTCAAAACTGAATTCATCATTTGAATTTTCAGGTTCAGTTGACCCGGAATCATTGTTCTCAACAGTTTCTGAAATTAAGTTTTCCGGTTGAACTTGAGCCGGAGAAATTTCCGTTTGAACTTCGACCGGAACTATTTCTCTTCAATTTGAACTATTTCAGAAGGTTTCTTTCCTTTGCCTGGCAAGATAGGTTTGATGCTCATTGAAGAGAAGAAGTTTTGCTTCTCAGTTCCAGCAGTGTTGCTCTTCCAATGTTCATCAGCTGACCTATATAAGTTTGTTCCTGCACTAGAGAGCTCACGGGCTTATCAACAGTTATGTTGAAAGCAGTGGTTAGTGCGTCAATATCAAATAACCAAGTGGGTTGAGATTCAAAATTGTTGGTAGATTTTTCATTAAAAGATACATTTATGGTTTCCTCAACAATTTTGGTTCTCTTGTTGTACACTCTGTATGCTTTTGACACACCTGAGTATCCAACAAAATATCCCTCATCTGCCTTTTCTGCAAATTTGGGCAATAACTCATTGGTTATTAATATTGTAACAGGACAACCAAATGGCTTAAAGAAGTAAATGTTTGGCTTTCTTTTTCTCCAAAGCTCATAAGGTGTCTTGTTTTTGCCTTTGACAATTAGAGTCCTGTTTTGGACATAACAGGCAGTGTTCACTGCTTCTGCCCAAAATATCACAGGGAGCTTGGAGTCTGCTAACATAGATCTAGCAGCTTCAATCAATGTCCTATTTCTCCTTTCAGCAACACCGTTTTGCTGTGGAGTTCTAGGAGCACTGAATTGTCTCACAATTCCCTTTTCCTCACAAAATGAATTCAGAACATGATTTTTGAATTCTGTGCCATTATCACATCTGATTGTTTTGACCTTAAGATTAGATTGATTTTCTAAATTTGTCACAAGTGTTTTCAACAATTCAGCAGTTTCATCTTTTGTTTTAAGAAAGAAAACCCAAGTGTATCTAGAAAAATCATCAATTATGACAAAACAATATGACCTTTTCCCTAAACTCATTACTCTAGTTGGACCAAAGAGATCCATGTGCAATAACTCTAGAGGTTTTGAAATAGAAGACTCAACTTTTGGCTTAAAAGAGGTTCTGTGTTGCTTGCCCTTGAGACATGGCACACAGTTTTCAGAACATGCAAAATGCTTGTTAGGAAGACCCTTAACCAAGCCAAGATTGACAATTCGATTCATGTTCTTGTAGTTTACATGACCTAACCTTCTATGCCACAGATCACTTTCATCAACAGAGGCTTTGGATACAAAGCAAGCAGTGCCACATGAGGGTGTAGCAACTGACATATCCAGAATGTATAGTCCATCTCTCCTAGGTGCTTTAAGCATAATTAACTCATCAGGAATTTTAACACCAGGTTTGAGAACTATAGCCTCTCTCATTAAACATTAAATTCAAATTCTTGTCACACATTTGTGAGACACTAAGCAAGTTGAAATTTAATGTATCAACAAAATTGACTTTGTCAAATTTTACCAGTCCATTTGTCACATCACCTTGTGCTGTGATATGGCCTTTTGTGCTTCCAAAGGCAACTGGTCCTCCATTAATTCTTTTTGTATTTTCCAGAATTTGCTTATTCCCTGTCATGTGGCAAGTGCATCCACTGTCAACTACCCATAGGCTATTTTGGCCTTTATTTTGCACCTGCACACATCAGAATTGATTAGTTTCTATAGGGGACCCAAGCCTGAGTGGTCTTGGGTCTGCCATAAGCATCATTATACTTATACTCCTTGAGTACTAAAGTATTTAGAACTGGAGCTTCATTAAGCAGATCATCATTGTCAAAACTGAAGTTCTCATATTGAGTACTTGTTTGACTGAATCCTTCACTTTTGGTGATTTTCCTTTCAGCAATTTTTCTTTCCCTGTACTCCTTAAATTTTCTTTGCTTGTTGGTTATTTTCTTAGATTTTTCATTTCTTTGATTAACCAACTTAGTTCTTTCAGGGGATTTTGAAAATCTTTGAGGAAAGTGTTTGTTTTTGCTTGAACTCTCCCCCTGAAGTGGAACAGTGTAATTTCCACTTGAACTAGTAGCAAATTCAATTTCAGGTTGGTTAGACTTTTTGCTTCTTGAAAAGTTTTCTCTAGAGGTACATGTGGTTTCTGCTTTGGAGCAGTAGCTGATCTGGGTTGAATTTTGTTTTCCGGTTGAACTTGAGTTCGAGCGGAAAAGTGTTCCGCTTGAACTTCAGCCGGAAAACGATTTTGCCTTAAAACAGAAAAACTTCCATTTTTATCATTACCAATTAAAACCCTGTTGGAGTCAGATCCAAAATGCTTCATTGTGTGGCTTTTCACAGGTGAAATTCTTCCTGTGAGTTTCTTTTGAAAATTAGCCTTTGGTTGCAAAACAGGTTTTGGTTTCAAAAATGGTTTGGTTTTACTCAATGGGTTGAACTGGCACACAGCAGCTAAGTGACCTTGTTCACCACAGACATGCATTCAACAAGTTTGGTTTCAAATTTCTGGGAGACTCATGTTTGGTCACTTGGTTGAAAGTGAGTTGACCAAACCTTTGAGTTTGACTTCCCTTTGGTTGCTCAGGTTGCTTCCCTCCAACTTTTGAATCTTAGGCTCATAAATAGTTGGTGGTGGAACAGCAATTGAAGGTTTCAAAATGCTTGATTGGTCAGCTAATGCAGAAGTGCTTGCAACAGTGACTTCAGTTTCTTTTGACTCAACAGTGTTTTCAAAACTTGACTGTGATGAAATGTCATCAACTGTGAGACTAACTTTACATTCTGATTTTAAAGCTTCAATTGGTTTGATTACAGGTGAGTATTCAATTGGTGGTTCAACATTATTATACCCAACACCTGCTTTACCATACATCCCTCCCATCCACAATTTCTCAGCCTTTTTATTTGCTGCTTGAAATTTGTCACAAGTAAACAAAGCATCTTTTAGTTTGATCTCAAGAACATCAACCTCAGCCTTAGCATCTTTGGTTTCATTTCTTGATTTCTCAAGTTTTGACAGCAAGTCATCAAGCTGTGTTTCAAGAACTGAGTTGGTTTGTTTTAACTGTTCATACTCTTTGGTTAAGTTTTCAATTTTTGAAATGTATGATGATTCAGTTTTCTTAAAACATTCCTTTAACTCATTTAGGTTTGAAACTTCATCAATCAAGTCAGTGTTGTGATTTCGATACTTTGCCACTTGTTCTATGCAAGCAGGGCTGCATAGGTTTTCTAAAACTTTCTCAGGGATAGAGTTTACCTGATCTGAGATGGAGTCTTGTTTGGCCATCAAAGCATGGTTGATAGGCTCAAACTCAGCAACAAAATCTTCCCATTCAACACATGAGGTTTGATTGGCAACAGCAGCAACCACATTCTGGTGGTTTTGACTTCCGGTTGGCTTTGGTGGGGTAGGTTGATGACCTGAGTTGTTACCAGAATTGTTGTTGTTTGAGTTGTTTCCACCTTGATTTTTCCTTGGACATGACCCTGATTTTGTCCTTCTCTTCTTGGTTGTGGGCATTCTCTTGCAAAATGACCAAGTTGGTGACAGTTATAGCACTTTACCTTGCTTTTGTCTAGGCCTATGTGAGCACCTTTTGCTCCTTTGTAGGTTCTACCAGTTCTTTTATAGAACCTTTGAGCTCTAACAGACACCATAGCAAGTTGGGTCAAGATATCCATTTCTTCCAAATCATCAGCACCTATACACTCAAGATCTTCAGGAATGAAGCCTTGGTAAGAGTCAGTTGCTACATGAGCATTGTGAGAGTTGTCAAACAAGTTTGAAAAGCTCTCTTGACACCTTGGTGTCTCAGGGAAACTGACAATAGGTGACTGATATGATGATGAATTTGAAGATCTTTGATTGTTAAAATCGGTAGTTACTAGTGCAGATGAAAACAGCTGAGTTGACTCAGAAGATGAGTTTTGTTTAAGATCTAGTTCCATTTCATAGGCACTGAGTATGCCATGAAGTTCACTGAGTCTCATCTTTTTCAAATTCTTGCATTCCCTGATGCTCACAGTGTAAACTGTCCACACAGAAGGCAGGGAACGAAGGAATTTTCTGTTTACATCTACCTGATCTAGTTTTACATCTACTTTTGGAGTTCATCAAGTAAAGAAACAAATCTTAAGTACTGGTTTGTCATTGTTTCACCAGATTTGAAAGTAAAGTTTTCATATTTCTGTTTTAAGACATCTTTCTTGTTTTCTTTTACTTCACTGGTTCCTTCATACATTTCACTTAAGGCATTCCACAGGTCAAATGCAGTTTTATATCCTTTAAACCCACTTAAAATGGAATTAGGAAGTGCAGCCTGTAGAGTCCAATATGCCTTATGGTCAAATTCGAGAGCAGCATAGTCAGAATCAACATATTTTTCTAAAGGTTTAGGTATTTTGACTTCTGCATCATCAGCAGATGAAACCATGGGTGAGTAAGGTCCTTCAGTAAAAGATTTCCAAATACGACGGTCTAAAATCCTAACAAAACCTTCCATCCTGAGTTTCCAGGTACCAAAGTCATCAGGAGTGAACATTGGCGGTTTGTTGGCACTACCGTTTGGACAACTTAAACTGAAATCACTCATTTTGAAAAACTTTAGAAAGATAAAACAACAAAGCTTGTAAATAAGCAAGTAGAGTATCAACTTTGAAGCACTGAAAGTCTTCAAAGTAGAGCCAAAGCTCTGATACCACTTGTAGGATCGTTGTTAAACAGATTAACTTAACAAGAAACCCTTCTACTTGCAAATATAACCCTGCGGAATTAAAGTTATATTTCACTTTACTTAAGCGATATTAGTTCTTTTGTATAATGTAAATGCTTGATTTGCATAAAGATAGTAACAACGAAGTAACAAATACTCGGCACTATTTGCATTAACTCAAAGCTACACTATTACAAGTTGTTCGAGAACAGATGATGTGTAAACTATGAGCTAACTAAGCTATATATAGTGCTAATGAGATCAATGACAGCCATTGATCTCATGCGATCTAATCTAGACCGTAAAATATAAAGTCAAATACAAACTACCAAAAGAATAAACATCGACAATTGGAATATCTTGCGTGTTGGCAGCAACATACTACTTTAGGAGAGCGGCTTGAATCAGATATAGAAGCATACGAGAAGCTTTTGCAGGATTGGACTTGCTGAAAAGACATCTCAGGAAAAGTCCGGTTGAACTCATTATCTGGTGGATAATCGAGTTCATCCGGAATATTCGCTAAGCGACAAAACTACTTCTTTCCGCTTGAACTGCCAGTTCCGCTTGAAGTGAGAATTCCGCTTCAACTTCAACTTCAGCCGAAACATAACAAAAATGGCATTCAGCCGGAAATCTTCCAAGCATAATATTCCTTACGCATACCAAGGGCAGCATACCATTGGTACAGTCCATGGTCCGCCGTACCAATTGGTCCGCTAGTTGGTACGCTAGTTAGTATGTGGATACTATAAATAGTTCGTGTTAGAATGAGAGCTAATTACTCAGAGTCATTCTACACATTTTCTGTGTGTTTCTAGAGGGAGAAACCAGAGAGCTTTTGATTGTAATCTTCAAGTGATTCAATACAAAACTTTTATTTACCTTTGTGTTCACTAGATTGATTGAAACATGCAGTAGTAAAATCATTCTGTGTCCTTACGGTTTGAACCTTTCAAAGTCTTTTTTTTTCCTTCTCTAGATTTATAATTTTTTTTCTCCAATATACAAATACATATTTGAGCATAACCTGGTAAGAATTTATGTTATGCACCGGCTGTTCCTCATCTTGTAAAAGCTTAGTCCACATGTTCTTTGGTATGTCTAGGTTTGAATCTTACGGGTATCAAAAATTTAAAATTTTATTTTTTTTTATTTTTTAAAGATACATTCTCCTTAAAATTTTAGATTGTATTATTCTCTTTCTCAATTTGTTTGGTTATGCAATTACATGCAATATTTAAATTCTATTGTTCCGACTTAGCATAACGTGTTTGGACATTTTTTTTATTTTAGCATTCTTTTGTTACTTTATTTTACTCATTTTTTTTAAATGATGTCACATCTGAGGACGATCTGCATTTAATTTTTTTAATTGAATTGTTTGCTTAGATAGTTGTTTATATGCATTATCGATTGCTTAACTTGCAACACACATCTTGTCTAAAATATAAATACCTATAAATGGTTGTAAAATATATATTTTTTGTTTGCTTTCTTTGTCAAACGCCATATTTGCCTTTGTACACTTGAGTTGTAGCGGAGTGGTAAAAGTTAAAGTCTCTTTGGTGGAGATCAAGGTTCAAACTTTAACAATGATTTAAAATAGGTGGAATAATTAATGATCCATAGCTCAATTGGCTAAGGTGATGTAACAAAAAACATTAAAAGTGAGAGGTGTTGAGTTTAAGTCTCGACAAAAATAAAATGGGGGTCCAAGTTGGCATATAGGGTTTTCTTACCTATGGTGAGTTTCTCCTGATAAGAAATAGATATGATCGTGTGGATGAGTAATATCCACATCAGTGATCCAAATTTATCGTTAGGAAAAAATAGGTGGGATAAAAAAAAACTTAACGGTTCAAAAAAAACATAAATCACCTAGTTTTATGATATACTAAAATAAAACGAAACCCATTTGCATTTAATTTTTACTATCATAAAAGTGCCATAACATCATTTTTGTCATTAATTATCTCCAACGCCAATCCTTTCTCCTTATTTACATTCATTTCGGCTCTCACTCCTTTTCAAACTCTAGAAATGAGATTCTTCATCTTCATCGTTTTTGCTATTCTCTCCATGCAAATCTGCACCATCGGAGCCAAGATCCCGGCGGTGATCGTGTTCGGCGACTCCTCCGTAGACGCCGGAAACAACAACCATCTGGAAACGGTTTTGAAGAGCAATTTCCGGCCGTACGGTCGTGATTTCTTCGGCGGAAAAGCTACCGGAAGATTCTCAAATGGACGCGTTCCGTCTGATTTTATATCGGAATCGTTTGGTCTTCGGCCGTATGTGCCAGCTTACTTAGATCCGGCGTACAACATTTCGGATTTCGCTGCCGGAGTTTGTTTTGCCTCCGCCGGAACAGGCTACGACAATGCTACTTCCGACGTGCTTGTAAGTTTCTCCGGTTACTTTTTCCGTTACTCACATATATAATTTCGTTAGACTGAAGGAGTCACCCCATGAACAACGGATAGTTGCTGGAAAATCCATGTGTTTCTAGAAATTTCTGTATATGTTAATGTAATTTCCATATAAATTTATATGCTAAAAACTAAATATAATATGTTTATTACAAAATTAGAATCGTATATTGGAATAAATGTTGTATTAATTTCGAGTTCAAAAAGAAAAATGTTGTACTTTTTTTTATTGATTTGTCAATTACATAATTCATTTTCATACATCTTACTTTAAGATGAAAAAAAGGTCATATTTTATTTTATTTTATTTTTTTATATACATTTTACATAAAAGTTAATAATAAAAAAAACAACGAAACTACGTAATTGGTATAACTATAATATTCAGTGGCGAAGCATGAAATAAAACCCTGACGTGGCGGAGCTCATAAATTTTAGTGAGGGAGCATACCCAATACATATAAATTTTGTATATAAAATCGTGAATATTATTGCTTTTGGGCGAAAAAACCGCGAAGGCGGTCGCTCCTTCCGGTCCCTTTAAAGGTTCGCCCACTATAATATTAGTCAGAATTTTTTTTTTTAATTTTATAGGTAAAATTTATACTTATGTGGCTCTCTTCATATCCATGGGCGAAGCATTGAAGGGACTGGAGGAGGTGACCACCCCCGCGATTTTTTCAGTTAAAAACACTGATTTTGACAATTTTATGTAAAAAAATTATATGTATTGAGTATCTCCACCTCAAATGTATTGAGTATGGGAATGTGATTTTGCTGTATATATTTATTTGTATATATTTATTTGTTTTCTTAATAACAAATTTATAACACTATAATACTTCCTCATATCTAACCAGAATGTGATTTTGTTGTTATTGTATATATTAATTTGTGTTTTTGAACTAAAAATTTATAACACTATAATACTTCATGTAATAATAATATTTTTTTTATGATATTGATGTTGGCCCCGAAGAGAAATGTAATTTTTATTCTTTCCTTTCCAACAAATCATATACGTTTATAGAGGAAAATCTTGAATCGAAAATGAAGTTTTATTCGGACGGAATAAGAAAAAAATAGAAGAAAAAAAAACTTAACTGAAAAACGATGTTAGGACAGGGCGGCGGCGACGGCACATCGCCCTGTCTAGAGTTTGAACTTGATGGTGACGGCTAAGGTTTGGATCGTTTATGCTGTTATACCATGTAAGATTATGAAATACTGGATAACTGAATTGAATATTATCAAATACCTGGTTATAATATATAGAGAAAATATGAAACTCTAAAACAGTAAAACCTAACCGAGCCCGTGGCTCATACTAATCAAACTCAATACTAATTAATAACAATATATTCTAATAGAAAGTAAAGACTAGTAAGAGTTCATGATCATTAAGTAAAGTAGGTAAAATATAAAAGTGAATTGAGAATAATTTAGTCAACAAGCGACATAAAAAAAGTGAGAGGTTAGACAAACTTTAGGGTGACCACCGTACGCGGTCTTAAAATGTTAAAATGTTAATGTTAAAAGAGTTCTAGAAAATAGTTTCTTAATATAGTAAAGCTTTATATTCATTTTTTTTGTACTTGTGGATTTGAATTAGTCATTTTCCTCTATAAAGGTATATGATTTGTTGGAAAGGAAAGAATAAAAAGTACATTTCTCTTCGGGGCCAACATCAATATCATAAAAAGATTATTATTAAAAAGTCCTCCAACCAAATTTGATATACTAAAGTCTCTGAACTTATTTAAAATACATGTATTTTGAAATGACCAATAACCTTTAGTTACTCGCATATGAGATAGGTGTGGTGGTAGCTAGCTCCCCAATAAAAAATTTATGAGCATAAATCTTACAAAAGAAAATTTTATTCGCATAGCTATAATCTATATAAATACTACGTAAACTACTCTTTGTTAAGATTAATGTCACGTACACTATTTTAGTAATGTTGAACACCACTTGGTCTTTGATCACTTTTGAGTGCTTCATATATATTTTCATACCAACTTATAGGCTTATATTATTAAAATTTATCTACCTACCATTTTTAAACACTTGGAATTTCTTTTAAATTACTATTGTCCTTTATTATTATGATTGTACAAAATATTTATAACCTTGATATCATGTTCTATTTACAGTCAGTAATACCTCTATGGAAAGAGGTGGAGTACTACAAGGAATACCAAAAGAAACTAAGGCACCATTTGGGTGACAAAAAAGCCAATGCCATTATATCTCAAGCAGTCTACCTTACAAGCATGGGCACCAATGACTTCCTTGAGAACTACTATACACTTAACAACAGGAGATCCCAGTACAACATCAACCAATATCAAGATTTTCTAGTCACCATCGCCGAGTCGCTTATCAAGAAACTCTACGGCCTTGGTGCGAGGAAAATTTCACTCGGGGGTCTTCCTCCGATGGGTTGTTTGCCATTGGAGCGAACAACGAATTTTATGATTGGAAATGGAGGTGAATGCAATGGTGATTATAACAAAGTGGCCATGGTGTTTAACAGGAAGTTGGGCGGTTTGGTCAAACGGTTAAACGTCAAGCTTTCAGGGAGCAAAATTGTCTTTTCAAACCCGTATCCTATTTTCCAGCAAATCGTCCAAAAACCATCATCTTTTGGTAATCTTTGCTTCTCTTTTCACAATGATAGAACTAGAACTTTAAATCTAGAGTCACAATATAGCTACTTTTAACATACGTTTTAGGGTGTGAATTTTTGACATGACAAGAACCTAACACGAAATCTGCAGATTTGAGTTTAGTCTAAACGAGTTCTGATCAGTTTTAGGTAAAACTTGCATAAATGTTTAGCTAGACGGGTCATGTTCTGACTGACTTGACGGGTTTACGGGTTAACCTGTGTAACCTGTTTTACATAATTTTTCTAAGAAGTACATTTGATTTCGTAATTTAAAGTGATTCTGTGTTCTATATAAAACATCTAAAATGAAAAGTGAGAACTAAGAAGTATCATGGTTTATAATCTAAACATAATTATTTCATACATTTGTAGATTTTGAATTAATAGTAAAAAATAAAATAAAATATTCAGGTTAAACTCACATCGTTTTCGTGTCTACCAGTGAAAATCATGTCGCGTTTAGAGTTGTGTCTCATATGATTTTCGTGTTTTTGTTGTGTTTGGGGTTGTATCAAATCTGCAAATTGTGTCAGGTTTGAACCCACTAACCCGCAAAGACGACTCATTTAACTTTCTGAATTCCCTTCAACTACTCCTTCTCTTAACAACACCACCTAGAGTTTTTCTAGGAAAAAGAAATCACAGGCTATACTTTACAGGATTTAAACATGTAACCTTTTAGTTAGAGATACACCACTTTACCGCAAAGATGTTCCCATGTGGACCATCCAAGGTCAACGGGACCCCCCACTTATAGAAAATATTGCCAATTAACGGGTCAGCAGGCCCCCTTACCACTTCTTAGTTACTCTTTCCCCCTGTATGCATAGCATCACAGCATTTTCACTAGCACAGATTTCACCTCCTCAAAATAACAAAAAGAAAAATTCTATAAAAAATTTAACAAATTATTTGTAAACATAATCCAGGATTTGAGGCAGCAGCAGTGGCATGTTGTTCAACGGGACTTTTTGAGATGGGATACATGTGCGATCAGTATAACCCTTTCACTTGCTCAGATGCCAATAGATATGTTTTCTGGGATTCTTTCCATCCTACTGAAAAAACCAATCGTATTATTTCGCAGCATTTGTTCAAAACTGTTCTTTCTAAACTATTGTAGTATCTTTGGATTATAAATATAAAAACGGAATACACAATGCGTGTGGTGAGCTATATCATATATGATTTGTTGTCCTATTTGTAGCGTTATGAATGATGTATAAAGAAAAAGACAACGCGTTTGGTTTTGTTATGCGTTTGTGAAAACATGTTCGTTTGTTTAGGGATTATTGTTTATGTTATTCTTAAAGGTGTTGTTTGCTTTATATACATCATGCTATATGTGTTCATTATGACTTGTAAAAAGTATAATGGTTATCATGATTATGCATGGCAAACTTAGACATCTTTTTTCCCGTTAATTCTAACGTGTTCACACGGCCAACCCCAGAAAACCTTGGGACTCAGTTGAGCTCATTCTAAGGAAAATCCACATCCACGAGCGGTCGGGTGGTTCCAAGGTTATGTTTTGTATTAATCATTTTGCGCTCGCTAAACTATGTTATTTTATTGTTATATCATCATCCTTTTTCATTTTTTTCATCGTTATCTTCTAATTATGAAAATTCTACACTCTATCTTCCTAATAGTTTTTTTTTTGTTTTTTTTTGTTTTTTTACTTTGTTTTTTATGTTTTTTTAACCTTTTGTGAAAACAATAGAAAAGGTTTATATCAGTTAGAAATTAAGAAGATAGTTTGATACAACCTAGCTAAGATCCATAAACCTAGAGAGCTTAATCAAAGGAATACTTGGGAAATGCAAAAACTCTCCGGTATTGGCTCGATCGATGGCATGATGATGGCTGCATCTGCGACTTGTTTCATGCATGTTTCATATTGATGTCCATATTAAAGACCTTCACAATTACATGCATATTAGTCTTGGCTTACTCACTTCCTTTTGGGAGGTCACTTGGAATTTGCTTCATGTACCTAATACTTTTCATGGATTGTATATCGGAATTCTTACATTGCCGTCATCCATACAATACTACTGCTGCAATGACTACACACTGCAAACCACCAGGTCAGCTGATCATATGGTCCATCTAGGACCCTAACATCTGACCTGTCAGTTATTACACCAGAGTTTGTTCATCAGAACTTCTCGAGCTCAGAAGACTAATGAACAACCACGTCTAGGCTGAGAAAATGAAAGGAGTTTGTGTTTAGTTTTCTTTTGACGACCTAGTGCCAGTCATCAGTGACACACCACCAGCTTGGGAAGCACAACTTGCATTTAAGAAATCATTTCAGCTCTTACAGTCAGCACGATTATCACCACTACTACGATGTCGGCTACACCCATGGTGAGCTCAACTACCCACGGTGCACCACTTCAACAACGGTGGCAATTTCCGTTCCACCCGCCGTACCAAATATCATTTCATGGTCAGAACTACCCACTACCTACACCTACATGACCGCATTTGGGCCACAAGGTTACCGATTCCCCTTATGGGCCATGTACGGGTGGCCACCACAACCCGAAATGGGACTTGGTCCAAGAAATTTCTATGGTTTGGTCACCTCAGTTCAAGAAGTACTAGCAGTCATGATCAAAGATGACAATGTGGACAATCTAGCATAACCATACGTTCCTGAAGAAGAACGCAAATTCACAAGCCAAAACGAAAATACCTCCAACTGTAATGACTTACGATGGAAGAACTTATCCAAAGGATCACCTACATGCATTCATGTCTGTAGCTAGTATAGAAAGATGGGCACAACCTGTGTGGTGAAAAATGTTTGTTCAGACATTGTTTGGTCCGGCTCCCCTAAGAACCTGACAGAAATTGAGTTTCCTAGGATTGGCAGGTTATTATAGGAGATTTATTGAATATTTTCCCAAAATAGCTACGCCTTTAACACGGTTGAAAAGAAAAGATATGAAGTATGAATGGGGGAAAGAGCAAAAAGTGTTCTTTAGGACTTTAAAAGAAAGACTAACACATGCTACGGTATTAACGCTACCTGACGGAAATGATGATCTAGTGGTGTCTTCAGATTGCTTCACACCTTAGCCTCGGTTGCGTACTCATGCAAAGTGGTAAGGTAATTGCTTATAGTTCGATGCAGTTAAAAATTCATGAAGCGTAATAAATCAAATCACTTTGGATGAAAATTACAACTTGAAAAGGGAAACACACATGACTTCAAGTCGTCATGCAGGGAAGGCGGGAAACAAGCTGCGCCGCCAGCCCTTTTTGAATAGCAAAACCTAGACGTATAAAAACAATTTTCTTCATTATAGAAGTTGCAATATTCCCGTGCATGACTTTTTGGATCCGCTTCAGCGTGACTACTGCCCCTCATTCAAGATGACCGAACGTATCAAACGCGAAGGAAACAAGCACATGTTGATTTTCAATACACGTTTTCTCATGTTTGTTCACCTTCCCAACAGTAGCTCTGGAGGCTGCTTGGCTAGCCTTAAAGGTATTGGCCCTTAGCCCCACAAGGGGAGAAACCCCCGTAAGATTGACACAAGCATGCTTCCCATTCTGCCACCAAAAAACGAGAACGTTAGCTGGCCTGAGAGTTGAACGACCATCTGAGAGATCAGACAGAAAATTAATGGGGGCTTCCTTCCTGGCCGAGATCCCAGCCCGTATGAAAATGTCAAACAGAACATCCCGAACCATGTCATATATGTATTTAAACCAGGGAGCTCTTTGCAGTGAACAGCGTGCTCCTCGAACGAATCCAAACACGCCTTCTTACAGACGGGGCATTTTTCATCCATGGGGAACAGGGGGATCATGAGCCGATAATTGAGAATCGCCCTGTACTCAACGGGCGACATGTGCTGCCCCAGTCCATCAATGGGGAGAGCGTGGAGGAAATCATGTGCATGCGGTTATCGGAGGCAATCCCAATCAACCTTTTTTCTGACTTTCATCTCATAAGTAGCTTCCATCTCGAGCATGTTTTTACTAAAGAGGGCACTCGCCAAAACGTGTTGGCCTTTTAGAGGGGCGGTGTCCTTGTTAGTGAAACCACTTAGATCAAAGCCCAACATTTTGTCATGGAGACCAGCCAGAGCATCCTCGTAATCAGAGCCCATGCCACAAACCCCACTCCCTCGTAGGATATGGTCCTGCAATGCCCATGATTGGGCTCGCGAGGCCACAAAGGCGTACGATGATGCCTCAACCGCTGAATAAACCCCGAGACCCCCGTGCCGAATCACCAAAGAACCATTGAAGGTCCCATAAGAAGGGACCACCACACACGAGAATATCCTTGATTTCCACCCGCAGGTCCTTTTCGAAGCCAACCGCAACCGCCATCATATGAGTAGGGGGTAGGTTCTTAAGCCGAAGAAAATATTGGCGAAACCCATACACGAACGAAGTAGGAGAAGTTCACATTGTGGATCGCCGAGCTTAGGGAGGAGATGCATAAGATCGGCAGCGGTAGTCGCCCTTCTCGCGACCAACCCTTGTATATACTGGCCATCACGGCTAACAGCCCCCCCCCCCCAAGGAGCTTCACCCCCCTGGTGGGTCTGCTAATATATGTAGGGAAAAGGCCCGGCTGGACTTTCCCACCATCACAGGATGGCCAAAAGAGCTCTATCTTCTTGATGTTAAGAGCCAAACCTAAAGGAGGGCCCCTTTTGTTAATGATCCCAAGAGCCTTAGCAACCTCCCCAATTATCTGTAGGGAAAAGGCCCAGCTGGACTTTCCCACCATCATAGGACGGCCAAAAGAGCTCTTCTTCTTGATGTTAAGAGCCAAACCTAAAGGCGGGCCCCATTTCTTTAATGATCCCAAGAGCCTTAGCAACCTCCCCAACGTCCCCAATGATCGTACCAATGATCCTGAGGTTTTTGGCCAGGATCTCTAGAGGAAACTTGAAGGATTCTGGAGTTTCCCTCGTTATATCGTCGTGTCAACTTTACTATTTCGTGCATCATCTTCACAAATCAATTTAGCACACTGCCTCACATTCTAAGTTTGATCACTAAATTGCTTAGGCGATTTTTGACCAAAACAGTTTGGCACCCACCATGGGGCAAGTGGTGCTTTGACCTTACTGAAACTCTCAACTTCTGTCAGCTTATTTGATCCCTGATCTAAAGAATGTCGACTCAAGCGAAATCTGTTTCAGCCTCAGTTTTATCTCCATTCCTCCTCTTCCTCATGTTCCAGGAAGCCAGAAGAAAGCCGATGATCGTCAGAAGAATACGGATGTGCAGTTGAAGAAACCAGATTATCCCACATTCTCTGGATCTAAGGTTCAATCTGTTTACCCAGTTATTACTAATAACGATATCTTTGCTATCTTTAAGCAGGTGAGAAGCCAGATGAAACAACAAGCGAAGACCAACCAAATGATGATGAAAGAAATCGAGTATCTCAAGAAGTCCAAGAAGCCTGTGGAAGAACAAAGTCCCCTATTTCCCAGGCATCTCGATTTCGATGTCTCAGGATTCTCAAATCCACTTCGCTATCAGCCAAGATCTTCAACTACAACAAACATGAGCTTTGCTACAACCCTTACAACCAGTTCCCAGGCTTCCAGGCACGAAAAGTTCACCGCTGGATTCTCAGGAGCCGCTCCACTAGAATTCTCACAGTCGCACCCTAAAGACCCTTGGACTGCACAGTCGCTGGGATTCTCAGCAGCGCCATCCCAAGGATACCCATTTTATGGGGGATCCTCGAGTCAGGATTCCCAAGAATATAGGGACTTTAATCCTTCTGCATGAATATTCCAAACTAGCTCCTCAGATGTACACGATGGAGACTTCATTCCAATGCAGAAAACAGCAACAACGGAACCAAACGTCCCCACAAGCTATGGACATGGCCCGAGAATCCAAACCCAAAATCTTAACCCAGGTCATGTGTCAAATCTAATTCCCTTAGTTTCTAACCAGGGTACTTCTTATGATGCAGGTATCCACCCAAGTATTGCTAGGAAGCTCCAGAAGCTGAAAGAAATGATTTCAAGTGTTCCGGGAATCCTAAAACCCATTCTTGAGGTCCCTCTGGAGAGCCATAAGATCTCTAGGTTCACTTAGCCTATTTCTCAAGTTGAGATCCCCAAGCGTTTCTAGACTCCAAGCATGAAGCTTTATGATGGAACCACGGACCCTGAGGAACACGTGATACATTATAGGGAGCGGATGGAAATCAACCCTATTCCAACAGATATCAAGGAAGCTTGTCTATGCAGAGGATTCGGTTCCACTTTGACAGGCCCAGCCATGAAATGGCTACTGAGTATCCCTCCTAACACTATTACTTCATTTTCTTATTTGGTTAATCTGTTTAATAATCAGTTTTCTTGTAGCAGAACCTTTGAGAAGCTTACATGTGACTTATATCGAGTGGTTTAGAAGCCCGATGAGCCGCTCAGGGACTATGTTTCCAGATTTGGCCGAGAATCCCTGGAGATTCCCCATCTAGATATGGCTGCGGCTGTTGAAGCATTCAAAATGAGGCTCCGCAAGGATTCCCGTTTTTATAATGACCTTGTTATGACTCCTTGCAGGAATCTCGATGAAGTGCGCAGCAGAGCTCTGAGGTTCATTCGTTTGGAAGATGATAAGAGGATTCATCAAAGGCTTGATGTTCCTATATATGACCTTAGTGCCAAGAAGTCCGAATCCCCAGGGAAGCAATACATATTCTGACCATTTTTCAAACATGACAACCAAAGGATTAATGCTGTAGATCAAGATGACAATGAGGAGGAGTATCCCAAGGTATCTGAATATTGCTTTTCAGTTGACATTGGTGGTTTGATGTGTGCCATGCATGAAAGTTCGTGAGCATCGGATCGTCTACTCAGTCTAGCTATATCGGACGAGAAACAAGTAATTAACCGATTGTTTTATTGATCAAACGAACAATTACAATCAGCAAAACACTCAGAAACAGACTCAGAGAAACACCATAGAAAACACACACTTAAGACTCAGTTCTAACTCTCTCAGTCCATGAATTACAAAGACAATCATTCTATTTATATACGACCAGGCGAACTGCAGGTTCGCCTAGATCCGAACTCGGGTTCGGATCTAGTTCGCCCAGCAGGATGTCTTGACTTTGTCTTGAATCTTCATACTGATACTCCACATGACATCTTCTGATTAGATACTTCACACGACGACCAAATTACGTATCAACAAACTCCCCCTCCGCGTGTGCAGTATCTATCACAAAATATGACTCGTGTATCTTCAATCAAACTCCCCCTCAAGTGTAGTATCCGTTCATTCAATGAAATAAATCTTTGAACAAATTCTTCCTCAACTTGATCGTAGCTTGATCTTGAATACTTGACATTGTCCGGTGTATCTCTATCTCTATCAGCAGCTTCAGAAGACTTGAAGTTGTGATATCCTCTTTCACTTTAGCAACCTGCTCAAAATTTAAATAATCTTGGCGTAAAACGTCTATTCGAGACTCCAAGATATCTTTTTGAAAATTTGATTTGTATCACGTGTTGATCAGATCGAAAATAAAGCAAAAACAAAATCTTTTTTGGCTTTTAGAAAGTTTAGATCAAAACAATCCTAAAATCTTTTTGATTTTTCAAACTTATACTAAAACACACCAAAAATCTCTTTGTAATTTTCTTAAATGGAATGAATGTGCAATACAGAATCAAACTCTATTTTTGGTATGAGAAAGATCACTATACGGCATCATATTGATCATGATGCACTGAACTACACTTCAATTTCAACTAATTGAGGCACATAAGTCATGCTGATTGCGGGTATAATTTTTCCATCTTAAACTCAGGCAAAATCATACTCATAACATCTGGATATGTTAAGGTATTGATTAGATTTTGCTTTGACCAGTGTATCCCACGCCATCAGACATATTCAGACATTTTCCTTTTTCCTTATTCTTTTGTGTGATTACACTTGTGATTTTTCACAAAGCATAAAGTTTTTCATGATATCGTCAACTAGTGTTCCTTGCAAAAAGAAATAAGAACGTTAAATCGTCTACCTTAAAGTTGACCTTTCGATACGCAGATAAGACCTTGGATTTAACAAAATAAGAAAGTAAAACAAGTTAAAATTGTATAACCCAACAACAATCAGGTCGGTACTCCCGTACACGCAGAGAAAGTCCGATGAGTTATACGAAACACTAAAGAAAATAAAGCATAACGTCAAACGAACAAAAATCAGGTCAATCTTTCGATATGCAGGAAAGTCCGATGGTTTGAAAAAATAAAGAAAATCAAACAAATTTAAATCTTTGCAAAATGAACACATGTATACACAGTGACTTTTCATTTTGTTTTTCACACTTATTTTTCTATTTTTGTCATCAAATACGCTTCAAGATGTTATCTACATGGTTAAGCATTAGTATTTAGTGTATATCACCTCTGAATAGTTTCTGATTTGCCGAGTCTACCAAGAATATCAAACAATGATCTTATGGCTCTTTCATCTACTCAATTCATGAGTCAGATACATAAGCCAATGTACTATCACTTCCCAATGATTAATGTCTCAAAATATTATATATTTTGCATGTATTCACCTTCACTATATATTTTGCATGTATTCATCTTCTTCCCATAACATGCATTTTTACAATTTCTCCCCCTTACATGCAATTCTCCCCCTTAAAATGAAAAACTCTATTTTTGGATTTTTCATTTTACAAAAACAAGACTCTATTTTTGGCTTTCTCAAATTTCTCTTTTAAACACAAACGAAATATAAAGAAAGAAAATTGATCAACCAACACGGATACCTTGCATTTTAAAGTTTTAGAAAACTTTCAGGTTAGTAAGATATAGCACGAAATTTAAGTTAAGCAGAATACTCCTCCATCAACAACTTTGCAATCGTCGATAGGTCTTCTAGAAGTACCTGCACACTGGTCAAACTGATTAGCTCATAAATGACCCGAAGCGAAGTGCTTCTGGTCGACCAGTGTCCTGGTTTTGCTTTGAAACCACTTTAGGTTTCCATTGCTGTTGTTGTTTTGGTAACTCAGCTTTTGATGAATCATTCACAGGTGACTGTGATGAAGAACCTACATGTTGAATCTTTTGAAAAATGGGAACAAAACGTTTTTGTTATAGAAAGAATGTAGGCTCAATTTCATTAAAAACTCTGCCTTGTTTATCAAAGAACTTTGATTTGACAGATTTACCAAAAACTGAAATATTTTGAAATCTTTGATTTGAATCAGCAGGAATTGGACAATCTTTTGCCATATGCCCTTTTTGACGACAAATATAGCATAAGCGATTAGCTTTGTTCCACCTTTTAGGTGCCTGCATTGATTCACAAACATGAATATCTCTTACATGAACAAAAGAAGAACCATATACCTGATGTCTGTGATCATGAACCCATTTGGATGTTGGGCTTTTAGAGATAGAACCATCAGAAGAAAAGTTTGCATTTTGAGTCTTCATGTTTGTTGAAACTGTTGATACCTGAAATGTGCGTCGTGTGAAGTATCAAGCTATGTACAAGATCAAGTCATATGTCACTTGGCCGAGCCTGGTCCGAACCTGAAGTTCGGACTGGCCGAACCTGAGATTCGGACAGGGATCGGCCAGCTGAGTATATATAGAAGTTTGTACGTTGTAATTAGTAATTCTGAGCGTGAGAGATTTCTGCTAAGTGTGTGTTTTCAAGGTGTTTCTCCGTGTTGTGTTTCTAAGTGTTTACTGGTTGTAATTATTCTTCATTGATCAATAAAATAATCGGTTAATTACATTTCGATGTCCGATTAGCTAGATCGAGTAGGCGATCCGATGCTCACGCATTTTCAAGTGGTATCAGAGCTTTCTGGTTCACTCTACTGATCTGTGGTTGCTATTTTCGGATTTTGAACGGTTTTAAAATTTTCTCGAGTTGATTTACGTGATTTCAATCATTTTTGTCGTGTATTTCGTGTCAAATTTGTTCCTAATTCGTTCCTAATTAGTTTTTCTGTCCTACTGCTACAAATCTCATCAAAATTCGTCCAAAATCAAACGTTTTTGAAAATTTATGTCGAGGTTCGGAGGTTTCTGGTCAAGTTCGGCATAACTGCTCTGAAGCTCAAGTTCGGAGCTCCGAAGTTCAAGTTTGGTGAGAGTTCGGTCAGTGTTCAGTGAGAGTTCAGATTTTAGCAAGTTTGGACGAGTTTCGGAGGTGTTCTGAAGTTCGGACAAAGTTCGGCCTACAGATTTAGGTTCGGAGGGAGTTCGGTGGAGGTTCGGAGCACTGTGACAAGTTCGGAGAGAGTTCGGCTGACAGAATTCATATTTTTCTACGATGTAGGAATTTCAAGCATTTGCGGCGATACAGAATGCGATGCAAACTATGCTAAATTTTGACAATGAAATCGGAACAAGTCAGAAAGTTTCCAAATTGTTGAAGCTAGAAGATTATCAAAATTGGAAGAAACGATTTTCCGCTTACATAAGTACAAATGATATCGATTTGTGGATCCCGCTTAAAAAACTTTACCAACATCCAACAGATGCGGGAGATTTCAAAGAAGTTCATACCTTTGATCTTGCTGAAAGAAAATCATACGAGCTTGAATAAAAAGCATATGGTTATCTTACAATGGCATTACCCACTGAGTTGCTTCATCAATTTAGCACTTGCAAGAAATCTAAGCAATTGTGGGATGCTTTATCAGCGAGGTGTGAAGGTAATGATGACTACAAGAAGAGTCGGATGAAAGTTCTAAACAAAGAGTTTGATAATTTTGAGAATTATGACAATGAAAACATTACTGCTCTCGTTTCAAGGTTGTCACACTTGATTAGTGAATTAAAGGTGGTTGGGATTGAGAAAACTGATGCTGATTTGAAAGAAAAAATTTTGGAACCTTTGCCTGAAAAATGGGAAAACTATGTTTTGCTACTCACTCATGATAAGGATTATTCTACAATGATATTTCACGAGCTTACTGGAAAACTTCATGCTCGGGAAATGGAAATGTTAAACTCAAAGAAGTCAACTGCTACTCTGCAGAATCATGAATTGTATCATGGTGATAATAGTGCAAGCATGAATGCAAAAGCTAAGCCAAACTTGAGTTCTGCACCAAGTGTTGCTTTCTTGTCAGGAAGTTCAGGAAATTCTGATAACAATTCTTCACGGGGTTGTAGCTTTACAATTCCAAATTTATCAAGTCAGAATGCGTTTTCTGTTGAATCAACAAATGATTGTGCCAAAATGATTTCTGCATTGATTTCATCATCTTTTGGATTGATTATCAAGAATGTTGCTGATGCAAAGTATACCAGCGATGATCTTGATGTACTCGAGGATGATCAATTAACTGAATTGGATATATCTTGGTAATATGCTATGTTATGTCAAAGATCGAAGAGGTTTTTCAAGAAACATAGACGAAATATTTCTGGTGACAAATTAGGTTTTGACAAGTCAAAGTTAAAATGTTATAAATGTTCACAACTTGGACATTTTGCCAAAGAATGTTCACATGCTAATAAATCTGGTTTTACTCAATCATCCAAGCCTAGTTTTTCTCAATCATCATCTAGTAACACAACAGCGCTAACAGTTCAACAAGATGTTGTTTATGATTGGGGTAAACAATTTGGTTGTGATCCAACAGCTTTGATTGTTACTCATGTTCAACAAGATGGCTATAATTCAGATACTAGTTCATGACAAAGTTCTTATACATCTGCTGAGAATATGGAGAGTCTGATGAAAGAAAATACTTCATTATTGCATGAAATTCAAAAGCATTCTGAGGAATTCAAGGCAGTAAAGGAAGAATTAGAGGTTTCTAAAACCAATGAGAAGGAGTTGATGTTGAAAAATGAATCTTTGTTAAAAGAAGTGAGTATGCTTAACGCAAATCTTTATTCCGTCAAAGAAAATGAACAGATGCTTGCTGATAGAATTGACATCTTAGAAGAACAGAAGGAGGATTTGTTCAACCAAATAAAGAAATGGAAGTTTGATGCGGAAGATGCTACTTCTGATTTCCAAAATTTGTTTGAAAAATCCAAAATTAAGCTTGATTTGTTTACCAAGAATGTTGAAGGATACGCTGCTCAAATTGAAGCATATCAAGTTGACATGGCAAAATTATTGGATGAGAAGCGGGAGTTGGTTAGTGTGAATAAAGTTCAAACAGCAAATTTGGAGATTCAAAGGCGAAATGAAGTTAAACTAAAGAAAGAGTTGTTTGAAGGATTGGAAAATCTTCGAATGCAAAAGTTTGAAACTCATAAAGTTGCTAAGCGTTTGATAGCTACAGAAAAAGAGTTGGCAGAAGCACAACAGATATTTCTGATCTCAAAATACAAGTCATCGATGCAAATCGTTTGCTGAACAATGTATCAAATTCTCAAGTTTTCACAAGCTTCTTAGCTAATGATGCTAATTTTAAGAAGATGTTTGATAAAACTACATCACCCCCGGCTCAAATTAAAGAATCATTTAAAGACCTGAAGGAACAAGTTGAAGATTTTGATTATTCAAAGGTTTCATCATCTACTTCTGAGGTAGAAAAGTTGTATCGAAAGAAAAAACAAGAAGAACAACAAGCAGAAGGCAAAGAAATCTGAGATTCCTCCTGCTCCGAAGTTTGTATCTGGTTCATCTTCTGCTGATAATGAAAAATCAGCTACTTCAAGTGACAAGATTCAGTCTCAACCTGTGTTTGATGAAAAGATCTTTTATGATCAACAGAATGTGACTGAAGTGAAAGCTGAATTTTCTCGGTTAGCAAAGAATGGACATTCTAATTCTGAGGAGAAAGTTGTTGGAAAGCATGTGGGTCTGGGTTTTAAATCAAAATATGTAACAGATGAGAAGGATCCAGAATCATCATCTCAAGATTTGAAGAAATTGAAGCTGAAGCAAGTGAAGAAGGATGTGTTTAAGGCTGAAAAAGTTCAACCTGAGAGATTCTACAAGCTTAAAGGTTCTGCTCAGCTTTTCTCTGATAAAGAATTTCCTCTTCATTATGTTGATGCTCGAAAGATTTCTGAAGTTTTTGTGAAAGCTCAAGTTTCTACTGATGGTTCTTTATCTCAAAGCCCAACATCCAAATGGGTTCATGATCACCGACATCAGGTATATGATTCTCATACTGATCATGTTCGAGATATTCCTATGTGTAATTCCTCGCAGGTACGTCAAGAGTGGGACAAGACAAAGCGAATTTGTTATGTTTGCCGCCGAATAGGGCATATGGAAAAAGATTGTTCACTACCTGCTGATTCCTCACAAAGGTTTCATAAGAAACCAGTGTTTGGTAAACCTGCCCAACAAATGTTCTTTGATGAACAAGGCAGAGTTTTTGATGAAGCTGAATCTACATTCTTTCATAAACAAAAATGTTTTGTTCCAATGGTTCACAAAGCTCAAAATGTAGGTTCATCATCACAGTCACCTGTGACTGTTTCATCAAAAACAGAATTACCAAAACACCTGCAATGGAAACCTAAGGTGGTTTCTAAGCAAAACCAGGACACTGGTCGACCAGAAGCGATCCGCTTCGGTTCTTGTATGAACTAATCCGTTTGACCAGTGTGCAGGTACTTCTAGAAGACCTATCGACGATTGCAAAGTTATTGATGGAGGAGTAGTCTGCATAATTTAAATTTCATGATCAATTTTTCTAAATCTGCGAATTTTTATGAATTCTAACACTGCAACATATCCGTGTTGATTGATCATTTTTCTTTGTTTACAAGTTTTTCTCAAACACCAAAAATAGGGTCTCGTAAAATGAAAATCCAAAAATAGAGTTTTCATTTTAAGGGGGAGAATTGTAAATAAGGGGGAGTAATTGAGAAAAAAACATGTTATGGGAAGAAGGTGAATACATACCAAATATACAACAAAGGAAGATGAATACATGCAAAATATAAAATTTGAGAAATTGATCATTGGGAAATGATGGTACATTGGCTTACGTATCTGACTCATGGATAGAGTAGATGAAAGAGCCATTAGATCATTGTTTGATGTGCTTGGTAGGCTCGGCAAATCAGAAAGTATTCAGATGTGATATACACTAAATACTAATGCTTGACCAAGTGGACAACATCTTGAAGCATATTTCATGACACAAAAAGAAAAATAAGGGTGAAAAGAAAATGAGGAGTCACTGTGTATACATGTGTTCATTTTGTAAAGATTTAAACTTGTTTGATTTTCTTTATTTTGTCAAACGATCGGACTTTCTCTGCGTATCGAAAGATCGACCTGATCGTTGTTCGTTTGACGTTCTGCTTTATTTTCTTTGGTGTTTCGTATAACTCATCGGACTTTCTCTGCGTGTACGGGAGTACCGAACTGATTGTTGTTGAGTTATACAACTTCAACTTGTTTTATTTTTCTTATTTTGTTAAATCCGAGGCCTTATCCGCGTATCGAAAGATCGACCTTAAGGTAGACGATTTAACATTCTTATTTCTTTTTGCATGGAATACAGTTGACAATATCATGAAAAATACTATGCAATTGTGAAAAATCACAAGTGCTATCACATAAAAGGCAAAAGAAAGTCAAACAGAAAATGTCTCAGTATGTCTGATAGTGTGGGGTACACTTGTCAAAGCAAATCTAATCAATACCTTAACATATCCAGATGTTATGAGTATGATTCTGCCTGAGTTTAAGATGGACAAATTATACCGACAATCGGCATGACTTATGTGTTTCAATTAATTGAAATTGAAGTGTAGTTCAGTGCGTTATGACCAATATGATCCCATATAGTGATCTTTCTCATACCAAAAATAGTGTTTGATTTTGTATTGTGATTTCATTTCAGAAAAGTACAAAAAGATTTACGGTGTGTTTTAGCATAAACTTTGAACAATCAAAAAGATTTTAAGTGTGTTTTGATATAAATTTTCTAAAAGTCAAAAAGATTTTATTTCTGCTTTATTTTCGATCTGATCAGCACGTGATACAAAATTCAAATATCAAAATCATATATTGGAGTCTCGAAGAGACGTTTTGTGCCAAGATTATTTAAATATTGATGCAGGATGCTAAGGTACTAGTGATCACAACTTCAAGTCTTCTGAAGCTGTTGATAAATACCAGAGATACACCAGACATTGTCAAGTATTCAAGATCAAGCTACGATTAAGTTGAGGAGGAGTTTGTTCGAAGATTCATTTCATCGGACGAACAGATTCTACACTTGAGGGAGAGCTTGGTTGAAGATACAAAGTTGATGATATTGAAGACATACTGCACACAACGAGGGGGAGTTTGTTGATACCTGAAATGTGCGTCGTGTGAAGTATCAAGCTATGTACAAGATCAAGTCATATGTCACTTGGCCGAGCCTGGTCCGAACCTGAAGTTCAACTGGCCGAACCTGAGATTCGGACAGGGATCGGCCAGTTGAGTATATATAGAAGTTTGGACGTTGTAATTAGTAATTCTGAGTGTGTGAGATTTTTGCTAAGTGTGTGTTTTCAAGGTGTTTCTCTGTGTTTGTGTTTCTAAGTGTTTACTGGTTGTAATTGTTCTTCATTGATCAATAAAACAATCGGTTAATTACATTTCGATGTCCGATTAGCTAGATCGAGTAGGCGATCCGATGCTCACGCATTTTCAGAAACAACTTCTTTGACAAATACTTCTGAAATTTCCCGTGCATCAACACTATGAAGAGGAAACTCTTGATCAGAAAATAATTGATCTGAACCCTTAAGCTTGTAGAACCGTGTGGGTTGAACTTTTTCAGCCTTGAGAATTTCCTTCTTAACTTGTTTCATTTTGAGCTTCTTCAGATCTTGTTGGTTACAACCTTGAACACCATCAGTTGCAACAACCTTTCGCTTAAAACCCAAACCAACACCTTTTCCTGAAACTTTCTCCTCAGATGTAGATGCCTTATGGCCATTCTTTGCCAACCTTGAAAACTTTGCTTTGACGGCCCTAACATTCCTTTGATCATAAAATATTGTCTCATCTAATTCAGGTTGAGAACGAATTTTCTCACTTGAAGTAGTTGACTTCTCATTTTCAGTTGAAAATGAACTAGAAACAAACGTTGAGACCTTAGGAACTTCAACTTGCTTGTTCTTCTTCTTGCCTTTCTTCTTATTCTTCTTCTTTTTCACAACCTTCTCTTCTTCTGTAGTTGATGATGAAAACTTTAAACAATCATATTCTTCAACCTTTTCTTACACCTCTTTGACCGCTTCTTTGATACTAGTTGGGTGTGATGCGGTTTTGTCACACATCTTTTCAAAATTTGCATCGTTCGCTAAGAAGCTTGTGAACAATTGAGAAATTGTGACATTATTCAACAACCGATTAGCATTAATTACTTGAATCTTTAAATCAGAAATTTTCTGTTGAGCTTCAGCTAATTCTTTCTCGGTAGCTATCAATCTCTTTGCAACCTTATGTGTTTCAAATTTTTGCAGTCGAAGATTATCCATCCCATCAAACAATTCCTTCTTCAATTTATCTTCATTTTGTTTCTGAATTTCCAGATTCGTAGTTTGAACTTTATTGACACTGACCAACTATCGCTTTTCATCCAATAGCTTTTCCATATCAACTTGATAAGCTTCAATTTTAGCCACATACTCTCCAGAATTCTTTGTAAGCAGATCAAACTTGATTTTTGATTTATCAAACAGATTTTAAGAATCATTAGCAGCATCTTCTGCTTCATCTTTCCATTTCTTAACTTCTTGAAGCAAATCATCCTTTTCCTCACTCAACTTTGCATTTTTTGCTTCATCATCCTTTCTATTTTTTTTAGATACTTCCAAAACCTCATTTAGCAACTTGACCTCCTTTATCAAAGACTCATTTTGCAAATCTAAATCTTTTTCTTTTTTTCTTGGAAACCTCAAAATCTTCTTTAACCAATTGAAGTTCAGCAGTAAGCCTACTGACTTCTTCCATCAAAGATTCATTTTCTTTCATCAAACCTTCAATTTTGGATTCAAATTTTTCAGTTTCAGCAGCTTCATATGAACTAGAATCAGAATAATATTCATCTTGCTCATGTGTAACAATCAACGCTCATGTGTAAACACCATCATTCTGAACTGTTAACGCTGCTGTCTTATTTGTATTACTTGAAGATGATTGAGAACCATTTGTAGCTTTTGAAGTTGTCTTGTGAATATGAGATTGTTGAAACTCTCTTGCAAAATGTCCAAGATTTGAACATTTGTAACATTTAATATTTGATTTGTGAAAAGTCCAACTTATCATCAAAAACTTGTTTTCTAGTTTTCTTGTAATACCTTCGTGATCTCTAAGATAACATAGCCAATTGCCATGACATACCCATTTCATTTAAGTGATAGAGCTGAACTAAGACTTGGTTTAGCCTTAGCAGTGATACTAGCAACATTTTCACCATGATATAATTCTGGATTGTGCAATTTAGCCGTTGACTTGTTAGAATTCATCATTTCCATCTCACGGGCATGAAGTTTACCAGTTAGATCATGAAACGTTAATGTGGAAAATTCTTTGTCATGTGTAAGCAACAACACATAATTTTCCCATTTTTCTGGTAAAGCCTCCATTATTTTCTCTTTCAATTCTTCATCCGTTTTCTCAATCCCCACAATCTTCAATTCACTAATTAAATGTGACAATATTGATACAAGGGCCGTGATGTTTTCATTCTCATAATGCTGGGAGTTATCAAACTCCTTATTTAACACCTTCTTTCGACTTTTCTTGTATTGATCATTCCCTTCACACCTTGCTGATAACGCATCCCATAATTGCTTTGATTTCTTACAAGTACTAAATTGATGTAACAACTCAGTGGGTAATGCCATCGTAAGATAACCAAAAGCTTTTTGTTCAAGCTCATATAGTTTTCTTTCAGTATTGTCCAAAGTATGAACTTCTTTGAAATCCCCTTGATCAGTTGGATGTATGTAAAGCTTCTTAATCGGAATCCACAAATCGATATCATTCGTGCTTATGTAAGCAGAAAATCGTTGCTTCCAACTTTGGTAATCTTCCAACTTTAACAACTTGGGAACTTTCTGGCTTGTTCCGATTTTGTTATCAAAGTTCAGCATGGTTTGCATTGCATTTTGCATAGCAGCAAACGCTTGGAAATCCGACATCTTTTCCGAAATATAATGTTCCAAAAACTTTGAACTAAAAAACGAGGGTCTTAAAAATGGATTTTGGGTACCAAAATGAAGGGTACTGGCCTTCAGGCGAGTAAAAGTGTAGATCTCTTCAAGACGGTCGTTTTGGCTAGTATTGAGTTCCGTAAATCTTAACGGCTCTCAAGTTACGTCAGTTTCCCTGAAACGACTTAAAAATCCCAATTTTAGCCGAACCCTTCCGAACTCAAAAATCTTATCCGAACAGGAGCTAAACTCTTCCGAACTGAACAACTCTTAGCCGAACTCTTTCGAACCTAACAAAACCTCAACCGAACAGAACCTCTCAACCGAACTTGAACGAACTTAGGTGAACAGGACTTCGGACGAGGCGAACACAATCCGAACTATACCAGAACTGAAACTTGTCAGGCGAACTTTAGTTCGGAGCAGTTACTGAGGCGAACTCTAGGTTTGGAGGACGGTTATTTCCGAACTGAAAGTTCTTCAGGCGAACATAACCATTTTCGCTCAAAACGCTCGATTTTGAACAGATTTTGATGAGATTTTCAGCAGTAGACCATAAAATATGATGAGAATTTGATTTAGGAACACATTTTGTACCAAAAACAACTCAGAAATGATTGAAATCTCACAAAAAACACTCAAAATTTTCGAAAAATGACACTTTTTGTTTCAAAAACTCTGAAAATAGCAACCACAGATCAGTAGAATGAACCAGAAAACTCTGATACCACTTAAAAGTTCGTGAGCATCGGATCGTCTACTAAATCTAGCTATATCGGACGAAGAAACAAGTAATTAACCGATTGTTTTATTGATCAAACAAACAATTACAATCACTCAACACTCAGAAATAGACTCAGATAAACACCGTAGAAAACACACACTTAAGACTCAGTTCTAACTCTCTCAGTCCATGAATTACAAAGACAATCATTCTATTTATATACGACTAGGCGAACTGCAGGATCGCCTAGATCCGAACTCAGGTTCGGATCTAGTTTGCCCAGCAACATGTCTTGACTTTGTCTTGAATCTTCATACTGATACTCCACACGACATCTTCTGATTAGATACTTCACACGACGACCAGATTACGTATCAACAATGCATGATCATGGAGAAAAGGCAAGATGGCCCAGGAAGAATGATAAACAGGGATCCTGGAAGGACAAGACCAAGGGTGTGCCTACCATGAGGATTTCGGCCACCTAACTGATGAATGTATAACACTTCGAAAGCAAGATCCAGGAAGTTGAGAAGCCTCCTCAAAGGGTAGCTTCTCTACCATTGGATACCAAAATAATTAACTTCATTTCAGGAGGCTCAGATACTTGTGGCACCTCCTACTCATCAGCAAAAAAGCACGCCAAGGAATCTAAATCTAAACAGGGTGACAGACCTTTCCGGATGTCAACGTTGACTCAGGATAAAACGATATCATTTAATGAGATCGACCGCTGCAACGTTCAGGTTCCCTATTACGACAGCCTAGTGGTAACTTTTATATATTGCTAACCATTTTGTGCGCAGGATCCTGATAGATAACGGGAGCTCAGTCAACATAATCCAACTTGATGTGCTAAAAAAGATGAACATCCCAGAAAGCGACATTATTCCAAGATCGTCAGTGTTAGTTGGCTTCAGTGGCGAAACAAAGAGCACTGTTGGGGATATCAGGTTGCCAGTATACATAGAAGGGGTAAACTCTATGCAGAATATTTGTGTTATAAATTCCCTTTCTTGTTGCAATATAATTCTTGGCAGGCCGCGGATACATGAAATGAAAGCAGTCCCCTCAACTTATCATCAATGTATTAAGCTTCCTACTCCATGGGGAGTTGTGAGGATAGAAAGTGACCAGAAGGAAGCCAAGTATCGTTACTCATCATCATTGAAGAGCACAACAAAACAAACAAAAGCATAGCAATTACAGAAACATGCACATGCCATCAGGAGAACATGGAGCATGATGTCAAAGAAATGCAATTGGATCCTGAGAATCCTGAAGTCAAGGTGTTGATAGGGACTAGCATCCCAGCGGATACCGAGCAGGAGCTCATCCAGCTTCTGAAATTCAGAACCTAAACTTTTGCGTCGAAACATGAGGATATGACAGGTAACCCCAAACATGTTATAAATCATAAACTTGGTATTGATAACTCTTTCAGGCCTATCCATCAAAAAAGAAGGAATTTCGCACCCGAGATAAATGCAATCATACAAGAAGAAGTTGATAAGATTCTTAAGACAAAAATGATCTAGGAGGTTAAGTATCCCAAATGGCTCGCCAACCTGGTCGTGGTACAAAAGAAGAATGAAAAGTAGAGAGTTTGTGTAGATTACACAAACTTGAACAAGGCTTGTCCAAAAGATACCTTTCCACTTCCACATATCGACGCAATGGTGGACGTAACAGCTGGCCATGAGATGCTCACCTTTATGGATGCCTCATTAGGATTCCAGCATATTCAAATGGAACCCTTTGACCAGGAGCACATGGAATTCATAACCCCAACAGGTACATATTGTTATACTGCTATGCCTTTTGGTTTGAGAAATGCAAGTGCCATGTATCCGAGACTAGTCAACATGATGTTAAAGAGCAACTAGGGAACACTATGAAGGTTTATATTTACGACATGGTGGTCAAGTTCAAGAAAGCTAAGGATGACATCCAGGATCTCCAAACAGCCTTCGATATCCTGCACCAATACAAAATGAAGCTGAACCCCTCCAAGTGCCAATTTGGGATCCGAGTTGAAAAGTTCTTGGGTTACATGATGACTGAGAGAGGAATAGAAGCAAACCTTGAGCATATCAAAGCTATCTTGAATCTAAAATCCGAATAAAATATCAAAGAAGTGCAAAGATTTCTATGATATTCTAAGGAATAACAAAAGATTCGAGTGGAATGAGAAGCACGAGGAGGCGCTCAAGTCCTTCAGAGCCTATTTATCATCAGCTCCTCTCCTGATGAAACCTAAAGTGGGAGCTGCTATCTCTGTACCTCGCAGTATTCGGAAACTCAATCAGCTTTATCCTAGTCAAAGATCTAAAGGTCAGCAACATCTGGTATCTTACGTAAGTAAAACTCTGCTAGACGCAGAATCCAGGTATTCCTACCTTGAAAGTTTAATTTTAGCTCTTATAATGGTTTCTACAAAACTGGGACATCATTTTGAAACATATGTTATTATTGTGAAATATAATTATCCTATTAAGGCAGTTCTCAGGAAGCCAGAAATGTCAGGTAGAATGGCTAAGTGGGCATTTAAATTGAGTGCCTATGATATTCGATACGAACCAAGGACAACAATCAAATCCTAGGCCTTGGCTGACTTTGTGGCTGATTTCAGCAGTAACATTCAGTAGTTCTCAGGAAGTCAGAAATGTCAGGTAGAATGGCTAAGTGGGGAGTCAAATTGAGTGCCTATGACATTCGTTACGAACCAAGGACAACAATAAAATCCCAGGCCTTGACTGAATTTGTGGCTGATTTCAGCAGTAACATTGAGCCGGAAGCCAATAAAGAAGTCCAGAAGCTTGAGAAGCATGATGACAATTGGATTCTCTATACAGACGGATCCTCAAATGTCAGGGGAATAGGTCTGGGCATCCTGCTAAAATCGCCACAGGCTGCCATAATACCAGTATCCATATCTTGTGAGTTTCAGGCTACCAACAACGAAGCTGAATATGAGGCTTTGATTGTTGGATTACAACTAACCAGAGATATGGGAATCCGGAGCATACACGTATTTATTGATTCCCTTCTATTGACTAACCAAATTTATTGGTTCTTATGCAGTGAGAGGGGAAAACTCAATTAAATTTCTTGATATTGTTAAGAAAGTTAGCATTGTGTTTCGTAAATTTCAATATAGCACAGGTTCCAAGAGAAGAAAATTCGGAAGCTGATGCTTTAGCAAATCTAGAATCATCACTCAGGATACCGGAGTATATCAGGATCTTGATTACACACATTCTGACTCCTGCAATAGCTGAACAAGAAGCTCATGTAGTCGACAACGATGGAGATATGAACGTTAGGGATCCCGAAGATGTTCAGGAATCCTGGACTTACCCAATCAGAAAATATCTACAAGATGGGGAAATCCCCAAGGATGAAAATCCCAGGGCTTTTCGTGCCAAGGTAGTACCCTATATTATTGTAAATAATATATTATATAGAAAATCTCTTGCAGGTGTCCACTTGAGGTGCTTGCAAAATTCAGAAGCTCTTGAAGTTCTTGAAGACATTCATGAATAAAATTGCAGAGACCACGCTGGGGGAAGAGCACTCTTCTCTAAAAGCATGTGAAAAACCACCTGATCGAATGATCAACTCCAGTTACTAAAAGCATGTGAAAAGAAGTAGATTGACTTTCGTTTAAGGGACACTGCTTTTGGGTCGACTACCTTGTTCTTACGAACTCTCTGGCATTCGCTGAGGTGATAGGCCTGATCCTTTTCTATGGAACACCCGATTTGATCTTTTGACTCGTGGTAAACCTACACTGAACCCTAGCAAAGACGCATATGTATAGGCAACCTAAGCTAAATCCACTTTTGAACATCCTGATGTTTTGTGTTTCGCAGACATCCTCTTATAACACCTTCGTGCTTTATCTTACTTTTGAAGACCATTTGAACCGATACTTTGACATGAAAGGAAGCATGACGCATGAAGCGCAAGAACACCAAGGAGATTGGGCACATTTGTGAGCTTAAACAATGAAGATCTCCCTAACGAGACGTTTACTCTATTGGATTGTATAATCCTTGACACGTTCATTTCGATATCTATTTATGCGAATTCGTTGCCAAATCCTGTCTAGCACGCCATATATGTTTCTCTCAGAATTTTATACTATCCATTACGTTATTTGCATCCTCCCTGCTGATATCTTCAGTAGTGCCAGTTTAAACTCACATGTCATCCATTAAATGTGTAGTTGCGACTATCATAAGCTTGTTATCCCATCGCTTACTCGGATTCATGAACTAAGCCGTTGGCGCTTTTCCTCTATTTGCTATTCTTATGCTTGATACCATGCCTAACCCTGCAGATCACTTTTAGTATTCGGTACCTCATAGTTACACTTTTATTTTGTTAGATCTTCACTCTATATTTTTGAATCCTTTAGCAAGGTAATGTGCAAGATGATATGTTGTATGATACTGAACTCCAACTTGAATTTGAACCTAAGTTGTCTATGTGATTTCTTGAATAATTCTTAACAGGATTGAGTTATTTCTTTTCTAAAACAAACCGCTACGTGTTACTTTTTAATTGGCAATAGGCTCTTGATTGGATTTCTCTTTAGACCTCAGTTCTTTTGTCACAAAATCAGTGTGTTACCAGTTATATTTTAATATGCAAGCAACTGTTAAACCATTTTAACCATGATAAAGTGGTTGCTTGCTTTTGATCTTCTCATGAGAAGTGTTTACAAAAAACATGTGTTATGTATGCTAAATTTGAGAATCTAATCCTATGTTTAGGGTATTAATCATTGAAGTGCCAGTTTAAACATATGTTTAGTAGAGTTGCATGATTAGTTATGTGTATGAAGCGTGTTATGAACCAGAAAATGACATGTTGTGAATGTATTAACTTGATTGATTATGAAAACCATACACCATACAAGGTCCTAAGTCTCCTACCTCGGTAGGAATGACAAGACTGTGTGAAGTTGTCCGGTCAACTTTGCACCGTATGGGTTGTGTTGGTTGGTTTTTTAAATTATGTGCTGAAAATATGCCATGCCAAGGTTGTATGCTAGTATATAAGGTGTTGGGACAATTGTATGCATTGTATGGTAAAACCTTCATGATAGATTGCATGTTAGTACACTTTGACCGCATAAACCTTTAATAGAAATCTTTGTAGAAACTCGTATGCTATCTGAACCATTAATGCATGAAATGTGAATTTGAATTCTATTATGAATCATGTGAACTTAATTGGTAATAAATCCATAAAGTACTAAATCAACCAATGGGTCCCCATGTTAACATGATTAGTCTTGTGTAATTCTATGCTATTTGCTAGCTTGTAGGCAAATTTAGACGTTTACGTGTTCGTTAGACAACGGGACTATTAAACAAACACCGATTGACTTTATACACACCCAACTTTTATTCTCATACTCAAATTCCTTTCTCTTCAACTCACTTGATTTATTGGTAAATGCGAGCGCCTTAACTAAAAACGAGACACGAAATGGAAACCTGACTCCCAACGTTGGGTACAATAGCTAGAGGCTACTTGGACATATTATGGTCCCTTCTTCACATTTAAATTTTGATTTCGGGTACTTATGTTATAATGTCATTCTATTTGGCCTTGCCACTCAACACGAAACCCATAATATGATTGTTCGAATTTTCTCGTAAGGGAGCGCCTGATAAGAAAATCATTTTCTATACTTTCAATTCGAATTCCTTTTGAAAACCTCCAAACATTTAGCATCTCCTCAACATCGGGCATACATTCTTGATCATAATATCCTACACTCCTTTGGAGTAGGATACATGAGTTCTTTTGATACGTTACTGTCAATTCGGCTCTTTAAATAAATGTCAATTATTTAAATTTTGGGACCATATTCTTTCAACAAGGGAATGATGTGATGACTGAGAAAACTTTTCTTTCTATTGCGACCAACTTGTTAACCATGTTATTCAATTTTCGGGACGAAAATTGTTTAACAAGGGGATACTGTGACAATCCGTCTTTTCAAGTCTTTTCCTGATTTATATAAACTTAAACTGATATAAATGTCTTGAGAACATCTATTTTAACTGTCATAAATGTTGTGAGAGCATTTACTTTAAGTGATATAAATGTTGTGTGAACATTTATGTGATCGACTGGCGTTGACCTTAGCAACTAGGGTTTGTGTAACCGTCACTATATGAGCATGCACTTAAGTCTAGATGTTTTATATTCTATTATTTTATGTAAATCATACTTTATGATTTCATGTTAACGCTTTATCATTTTATGTGGCAACTAAACTTAAGATTTTATCTGATATCTGTATATATATTTACATAATTTATTCTATGATATTATGTGAGAACGTGTCACGAAATTATACTTATTGTTTTATGATTTTATGTGAGTTACTACTTATGATTTTATGTGAATTTAAATAGATAACTATGGGTCATCACTTATTTTATGTGGATATTTAGGGTTTATATTCTTATAAACGACACACATTAAACATGTGTTGATATATATATATATATACATATATATATATATATATATATGTATATTCTTTGTCAAGTCATTCTCCGTTAACTCCGCTAGGATTGACTAACGTCGTTTAAACTTCGAGGGGCTGGTTTTGTCATTTTCTAAACCCCTTTTATCTAAACAAACTTGAAGGAATCCATTGTGTAATTGTCTAAACTTGGCTCCTTATTTTGTAACAAGGGCAGGGACCAATGCTGCTATATGGACAAAGTCTATTTAAAAAAAAATGTCGATCGTTGCATTCACTTCTGGTAACTGATAATTCTTTAAATCACATTGAAAAATTCTTGCTGGTTACTCACAAAATCCAATCGATCGGTCATTTGCATAATCATTAGGAAGATTAAGCTCTCATTTGTTCACTCCCAACAGCACCGAACTCATTGTTTTTCCTCTCTGGTTCCTCTCGACCGAAACAAGCAAAACCACCAACGAATCAAAGAAATCCGGCCAACCTCCACCAAATCACCACCATTCAACACCCTTTGTGATCGTAATTCGTCACTGTGCAACCGGGAGCAATCAGATTCAAGTTTCGAGGTGGTGCTCGGTGTTCGCGTTCAAGGTTCGGGTATCATTTCGGTTTCATAAACTCGTTGTTTCTCATCTATGATTCAAGGTAAATGATTTTCATTGTTAGTCGCACATTTTTATGGGTTTATTCCGAGTTTCGTTATATTCCGGTGACCGGAATGAAACTCCGGCCATCGAAGTTCTAGAGGAAGCAGATGATGCTAGGCAGGTTAGGGTTATAACTTTCTTGGTGCGGGTTGGTTAACAACTAACATGTTGGTACAATGCTTTGTACTCTGCGTTGGTACGCGGGAGGCGCGGATTCAACACCCGGTCTCAGCACTAATTTATGTTTCTTTTTCTTTAACCCATTTCTCAGTCCCTATACTAGATAAAATGTTTTCCGGCCAGTTATTTTCACGATCAGAAGACTGCCCCAGTGGTTATGACACTGAATTGGTGAAGAGAGGTCGCGGGTTCGACCCCTGCAACCTCGCTCTTGTGCTGTTTTTTTAGGTTGCGATTTTGACATGGTTTGAATTAAAGACTCGTTTAAAACGATTCCTAGTAATACTAAAAACCCGTAAAAATGTAGTTTGACTAGTAAACTCCTAAATTTTGAGGCTTTGGACTAAACATAGTTTTCTAAACATAATTCGTATATAATGATCTAAAAACTATGGGTTTTCATAAAAACAAAAAATATATATATACATAAATATTTTAAGTAGATGGTGTATAAAAATATGTATCCTTGGTTTAGTGAAATAATTGGATACTTTACGTGAACTTCTAATATACATATCTTGTTTTTGAAAACTTGTTATTATCGGTTCATATCAACTAAGCATTTTTCGAACGGCTTATATATATATATATATATATATATATATATATATATATATATATATATAGAGAGAGAGAGAGAGAGAGAGAGAGAGATTTGGTGTAAATTACATCCTTAATTTTCTATACATCCATTACGGATTAATCCTGTCCCTCCATCTGATGACTTTTAATCCGATGATCATTTACCTATCTAAATCACACAGAGGGGCATTATCGTCCAATCATGCATTTTAAGATTTTTCCCTCCCATTTAGTAGCGTAACTTCATCACCGTAATTAATGGAAGAGACCAGAAACTAGTTTAGGTGATTATGTAGTATTTTTCGTATTAGAAGAGCGGTTTTATATCAGTAGTCGTTTGCGATTCGAGTAAATTTGCCATGGAGAATTCGTCTGATAACTCTATTGAAGGTATTTTGTTTTCGTTTATAGGTTTAACGTTCTATCGATTTGATAAAATTAAATGCAGTGATCGATATAGAGTATTTTTAATCCACTCGCTATTCGATTTTATGGAGGAATTGATTGAATACGTCTATATACACAGTTTATTTATTTACAAATCATATGTTTTTTGTTAGTAATTTAGATGTTATGCAGTTATTGATATAGTTTTTTTTTCTATTCCATTCGCGATTCGATTTTATGGAAGAAATGTTGAATACGTCTAAATTTCACAATTCAGCGATCAAAACTAATGTATGTATTGTGATCATATAATACGTTTTTTTCGATGTTTACAGAATGGCGTTTTATTGAAATTGTAATTTATTTCTGATTTTACATTGGAGGCTAGAAGTGAATTTTATTTGGTGTGAACTTGATTATGTATTCAATGTGCTTTTTTCATTGTATATATGTGTAAATGATCGTATTGCGTTTTAGCAGGTTGTTACTATGAATGAGTTCGTGATATGATGTTATTTTTTTATCTTTTTTTTTTGAATTTTTGGTTTTGTTTTTTTTTTGTTGATAGATGTGTATGTGCACAAGGTTGCTGGAACTGAGGTGACTTCACCTAATTCTAGAAGAAAATATTATATACCTGATGTACCAGAGAAGAATAAACCCTATGAAGGAACGTTATTCGTGTCGCTTGAGCAAGCATTTAACTATTAGTATGCTCGACTTTCTAATTTCAGTGTTCGTAAGTCTACAGTGAAGTATGATCGATTTGGCGTTAGCACACAGAAACAGTATCTTTGTTCTCAAGAAGGTTTTAATAAAAAAAAGAAGGTTGACCACACTTAATGACACTGCTAAGCAAAAAACATCCAGAATTAGTGTGTCTAAAAGAATTGAATGCAAGGCAGAGCTCTGTGTGGTGTTTGAATGTAACTGGTGGCATGTGAAAAAATTTGTCGAGGAGCATAATCACCCGTTTGTTGATGAGCAGGACATGCATTTCCCTGTATCATCTAGGAAACTGACTCATTTGCATAAACACATCATTAACAGCATGTCTAGGATGAATGTTGGTCCTGTGAGAGATTTTAATATGATGAGAGAAATTTTTGGTGGTTTTGAGGAAGTTTGTGTGTCAAGAGAAGATTTTAAGAATTATAGGAAGAAATATAACAGTTCTATTGGCGAGTATGATGCTCAAATGGCTGTAGATCACTTAATGAGGAAGAAAGAGTACATGCCAAACTTTTCATGTGAGTATATTACCGATGATCAAAATTGTTTAAGAGGATTGTTTTGGTCTGATGAACTAGGGAAGAAGAACTACCATATTTTTGGGGATGTGATGTCATTTGATGCAACATACCGGTCGAACAAGTAACAAATATTAATTCCATTATTTTTATATGTTGAGCATGGTGTTTTTTTCCTTGAATACCTTTTCTAAATAAGTTAAAATGTTTCAATTGGTCTAGGTACTCTATTGGTGTTTGCACCGTTCATAGGGATTGACAACCACTGTTGTAATGTAACTTTTGGGGGAGCCTTACTTGGCTCAGAAACAACAGAATCATATGTCTGGTTGTTAACGTGTTTTCTGAAAGCATTTATCAAACAACCTCAAGTGGTTGTGATAGATCAAGACCCTGCCATGACTAAAGCAATTGAGCTGGTTTTTAAAGAATCAAGGCATCGGTTTTGTATGTGGCACATTATGAACAAGCTGTCGATAAAGGTATGGTGACTTACTAATCAGGTTTATTATTTTTTTTTTGTAACACACTAATTCTAAATAATGTATTTTTATTTGTGTCGGAACATTTTACTGTTATGAAGTTTATGGTGTTTTATTAAAATTTTCAGGTAGGTGTACGGTTGTGCAATTCCACAGATTTCAAGAAGGACATTTGCAATATAGTGTGGACCGATGCAATCTCCTCTGAAGAGTTTGACGCCAGGTGGAAGGAGATTATTGAAGAGCATAAACTAAAAGACAACAAGTGGTTACATGATATCTTTGGCATACACGAATCTTGGATTCCTGCGTATTACAAAGATGAGCTCCTATCTGGACTGATGAGGACGACATCACGGTCTGAAAGTGAAAATCATTTATTTGGATAGCTGTGCAACCCAAGGTCCACATTAGTTGAGTTTCTGTCACACTATGAAACAGCTTTGGAGTCCCAGCGTCATACACACCGTAAGAATGACCACGACACTCGGTTCACCAATCCTGAACTGAAAACTATATGGTGGCTTGAAGCTGAAGCTGCAAAAATTTACACGAGAACAACTTTTCTGGATATTCAGCATGAAATGGATATGATGAGGAAGCTGATGTGTCAAACGTACACAACCGAAGATGACTTCATGAAGTACTATATCAAAGATTGGACGCAAATGACTTCCAAGCCATTTGAGGTATGTTTTTTGTTCTTTGTGGTGTTTTTATGTAAACAGTATGTTTTCTGTTTTTTTCAGGCATGGTGTTTTTCCATTTGCAGGTGATGTTTCGTCAGTCTGACATGACTATATATTGTGAATGTAGACGTTTCGAAAGTTTTGGCCTTTTTTGTAGGCACATATTCTATGTTTTGAGGCAGATGGACATTAGGTAATTTCCCAAAAAATATGTTCTTCGATGGTGGAGACGTGATGTTGTGCCTAATAGTTCTAATTGTAACGACGATACAACTGACGTATATGCACTTTATGACGCCGGTCGTGTTTTGATGCGTGATATAATGTATGCGAATGAATACATTTTAAATAAGCTATCGGATAATATGGCAGAGTTGTCTTTGTACAAGGAACATGTTCAAAGTTATATGCAAAAGGCTAACAACGTTGATTTTGTCCCACCACCCCCAGCCAAAAGAGATAGGTACATGGTGCATTTTTAGTTTGCCATTTGTACATAATAAACTATGTTTTGTTAGTTTTTTGTTGTCTGAAAAGTGTATATAACAAATATTTTTATATGATATGGTGTTAACAGGTTTGGTGAGTTGAATGGCACGTCTCAAAATGATAGGTTGCCTATTAGGGTTCCTCTTGGGTATAAGACAAAAGGTTCCGGTTCACACAAGCATATTAAATCTAAACAAGAAGAGGCCATAATCAAAACTAGTAGGAAATAAAAACAGTGTCAGAACTGTCTTGAATTTGGCCATTATTCAACTACATGTCCAGAACCTTCATAGAGGAACAAGGACGTTAAAACTGTTAACGAAGCTAATATTACGTTGAAGAACAAGAAGGGTAAAGGTGTAGAATCTACACCACAGAGCAAAACTCGTGGATCATCCACCCGTGTCTTGAGATCGCGCGTTAACAAACAATGAACATATGTTTTTTTCCGGTTTTTAGACATTTTGGTGTGTTCGTTTTAGACATGTTGGTTTGTTTGTTTTGACATGTTGGTTTATTTAAAAAATTAATGGCGTTTATTTCCAAACCATTTTGCATTATATTTTTTTTACATATTCTTTATTAATACATTATCAAAACTCAAATATATCCTTTGATATGATGTTTTTTAGGCAGGTCATGATGTCATCTTACGTATTTTTATTTATGGTTTTCATATAAGTGAAATCTTATCAACAAGAATTTTTAATTTTTTGTGTGTTAATGGCGTTATTCAACGTTTTTTTTAATTTTATATTTTAGATGTTATATTATTAGTATTATATTTTTCAAAGCTCAAATATATCCTTCAATGGCGTTACTCATTTTATATAAGTTTTGTTATCAAAGCATTTTTTGTAAATTATTAATGATAATATGATTTAATGGCGTTATTCAACTTTACATTATAGAGGAAGATTAATGAAATAAAATTTTCCTTTGTTTATAAGAAGGTCATATAATTTTTCAACGACGTTAATGATACATATGCATTCAAAATTTTCTGAAAACATTCATACCAAAAATAAAAGAAATTACAATGTTTTCAGAATATGATACCTAAACGTTAGTTAATAATAACATAAACGGAGCACAAAAAAAAAAATAATAATACTAATAATAATAAATAAACAACATAACCGTCCACCTTCTTCACAATTTCTAAAACCGCCAACTCCTTCTTCTTGTGTATGCTCTCCTCCATCTTTATTGCCTCTTGCAATAAAGTGTTGATTTCATCGTCCAGTTCCTCCTGCTTCTTTAGGAACGAAATTGTTGCTTCTTGGCGTGGTGTTTGGGGGAGTATCATAGCATTCAACCCGACTTTGGCGTCTGTAACCTCGTTCATACCTGCCAGACAATGAAGTCTGATCAGTTCTGAACGGACTTGTCGATGCACACTGAAGACTTGTTCGTTGTGGTGTTTAACCACGATGTTCTTCACTTCGTTTGCTGCTGATGAAGATGGAGACACCATTTTTTCTTATGGCGTGTTTTCTCTGTAAATTTTGGTGAGGGGTGGTAATGGCATAGAGCTGTATTTTATACTCAAGGTTAAGTCGGTGTTTTTACCAAAGCAATTAATCCGTCGATTTAATATGGTGGTAAACGAGGCAAAAACTTTTCAATTTCCGTCCGGGGTGTCATGATTACGCGGCCTTATACAACTGTCAAATTTTAATTAATATTTTTATTTATATATATATATATATATATTTTATTTTGGCGGTTGCATGTCTTTTCGTTCTCTTTTTTTGAGGCTCATTATTCCTATATAAACAGGCTTAGGGTTAGGCTTTGTATCACATCGCCTCCACCCCCAAAGTTTCAATTTCCTATATTTTGAAACAAATCAATTTCTTTACTCACCCTTTTCATCCATGGCGTCTTCATCATCTACATATTCCGTCAAAATTGATATTTTTGACATTGTTTTAGATCAGTACAAGCTCGACGAAGATATGATGGCAAGTCTTATATCCATTGAAAGATCTGCTTACAGCGTCAGACGCCTTCCGTAACGAAGTCAAAAGGCTTCTATCTGATCTCCCTTCAAGCAGTGTCAGGAACCGTGCTATTGAGCACAAAATTCAGGAGAAGATTGAAGATCAGCAGCTTGTAGATCATCTATCAAAGATAATCAAAAGAATCATTGCCTTGGAGGAGTTGAAGATGGAGTTCATGAAGTCACTTGTTTAGTTTGTTTTATATGTTTTCTATATTTTTCAGTTTATGATGTTTTTATCTATCTATATATGTATGGTGTTTTTAAAAATTATCAATGCTCCAACTTAATGTTATTATCATTAGATGCAATGTTTCCTTTATTTCTATATTATATTATATTAGAACTTGACGTTTTTAGATTTGGTGGGCAGGTAATTATTAGATTCCCTTACAATTATTTTAATAGAGATTTTTTTGATTTTTTTATAGCAATACTAAATTTATATTATGTTGGTTCAATTTTTATATTTTTATTCTTTTTGCAAGTAACATCAAAAAAATAAGTAGCTATATTATGCAAGAAAGTTCAACCATAAACCTATTATAAATTACAAGTTCAAATAAGTTTAACAAAGTAAACATGACCAGAATGAAATAAAACAAAATAGGATGATGTTTTAAAGCTAATGGTGTTTTTCAATTTCAGTATGCTGAACTTAACTGTCGTGCAATATATTCTGAAATCCTAGTCTCGATTTTTTCATTAGCTATATAGTGCAACGCACGTTTGACATCTGTAGGTAATTTCAAATGTTTCTTCATATCTTTGATCACATCCTCCTTGTGCCTGTTTGCCGGGTGCAAAAGCATCTTTGCTGTGGATTTTATCCTTAGCCTATTCAGCTGTATTTGTTGCGATTCGCACTCTTCAAACAACCCAGACTCCCAACCTTCCACACATGTACCAAAGTATGTTTCTAGATTCCTCATGACAAAAACACCACAATCAATTACGTTTATTGTTGTACGCCAAGGCATCTCTAATCTAACCACATCCGCATTCTTAATATTATTTCCGCTTGGATGATTCATACTTATCAAGTACGCTGAGAATGCATCTCTCTGTGACAAAAAAAATGTCAATTTTTTCGCATATTTTTTATTTTTTACACTTCATACACGAATAGTTAACTGTTTTAAGGAGTTTACCAATTTTTCAGGCCACAAGTCATATTTTTCTAATACTGGCATGTCTGGCTGCTTTGCACTATTATCAATCAACTCAATGGTGTTTTTATCCAGATTAAAACTCACTATGTAATAGTGGTTGCCCTTTATCACATGCATCATGACCAAATTGTATTCTTCAATGCCTTTCGCCTCAACGTCTTCTAAAACCCGTGTCATATGATGGTTGAACTGCTTGTTGCATTCCTCTTCTGGTTTCAGAAAATGGTCTCTGTGCTGTAGTATTATTTTTTTTGTCATTTAGTAAGTAACAACACAATAAGACAAAAGATTAATTTATTTGTAATTCAACAATATATGGCGTTTTTTAAAGTGAAACTTACAATCATAATCTCGGTGCAGAACAGTCTCTTCATTGTTTGTTCAACCTTGAACTTTTCCTCAAAATTCAGAATCTGTGTACAATGTCTGTATACTGTTGTTATGGACCTAATGACCAGGTTTCATGCTTTCAAACACAACCCTCCACACCATAGATCTTCCCGACATTGACAACAATATATCCCTGAATTTTTATTTTAAAAAAACTAAAAACATAACTAAAAAACAAAAATAAGTGGATTTAAATGTTTTATTTAAACTTCATGGTGTTTTACACTTACATTACTTCGCCATGAGCTGAGTATATGCAGTTCACAAGATTCCTCTCTATAGTTGTTGTTGGTTCTTCTATATTTACAACTTCATTTATATACGGTGTTGTTACCGCCTCCATCATTGCGTGCATACTCTTTGATACTGTATCCACACATACATCACTAACTTCCCGCATTGACTCAACCGATGCTTCTGCAGTTTTATCAAAAGTTGGTGTTCTTTCTTTTTCTTGTGCCTGTAGGAAAGTGCTTGTTTTTATCAGTCTATCAATATCCGGTGTAGGCACTTTTGGCTCACGATTTTTTTTCATCGACTCTTTCTCAAGTTTCTCAGTTTCTTCCAAATAACCTTGACTGTACCGTGTTTTGGTCAGTGTCATCTGTAGTTGTCCCTTATCAGAACCCTCACATGGTGTGGCATCAAACATTGCTTTACCAGGTGTAGCGTCAAACACTGGTTATAGCGGGTGTGCTGTCAAATAATGGTTTACCTGGTGTGACATCAAACACTGGTCTTGCTGGTATGGTGTCAAATACTGGGTTGCATGTCTTCTTCCCATGTGGTGTTATTCCATTAACACCCAAGTCAAAAGAAGGCCGGCTCAATTGGATGTTTTAAGAAGTTTCATTTGCTTCCTACCGTTCCCTTTCAGCCTGTTCAAATCTTATATCAATTGAAGATATAAAAGAGTCGCTGAACTGTGTATCTTTGTCGGTAGCTACAGGAGTTTCAAGCTTCGTAATCACTCTAAACATCTCTTTTTCTTCCCCATCATCCATGTCTTTTTTCCTCTTGATGATGTATTTGAATATTTTATCATCAATTTTCCATTTGGAAACCTCATTCTCATCCCACTCCTCGCATTTATTATCGGTTGGTTCACTAGCATCCACTATGGCTACCCTTTGGCATCTCTTTGTTCGTGGCGTTTTGCACATCATCACCCATTACTGCCTCATCACCAACAAGCTTCTTACCTGTCTCAGTAATCAAAATGGTTCCATTCATCCACCTTGGCCCGAATGGAAATGTTTTCAGGGTATTTTGTAAGTGCATGTTCAAACAGTGCTGACACTGTCTTGAAACAATCTGCAAACTCTTTCATCCCATCTATTATTTGAGTAATCAATACCTACATGGAATTTTATAAAACATAACACAGTTTTTGTATTTTCTTGTTAGAAATAATCAAGACTCATTTTTTCATTATTTTGGAAATACAAAAAAAACCACAATAACAAATATAATATAACAAAATCTTACGTCTTGTAGGTCCAGAAAAACTATCAACACACGATATTGATATCACAAACGAGTGCGGAATCCTCGTAGGTGATTGATTCACGAAGAAAGTAGAAGAAATAGATTTGATGAAGTGATAAACAACAAAGATCAAATCTTGAATGAAGAACAATACTTTCTTGAGCAATTAAATCCGATCGTAAACAGTGAGAGAAACAAGAAATCGTAAATTCAAAAGCTAGGGTCTAACAAAAACTAGTGAGCTTATATACTACTCACTTACAAACCCTAATCCAATCATAAACACATAACCGGCCCACATGGCCTAAATCATAAACACTAAGCCCAACACCCAAGCCCACAAAACTAATGTTCATGCCTTTAATGATAGCCCAACAATCTTCCCCTAGGCATGAACCATTAGTCCGTCTATGGCAGCAGCAGATCAAATCTGAAAGTATTCTACACATTGCTCGACCACCATTCATTTGCTACAATCCGGTTTGATGTTCCATGGAAGATCCCCACCCGTATAGCATTCTCAAGGTCATTCTCATCACCGAGAATTGGTTGGGAGGCGAGGAGCTTGATATCTTTTTCACCAAACCTAAGCAGGTCAACCGGATCGAAGAATCGGAACTGCCTCATCTTCTTGCAGAGCACCACCACCTCATGTGTCGTTGGATCATAAAACCAACAGCCAAAGTTCTTGACCAAGGTACCGTCTTCAATTTCATCCAACATGTTTATCACTCTTGTGCGTTTGGTAGGTGGTCGCCTTGCTTCACCTATTGGATCACCAGTTACTGGGTCAGTTCCAGTTTCAACCCATCTCACTTGCCTCAGATCGAAATTCACAAAATTTTCCGCCAAGTGGCTCAACAGATTGTTCCGAACTAGGTCTCCTTCTGTGCTACTCCATCTGTTTATATATGGAGCTCTCAACAGGCTTCTGATCTCAGGCTCAGTCCAGGAGTGAAATTGAGTTCGTGTTCTGTAATATTCCACTGAACTGTAGCCATCACGGATAACAGCAAACAGCTTCTTTTCGGAGTCATAGTGCCAGCACAGAATTGCTTCACGACTCCCCCTTTTGTCGATTGAGCTTTCACCAACATCAATGGTGTATTGAGTAGGGGCTGGTCCTTGAAAAAATTCCTTGAACCAGTTGTCGTGACCTTCTGGCGCTTTAGAGATGACTCTTCCACTTCGTGCATAGTCCGACATCTCAATAGTGTCATCTGCTTCATCTTCATTCATAGTCTCTGTACATTGCGCAGCCTGAGATGAGCTTTGACCGGGGTCACCTGAAGCACTTGACACCACAGCACCTTTCAATTCATTATACTTCTTTTTCAAATCCATCAAGGCCTCATACAAGTACTTAAACCTATTCTTGTCAGCCACTTCCTTGTCCTTTAATTTTCTGTTCTCAGCCTGGAGTGCTTTTATCTCAGTCTCTCTAATTCTGTTCTGAGACATCAGAAAGTTAATGTGTGGGTCTGCACTTATCCTCATCTCAATAGGGAGCTCAGCAGCTTGAAATGGGCGGAAACTTAGAATAACTGTTGGCGGCAGACTTGTCCCAGTAGAGACACTCACTTTAACAGGGCTGGGTACTACAACGGTGTTATCAACCTCCAGAAATTGCCTTTCTTCATGAACAGGGCTACGTTCATTCAGAAGAGGACTTTCAGTCTGAACCTGGGCAGGTTGATCTTCAACATTCTGATCTGTTGTTTCTTCTTGAACACTTTGACTTTGAGAACTGGACCCTGCTGGATGGACCATCAACAGACTTGAGCTAGTCTTTGTAAACTTGAACCTGACACTTCTTGGATCTGTCCTCTTCCTGGGAGATGGTTCACGAATGGGGACAGGCTCTTCAAGCATCTCATTCATATTGAACTGAGTATCCAACTCTTGAGGGATGGAGTCACCACTAGAAGACAAATTCAGGACATCCCTTGATCTTTTAAGATTGATTGGTTCTAAGTCCCCATAGATATCATCATCCACATTCCCTTGATCAGCGAAGATGTCGTCCATCACGTTTTCTTCATCAGAAGGTATACCTTCTGTTTGATCCAGAACATTTATAGCAATTGGTGCTGTCACATCGTGATCTTAAGCAACGGTCACA
>JBCNJP010000027.1:52896664-52968422 GCA_039602395.1 Deinandra increscens subsp. villosa
GTTATTATTATTCCTTCAGAGCTGCGGGCAATCCCTCTTCAAGTGCCCTAGCTTTCCACATTCATAACACCCCCTCGGGCCTTCGTTATTCTGCCTCTTGTTCTGATTCTGATTTTGGTTAGGACGGTTAGGTAATTCACCCCAATAGTTCTTAGCCTCATGGCCCCCTTTACCACAACGCTCACAAGTGAGTTTCTTGCATGCCATATTGTGGTGTTGGTTGCACCGATTGCAAAAAGGCGCTCGTCCCTTGTACCCATTGTGATTTTCATTACTACCACCTTGACGATTCTGATTACCGCCCCCGCTATTGGTTTTACTGTTATTATAGTCACCCCTGGAGTTGTTGTACCTCTTGTTTTGATTGTGAGAGTTCGAGGATCTCTCGTTGTTGTTTCCACTACCATTGTTGTTGTTGTTGCTAGAGTCGTCATCTCTCTTTCTTTTCCCATCTAGGGTAGTTTTGGGGACCTTTCTGGGTGGCAATGTCCCTTGCTCTATGGCCTGGCCAGTCAGCTTATGAGCCAACCTGATAGCATTCTGCACATTTGCAGGGTTTGAGGCAGCAACCATTCCCTTGATCTATGGAGCTAACCCATCCACGTACCTTTCAATTCTTTTGAAATCAGCATCAACCATCATAGGACATAGCACCGCGTACTCGTGGTAGCGAGTGGTATACTCTTCAATTTCGGAATCAACCATTTTCGAGTTTTGGAACTCGATTTCCAACCTTTTGACTTGGTCGCGAGGACAATACTCCTCCATCATGGCATCCTTAAATTCCTGCCAAGTCATAGCATTCGCTGCGTCGAGCCCTAGCATTTGGATTTGTGCGTTCCACAAAGTGAGGGCAGCTCCCAGTGTAGCGGTTGTGAAATTGACCCGATTTGCAACTGGGCAGTTGCACATTGAGAACACCTTTTCTGATTTCTCGAGCCATCGTAGCAGACCCACGGCTCCTTCACCACCCTTGAATGTGAACGGCTTACAATCCATGTAAGTTTTGAAGGTGCACTGAGCTGGGCCTGGATTTTTTTTTATAAAATTATTTTAGAGAATAATTTTTGAGAGTGAGAAAAAAAAATGTAGTCAACTTTTCGTCTGTATTACATACCACCATTGTTGTTTCCTTGTGCTTGAGCCACAACGAGTGCTGCCGTAACGTTTTCGTTTATCAAAGCATGGATCTGAGCTGCTGTGAGGTGTTCAGCCATGATTCTATTTGCCATACAAGTCATTCCAATAACTAATATACCCAATATTAATTCCATTATACACGTTAGCACGCAAACAATTAAATAATTAATATATCCAATATTAATTGCATTAATCACTAAACAATTATTCATGCATCCATCGATCACACGACATAATTTTTAAAAACACATTGGAAAAGTAAAGATGTAATATCCATTACAAAATTTAGAATCCAACCATAGTGCATCTCAGTATTTGAAATATTCAAAATAAAATGAACACCCAGTCAATTTATTCGAAGTAAAAAAAATAACAGAAAAGAAGATAGATTAGATCATGGATCAATAACATCTGGTTCTTCCTCCATGTCCTCTTGAGGCTCCTCCTCAAAAGGTTCCTCCTTGAAGGGTTCCTCCTCTTCTTCCTGAATAGGAGCACCTTGAACCTGTAGGGCTGCCATTTGTGCTTGGAGGGCGGCGACCTGTGCCGCTAGTGCCGCGTTGGGAGTGTTGAAGCGCTGCATAGGAATGTTGTAGTGCAGTAATCTGATGTTGTGCTTGATGAAGTCCATGCTCCAAATCTGCTGGATTGGGTCGCGACACAAGTTTAGCAACCCTGTCACGGATACCCATTACCCCCTGAGACAAGTTGTAGTGGTAGGTATCTCTCTCCTTCTATTCATCCCTCACTCGCTCGAGTTCTCTATCGCGGGTGCGATTGCTGATGGAATTGTGCTCGAGTTTTCCAAGGGTGTCCTCATAAGCTGCTATCAGTTCCGCAATGACCCTTTGCAAATCAAAGGGTAGCTCGAACCTGTTCGGCACATGGTACCTATCAAGCAACCGATACGTCGTCAGATTCATCTAGCTATAATCGTTTGGTGCACACCTATCAGGATGCAGGTGCTGATCCCGAAGGAAGTCCATTATTGTGTACCCAGGCTGCTCAGGCTCGCGACCTTGTTGGTTGGAGGATGATGACTGTTTGTTGGCAATTTTCTTTCCCTTACCCCTCGTGTTGTCGTGTGGTGCCATACTGTCAGAACCCAGACAGACACAAACAAAAGAAAAAACAACCTAATGTGAGTAATCGATTTTTGGCACGCGAAAAGATAATGTTTTTGTGAATTGTTGTAACTAATGTTCAGAAATAGTTACAGTTTAGATTTTTTTTTGAAAATTCTAGTTCTCTGCAACCAGGGGCTCTGATACCAATCTGCCACACCCCCAATTTCCACTAACGGAGTTTTACCGTGTGGGGTGTGATCCAGACCAGGACCCGAGTCATTAGTTACATCAAACATAAGTTAAGGGTTCAAAATAAATATATTTCCAAACGGGAAATATCAAACCAGAGTTAAAGTTTAGCGGAAGCTCATAAAAGTTATTTTGCGCAAAACAAGCGCCCGATAAGTAAATACCAGTTCAAGTTGAAAAGATTTGAAAGAAGATTCCTAAAATAAAAGGTTTTAGCCAACGTACATGCCCAAAAATCAGATTCTCCTAGCATCCTGGAAAGCATGCATAAGAGCAACTGTACAGGAGACTGTAGATCCTGTGGAGACTCACACACAAGAAGCAGATGCAGAAGTTGACCCAACTCCCGACTCTCCTCAGATACTCGGAGCTGATCCCAAAAATGAAGTTGATACACATGAAGAACCCGATCTCTCAAATCTGCCTCCTGAAATTCCAGTTCAAGCTACTGCAGAGACCAGAATTCAGAAGTACCACCCCTTAGATAACATCATTGGTCCCTTAGCATCTGGGGTGGTCACAAGAAGCCAGTCAGGAGACATCAATCATTGCATGTTCTCCTGTTTCATCTCACAGATTGAGCCCCCCAACATTACTATGGCCTTGACCGATCCTAGTTGGGTGGAGGCTATGCATGAAGAACTCAATCAATTCTCTCGGCTTCAAGTTTGGAGGTTAGTCGAAAGGCCAGCTGACAAAAAGGTCATCACTACTCGGTGGCTGTATAAGAACAAAAAGGATGATAACGGTGTGACTGTCAGAAACAAGGCCAGATTGGTGGTTCAAGGCCACAAGCAAATTCAAGGTGTGGATTATGATGAAGTGTACGCACCGGTGGCCCGCTTAGAGGCAATAAGGGTATTCTTAGCATATGCTTCGTATATGAATTTCACTGTCTACCAGTTGGACGTGAAAACTGCTTTCCTATATGCTGAGATGGATGAAGAAGTTTACGTCACTCAACCTCCAGGGTTCATTGATGAGGAGCACCCGTATCATGTTTTCAAGCTTGACAAGGCTTTATATGGGTTGCATCAGGCTCCTCGGTCATGGTACAAGACTCTGACTGATCATCTTCTTGCTCATGGTTACACACGAGGCATTGTTGATCAGACACTTTTCAGAAAGGAGGTTGGGCAAGACATTATCATGGTGCAAGTCTATGTTGATGACATCATCTTCGGATCGACAAATGAAGACTTGTGCAAAGATTTTGAGAAAGTTATGCGCACAAAATTCGAGATGAGTCAGATGGGCGAGATGGAGTTTTTCCTCGCATTGCAAGTGAAGCAGAGTGACAGTGGGATTCTGATCCATCAAGCTAAATACGTTACTGAGATTTTGGAAAAGTACAAAATGGTGGATGCAAAGCCGGTTTCTACACTCATGGCAGCAAGACCTGCACTTACCAGGGATCCAGATGGGCAACCAGTGAGCGAGCACATGTACCGGTCCATGATTGGGTCCTTGATGTATTTGACCGCCAGCCGTCCAGACATCATGCTAGCTGTGTGCCAATGCGCACGCTACCATGCTAATCCTAAACTCTCTCATCTTTCTGCGGTCAAACGTATTTTTAAATATTTGAAGGGTCGGCCTCGTCTAGGCCTCTGGTACCCTAAAGAGTCTGGATTTAACTTGTATGCTTTTTCTGACAGTGACTATGGTGGAAATGAGCTTGACAGGAAATCCACGTCTGCTGGAGCTCAATTTCTAGGCGACAGGCTGGTGTCTTGGCAGAGTAAGAAACAACACACGGTGTCCCAGTCGACAGCCGAGGCGGAGTATGTTGCTGCATCTGCCTGTTGTTCTCAGGTGGTTTGGTTGCAGCATCAGCTGGGAGATTACGGTTTGAATTTTTTCGATACTCCCATTTTTTGTGACAATAATGCTGCTTTGCAAATTGTGAAAAATCCCGTGCAGCACTCTAAAACCAAACACATAGACATCAAAACGCATTTCATTCGGGATTGCTATGACCGACGGCTCATTCATTTGGAGAGGGTGGCATCGGATGACAATGTGGCGGACATGTTCACGAAACCCCTTCCAAGTGCAAATTTTGAAATGTGTCTCAAGGGCCTCCGTATGATAGCCTTTGATGAGTAGTCTGGCACCTTTATCATTTTCTGTATTTATTTGTTTCTTTCATTAAAAAAAAAAAAAAAAAAAAACTTAAAAAAAAATTGAAAAAAAATAAAAATACAAAAATAGTGTCCTTTTCGTTATTTAAAAAAATCTAAAAGCAAGGGGAAGATATAAGAAAATGTCAAGTATTTTCTCTGAAGTGTGTGCTTTTAAATTTTTTTCTGGTTTTGGGTGACAAGGAGGGAAGTGATATAAATTTCCAGGTGTTTGCTGACTGACACGTGTAAGGTGGAAGTGAAAAGCAGTGATTCATGGTCGATGTGCTTGGTAGGCTCTGCTGACAATCAATCAAAAGGTATGTTTTATCACAACACTTGAAGATAACGTATGATGCTTGAAAGGGAACACACGCTTAGGTTAGTACAATTTCTATTTGACTGTGCATCAAGTATCCTGAGACACACGCCCGGTTCTGAGTATTGATGTCATGCTCAAAAATCCCATTCCCTCTGCTTTGCGTAAGCAATGACTTGGGAATGTTGTACATGAATCAGGACTCCTCTGTTCTGCGAAAGCGGAGACCTGGAACCACCCTGATCCACGTACGTTTCAAGATCACATTGTATATATAACAAACCAAAAGATGCCAAGTGCACAATCAAAAGAGACCCTCAAGCGTCCAAAACCCTCAGCCTCTGTCACTGATGAGAACGTTGTTAAAAATGTTTCAAAAATTCAGTTGACTTTGTATATTATCCAACAAAACCTCCGTGATCTATTCTTTTCTTTTCTCAACCCCTCTGGAGCATGATGTTGGGCTTACGAAAAGGTGTCGTGAAAAATGTTGTATGGAAACCAAATGTGCTTGATAGAATGTACAAATTATACCTAGGACTTATGTGTGTGATCTGGATAGATTGTCATAATTAAATAAACCGGATTCCGCACGGTTTCACTAGTCTAGATATCGCGTGAGGGTTAATTTGATCCTTACAATTGGTATCAGAGCTGATCAGGCAGCTGAATTCAGAAAGATCTAGGCAAGGAGATAGAGTTGAAAGAGGATCGGGTGTAGGTGATTCCTCACAATCACCAGTATTTGACTTTGAAGCTGATATTCCTGATGAAACTCAACCGAGTTTACCTGATGCCTCGAGTGAAGATAAAGATACCAGGGATAGAGATTATATGACTGTTCCCGCTTCTGACTTTGATTGAGGTTGGGAGTCACAAACATTTGCCTATCCACCTGAGAGGTATCTAATTCAGCTGGGAGAACACTATCATGATAAACAAGGCATTACTGCACCAGTGAAGACATGGATGTTTGATGGTGAAAAGAACATGTTCATAGTAAGAAGAAGGGGTCAGTATCCATTAGAGTATTACAAAAGTTGGACTCAATTCTACTCCTGGACGAACGTGGATTTGACTATGTTATATCAGGCTCCATTCTCCAACCCGTCAAACAATGATCAAGCCACGTATTTCTATAAGAAATTGGAGAAAGCTGTGAGGAGCAAGTTTAGGAGGTTTGAGGATTTTCCTCATAAGAAGTCGTATGTGATGAAATACAGAAAGGTTTTCAAATGGGATGGAAAGAAAAGTAGCCCAGGGAAGGAAGGTGAGAAGCTCAAGAAGTTTACAAATGTCTTGTATCCACCTACAGACAAGACAAAGACGATTCCTCTTCCCATGAGACATCCTGAAGACTGCCTGCATGACTTTCAGACATGGGCATATAGTGATTATTCTGGTGAAGCAAAGATTCTCTGCAAGTCCCAGACCATTAATGTCATGGAAGTTCATGATCTGATGCGGTTCCACAAGAAAGACATCCTGATCTTAGCTAAACATCAGATTGAGTGTAACCCTGACACTGAGGAATATGCAAAGTGTTACACTCGGGCAGTAGCTGAGATTGTGGCCAAGGAGCTCTGGTATGATCCAGCAACTGTGAATTTGTCCAAGAAGTTCAGAATGTGAAGACAGTCTAATGCTAAAGCCTAGGGGAAGATTGTAGAGACCTGAAAATTGAGGCTTTTGCATTAGATAGTTTTGGGCTTGGTTAATATTTGTGGGCTAGTTTAAATATGTAGTTGGGCTAACATGTGTATTGGATTGGGTCCGATTTTGTATAGGGTGGGCCTAAGGGTTTTGAAAATCCCTTAGCTATAAATAGGATATCTTTATGTTTAGAAAAGGTTGCTAGTGTTTTTGGTGTTAGTGGTGATTATCGAAATTCTCCCTTGAGAATTTCGATCAAGGTGTAAGCAGATTCCAGTGATCAATACAATCAGTTTGTCTTCTAATCGGTTTGTTTACTTGCTTTATTATACTTTTTGATTATAATCTTTCACTGGTTTTCTTGAATCAACTAGTTAAACCGGATTCCGCACGGTTTCACTAGTCTAGATATCGCGTGAGGGTTAATTTGGTCCTTACAATCTTCATATGTAGTCACTTTCTTGGAAAACATTTGATCCAAAAATCTGACGTAGGGCACAAATCCTGTGCGTCTGCTTTGAGATTTTTCTTTGACTCGCTTTTCCATATCCTTCTAGATTAGCTTTGCAACATCTACCTCTACTTGGTAGAAAATTCCGTATAGAATGATCAGAGTGTTTTTTTTTTTGTGATCCATTGACCCTCTTTCTGAGGCCATTGTGTGGTTGAGCAGACCAATCATAAATTTGCATACTGGTTCCATGTGATTGACTCAGAGATGTGAATTTTTTTTTCTTTTGTAAATCTTCCTCCTGTGATTTCTGTAATCATTTCCATTAGAGTAGAGTCTTCTGGTTTTTTTGGAAGGTTTCTAAATCGTCTGGCTAAGAGAAGATTTCTCTTATGTCGAAGATTTCAAGTGTGACTTCTTCTTCTTCACTAGTCTTTCCTTTCATTTTCCCATTGTTTCGTTTCATGCTTGACTAGAATTTGATGATGGTAGATTTTGAGCAGGGTTCATTTGCAGTTAGGGATTTGGAGAGTTAGGTGTGTTTTAGGGTTTCAATGATGATTTGCAGATTTGATGAGTAGATGCTTGGATTGAGGTCATAGGGTTGTCGAGAGTGAAAGTGGTGTGTGGAGGAGAACAGATTGTGAATAATCTAGGCTGAAGGATTGGATGGGGGAGACTTGGATGTATTTGCCTTTTGAACGAGTGTTCATTACAGGTGTTCTTGATTGTGAAGCCATTTGAGAGATTTGATCGGAGAGTTTTTATATTTGTGCTTTTGGGATCGTAAAATGAACAATGAGAATTTGTGGCGCGAGAGTTGTTCCTTTTATAGGTATCTCCTGACGTCATTCTGAATTTTTCGATGGAAACCGACTTTCCTCAACAACTTTAACTTTAATGAACGTTGTTATTTGAACGGTAGTAAATAAATTACCGTTGGCAGTTTAATGAAAATTACGATAACTAATTATCACGATATTCAAAAGGATGTGTTTATTGTGGAGCACTTTTGTTTATCTCATTAATCAAGTGATTTCCCGCTACATTTCTGATAAAAAATTGGAAGGATTTATTGATCACGAAATTTATACAGATAATTTAAGACAGGTACATATATTATGTGCAAGTGCATCTTGCTTGTTCTTTGTGAGGGATAGGAATGTTTGAGACTCTAAACTTTTCTTCCATTTGAAGCGATATATAAATGAAGAGATGTTTGTCATCTTATTGAAGGAAGAAAATATCCATTTTAGTCTTGGAGTCCAGAGATAGATAGGCCTCCAGGAGAGATTCCTGTTTGAGATACCACTTTGCTACTCCTTGTTGCTCTTGGTATTGTTTCCCAACTTAGTGCTTGAAGGATTACTTTTGTGGTGAATCTGGGGTAGAGAATGAATCTTTTATATATTGGCCCTTTGAGATTATTTTGCATGTGTCTCATGAGATATAGAGAAAAGTTCATATTGTGATGTTTTATGAGGGCATGCATGACACATTGAGTATCCTCATTTGCGAGATGATGATCTGAATACTTTGGAGAAAATCAGATTTGAATTTGAGAAAAGATATATTGCCATAGGTGTGGCAGATGAAATTTGTCAGCTTTTCCTTCATAGAGGGTTCCTTTGTATCGCATATCAAGAAGTGTTTGAATCACATCATCTCTATCAAACCAGAAAGGCGCGCTGGAATTATCTTTGATTTGGATAGCTCTTCTGATTAGATCCTGTGATACAAAAGACCGGACTCCACAGACAGATGTCTTTATGGAGACATTATCTCCATCTCTTGTTATGAAGGAAGAGTTTCTTCAGAATTCTTGAAGAAGGCTGTAGTTGATAGGGATGTCAATAGATAGAGCATACCATATTTGACAGTTCCCCAGGAATCTCATCATTTGTTGATATGACCAGAATCGGTTTCCACATGGTGTGTATATAACAAGGTTGGGGAGATGAATAGTAGGAAACATGGTGTTTTTCAGGAAATGGTGGTGAGAGTTCTTTGAAAGACATTTTTGGATTTGCTGAGTGAGAGATGGGAGAGTATGAAGATTTTTAACAAATTTTTTAGCCCTTTTTGTTCCTTTTTTATAAGAAAGAATGTCATGATGAGAGGATGAAGTGCACAGATGGCACAACAGAGAGATTTGACAGTCTATGAAAAGTAGAGGTCATTATTGATGTTTGGTTCTTGAAAACTGAAATTTTTTATCAAGAAGTCAAGTTTTCGAGAGAAGTCAAGTTTTCGGGAGAGTTTCTTGTTTTTGTAAGACAGGAAGTAAATAAGAGGTAGTTATTGAGGTAGCTTATATTTTCTGACAAGGGAATTAAAGGATCCCCCCCCCCCCTTTTTTAAATATTTTTGGTTTATATGTTTGTTGTGATATTTAACATACCCAGCTTTCTTAGCAGAAATGAGAATCTATTCTCATTCAATGGTTTTGTAAAAATGTCTGCAAGTTGGAGTTCAGTTGGGATAAAATACTTTTCAATGTGTCCCTTTTCAACATGATCTTTAAAAAAATGATACCTGACATCAATGTGTTTTGTTCTTGAGTGATGAACCTGATTGGAAGTGATGGCAATTGCACTCTTTGAGTCACAAAGAATAGGTATTTTTGTAAGATTTATCTCATAGTATTGGAGTTAAGTTTGCATCTATATCACCTGAGTATAGCAGCTGGCAGCAGCAACATATTTAGCCTCAACAGATGAAGTTGAAACATAGTTCTGTTTCTTGGATGTCCAACATACCAGTTTTCCTCCTAGCATTTGACATCTACCAGAGGTGCTTTTTCTGTCTCAGCAACCAGTTTCCCTCCTAGCATAGACATTGATTAGAAGAAGCAGCCCTAGTTTGGATACTTTTGTTCTGATCCCCTATAGTTAGATTGATGGGATGATCTTTTATCCATTTTGTTGTTGGAGAAAGAGTGACTAGTTCTTCAGTCCCATGCATTAAATCAGTTGTGTCAGAGTTTTGACACTCCCCTCAGTTGATGGACTATCATTTGAGATGGAAAAAATGTTTACAGATGTACTTCGGAGCTCTGGAGTGGAGTTCTATAAAGTGTCTGTTGTTAAAATTTCTTTTGTTTTTGAATGAGAACCAGAAGAGTTCTTATTGTTTTTATCTTTTGTTATAGAAATTTCATTTTCACCTGTAGTTTTATTTATTTCTCTATTTATTGAATTGTTGTTAAAGAGATTTTCTTTTGAGTTTACACTGTTATTTATAAATAAGGATGTGTCATCGTCCTCATCAGAGTTTTCTTTGAAAATTTTTGTTAAATACTTTTTCCTTTTCTGAGGTAGTCAGCGCAGAGATGCAAGTTTATTCATTTTTATTAAGGGGTGTTATACTATTATGCATAGCCATTTTAGTGTCACTGAATGACACACTTATGCTTTCTCTTACCACTTGAGTTCTTAGAACAAAAATTCTATAGGCCTTTATTTGAGCGAGTATCCAATGAAGATGCCTTTGTCGACCTTTTTGTCGAATTTTCCAAGTTTGTCTTGATCATTCAGTATGTAGTATCTGCATCCAAAGACATGAAGAAATTTTATATTAGGAATTTTCTTATTAATTGCCTGGTAATGGGTCTGATTAATTCTTTTATTGATGATCGAACTATTTTGGGTTAAGCATGCAGTGGCAATTGTTTCAACCTAGAAATCGATAGGAAGATCCGCATATGAGAGCATGGATCTAGCAGATTCAATTAGATTTCTATCCCCCCTTTCTACAGCTTTGTTTGTTGTGGAGTCATAGGAGCGGAAAAGTCATGTGATATGCCTTTTCTCTAGATATGCATCTAGTCTTGTATTTTTGAACTCAGTTCCGTTATTAGATCTTATTCTTCTTACCTTTTTGTGCATTAATTTTTGCACTATTCTTATAAAGTTTGTGATAAGATCAGAAGTTTCACTTTTGAGTTTCAGGACCCATGTATATCTGGAAAAATCATCCACTATGACAAGAATGTATTTCTTTCCTCCAAGGCTCTCTATGCTTATTGGTCCAAAGAGATCCATATGGATTAGTTCAAGTGGTTGATTTCCAGATGTTTCTTGATGACTTTTGTGGGAAGCCTTCTTCATTTTACCCATTTGGCATGCTTCACAGATTTGTTCATGTTTTGAAGCTATTGCAGGAAGACCTTTTACCATCTTTTTGTTTGCTAATTCAGAATTAATTCAGAAATTGCTCTAGAGTTAAATGGGATAGTCTTTTGTGCCATAGCTCAGTTTCGTTGTCTGCTGATTTTTATATTAGACTCATTAGAGATTAAGTTTTTAAAGTTTATGAAATACAAGCTTTGGTTTATTCTTTTTCCTGTTAGGTAAACTTTGTCATCTTTTAACTCTACAAGTTCACACTTGTTGGAGTAAAGAATGGATTTAAATCCTTTGTCGCTTAGCTGACCGCAACTCAGAAGATTGTGTTTTAGTCCTTGATTGTGTGATACATTTTCTTTTGTTACTTCACCATTTGAGATGGTTCCGTAGCCAATAGTTTTCTATTTTTATGCTGTCGCCGAACTTGATGGATCTTCCCTTCCTTTCACGTAGTTGCTCTGAAGATTTATTTCCCCGGTCATGTGAGTTGAGCAGCCAGAGTCACAGTGGTACGTGATGATCTTGGTCTTTAATTTAAGTTACGGATTTATTAGAGAGATAAGATTTAAGATTTACAATGAAGCATTGATGTAGCTGATAATTTTCTTTTTCGGATGATTCTGACTCCCAACTTTCTGCTTCAACTATTATCTCCTTTTCTCTGTTCATGGCATGCTCATATTTCCTTTTGTAGTAGTCAGCACTTTTGAGCTTCTTACTTTGACATTCATAGGCATAATGAGTCACAATTCCACATTTGAAGCATTTTGATTTTTCCATCCCTGATTTATTAGGTTCAAAGGTTGGTTTAATGTTGTATTCATTTTTATGGGAATTCTTTCATTTGACCACGAGGGTTTTTTTTTAATAAAACCTCCCGAACTGTTTGGTCAGGAGAGCAAGTGATTTTTCAAGTGACTCTTGTTTTTTTTTCATTATAAGAACATTCATAGTTAGATTCACTTTGATCTCCCTATTTGGATTGAAATGGCTTTTGTTTAGTGTTGTTCTTCCTCTTTTAGAGTAAAGAGCCATGGGACCTGTCTTAGATTTGCAAAGATGTAGGATATTAGATTCCTGGGAATCTAGAATGCAGAAGAGATCATTCATATTTTTTTCTACCAAATCCAGGGTAGATTGAAGTTTCATGGTTAGGCTTTTCCATTCATGAGGTAGACTTTTAAGGAATTTTATATTTCTTTCCTCATTTGATTCTGACACATTGAACTTTCTTAAATAGTATATTATTGTTGCGAAACGGTTATGTGAGTTAATAAGTGACTCGCTTGGGAGTGACTTAAAGGATTCATATTCGTTCAAAGCATTTGTTCTTTTAATTCTTTTCATTTGATCCCCCCCCCCCCACTAAACAGTTTTTCAGGGGGATCCCATATGCCCGCGGCTGAGGTATTGCAGTCAAATTGATCTCATGAGGAAGAGCCGTTATTAGGACATTTTTGGCTCTATTCTCGTTTATTTCTCTGGTCTTGTCCTCCTCACTTCACCATTTTCTAACTTTGGGTATGGAGAGAGCGGGGACACCAGCTAAGTTTTCAATTTCTTTTATTTCATGAATGTCTATGGTGGGACAGTGAGGTCCACTGGCTATGCAATCCAACAGGGAATTGTCAACTTCTTTTAGGAATTTGGTAATTCTAATTTTTCACTATGGATATTCCTCCCTAACAAGCATAGGGGGTTTTGTTAATCAGCCAAGAGATTTCACATTTTTCCAACTTGAAGACATTATGAGAAAGAAATTTATAAATTTGAAAGCTCAATAGAAATAAAGAAGTTAAATGTTAAAGAGCAAGATCTTTGAATATGAGTTATTCCATCTGCTCTGATATCAATTGTTGGGTCCCGTGAGAGTCTCTTTAACAATATGGACACAATTTGATTTAAACAAGATAATCAAACTGGAAGACAAACATAAAAGGATTTTTGTATATCTCAAATGTATATAATGGTTACATGATAGACAGTTTATCAACAAGAAGACTTTCTACAAGAGTAAGTTGTAATTGCTTTTGTGAATTGTGTATCTATGTCTTGCCTTTATTGGTGAAGAGCACTTGCTATTTATAGGAAGTTGTAGCAAGTTGTAAAGGAATAATGTGGTTGAGGGCGCTTGAATTTGGAGTGTGTCGGAGTATATTGAGATAAATTGAAGGTATTCAATTTATCTCTATTCAACCGTCTTCAACTACCTTTGCATTAAATGTCAAGTTGATATTATTCTTTACGTGTTCTTCACACTTTGGCATTTGTTCTTCTAATAATCTTTATCTTCTGGTAGTCTTGAACTTCTTCAGGACTCTTCTTTGAAGACTATGAATTATTCCCATTGGAAGCCTTTTACAAAAATGAGGATATCTGTAAAAGTTGAGTTTTACCGATCTACTTCAGAAATTCCGAAGTAGTTCTGTAAACTATAGAATTCGTAAATTGTACAGATTTTTTTTCCTTTCTCATTTGATGATGTTTCTGATCTTTCCTTTTAATACTTGATTGTTTCCTGTTACATTTGGAATTGTTGTAACAGAATTGACAAATTGTCTTAACAAATGATATGGGGACGTTTTGGGCAAAGAAAGGATGAACTAGTAGGCTGTATGTTTATGAAAAGCTAGAATACCTATCTATGCACACTAGGTATTTCCTGAAATGCTTGAAAGAATGTGGAAACTTTAATAGATTGTTTTCACCAACTTAATTGGTGATGTTATACTTTGTGATGTGAATTGTGATCATTATGATGGTTAATTTCAATAACCATGTAAATATAGGTGAAGGAAGTGGGAGCTCAAGGCATCAAAGGGACGGAAAATCCAAAGCCTAAACTCTTTAGGTGTAACATCCCAAAGTTCATAAATACATGATATATATAATAAATACATGTTTATATTATAAATACGTGAGTTTGATTGATAAATATGGTAAGACTATACATTAGATAGGTTGCATGTGTTAGAATTATTCGTTTGATAGCCAATGTGATGAATTGTGCATAAACGAATGTGTTAAACGTTAAAGAAAGTAGAATATGAGATGTATATGTGTTTATATGAATAACATGTTGATACATGAATCATTTGATGGATATATACATGTAAATACGTATGTTAATAGTTAACAGAAAAGTAAAAGGGCTAAAATCATAATTATTGTAAAGATATAAACATATACAAGTATTATGTATTTATATTCATTGTAAGTATTCTAAGGCCTAGAAAATAGTAAAAATATATACTAATATGATTCATAACATAAAATGATAAGAATTGTAAAGTTTGAGGGGCTAGAACGTAAATTAGCAAATAATAAAGAAAATATATAAATCTATACATATGTTATCGTGTGAATCCCGAGCCTTAGAAACCTTAGAAAATGTTAGAAATATGTCTCCTAATGTTTTGGTACATAAAATGATAAAAGGTTAAAAGTATAGGCGGCTAGAATGCACCAAACCAAACAAAAAGGGCTAAATATGTAAAATTTACAAAGCTGGCCGGAAAACTAGTGGCTCGCGTATTGCGAGCCACACTCACCCTTCCTTCGCGATACGCGACCTGCGTACAGCGAAAATAGGTGCAAAAACGGCCATGATGGCCTTTCCTGCTCTCCAATCTCAACCGATTCGTGTAATTTCAGCGATTTGTCACCATAAACCTGTAGTAACCTTGTGCGACCTCAGTAGCTATAAATAGGACATTCAATCGTCTATAATTCCTTGCCAATTTCGAGATCTTTGATCTAAAAATCCTAAACCACAACCGAATCTTCATCTGCAAAATTGGAGCAAACGACAAGGAGATAAGATGCCATCTTCTGCAGTTCTACATCTTTTGGTATGTTCTTTAAAAGCCCTCAATCAATTTTGACTAATATCATTGTTTTGATCGAGTTCTAAAAATGTATAAAATTAGGGTTCTTGAGCTTGTTTTGCTAAAATCGGGTGGGAATTAGGGTCTGAATTTTTATAGGTAATCCTAAAATAATGTGTTTTAAGAAAGACCTAAGTTTATTTCACAATTGGAAAAGGTTTGGTAAATGTTTTGTTAACGATTCAAAATAAGGGTTTTCATAACGTTGTTCTGCCCAAATTGAGTAAACGGTGTTGAATTAAGCTTTGATATTTTAAAGGATATTATAAAATGTTATAATGGATAATACCCTAAGTTTGTTTGAAATAAAAATGAGCTTTGATAATAAAACGAGAAATTCATGAAATTAGGGCTTCTAAATATAGATAATTAATATAAAATAATCTGGAGGGTATGGGTACTTGATTTTTGGTCTTATGACATGTTTATATATATAATAAGTATATATGAGTTTAAATTTGATAAATAGTTAAGTATTAAAGATACCGAGTTAATCGGATATTTAGAAGTTCGTGCGGACCGGAAGGGTAGGCACCTATACACTAGGGTTTCTGGCAAAGCGAGGGTGTTGCATAAATCCCAACTAGGAACTGGCATACTTTACTGGGCGATCCTGGAGTGAGCGTTTACTTATTGGAATGCGCGTCATCATATTATCAATAAAAAGGTTATTATGCCTATAAGGGCATTTTGGTCATTTTGACCTTAAAAGACATAAACCCTAATAAAGTGTTATTAAGATAATAAGATATAATAAACATAAGTATTATATTAATAATGACCCTGCATTAATGCGATCCGATACGCGATTAGGTTAAATATGGACCATAACGGAGATTCTGTCTAAATAACTGATTAAAGATATCAGGTGAGTTTCTACAAGCCCACTATAAATGTTTTAAATATTTTTATATGTTTTCACGCTAGTATACATACAATACTTGTGAAAATATATTCAAAATAATTATGACTTGATATATACGTGTTATATGATGAAATTGTTGCTGAATTGCTTATACATGTTATGCAATTATGTTGATTATAATGTGATGTGTATATATTTGCTTGAAATTAGGTGGCCAAGTGACTAGGGAGTTGTTAGTAAACGTTTAGTGAATATGTATGATTATATGAGAACAAATGGTGCATTTGCTTGTATTAATATGTGGTGGATACGCCGCTGGTACATCCTATATATATATACATAGTAATATAAGTTACCCAATATATCGAAAGTGTGGAGGATACACCGCGGGTACGTCGAACATATATACACCTAGGTATATTGGGGGATGTCCATTTATTGTAGTAAATGAATGCATTATCACTGTTTAATAAGAAACCTAAAGCATCTGGTATTTAACTAGGGGTAAGTACTATGTATGATCAGAGCATTAAGTTATTAAGATGAGAAAATGACCAAATAGAGTTGAAGCATGAATTGCTAATATGACTTATTAGAGTTAGAGCATGTGTTGCTACTGAAGACGAAGGGTCGCTGCTTCCCCATAGTGGTGGCTTAGGGAACCGTGTACGGACGGAGCGGCAGTCGGACATCGCAAAAGCTATCTTACGACAAGATAGAATGACGATTGCAGTGGCAGGCGAACCTTTTAAAGGAGATGAAGAATGAGGAGACGCTGCTTCCCAATAGTGGTGGCTTAAGGAACCGTGTACGGACGGAGCTGCATTGGGCCGTTGTAATAACTATCCTTCGAGATGGGACGGAGTGTGTAGTGGCGGGTGGACTCTTCATGGAAAACCAAAATAGTTGGTTAAATATAGTGACCTAGAAGTTTAGCCTAGGGTCATGGTTAAGATAATAGGATATATTATCATAGTGAATACGTGTTAGGATTTATATGTGACTTATAAATGTGTTGTGAAAACCAGGTAAACACTTAAACGGTTTTGAACTAAACGGTAGAACTCACTAGCGTAAGCTGACTTTTAAAAGTATGTATGCTAGGTGCTGCAGAGACGTTTAGAAGTAAAGGCGAATCGTTAGAGGACGGGATAATCGAGAAAGCTATCAAGGAAGAGTTTCTCGCAAGCTGGCTTAGTTTTAGATTTCCTTATTATAGTTAGTTGTAGTTATGTACAATATCTCACTTACTGTAATACTTGGCTTATATAAATAAAAGTTTCAAATTTCCGCTGCTTAATATCTCTGTTGATACCTTGTGTTAATGAGTAAATCCGATTCGTGACCCTCCTGGTGCCAAGTCTGGGAGTGGGCGTCACAAGTTGGTATCAGAGCCTCGGTTTAAGAGATTTAGGTACAAGCGCGGTACCTAGACTTAAACTAAGACTCTGGGTAAAGTAAATTGAGATAGAAATATAGATATGCCAGCCAGGATAGTCTGTGCCAGGAAGGATAAAACGCATAAGGAACATAATTGGTAGGACTTGTGGCATTTGAATATGTAAAATACACGATTGCGGTTGGCCACTACAATTTGGTATTCACCATATAAACAAATCTTAAGTGCTAACTGTTATGTGGCCAAGTGCGGGGTAGGTTAAATAATAACGAGATACGTGATTCGAAGAAGATTTTAACTTAGAATTATTAGAGAGAACAAAGAAGTAAAGTGTGGGCACTAAGGATAACTGCAGTGAAAAGCAGTTGGGTTTTGAACGCATCATAATTATAAGTGCATGTATAATTATTATAGTAAATTACGTAGAAGGTCCTTTATGTTTTATCCATATTTCGGATTAGGTCCTTTAACTTAAATAGCTACACCAAACATCCTTTATGTTTTATATTTGTTTCATAGTAGGTCCTTTATCACTAACGGAGTTAAAAAGTATCGTTAAGTTAAGGGTAGTTTAGTTATCTTACAATATTTTTTTAATAAAAAACTTAACAATCAATATTTCAAATAATGACCTTATCCTTTCCGTTTCTCTACCCACCGGATTTTTCTGTTGTCAGATTCACAGACATTCGCCGGAAAACTGAGATGAACATCCACCAATTTCTCATCTCCACCAATCGCCGTTGCAAATCAAATCAACAATGATCACCGCCCATGAGTTCTACATAGTCATGGCGGCGATGGTGCCGTTATACGTCGGCACGTCGCTATGATTCGATTTGTTAAAATCTTCAATTCTGGTAAAATTTGTCGGATTTGTGTTGGTGGCCTTAGCCTTCTTCTACATCCGTAAACGATGATCCGACGATAATTATCAACAGGTTATTTTTTTCAATTCTAAATCAAATGCAAATGCTAAAACCCACTCGATCTCAATTTCCCCAAATTACAATAAAACATTCGATATAACTTCATTAACCAACAACACGAAGGAAGAAGGAATTGGAGACGATCACTCATTAGCTCCGGTTCCGCAATCACAATTGCTTTCTCAGTCGCCACCACCTCCTTATCCTTCGCCACCGCCTCTCTTCCCACCGTCGCCGGATCCTGCAGTGAAGAGGCTGGGACTAGTGGATGAGAACGGGGTGGTGAGGAACGATTTTGAGGTCGGAGAGTTTGATACATGCATCGGAGAAATGGAATGAGACGGAAGTGATTGAACGTCGCTAACCTAGTTTCTTGTTTATGCAAGGAAGCTTTGAAGGACCTGCTTATTTTAATTAAACGATGAATTTCATTTTAGGTTTTTTATTAAAGTATTTGTAAAATGATGAAATTGTCCCTGACTTAACGATATTTTTTAACCTCGTTAGTGATAAAGGACCTACTATGAAACAAATATAAAACATAAAGGATATCTAGTGTAGCTATTTTAATTAAAGGACCTAATCCGAAATATGGGTAAAACATAAAGGACCTTCTGGGTAATTTACTCTAATTATTATGAATTCAAAATTTAGAGACTCTACATTACATAAGTCCTGAAATGTCACCTTGAGCAGGACACCTGAAGACACAATTAAAGATAGACGCAGTCACGGTGAATGAGAGCTACGAGAATTGCTTTGACAGGAGTAGTGGAAACAACGTTCCAAGCTTCGTTGCTATCTTTTGAAAATCATAGGAAATCACTATAAACGATAGGCGGGAAGACTCGAAGCGGGAGCAGTTGAAGTTAGGAATAGTTCAAAGAAGAATGGCGGAGGTTACCACAAGATGGATCAAGAATCAATGACAAGCTTAGGAAGCACGAGTGCAAGGAGCATTAGGAGTATGGAGGACTGGAGTAGGCCAAGAAGAAATTACGACCCAGGAGATGCTGTACTTCAACAAATGGCGGGAAGAATCCATATGATGATCAGACGAGCTACATAAGCATAGAATAGGAGAAGCATTCTCAAGGAATCCCGTAATCAAGCTACCTTGGATAGCTTAGATTTACGTCTTCCTTAGGACAATTTCAATTCATCGAGTTAGATGATCCCAAGACAAATGATGACACGCGGATAAACCTGACGATTAAAAATTGCAGCAATGGCATAAGATGGAGGCATTGGTTATACGAGATTATGCAACAAAGGTCTAACACTGGTTTATTAAATAAGTAATAGATATTAGTACATGCAATATGAAGGCGGACGCAAAGGTGAAGCTGAGCATAAGATGTCTCACGGAGACGCATCTTCCCGAAGAATCGTAGCAGTTTTGAAGAAGTTCCATCTTCCCGAAGAATCGTAGTAGTTTTGAAGAAGTTCCATCTTCCCGAAGAATCGTAGCAGTTTTGAAGAAGTTCCATGAACAGACAAGTCGTAATAAGATAGTTCGAACGTCTAGAACTCGATAGATACGCAGGTAAGTTCCGTATTAGCCTAGGAAATGAAAAAGGCGAGGTGAGAGATTTCTACCTTGAGTTGATTGCGGGTTAAACAGGTTTCGAGGATGAAACCTTGTTTAAGGGGGTAGAGTTGTAACATACCAAAATTCATAAATACACTATATATATAATAAATACATGTTTATATTATAAATGCGTGAGTTTGATTGATAAATATGGTAAGACTATACATTGGATAGGTTGCATGTGTTAGAATTATTCGTTTGATAGCCAATGTGATGAATTGTGCATAAACGAATGTGTTAAACGTTAAAGCAAGTAGAATATGATATGTATATGTGTTTATATGAATAACATGTTGATACATGAATCATTTTATGGATATATACATGTGAATACGTATGTTAATATTTAACAGAAAAGTAAAAGGGCTAAAAGCATAATTATTGTAAAGATATAAACATATACAAGTATTATATGTATTTATATTCATTTTAAGTATTCTAAGGCCTAGAAAATAGTAAAAATATATACTAATATGATTCATAACATAAAATGATAAGTATTGTAAAGTTTGAGGGGCTAGAACGTAAATTAGCAAATAATAAAGAAATACATATAAATGTATATATATGTTATCGTACGGATCCCGAGCCTTAGAAACCTTAGAAAATGTTAGAAATATGTCCCCTAATGTTTTGGTACATAAAATGATAAAGGTTAAAAGTATAGGGGGCTAGAGTTCACCAAACCAAACAACAAGGGCTAAATATGTAAAATTTACAAAGCTGGCTGGAAAACCAGTGGCTCGCGTATAACGAGCCACACTCACCCTTCCCGCGCGATACGCGACCTTTGTACAACGAAAATAGGTGCAAAAACGGCCACGATGGCCTTTCCTGCTCTCCAATCTCAACCGATTCGTGTCAATTTCAGCGATTTGTCACCATAAACATCTGTAGTAACCTTGTGCAACCTCAGTAGCTATAAATAGGACCTTCAATCGTCCATAATTCCTTGCCAATTTTGAGATCGTTGATCTAACAACCCTAAACCACAACCGAATCTTTATCTGCCAAATTGGAGCAAACGGCGAGGAGTTCAGATGCAATCTTCTGCAGTTCTATCTTTTGGTATGTTCTTTAAAATCCCTCAATCAATTTTGACTAATATCATTGTTCTGACCGAGTTCTAAAAATGTATAAAATTAGGGTTCTTGAGCTTGTTTTGCTAAAATCGGGTGATCGGGTGGGAATTAGGGTCTGAATTTTTGTAGGTAATCCTAAAATAATGTGTTTTAAGAATGACCTAAGTTTATTTCACAATTGGAAAAGGTTTGGTAAAGGTTTTGTTAACGGTTCAAAATTAGGGTTTTCATAACGTTGTTCTGCCCAAATTGAGTAAACGGTGTTGAATTAAGCTTTGATATTTTAAAAGATATTATAAAATGTTATAATGGATAATACCCTAAGTTGGTTTGAAATAAAAATGAGCTTTGATAATAAAACGAGAAATTCATGAAATTAGGGCTTCTAAATATAGCTAATTAATATAAAATAATCTGGAGGGTATGGGTACTTGATTTTTGGTCTTATAACATGTTTATATATATAATAAGTATATATGAGTTTAAATTTGATAAATAGTTAAGTATTAAAGATACCGAGTTAATCGGATATTTAGAAGTTCGTGCGGACCGGAAGGGTAGGCGCCTGTACACTAGGGTTTCTGGCAAAGCGGAGGTGTTGTATAAATCCCAACTGGGAACTGGCATACTTCACTGGGCGATCCTGGAGTGAGCGTTTACTTATTAGAATGTGCGTCATCATATTATCAATGAAAAGGTTATTATGCCTATAAGGGCATTTTGGTCATTTTGACCTTAAAAGACATAAACCCTAATAAAGTGTTATTAAGATAATAAGATATAATAAACATAAGTATTATTAATAATGACCCTGCATTAATGCGATCCGATACGCGATTAGGTTAAATATGGACCATAACGGAGATTCTGTCTAAATAACTGATTAAAGATATCATGTGAGTTTCTACAAGCCCACTATAAATGTTTTAAATATTTTTATATGTTTTCACGCGGAGGTGTCGGATATTTTTATATACATACAATACTTGTGAAAATATATTCAAAATAATTATGACTTGATATATACGTGTTATATGATGAAATTGTTTCTGAATTGCTTATACGTGTTATGCAATTATGTTGATTATAATGTGATGTGTATATATTTGCTTGAAATTAGGTGGCCAAGTGACTAGGGAGTTGTTAGTAAAAGTTTAGTGAATATTTATGATTATATGAGAACAAATGGTGCATTTGCTTGTATTAATATGTGGTGGATACACCGCTGGTACATCCTATATATACATAGTAATATAAGTTACCCAATATATCGAAAGTGTGGAGGATACACCGCTGGTACATCGAATATATATACACCTAGGTATATTGGGGGATGTCCATTTATTGTAGTATATGAATGCCTTATCACTGTTTAATAACAAACCTACAGCATCTAGTTATTTAACTAGGGGTAAGTAGTATGCATGATCAGAGAATTAAGTTATTAAGATGAGAAAATGACCAAATAGAGTTGAAGCATGAATTGCTAATATGACTTATTAGAGTTAGAGCATGTGTTGCTACTGAAGACGAAGGGTCGCTGCTTCCCCATAGTGGTGGCGTAGGGAACCATGTATGGACGGAGCGGCAGTCGGACATCGCAAAGCTATCTTACGACATGATAGGATGACGATTGCAGTGGCGGGCGAACCTTTCAAAGGATATGAATAATGAGGAGACACTGCTTCCACATAGTGGTGGCTTAGGGAACCGTGTAAGGACGGAGTTGCATTGGTCATTGTAATAACTATCCTTCGAGATGAGACGGAGTGTGTAGTGGCGGGCGGACTCTTCATGGAGAACCAAAATAGTTGGTTAAATATAGTGACCTAGAAGTTTAGCCTAGGGTCATGGTTAAGATAATAGGATATATTATCATAGTGAATACGTGTTAGGATTTATATGTGACTTGTAAATGTGTTATGAAAACCAGGTAAACACTTAAATGGTTTTGAACTAAACGATAGAACTCACCAGCATAAGCTGACTTTTAAAAGTATGTATGCTAGGTGCTGCAGAGACGTTTAGAAGTAAAGGCGAATCGTTAGAGGACGGGATAATCGAGAAAGCTATCAAGGAAGAGTTTCTTGCAAGCTGGCTTAGTTTTAGATTTCCTTATTATAGTTAGTTGTAGTTATGTACAATATCTCACTTACTGTAATACTTGGCTTATGTCGCACCCCCAAAATACCACTAACGGAGTTTATACCGTTAAGGGGCGCGACTAGACCAGGATCCACAACCATAGTTACAAATACTAAACGAATCAGGGTTAGTTCAAACACAAGTTATAAATCAAAGTCTTAAATTACATACGCAGCGGAAAAATAATTGTCCTTAGCACTAACCACGTGCTTTACATAAATGTTGTTTTAAAATTCCCAAGTTCAGTTTAAACAAAAATAAATATCTTCTCGTGCCATGCCAACCTCCAGCGGATACTCCTTAGCGATCTGCAAAAGTTTAAACCACGCAAGTGTCAACCTAACGGTTGGTGAGTTCACAGTGGGCTTGTCATGCATTGGCCCGGTCTCATAATCATAATTCGTGTCAAGATATACTTACAAAATATTTATTTGTGAAAAGCAATGCTCGTAATTAAATCTCAGTTTATAAATGGTTTGTCCGTGACCTACGTCATCGGGTATGTACTAGTTCCGTAAAGTTAAAGGACTCAACCGATATCGCGGGTAGCTAATCCGTTGTTCCATGCTCTAAGGAAGTTTGTACCAAAGCTGACTTATTTTGTGGGGGCCGAGCCATCCCGTACGGTGCGGACCTAGTCATCGCGGTTTTTGCCTCCCCCGTGTCCTCTCGGGACCACGGTCAAATAGGCTGATATTGTTCCTCCGTGCACTTCCCGTGCCACGGGGCGGAGTTTGTCAAACTCCAGTAGATCTACCCAACATCCCCTCGCTTTACAATTAATGGCACAATTTTAGTTGAGGACTTTTAAGTTATAAGGCATCCTTAGAAAACATGTGATATCATATGGTTTAGACTTTAACCTACACTAGCCATATTAAAACGTTTTCAGTTTTGTTTCAGAAAAACAGTTTGTCTCAGAGTTCACAAGTGTTTCCCATAAAACACTTCAGTTCATCAAGTGGGTGCCGAGCATCCCGTGTTCTCAAGTTTATCAGTGAGGTGCCTAGCACTCTCGAGTTTATCAGCATTGTTTTTCGTTAAGTTATTCGGTGTGGCCCAAACGGACTCACGGTAAACGGGTTAGTGACACTCACCTTTGGTTGCACTGCTACACTTCAAGTAATCCAAATATTGTTGTTTAACGAAGACCTAGAACACGTTTAGGTCTTAAGTATTAGTTTCGTGTCTAATCTTTACTTAACGTCACTATGGCCCATAACATAGCACGTTGCAACTATGACTCGACATACCGACACACGACACCAATGGTTGATCATAAACAAGGGTTCATATGAATCAGATATCAAACATGTTTCATCATGGCATAATCATGTAAGTCATGGCATAACACTTAAGCAAATTTCACAAGTTTGGTTTTTAGGTCAGGTCTTAGTTTCGCTAGCATAGTTTCGCTAGGCAGTTTCGCTAGGTGCACGGGCAGCACTTTCGCTAGGCAATGCCCGGTGACACAGTTTCGCTAGGCTAGTTTCGCCCGAAACTGCTGACGCAGTTTCGCTAGCCTAGTTTCGCAGGGAAACTGGTTTGAACTTTCGTTCAGGTATTTCGCTCGGTAGATTCGCTCGAGCTGGTCTGGTCAGGTTACCCGGCGACACTATAGTTTCGCTGGTCAGTGTCGCTGGAAGGAGATATAATTTCGCTACTTAGTTTCGCCCAGAGAACAGACAGTTTCGCTGGTCGCGAAAAACATACGGATTTGCCTAAAAATCAACCTAACAGCTTCTGATCATACATGCAATTCATTATCTAGTCATCCATAGGCATTTACCAACATAAATCAAGCAGCTTTAACAAGTTTAACATGTATTTTGATCATCAAATCTCTAAAATAGGTTCAAAACCCTAAAATGACCTAATTTGCACAAATCTCTAACATGGATGGATTTCACACGTAAAGTTATCAACTTTAGTACAGATCTAGCATTCCTAAACAATATACTAGCAGATCAAGCAGTTACATGAAGATTTGAGCATGCTTTAAGAAGAAAACATATAGAAAAAGCATAAAACATAGTTTTTGGGACTCACGGATGATTCTAGGATCGATGGATGAGGTGAGATGATGGTCTTGAGGCTGGGGTCTTGGTCCTTAGGTGATCTTCTCGGCTGACCAGGAGAGTGTGTGTGTGTGTTGTTGTGTGAAATGAGGCAAATGAGGCTACTAGGGTTTATTAAGTTTATTTATATCAGAGGCTAGTTTCGCTGGCAGTTTCGCTGGCCAGGCGAAACTAGCTCTGGTCTCGGGTACATTGATCAGTCTAGCCTGCTACCGGGCGAATCTGTAGTTTCGCTCGGTAGTTTCGCTGACTACCAAATTTAGGCAATTTTCACATAATCAAGTATTTACAATTAATCATGCTATTCACAATAATAAGTCATGTATTTAAATCACATTGCACATAAAGACAATCAATGATGAACACATAACACATATGGACGGGTTCGGTGATCAACCAAAGGTCGTGGACGTATTCGGCCTAGTTAAGCATTAGTTACTTAAGTTAACACTTATAACGTAACTAACGGGTTTGTCTAACGGAAGTTAACCTTGAAATTCTCGGGTGTCACATCATTCCCCTGAAATTGGAATTTTCGTCCCGAAAATTATTCTTGTGTCGTAGCGTTCGCAGCATCAGCTGTCGTCGTTGCTATCGTCGCTGGGGGAAAGAAAGCAAAAAGTTTTAGGGTTGTCACATCCTCCTCCTGTTAAGGAATTTTGGTCCCCAAAATTAAATTATACCTTGAGTTTCTGTGGACGTTTGCTCAAACAAGTGAGGATACTTTTTCTTCATCTGATCCTCACGCTCCCAAGTATATTCAGGTCCACGCCTTGAGTTCCATCGCACCTTGACGATCGGAATCTTGCTACGTTTGAGGGCTTTCTCCTCGCGTCCCATGATTTCTACTGGTTGCTCAATAAATCTCAGATGTTCGTCGATTTCCAATTCCTCCAGAGGAATTATTTCGATGTCTTCAGCCAGACATTTCTTCAGATTGGAAACGTGAAACACGTTGTGAACTCCATCGAGTTCAGCAGGGAGTTGCAATCGATAGGCCACCGGGCCTACTTCCCCAATAATTTCAAACGGACCGATGTAGCGAGGATTTAACTTTCCACGCTTCCCGAAGCGTATCACTCCCTTCCAGGGAGATACCTTCAATAACACTTTGTCACCCACCTCAAACTTCAGAGGTTTTCGGCGTTTGTCGGCATAACTCTTTTGTCGATCACGTGCTGCAGCTAGCCGTTGCCTAATTTGAATAATCCGTTCGGTCATATCATGGATAACTTCCGGTCCAGTAAGTCCTTTCTCACCCGTTTCAGCCCAACACACGGGCGATCTACATTTTCTGCCATAAAGTGCTTCAAAAGGTGCAGCACCTATACTTGAATGATAACTATTGTTGTAAGAGAACTCCACCAGTGGAAGGTGAGTCTCCCAATCTTTCCCAAAGTCAAGGACGCAAGCTCGGAGCATATCTTCTAAGGTTTGAATCGTTCGTTCCGATCTGACCGTCAGTCTGCGGGTGATAAGCTGTACTCATGTCTAGTCGGGTTCCCAATGCTTCCTGCATTGATTGCCATAACCGGGAAGTAAATCGAGGATCTCGATCAGAAATGATAGTCTTAGGCACACCGTGAAGCTTCACAATTTTATCGATGTATAGCTTTGTCAATTTATCCATATTATCACTTTCCTTCATCGGGATGAAATGTGCAGATTTGGTTAACCGATCGATGACAACCCAAATCGCATCCGGTTGATTTGATCGATGAGGTAATCCCGTTACAAAATCCATGGAGATGTCCTCCCATTTCCATTCTGGGATCTTTGGTTGTTGTAGTAAACCAGAAGGCTTTTGGTATTCAATCTTGACTCTTGAGCAGGTTAAGCATTTAGCCACATATCGAGCAATGTCGGCTTTCATATTCGGCCACCAATAAAGATTTTTCAAGTCCTGATACATTTTATCTGATCCAGGGTGCACCGAGTATCTTGACTTGTGAGCCTCGTCCATCACGAGCTCACGGAGATTTCCAAACAATGGAACCCAGATTCTGTCATTATAGTACGTGAGTCCATCGGACTTAACTTCAGAATGGCCATCTACGCCACGCAGTGCTTCAGCTGCGAAGTTTTCTGCTTTCAAAGCTTCTCGTTGGCAGTCACGGATCCGATCCGGTAATCCTGAATGTATTGTAAGTTGAAGCGCTCGTACCCGACGAGGCTTTTCGTACTCTTTTCTGCTTAGGGCATCAGCCACAACGTTGGCTTTTCCAGGATGATACTTAATAGCCAAATCATAATCGTTCAGTAATTCAACCCACCTTCTTTGCCGCATGTTGAGGTCTTTCTGATCAAAGATGTGCTGTAGACTTTTATGATCGGTGAATATTGTGCACTTTGTTCCATATAGGTAATGTCTCCAAATCTTGAGTGCATGAACAACGGCTCCCATTTCCAAATCATGCGTTGTATAATTCTTTTCAGTATCCTTTAGTTGCCTGGACCCATAGGCAATCACCTTATCTCGTTGCATCAACACGCAACCGAGTCCTTGGATTGATGCATCGCAGTAAACCACAAAATCGTCAATTCCATCGGGTAACGCAAGAATTGGAGCCGAACATAACATATCTTTAAGCGTTTGGAACGCGCGCTCTTCTTTCTCACCCCATCTGTATTGCACTCCTTTGTGCGTTAAGGCCGTTAAGGGTTGGGCCAATTGAGAGAAACCCTTAATAAACCTTCGATAATATCCGGCAAGTCCTAAAAATTGTCGGATTTCCGTTGGCGCTCTTGGGGTAGACCAGTTCTTTATAGCTTCCACTTTGGCTGGATCGACATGAATTCCTTCCTCATTAACAATGTGTCCAAGAAACTGGACTTCGCGAATCCAAAAATCGCATTTCGAAAACTTAGCATAAAGCTGTTCCTTGCGAAGCAATTCCAAAATAAGACGCAGATGCTCCTCGTGTTCTTCCTTTGTCTTAGAGTAGATCAAAATGTCGTCGATGAAAACTATCACAAACTTATCGAGGTACGGCTTGCACACTCGATTCATCAGATCCATAAATACGGCAGGTGCATTGGTTAGCCCAAACGGCATAACCAGGAACTCGTAGTGACCATATCGAGTTCTGAAAGCAGTCTTAGGAACATCCTCTTCACGAACACGAAGTTGGTGATAACCAGACCGTAGATCGATCTTTGAGTAGTAGCTTGAACCTTGCAGTTGATCGAAGAGATCGTCGATTCGAGGAAGTGGATACCGATTCTTGATCGTAACTTTGTTAAGCTCTCGGTAGTCAATGCACATGCGGAACGTTCCATCCTTCTTCTTAACAAACAGTACCGGAGCTCCCCATGGAGACGAACTTGGACGAATAAACCCCTTGTCGAGTAGCTCTTGTAGTTGTGAGGAGAGTTCGTTGAGTTCACTTACAGCCAATCGGTAAGGTGCGCGTGCGATCGGAGCGGCACCTGGAGCTAAATCAATCCCAAACTCAACTTGTCGAAATGGAGGCAAACCAGGCAGATCTTCAGGAAATACGTCTTGGAAGTCGCGAACTATCGGGTAATCATCAATTTTGCGCTCGGGATGTGTCGTGTCAGTGACGTTCGCAAGAATCGCGAAGTGACCCTTACGGAGGCATTTCTGAGCTTTAAGGAATGAAATAATGCCGGTGACTGTTCCACCTTTTTCACCTTGAACCGTTAACACTTTGCCGTCTTCGAGTGGAATACGAACCACTTTTTCCTTACATAAAATTTCAGCTCGGTTTTCGGATAACCAATCCATTCCTACTATGACGTCGAAACTACCAATCGGGAAAGGCATAAGGTCAATTCCTAGGGTATGGCCCGCTAGTTCTAGCTTACAATCCTTAACTATCTGGGTCGTATCATGAAGTTTACCATTTGCTAGTTCTACCACATATTTAGCGTCTAAGTCGATCGGTTTAGCGTTAATTAGTCTAGCAAATTTAGTGGAAATAAAACTTTTCTCAGCACCAGAATCAAATAAAACAGTAGCAAAGAAACCGTTCAAAATAAATTTACCATTAATCACGTTGGCGTCATTGCGAGCTTCACCCTGGCCCATGACGAAAGCTCGACCTCTACCATTTCCACCATTTCCGTTTCCACCATTACCATTGCCATTCCCATTACCATTACCTCCGCCGTTACCATTCCCACCGTTATTTCCCTGATTGCCATTACCTTGTCTTCTTAGCTGAGGGCAGTCTCTTTTAATGTGGCCTGGAGCACCACATTCATAACAATTCCCGTTACCGTTTCCCCTGGGAGCTTCATTGTTGCGGTTCTGACCATTGTTTCCATTGCCCCGATTGTTCCCATAGTTGTTGTTTCTTCTGGGGCGGTTTTGTTGCTCGGGTAAAGTTGCCCAACAGTCCTTTGCTTCGTGGCCTCCCTTACCACACCTTTCGCAGCTCATATTCTTCCTACAATTACCAGCATGATGCTTTCCACACCTGTTGCACATGGGTAGGTTACCCTTGTAGTTGCTCTGACCATTTCCGCCCTGGCGGTAGTTGCCACTGTTATTCCCGGACCTCTTGCTTTGACCTTGGGAGTTATAAGACCTCCCAGTGCTGTTTCCAACACTCTGAACATTCATCGAGTTTTCAGGAGCTTCATCATCAGCCTTTCTCTTGCCACTCAAGGCAGTCTTCTCGGTGGCTTTCGCAGGTAGAGTACCTTTCTCGACCTCTTGATCAGTGAGTTTGTGAGCCAAACGAATGGCTTGCTGTACGGTCGCAGGGTTGCTGGCAGTCACCAATCCTTTGATTTGAGGCGCGAGGCCTTCCAGATAACGCTCAATGCGTTTGAACTCAGCGTCGACCATTGTGGGGCATAGGACCTCATACTCATGATATCGTGCAGTGTACTGTTCGATTTCAGACCCAGACATCTTCAAATTCAGGAATTCACCCTCAAGCTTCTTGACTTGGTCACGTGGACAGTATTCTTCCATGATCAGCTCCTTAAATGCTGCCCACTGCATGTTATTAGCCGCGTCTAGCCCAACCATCTGAATTTCAGCGTTCCACCAGGAGAGTGCGGCTCCTTCGAAGGTACCAGTAGCAAACTTCACCTTGCTTTCAGCTGGGCAGTTACACATGGAGAAAACCTTTTCGGACTTCTCAATCCACCTAAGGAGTCCTACAGCTCCTTCTTCGCCGGAAAATGTCATCGGCTTACAGTCCATGAAGGACTTGAACGTGCAGTGGTGCTGGTTTCCTGATGCATAAATAGTTCGGATTTTAAAATTAAACAGGTCATGATATAATTGCTTTGTGCCTTAACCGGCATAATAGTTACCCTGTGCGGCATATGCAGCTTGGACGGCTGCCACCGCGGCTTGCACATGTTCAGTAATCATTGCTTGCAGCTGTGCAGGCGTCATGTTTATGCCGCCTCTTCCGTTTCCTCTTCCAGACATCTTGCTGAACAGTTAAAGTAGCCAGTGTTCAGTCACAGTTATATTTTATACACATCCCATAATATGTATATTAGCCAGTTCCCGTTATCCCACTATTAGTCCAGAAAAATTTTCGTGCAAAATCGAGGCGTCGTCGAGGAACGTCGTGAGTGCTATCGTCGAAGGTCGGCTTCCCATAAAGTCACCGTCGGCGTAGTCGTCGTAGTAGAAATCAGGACGTAGCGTGTAGCATCGTTTCGTTGTCGCTTTCCCCAGAGTAGTGTGCGTATTCGCGGTCGCATTTCGTATTCGTGTGTGAAAATTTCCTAAGGTCTTCCGTTAGACTACTTAGACACGGTCTATATATATACTTATATATATATATATATACATATATCTGTACGTACTAAGCTTTTACTTACACAGCAGAGCGAGTATCCCAGGTTGGCACGTAAAAATTTTGTCTTTGGGAATTTGTTTGTTCGTTTTGTAACCAAGGTTTTCAAGTTGCAGTTTCCAAATCGTTTTCAAAAATGATTCCAGTTCTCTGCAACTTATGGCTCTGATACCAATCTGTCGCACCCCCAAAATACCACTAACGGAGTTTATACCGTTAAGGGGCGCGACTAGACCAGGATCCACAACCATAGTTACAAATACTAAACGAATCAGGGTTAGTTCAAACACAAGTTATAAATCAAAGTCTTAAATTACATACGCAGCGGAAAAATAATTGTCCTTAGCACTAACCACGTGCTTTACATAAATGTTGTTTTAAAATTCCCAAGTTTAGTTCAAATAAAATAAAGATCTTCTCGTGCCATGCCAACCTCCAGCGGATACTCCTTAGCGATCTGCAAAAGTTTAAACCACGCAAGTGTCAACCTAACGGTTGGTGAGTTCACAGTGGGCTTGTCATGCATTGGCCCGGTCTCATAATCATAATTCGTGTCAAGATGTACTTACAAAATATTTATTTGTGAAAAGCAATGCTCGTAATTAAATCTCAGTTTATAAATGGTTTGTCCGTGACCTACGTCATCGGGTATGTACTAGTTCCGTAAAGTTAAAGGACTCAACCGATATCGCGGGTAGCTAATCCGTTGTTCCATGCTCTAAGGAAGTTTGTACCAAAGCTGACTTATTTTGTGGGGGCCGAGCCATCCCGTACGGTGCGGACCTAGTCATCGCGGTTTTTGCCTCCCCCGTGTCCTCCCCGGGACCACGGTCAAATAGGCTGATATTGTTCCTCCGTGCACTTCCCGTGCCACGGGGCGGAGTTTGTCAAACTCCAGTAGATCTACCCAACATCCCCTCGCTTTCACAAATTAATGGCACAATTTTAGTTGAGGACTTTTAAGTTATAAGGCATCCTTAGAAAACATGTGATATCATATGGTTTAGACTTTAACCTACACTAGCCATATTAAAACGTTTTCAGTTTTGTTTCGAAAAACAGTTTGTTCAGAGTTCACAAGTGTTTCCCATAAAACACTTCAGTTCATCAAGTGGGTGCCGAGCATCCCGTGTTCTCAAGTTTATCAGTGAGGTGCCTAGCACTCTCGAGTTTGTCAGCATTGTTTTTCGTTAAGTTATTCGGTGTGGCCCAAACGGACTCACGGTAAACGGGTTAGTGACACTCACCTTTGGTTGCACTGCTACACTTCAAGTAATCCAAATATTGTTGTTTAACGAGGACCTAGAACACGTTTAGGTCTTAAGTATTAGTTTCGTGTCTAATCTTTACTTAACGTCACTATGGCCCATAACATAGCACGTTGCAACTATGACTCGACATACCGACACACGACACCAATGGTTGATCATAAACAAGGGTTCATATAAATCAGATATCAAACATGTTTCATCATGGCATAATCATGTAAGTCATGGCATAACACTTAAGCAAATTTCACAAGTTTGGTTTTTAGGTCAGGTCTTAGTTTCGCTAGCATAGTTTCGCTAGGCAGTTTCGCTAGGTGCACGGGCAGCACTTTCGCTAGGCAATGCCCGGTGACACAGTTTCGCTAGGCTAGTTTCGCCCGAAACTGCTGACGCAGTTTCGCTAGCCTAGTTTCGCAGGGAAACTGGTTTGAACTTTCGTTCAGGTATTTCGCTCGGTAGATTCGCTCGAGCTGGTCTGGTCAGGTTACCCGGCGACACTATAGTTTCGCTGGTCAGTGTCGCTGGAAGGAGATATAATTTCGCTACTTAGTTTCGCCCAGAGAACAGACAGTTTCGCTGGTCGCGAAAAACATACGGATTTGCCTAAAAATCAACCTAACAGCTTCTGATCATACATGCAATTCATTATCTAGCATTCCATAGGCATTTACCAACATAAATCAAGCAGCTTTAACAAGTTTAACATGTATTTTGATCATCAAATCTCTAAAATAGGTTCAAAACCCTAAAATGACCTAATTTGCACAAATCTCTAACATGGATGGATTTCACACGTAAAGTTATCAACTTTAGTACAGATCTAGCATTCCTAAACAATATACTAGCAGATCAAGCAGTTACATGAAGATTTGAGCATGCTTTAAGAAGAAAACATATAGAAAAAGCATAAAACATAGTTTTTGGGACTCACGGATGATTCTAGGATCGATGGATGAGGTGAGATGATGGTCTTGAGGCTGGGGTCTTGGTCCTTAGGTGATCTTCTCGGCTGACCAGGAGAGTGTGTGTGTGTGTTGTTGTGTGGAATGAGGCAAATGAGGCTACTAGGGTTTATTAAGTTTATTTATATCAGAGGCTAGTTTCGCTGGCAGTTTCGCTGGCCAGGCGAAACTAGCTCTGGTCTCGGGTACTTTGATCAGTCTAGCCTGCTACCGGGCGAATCTGTAGTTTCGCTCGGTAGTTTCGCTGACTACCAAATTTAGGCAATTTTCACATAATCAAGTATTTACAATTAATCATGCTATTCACAATAATAAGTCATGTATTTAAATCACATTGCACATAAAGACAATCAATGATGAACACATAACACATATGGACGGGTTCGGTGATCAACCAAAGGTCGTGGACGTATTCGGCCTAGTTAAGCATTAGTTACTTAAGTTAACACTTATAACGTAACTAACGGGTTTGTCTAACGGAAGTTAACCTTGAAATTCTCGGGTGTCACATCATTCCCCTGAAATTGGAATTTTCGTCCCGAAAATTATTCTTGTGTCGTAGCGTTCGCAGCATCAGCTGTCGTCGTTGCTATCGTCGCTGGGGGAAAGAAAGCAAAAAGTTTTAGGGTTGTCACATCCTCCTCCTGTTAAGGAATTTTGGTCCCCAAAATTAAATCATACCTTGAGTTTCTGTGGACGTTTGCTCAAACAAGTGAGGATACTTTTTCTTCATCTGATCCTCACGCTCCCAAGTATATTCAGGTCCACGCCTTGAGTTCCATCGCACCTTGACGATCGGAATCTTGCTACGTTTGAGGGCTTTCTCCTCGCGTCCCATGATTTCTACTGGTTGCTCAATAAATCTCAGATGTTCGTCGATTTCCAATTCCTCCAGAGGAATTATTTCGATGTCTTCAGCCAGACATTTCTTCAGATTGGAAACGTGAAACACGTTGTGAACTCCATCGAGTTCAGCAGGGAGTTGCAATCGATAGGCCACCGGGCCTACTTCCCCAATAATTTCAAACGGACCGATGTAGCGAGGATTTAACTTTCCACGCTTCCCGAAGCGTATCACTCCCTTCCAGGGAGATACCTTCAATAATACTTTGTCACCCACCTCAAACTTCAGAGGTTTTCGGCGTTTGTCGGCATAACTCTTTTGTCGATCACGTGCTGCAGCTAGCCGTTGCCTAATTTGAATAATCCGTTCGGTCATATCATGGATAACTTCCGGTCCAGTAAGTCCTTTCTCACCCGTTTCAGCCCAACACACGGGCGATCTACATTTTCTGCCATAAAGTGCTTCAAAAGGTGCAGCACCTATACTTGAATGATAACTATTGTTGTAAGAGAACTCCACCAGTGGAAGGTGAGTCTCCCAATCTTTCCCAAAGTCAAGGACGCAAGCTCGGAGCATATCTTCTAAGGTTTGAATCGTTCGTTCCGATCTGACCGTCAGTCTGCGGGTGATAAGCTGTACTCATGTCTAGTCGGGTTCCCAATGCTTCCTGCATTGATTGCCATAACCGGGAAGTAAATCGAGGATCTCGATCAGAAATGATAGTCTTAGGCACACCGTGAAGCTTCACAATTTTATCGATGTATAGCTTTGTCAATTTATCCATATTATCACTTTCCTTCATCGGGATGAAATGTGCAGATTTGGTTAACCGATCGATGACAACCCAAATCGCATCCGGTTGATTTGATCGATGAGGTAATCCCGTTACAAAATCCATGGAGATGTCCTCCCATTTCCATTCTGGGATCTTTGGTTGTTGTAGTAAACCAGAAGGCTTTTGGTATTCAATCTTGACTCTTGAGCAGGTTAAGCATTTAGCCACATATCGAGCAATGTCGGCTTTCATATTCGGCCACCAATAAAGATTTTTCAAGTCCTGATACATTTTATCTGATCCAGGGTGCACCGAATATCTTGACTTGTGAGCCTCGTCCATCACGAGCTCACGGAGATTTCCAAACAATGGAACCCAGATTCTGTCATTATAGTACGTGAGTCCATCGGACTTAACTTCAGAATGGCCATCTACGCCACGCAGTGCTTCAGCTGCGAAGTTTTCTGCTTTCAAAGCTTCTCGTTGGCAGTCACGGATCCGATCCGGTAATCCTGAATGTATTGTAAGTTGAAGCGCTCGTACCCGACGAGGCTTTTCGTACTCTTTTCTGCTTAGGGCATCAGCCACAACGTTGGCTTTTCCAGGATGATACTTAATAGCCAAATCATAATCGTTCAGTAATTCAACCCACCTTCTTTGCCGCATGTTGAGGTCTTTCTGATCAAAGATGTGCTGTAAACTTTTATGATCGGTGAATATTGTGCACTTTGTTCCATATAGGTAATGTCTCCAAATCTTGAGTGCATGAACAACGGCTCCCATTTCCAAATCATGCGTTGTATAATTCTTTTCAGTATCCTTTAGTTGCCTGGACCCATAGGCAATCACCTTATCTCGTTGCATCAACACGCAACCGAGTCCTTGGATTGATGCATCGCAGTAAACCACAAAATCGTCAATTCCATCGGGTAACGCAAGAATTGGAGCCGAACATAACATATCTTTAAGCGTTTGGAACGCGCGCTCTTCTTTCTCACCCCATCTGTATTGCACTCCTTTGTGCGTTAAGGCCGTTAAGGGTTGGGCCAATTGAGAGAAACCCTTAATAAACCTTCGATAATATCCGGCAAGTCCTAAAAATTGTCGGATTTCCGTTGGCGCTCTTGGGGTAGACCAGTTCTTTATAGCTTCCACTTTGGCTGGATCGACATGAATTCCTTCCTCATTAACAATGTGTCCAAGAAACTGGACTTCGCGAATCCAAAAATCGCATTTCGAAAACTTAGCATAAAGCTGTTCCTTGCGAAGCAATTCCAAAATAAGACGCAGATGCTCCTCGTGTTCTTCCTTTGTCTTAGAGTAGATCAAAATGTCGTCGATGAAAACTATCACAAACTTATCGAGGTACGGCTTGCACACTCGATTCATCAGATCCATAAATACGGCAGGTGCATTGGTTAGCCCAAACGGCATAACCAGGAACTCGTAGTGTCCATACCGAGTTCTGAAAGCAGTCTTAGGAACATCCTCTTCACGAACACGAAGTTGGTGATAACCAGACCGTAGATCGATCTTTGAGTAGTAGCTTGAACCTTGCAGTTGATCGAAGAGATCGTCGATTCGAGGAAGTGGATACCGATTCTTGATCGTAACTTTGTTAAGCTCTCGGTAGTCAATGCACATGCGGAACGTTCCATCCTTCTTCTTAACAAACAGTACCGGAGCTCCCCATGGAGACGAACTTGGACGAATAAACCCCTTGTCGAGTAGCTCTTGTAGTTGTGCGGAGAGTTCGTTGAGTTCACTTACAGCCAATCGGTAAGGTGCGCGTGCGATCGGAGCGGCACCTGGAGCTAAATCAATCCCAAACTCAACTTGTCGAAATGGAGGCAAACCAGGCAGATCTTCAGGAAATACGTCTTGGAAGTCGCGAACTATCGGGTAATCATCAATTTTGCGCTCGGGATGTGTCGTGTCAGTGACGTTCGCAAGAATCGCGAAGTGACCCTTACGGAGGCATTTCTGAGCTTTAAGGAATGAAATAATGCCGGTGACTGTTCCACCTTTTTCTCCTTGGACCGTTAACACTTTGCCGTCTTCGAGTGGAATACGAACCACTTTTTCCTTACATAAAATTTCAGCTCGGTTTTCGGATAACCAATCCATTCCTACTATGACGTCGAAACTACCAATCGGGAAAGGCATAAGGTCAATTCCTAGGGTATGGCCCGCTAGTTCTAGCTTACAATCCTTAACTATCTGGGTCGTATCATGAAGTTTACCATTTGCTAGTTCTACCACATATTTAGCGTCTAAGGCGATCGGTTTAGCGTTAATTAGTCTAGCAAATTTAGTGGAAATAAAACTTTTCTCAGCACCAGAATCAAATAAAACAGTAGCAAAGAAACCGTTCAAAATAAATTTACCATTAATCACGTTGGCGTCATTGCGAGCTTCACCCTGACCCATGACGAAAGCTCGACCTCTACCATTTCCACCATTTCCGTTTCCACCATTACCATTGCCATTCCCATTACCATTACCTCCGCCGTTACCATTCCCACCGTTATTTCCCTGATTGCCATTACCTTGTCTTCTTAGCTGAGGGCAGTCTCTTTTAATGTGGCCTGGAGCACCACATTCATAACAATTCCCGTTACCGTTTCCCCTGGGAGCTTCATTGTTGCGGTTCTGACCATTGTTTCCATTGCCCCGATTGTTCCCATAGTTGTTGTTTCTTCTGGGGCGGTTTTGTTGCTCGGGTAAAGTTGCCCAACAGTCCTTTGCTTCGTGGCCTCCCTTACCACACCTTTCGCAGCTCATATTCTTCCTACAATTACCAGCATGATGTTTTCCACACCTGTTGCACATGGGTAGGTTACCCTTGTAGTTGCTCTGACCATTTCCGCCCTGGCGGTAGTTGCCACTGTTATTCCCGGACCTCTTGCTTTGACCTTGGGAGTTATAAGACCTCCCAGTGCTGTTTCCAACACTCTGAACATTCATCGAGTTTTCAGGAGCTTCATCATCAGCCTTTCTCTTGCCACTCAAGGCAGTCTTCTCGGTGGCTTTCGCAGGTAGAGTACCCTTCTCGACCTCTTGATCAGTAAGTTTGTGAGCCAAACGAATGGCTTGCTGTACGGTCGCAGGGTTGCTGGCAGTCACCAATCCTTTGATTTGAGGCGCGAGGCCTTCCAGATAACGCTCAATGCGTTTAAACTCAGCGTCGACCATTGTGGGGCATAGGACTTCATACTCATGATATCGTGCAGTGTACTGTTCGATTTCAGACCCAGACATCTTCAAATTCAGGAATTCACCCTCAAGCTTCTTGACTTGGTCACGTGGACAGTATTCTTCCATGATCAGCTCCTTAAATGCTGCCCACTGCATGTTATTAGCCGCGTCTAGCCCAACCATCTGAATTTCAGCGTTCCACCAGGAGAGTGCGGCTCCTTCGAAGGTACCAGTAGCAAACTTCACCTTGCTTTCAGCTGGGCAGTTACACATGGAGAAAACCTTTTCGGACTTCTCAATCCACCTAAGGAGTCCTACAGCTCCTTCTTCGCCGGAAAATGTCATCGGCTTACAGTCCATGAAGGACTTGAACGTGCAGTGGTGCTGGTTTCCTGATGCATAAATAGTTCGGATTTTAAAATTAAACAGGTCATGATATAATTGCTTTGTGCCTTAACCGGCATAATAGTTACCCTGTGCGGCATATGCAGCTTGGACGGCTGCCACCGCGGCTTGCACATGTTCAGTAATCATTGCTTGCAGCTGTGCAGGCGTCATGTTTATGCCGCCTCTTCCGTTTCCTCTTCCAGACATCTTGCTGAACAGTTAAAGTAGCCAGTGTTCAGTCACAGTTATATTTTATACATATCCCATAATATGTATATTAGCCAGTTCCCGTTATCCCACTATTAGTCCAGAAAAAATTTTCGTGCAAAATCGAGGCGTCGTCGAGGAACGTCGTGAGTGCTATCGTCGAAGGTCGGCTTCCCATAAAGTCACCGTCGGCGTAGTCGTCGTAGTAGAAATCAGGACGTAGCGTGTAGCATCGTTTCGTTGTCGCTTTCCCCAGAGTAGTGTGCGTATTCGCAGTCGCATTTCGTATTCGTGTGAAAATTTCCTAAGGTCTTCCGTTAGACTACTTAGACACGGTCTATATATATACTTATATATATATATATATACATATATCTGTACGTACTAAGCTTTTACTTACACAGCAGAGCGAGTATCCCAGGTTGGCACGTAAAAATTTTGTCTTTGGGAATTTGTTTGTTCGTTTTGTAACCAAGGTTTTCAAGTTGCAGTTTCCAAATCGTTTTCAAAAATGATTCCAGTTCTCTGCAACTTATGGCTCTGATACCAATCTGTCGCACCCCCAAAATACCACTAACGGAGTTTATACCGTTAAGGGGCGCGACTAGACCAGGATCCACAACCATAGTTACAAATACTAAACGAATCAGGGTTAGTTCAAACACAAGTTATAAATCAAAGTCTTAAATTACATACGCAGCGGAAAAATAATTGTCCTTAGCACTAACCACGTGCTTTACATAAATGATTGTTTTAAAATTCCCAAGTTTAGTTTAAACAAAAACAAATATCTTCTCGTGCCATGCCAACCTCCAGCGGATACTCCTTAGCGATCTGCAAAAGTTTAAACCACGCAAGTGTCAACCTAACGGTTGGTGAGTTCACAGTGGGCTTGTCATGCATTGGCCCGGTCTCATAATCATAATTCGTGTCAAGATATACTTACAACATATTTATTTGTGAAAAGCAATGCTCGTAATTAAATCTCAGTTTATAAATGGTTTGTCCGTGACCTACGTCATCGGGTATGTACTAGTTCCGTAAAGTTAAAGGACTCAACCGATATCGCGGGTAGCTAATCCGTTGTTCCATGCTCTAAGGAAGTTTGTACCAAAGCTGACTTATTTTGTGGGGGCCGAGCCATCCCGTACGGTGCGGACCTAGTCATCGCGGTTTTTGCCTCCCCCGTGTCCTCTCGGGACCACGGTCAAATAGGCTGATATTGTTCCTCCGTGCACTTCCCGTGCCACGGGGCGGAGTTTGTCAAACTCCAGTAGATCTACCCAACATCCCCTCGCTTTCACAAATTAATGGCACAATTTTAGTTGAGGACTTTTAAGTTATAAGGCATCCTTAGAAAACATGTGATATCATATGGTTTAGACTTTAACCTACACTAGCCATATTAAAACGTTTTCAGTTTTGTTTCAGAAAAACAGTTTGTTCTAAGTTCACAAGTGTTTCCCATAAAACACTTCAGTTCATCAAGTGGGTGCCGAGCATCCCGTGTTCTCAAGTTTATCAGTGAGGTGCCTAGCACTCTCGAGTTTGTCAGCATTGTTTTTCGTTAAATTGTTCGGTGTGGCCCAAACGGACTCACGGTAAACGGGTTAGTGACACTCACCTTTGGTTGCACTGCTACACTTCAAGAAATCCAAATATTGTTGTTTAACGAGGACCTAGAACACGTTTAGGTCTTAAGTATTAGTTTCGTGTCTAATCTTTACTTAACGTCACTATGGCCCATAACATAGCACGTTGCAACCATGACTCGACATACCGACACACGACACCAATGGTTGATCATAAACAAGGGTTCATATGGATCGGATATCAAACATGTTTCATCATGGCATAATCATGTAAGTCATGGCATAACACTTAAGTAAATTTCACAAGTTTGGTTTTTAGGTCAGGTCTTAGTTTCGCTAGCATAGTTTCGCTAGGCAGTTTCGCTAGGTGCACGGGCAGCACTTTTGCTAGGCAATGCCCGGTGACACAGTTTCGCTAGGCTAGTTTCGCCTGAAACTGCTGACGCAGTTTCGCTAGCCTAGTTTCGCAGGGAAACTGGTTTGAACTTTCGTTCAGGTATTTCGCTCGGTAGATTCGCTCGAGCTGGTCTGGTCAGGTTACCCGGCGACACTATAGTTTCGCCGGTCAGTGTCGCTGGAAGGAGATATAATTTCGCTACTTAGTTTCGCCCAGAGAACACGCAGTTTCGCTGGTCGCGAAAAACATACGGATTTGCCTAAAAATCAACCTAACAGCTTCTGATCATACATGCAATTCATTATCTAGTATCCATAGGCATTTACCAACATAAATCAAGCAGCTTTAACAAGTTTAACATGTATTTTGATCATCAAATCTCTAAAATAGGTTCAAAACCCTAAAATGACCTAATTTGCACAAATCTCTAACATGGATGGATTTCACACGTAAAGTTATCAACTTTAGTACAGATCTAGCATTCCTAAACAATATACTAGCAGATCAAGCAGTTACATGAAGATTTGAGCATGCTTTAAGAAGAAAACATATAGAAAAAGCATAAAACATAGTTTTTGGGACTCACGGATGATTCTAGGATCGATGGATGAGGTGAGATGATGGTCTCGAGGCTGGGGTCTTGGTCCTTAGGTGATCTTCTCGGCTGACCAGGAGAGTGTGTGTGTGTGTTGTTGTGATGAAATGAGGCAAATGGAGACAACTAGGGTTTATTAAGTTTATTTATATCAGAGGCTAGTTTCGCTGGCAGTTTCGCTGGCCAGGCGAAACTAGCTCTGGTCTCGGGTACTTTGATCAGTCTAGCCTGCCACCGGGCGAATCTGTAGTTTCGCTCGGTAGTTTCGCTGACTACCAAATTTAGGCAATTTTTCACATAATCAAGTATTTACAATTAATCATGCTATTCACAATAATAAGTCATGTATTTAAATCACATTGCACATAAAGACAATCAATGATGAACACATAACACATATGGACGGGTTCGGTGATCAACCAAAGGTCGTGGACGTATTCGGCCAAGTTAAGCATTAGTTACTTAAGTTAACACTTATAACGTAACTAACGGGTTTGTCTAACGGAAGTTAACCTTGAAATTCTCGGGTGTCACATCATTCCCCTGAAATTGGAATTTTCGTCCCGAAAATTATTCTTGTGTCGTAGCGTTCGCTGCATCAGCTGTCGTCGTTGCTATCGTCGCTGGGGAAAGAAAGCAAAAATTTTAGGGTTGTCACATCCTCCTCCTGTTAAGGAATTTTGGTCCCCAAAATTAAATCATACCTTGAGTTCTTGTGGACGTTTGCTCAAACCAGTGAGGATACTTTTTCTTCATTTGATCCTCACGCTCCCAAGTATATTCAGGTCCACGCCTTGAGTTCCATCGCACCTTGACGATCGGAATCTTGCTACGTTTGAGGGCTTTCTCCTCGCGTCCCATGATTTCTACTGGTTGCTCAATAAATCTCAGATGTTCGTCGATTTCCAATTCCTCCAGAGGAATTATTTCGATGTTTTCAGCCAGACATTTCTTCAGATTGGAAACGTGAAACACGTTGTGAACTCCATCGAGTTCAGCAGGGAGTTGCAATCGATAGGCCACCGGGCCTACTTCCCCAATAATTTCAAACGGACCGATGTAGCGAGGATTTAACTTTCCACGCTTCCCGAAGCGTATCACTCCCTTCCAGGGAGATACCTTCAATAACACTTTGTCGCCTACCTCGAACTTCAAAGGTTTACGGCGTTTGTCGGCATAACTCTTTTGTCGATCACGTGCTGCAGCTAGCCGTTGCCTAATTTGAATAATCCGTTCGGTCATATCATGAATGACTTCCGGTCCGGTAAGTCCTTTCTCACCCGTTTCAGCCCAACACACGGGCGATCTACATTTTCTGCCATAAAGTGCTTCAAAAGGTGCAGCACCTATACTTGAATGATAACTATTGTTGTAAGAGAACTCCACCAGTGGAAGGTGAGTCTCCCAATCCTTTCCAAAGTCAAGGACGCAAGCACGGAGCATATCTTCTAAGGTTTGAATGGTTCGTTCCGATTGACCATCTGTTTGTGGGTGATAAGCTGTACTCATGTCTAGTCGGGTTCCCAATGCTTCCTGCATTGATTGCCATAACCGGGAAGTAAATCGAGGATCTCGATCAGAAATGATAGTCTTAGGTACACCGTGAAGCTTCACAATTTTATCGATGTATAGCTTTGTCAATTTATCCATATTATCACTTTCCTTCATCGGGATAAAATGTGCAGATTTGGTTAATCGGTCGATGACAACCCAAATCGCATCCGGTTGATTTGATCGATGAGGTAATCCCGTTACAAAATCCATGGAGATGTCCTCCCATTTCCATTCTGGGATTTTTGGTTGTTGTAGTAAACCAGAAGGCTTTTGGTATTCAATCTTGACTCTTGAGCAGGTTAAGCATTTAGCCACATATCGAGCAATGTCGGCTTTCATGTTCGGCCACCAATAAAGATTTTTCAAGTCCTGATACATTTTATCTGATCCAGGGTGTACCGAGTACCTTGACTTGTGAGCCTCGTCCATCACGAGCTCACGGAGATTTCCAAACAAAGGAACCCAGATTCTGTCATTATAGTACGTGAGTCCATCGGACTTAACTTCAGAATGGCCATCTACGCCACGCAGTGCTTCAGCTGCGAAGTTTTCTGCTTTCAAAGCTTCTCGTTGATACCTTGTGTTCATGAGTAAATTCGATTTGTGACCCTCCTGGTGCCAAGTCTAGGAGTGGGCGTCACAAGTTGGTATCAGAGCCTCGGTTTAAGAGATTTAGGTACAAGCGCGGTACCTAGACTTAAACTAAGACTCTGGGTAAAGTAAATTGAGATAGAAATATAGATATGCCAGCCAGGATAGTTTGTTCCAGGAAGGATAAAACGCATAAGGAACATAATTGGTAGGACTTGTGGCATTTGAATATGGAAAATACACGATTGCGGTTGGCCACTACAATTTGGTATTCACCATATAAACAAAACTTAAGTGCTAACTGTTATGTGGCCAAGTGCGGGGTAGGTTAAATAATAATGAGATACGTGATTCGAAGAAGATTTTAACTTAGAATTATCAGCGAGAACAAAGAAGTAAAGTGTGGGCACTAAGGATAACTGCAGTGAAAAGCAGCTGGGTTTTGAACGCATCATAATTATAAGTGCATGTATAATTATTATGAATTCAAAATTTAGAGACTCTACATTACATAAGTCCTGAAATGTCACCTTGAGCAGGACACCTGAAGACACAATTAAAGATAGACGCAGTCACGATGAAGGAGAGCTACGAGAATTGCTTTGATAGGAGTAGTGGAAACAACGTTCCAAGCTACGTTGCTATCTTTTGAAAATCATAGGAAATCACTATAAACGATAGGCGGGAAGACTCGAAGCGGGAGCAGTTGAAGTTAGGAATAGTTCAAAGAAGAATGGCGGAGGTTACCACAAGATGGATCAAGAATCAATGACAAGCTTAGGAAGCACGAGTGTAAGGAGCATTAGGAGTATGGAGGACCGGAGTAGGCCAAGAAGAAATTACGACCCAGGAGATGTTGTACTTCAACAAATGGCGGGAAGAATCCATATGATGATCAGACGAGCTACATAAGCACAGTATAGGAGAAGCATTGTCAAGGAATCCCGTAATCAAGCTACCTTGGATAGCTTAGATTTACGTCTTCCTTAGGAAAATTTCAATTCATCGAGTTAGATGATCCCAAGACAAATGATGACACGCGGATAAACCTGACGATTAAAAATTGCAGCAATGGCATTTACACTCAGAAGATGGAGGCATTGGTTATACGAGATTATGCAACAAAGGTCTAACGCTGGTCAATTTCAGCGATTTGTCACCATGAACACCTGTAGTAACCTTGTGCGACCTCAGTAGCTATAAATAGGACATTCAATCGTCCATAATTCCTTGCCAATTTCGAGATCTTTGATCTAAAAACCCTAAACCACAACCGAATCTTCATCTGCAAAATTGGAGCAAACGACAAGGAGATAAGATGCCATCTTCTGCAGTTCTACATGTTTTGGTATGTTCTTTAAAAGCCCTCAATCAATTTTGACTAATATCATTGTTTTGATCGAGTTCTAAAAATGTATAAAATTAGGGTTCTTGAGCTTGTTTTGCTAAAATCGGGTGGGAATTAGGGTCTGAATTTTTATAGGTAATCCTAAAATAATGTGTTTTAAGAAAGACCTAAGTTTATTTTACAATTGGAAAAGGTTTGGTAAATGTTTTGTTAACGGTTCAAAATAAGGGTTTTCATAACGTTGTTCTGCCCAAATTGAGTAAACGGTGTTGAATTAAGCTTTGATATTTTCAATGATATTATAAAATGTTATAATTGATAATACCCTAAGTTGGTTTGAAATAAAAATGAGCTTTGATAATAAAACGAGAAATTCATGAAATTAGGGCTTCTAAATATAGATAATTAATATAAAATAATCAGGAGGGTATGGGTACTTGATTTTTGGTCTTATAACATGCTTTTATATATAATAAGTATATATGAGTTTCAATTTGATAAATAGTTAAGTATTAAAGATACGGAGTTAATCGGATATTTAGAAGTTTGTGTGGACCGGAAGGGTAGGCACCTATACACTAGGGTTTCTGGCAAAGCGAGGGTGTTGCATAAATCCCAACTGGGAACTGGCATACTTTACTGGGCGATCCTGGAGTGAGCGTTTACTTATTGGAATGCGCGTCATCATATTATCAATAAAAAGGTTATTATGCCTATAAGGGCATTTTGGTCATTTTGACCTTAAAAGTCATAAACCATAATAAAGTGTTATTAAGATAATAAGATATAATAAACATAAGTATTATATTAATAATGACCCTGCATTAATGCGATCCGATACGCGATTAGGTTAAATATGGACCATAATGGAGATTCTGTCTAAATAACTGATTAAAGATATAAGGTGAGTTTCTACAAGCCCACTATAAATGTTTTAAATATTTTTATATGTTTTCACGCTAGTATACATACAATACTTGTGAAAATATATTCAAAATAATTATGACTTGATATATACGTGTTATAAGATGAAATTGTTGCTGAATTGCTTATACGTGTTATGCAATTATGTTGATTATAATGTGATGTGTATATATTTGCTTGAAATTAGGTGGCCGAGTGACTAGGGAGTTGTTAGTAAACGTTTAGTGAATATGTATGATTATATGAGAACAAATGGTGCATTTGCATGTATTAATATGTGGTGGATACGCCGCTGGTACATCCTATATATATACATAGTAATATAAGTTACCCAATATATCGAAAGTGTGGAGGATACACCGCTGGTACATCGAATATATATACACCTAGGTATATTGGGGGATGTCCATTTATTGTAGTATATGAATGCCTTATCACTGTTTAATAAGAAACCTAAAGCATCTGGTTATTTAACTAGGGGTAAGTAGTATGTATGATCAGATAATTAAGTTATTAAGATGAGAAAATGACCAAATAGAGTTGAAGCATGAATTGCTAATATGACTTATTAGAGTTAGAGCATGTGTTGCTACTGAAGACGAAGGGTCGCTGCTTCCCCATAGTGGTGGCTTAGGGAACTGTGTACGGACGGAGCGGCAGTCGGACATTGCAAAAGCTATCTTACGACAAGATAGAATGACAATTGCAGTGGCATGCGAACCTTTCAAAGGAGATGAAGAATGAGGAGACGCTGCTTCCCAATAGTGGTGGCTTAAGGAACCGTGTACGGACGGAGCTGCATTGGGCCGTTGTAATAACTATTCTTCGAGATGGGACGGAGTGTGTAGTGGCGGGCGGACTCTTCATGGAAAACCAAAATAGTTGGTTAAATATAGTGACCTAGAAGTTTAGCTTAGGGTCATGGTTAAGATAATAGGATATATTATCATAATGAATACGTGTTAGGATTTATATGTGACTTATAAATGTGTTGTGAAAACCAGGTAAACACTTAAACGGTTTTGAACTAAACGGTAGAACTCACTAGCGTAAGCTGACTTTTAAAAGTATGTATGCTAGGTGCTGCAGAGACGTTTAGAAGTAAAGGCGAATCGTTAGAGGACGGGATAATCGAGAAAGCTATCAAGGAAGAGTTTCTTGCAAGCTGGCTTAGTTTTAGATTTCCTTATTATAGTTAGTTGTAGTTATGTACAATATCTCACTTACTGTAATACTTGGCTTATATAAATAAAAGTTTCAAATTTCCGCTGCTTAATATCTCTGTTGATACCTTGTGTTCATGAGTAAATCCGATTCGTGACCCTCCTGGTGCCAAGTCTAGGAGTGGGCGTCACAAGTTGGTATCAGAGCCTCGGTTTAAGAGATTTAGGTACAAGCGCGGTACCTAGACTTAAACTAAGACTCTGGGTAAAGTAAATTGAGATAGAAATATAGATATGCCAGCCAGGATAGTTTGTTCCAGGAAGGATAAAACGCATAAGGAACATAATTGGTAGGACTTGTGGCATTTGAATATGGAAAATACACGATTGCGGTTGGCCACTACAATTTGGTATTCACCATATAAACAAATCTTAAGTGCTAACTGTTATGTGGCCAAGTGCGGGGTAGGTTAAATAATAATGAGATACGTGATTCGAAGAAGATTTTAACTTAGAATTATCAGCGAGAACAAAGAAGTAAAGTGTGGGCACTAAGGATAACTGCAGTGAAAATCAGCTGGGTTTTGAACGCATCATAATTATAAGTGCATGTATAATTATTATGAATTAAAAATTTAGAGACTCTACATTACATAAGTCCTGAAATGTCACCTTGAGCAGGACACCTGAAGACACAATTAAAGATAGACGCAGTCACGATGAAGGAGAGCTACGAGAATTGCTTTGATAGGAGTAGTGGAAACAACGTTCCAAGCTACGTTGCTATCTTTTGAAAATCATAGGAAATCACTATAAACGATAGGCGGGAAGACTCGAAGCGGGAGCAGTTGAAGTTAGGAATAGTTCAAAGAAGAATGGCGGAGGTTACCACAAGATGGATCAAGAATCAATGACAAGCTTAGGAAGCACGAGTGTAAGGAGCATTAGGAGTATGGAGGACCGGAGTAGGCCAAGAAGAAATTACGACCCAGGAGATGTTGTACTTCAACAAATGGCGGGAAGAATCCATATGATGATCAGACGAGCTACATAAGCACAGAATAGGAGAAGCATTGTCAAGGAATCCCGTAATCAAGCTACCTTGGATAGCTTAGATTTACGTCTTCCTTAGGAAAATTTCAATTCATCGAGTTAGATGATCCCAAGACAAATGATGACACGCGGATAAACCTGACGATTAAAAATTGCAGCAATGGCATTTACACTCAGAAGATGGAGGCATTGGTTATACGAGATTATGCAACAAAGGTCTAACACTGGTTTATTAGATATGTAATAGATATTAGTACATGCAATATGAAGGCGGGCGCAAAGGTGAAGTTGAGCATAAGATGTCTCACGGAGACGCATCTTCCCGAAGAATCGTAGCAGTTTTGAAGAAGTTCCATCTTCCCGAAGAATCGTAGCAGTTTTGAAGAAGTTCCATGAACAGACAAGTCGGAATAAGATAGTTCGAACGTCTAGAACTCGATAGATACGCAGGTAAGTTCCGTATTAGCCTAGGAAATGAAAAAGGCGAGGTGAGAGATTTATACCTTGAGTTGATTGCGGGTTAAACAGGTTTCGAGGATGAAACCTTGTTTAAGGGGGTAGAGTTGTAACATACCAAAATTCATAAATACACTATATATATAATAAATACATGTTTATATTATAAATACGTGAGTTTGATTGATAAATATGGTAAGACTATACATTGGATAGGTTGCATGTGTTAGAATTATTCGTTTGATAGCCAATGTGATGAATTGTGCATAAACGAATGTGTTAAACGTTAAAGCAAGTAGAATATGATATGTATATGTGTTTATATGAATAACATGTTGATACATGAATCATTTGATGGATATATACATGTAAATACGTATGTTAATATTTAACAGAAAAGTAAAAGGGCTAAAAGCATAATTATTGTAAAGATATAAACATATACAAGTATTATATGTATTTATATTCATTTTAAGTATTCTAAGGCCTAGAAAATAGTAAAAATATATACTAATATGATTCATAACATAAAATGATAAGTATTGTAAAGTTTGAGGGGCTAGAACGTAAATTAGCAAATAATAAAGAAAATACATATAAATGTATATATATGTTATCATACGAATCCCGAGCCTTAGAAACCTTAGAAAATGTTAGAAATATGTCCCCTAATGTTTTGGTACATAAAATGATAAATGTTAAAAGTATAGGGGGCTAGAGTTCACCAAACCAAACAACAAGGGCTAAATATGTAAAATTTACAAAGCTGGCCGGAAAACCAGTGGCTCGCGTATAACAAGCCACACTCACCCTTCCCGCGCGATACGCGACCTATGTACAACGAAAATAGGTGCAAAAACGGCCACGATGGCCTTTCCTGCTCTCCAATCTCAACCGATTCGTGTCAATTTCAGCGATTTGTCACCATAAACACCTGTAGTAACCTTGTGCAACCTCAGTACCTATACATAGGACCTTCAATCGCCCATAATTCCTTGCCAATTTTGAGATCGTTGATCTAACAACCCTAAACCACAACCGAATCTTTATCCGCAAAAATTGGAGCAAACGAAGAGGAGTTCAGATGCCATTTTCTACAGTTCTATCTTTCGGTATGTTCTTTAAAAGCCCTCAGTCAATTTTGACTAATATCATTGTTTTGATCGAGTTCTAAAAATGTATAAAATTAGGGTTCTTGAGCTTGTTTTGCTAAAATCGGGTGGGAATTAGGGTCTGAATTTTTGTAGGTAATCCTAAAATAATGTGTTTTAAGAATGACCTAAGTTTATTTCACAATTGGAAAAGGTTTGGTAAAGGTTTTGTTAACGGTTCAAAATTAGGGTTTTCATAACGTTGTTCTGCCCAAATTGAGTAAACGGTGTTGAATTAAGCTTTGATATTTTAAAGGATATTATAAAATGTTATAATGGATAATACCCTAAGTTGGTTTGAAATAAAAATGAGCTTTGATAATAAAACGAGAAATTCATGAAATTAGGGCTTCTAAATATAGATAACTAATATAAAATAATCTGGAGGGTATGGGTACTTGATAATTGGTCTTATAACATGTTTATATATATAATAAGTATACATGAGTTTAAATTTGATAAATAGTTAAGTACTAGCCACTTACCCGGGTAAATACCCGGGTCTAAAACGAAAAAAAAATATAGATATATATACTATCCAAAAAATTATTATCTGTAAAACAATATTCAATAATAATAAAAAAAATTCAATAACAATTACAAATTTGAGAAGATAGATTCATACACTATATTTCTTGTTACATCTGTTAGACGACCGTCTTCATCCAAAATTAAGATCTTCAGGCCCTTCTTGCTCTTCACCCTTGATAAAGCAACATATAATTGACCATGAGAGAAAACGGGATCTTTCAAGTACAATCAAACTCTCGAAAGAGATTGACCTTGGCTTTTGTTTATCGTCATTGCAAACAAACAAAGATCGGAAACTACATTCTCTGAAACCGAAAATCAATTCTTTTATCTGTTGGAACCAAGGAAAGTCTAGGAATAAAAGTCTTGAATCCAATGTTGCTTCCAGAGATAATAACCGCTTCAATTACGTGTTTTCCTAGAGATACGATCTGAAGGCGTGTTCCATTACATAAGCCATTCCTCTTATTAATAAGCAATATAACAGGAACACCGACTTCAACACAAGTCGATGATTTGGAATGCCAGATATATGTAAAGAATTCAGTACGTCTGGTGAGTATATGTTACGATCAAAGGTGTCACCTACCATCTCATCTTAACATACAGAGTATGAGCTTAAATACTCATGCTCTTCACCGGGAAACCAAAGAAAGTAGACGATTGTTGATATCATCGACAACTTTATTAGCTGGTGCGAGAACAACTCTTTCTGACCAAAAATCTCGATGACCGAAGTTGTCAAGAAGCGAAGGGTAAACAAACTCAATAAGATCACTGACTGGAACCGATGAATCATGAATAAAAAGATCAGGAGGAATATCTATATTTGACTCACCATCATTATCTCCACCGACTTTTCCTTCTCCAATATCCAAAAGCCATCGAGCAAAATCAGTTGTTTCCTGTATCTCTGATGGATCGTTACCTTGAAGAAGACGCATGTTTTTTGTTAACTTTAAAACCTTACACTCTCTCCAAATGTAAGACGAAGTAAGGCATCAAGTAACAACATATTAATTTGAAGCGCCTTGAAGGACGGGAAGAATCTGTCTGAAATTTCCACCAAAAACATGAAATGAAATATAACATAGAACTAAATTCGAAATAAAAACTAAAAAGAATAATACATAAAACTAAAAATGTAAGAAATTTTAAATAAGAGTGACTTACAAATTTGAAAAAAGAAACTTAAATGTTTCTTATTGCATTTGTTTGTCGATCGTTTTCATCTAAAATAAAGATTTAATACATTTTTTGTTCTTCACTCTTGATAAAGCAACTTATAACTATCCATGCGAGAATACTGGGTTCTTTAAAAACAATCAAACTTTGGAAAGAGATTTACATTGCTTTTGTTTATAGTCATTGCAAAACAAACTGAAATTGAAAACTGACTTCTTTGAAACTTAAAAGCAAATTACTTATCTGCTGCAATCAATATGTTAATATTACTAAAGAAACATATTAAGATTATGTTAACACTACCAAAAGGACCTATGTTATTACAATAACAATTTAATTTTGGGTGATCGGTGACCTTTTATGATCTTAATTTGATCTGACAAACACCTCTTAATATCTAGTTTATAGACTTACAATTGCGCCATGGACCATGGGGATGAACAACACCTGGGTAAATACCCGATGTTATAATATAAAATTGAATACAAAGTAAAAGATTGCATAAAACTACATATGAAATAAAACATAAAAGAAGATAAATAAGACAAAAAACGAAACATATATTAAGTAAAAGTTAACTTGGTAGTTTGAAAAAAGAGATTTTAAAAAATGTTTTTTGTTACATGTGTTAGTTTTTAATACACGTGCATCGTATGACTGGGGTTTTTAAACAATAACAATTATTATAATCTATTATAGTAAATTTTGATGGTAAATAGATTGCAACCAAAATTAACACGTAAGTTGGTTATCATTCAAAAACCAAACAAAATTTTCAAAAACAAAATTTAATATGAAAGTGGACCTAAATTCATTCCAAAGACCAAAACAAAATATTAGATGTCATCTAAATGATCCTGGAAACCAAAACCAAAATGGAGATTGATCTAATACATCACCATGCCCACATAATATTGTATAACTGAGAAGAGAGTGTCATTTATATTATGCAGCAAATGAAGAACCTACAAAGAAAATAAATAGAAGAAACGATTAGGTACAACATTTAAGAACTAAATCTACATATTTAACCATTATTTGGCAGCAACATCTATGAATAAATTGTACCTAATTAAGCATTTTGACACACAGTGACACAGCTGAAGAAAATATAAAACAACCATATGTTCATATCGCCTGCTAGAGTCGGTTCAATATATTCAGCTACAACTAAAGCAAAAAGTAAAAACATTTATAAATTAGCTCTATACTTACGTTACATTTTTAATAATCAATAGCATACCACTCTTCAAAAATTATTGCAATTATACAACATGTTATGGCATAACAAAGTTGTGATTTTGATCAAACCGTTAAGTCTTAAAAACCTCAAACTATAACTATGGAGATTGACGTGTGTACTAATTTAAAGCAGCAATAATTAATAATTAATTAGTTGAATGTAAATAATAATAAAACTGAACCACTGGTACACCTACTAAAATCGACATACCATCCATCCAGAAATTGAAACTACATGTGAATGAAGAATGCAACTTGTCTACATCCACATCAGCATAACCTGCAAGACTACAAACACTGCTGGCTGCTGTTAAAGATGATATGTACCCCGTGTTCTTAGACCGTCTTTTGTCATTTGAGTCATTGATGAAAAACATTTTTAAGTTATCATCTACTTGTAATTCTTGCCTGATGTCTTTTTCCAAGCCACAAGCTAATGCTTAATCAATTTCTGACCCCGATAAGATGGAATAATTCTCTCTGTAGCAGCAAAAGCCCCTCTTAGATCCCCTAGCTAGCGTGTTAACCAATCCTGGAATTGAAATATGAATTGAGCAAAGGAAAGAAACCGAATATGAGTACTCACAGCAAATGTCAATGTGAACGTTATCCGATAAAAGAAGCAACAATCAGATTCTAAGTTGAATAAAGAGATGGAGCTTTTGATGTACGCAAATACTGACTGGAAATAAATATATTCACAACAAAGAACCCCCAACTAAATGTAATATATATAATGCCCAACTTAATAAATTTATTTTTTAAAGATCACAAAGTGAATTTAACAATAGATATTGTTATACAGATGTTTTGAAAGGGAAAATAAATTGCACACCTGTAGCTCTGCATTTAAGACGTGAATTTCTTGAAATTACCATCTTTGCTCATCTTAATCTAAAGAGAATAAAACAAAACCAACATCAAATGTTAATTTAGTCACCAACAACAATAATGAATGAAGTAAATCTTCAATTTCTCGAACACAAAGAAACAAATATTTTGCATATTCATTGAATATGGAAGAAGAAAATTAAAGCGCCCGGGGTTGTCTCTGCATGAAAACGACCCGCACAACCAAATCGTACATAATTTTACAGAATTTAACCTACTGTCCAATCCTTCTATACACATATCCAGAAGTTGGAGCATTGTCCTCAATAGAAGCACCTGAAAATATGATATCACTTTTTAAAAATACTTGTTTAAGACTCAATGACAGTATAATCAATGGATGAAATACTTGAACATGACATTAACATAGATGATAATTTCTAATGTCTTAAAGGAAAATCATAGGTTTAGAACAAAATGATTGTCATATTTTTTTCATCTACAAAAACCTAAATGAAGACACCATGAACAGATACAAAATCTAGCACTAAATCTTTCCTTATGAGTTATGACCCAAGAATTCAAAAATTGTTTATCTAAAGAAAACAATATTCATGCAAATCAAAAGATCCTTTAATATGTACAGACTTAAGAAAATTGATTTAAGATGTAGATTTACTTACTTTCCAAGTCAGTAAGAAACAATTTTGTAGGAAACTTAGTATTAAAAGCAAGTATTGGATTAAAATTTAGTCAACCATATTTACGTAAATTTAAATTTCAATCTTAAATGGAGAATTAATTTGACTTTCTTAAAAAAGGTAGGTATTCATTGCTCCGAAGATCATTCCCTATATATTAAGTTTAATACTTTAGATTTTAAAAAAAATCTAAAAAACTAACAAAATTACACCTAGAATTTTAGTGTCATTAGAGGGTGCCACATCACCAATTGATGATGTGGACACACTTATTATATGCCAACTCAACCCAATATGTTTTGTTTAATGTATAGGTAGATTAAAGATACCGAGTTAATCGCATATTTAGAAGTTCGTGCGGACCGGAAGGGTAGGCGCCTGTACACTAGGGTTTCTGGCAAAGCGGAGGTGTTGTATAAATCCCAACTAGGAACTGGCATACTTCACTGGGCGATCCTGGAGTGAGCGTTTACTTATTAGAATGCGCGTCTATATATTATCAATAAAAAGGATATTATGCCTATAAGGGCATTTTGGTCATTTTGACCTTAAAAGACATAAACCCTAATAAAGTGTTATTAAGATAATAAGATATAATAAACATAAGTATTATTAATAATGACCCTGCATTAATGCGATCCGATACGCGATTAGGTTAAATATGGACCATAACGGAGATTCTGTCTAAATAACTGATTAAAGATATCATGTGAGTTTCTACAAGCCCACTATAAATGTTTTAAATATTTTTATATGTTTTCACGCTGGTATACATACAATACTTGTGAAAATATATTCAAAATAATTATGACTTGATATATACGTGTTATATGATGAAATTGTTTCTGAATTGCTTATACGTGTTATGCAATTATGTTGATTATAATGTGATGTGTATATATTTGCTTGAAATTAGGTGGCCAAGTGACTAGGGAGTTGTTAGTAAAAGTTTAGTGAATATTTATGATTATATGAGAACAAATGGTGCCTTTGCTTGTATTAATATGTGGTGGATACGCCGCTGGTACATCCTATATATATGCATAGTAATATAAGTTACCTAATATATCGAACGTGTGGAGGATACACCGCTGGTACATCGAATATATATACACCTAGGTATATTGGGGGATGTCCATTTATTGTAGTATATGAATGCCTTATCACTGTTTAATAATAAACATAAAGCATCTGGTTATTTAACTAGGGGTAAGTAGTATGCATGATCAGAGAATTAAGTTATTAAGATGAGAAATGACCAAATAGATTTGAAGCATGAATTGCTAATATCACTTATTAGAGTTAGAGCATGTGTTGCTACTGAAGACGAAGGGTCGCTGCTTCCCCATATTGGTGGCTTAGGGAACCATGTATGGAGGAGCGGCAGTCGGACATCGCAAAGCTATCTTACGACATGATAGGATGACGATTGCAGTGGCGGGCGAACCTTTCAAAGGAGATGAAGAATGAGGAGACACTGCTTCCACATAGTGGTGGCTTAGGGAACCGTGTAAGGACGGAGTTGCATTGGGTCGTTGTAATAACTATCCTTCGAGATGAGACGGAGTGTGTAGTGGCGGGCGGACTCTTCATGGAGAACCAAAATAGTTGGTTAAATATAGTGACCTAGAAGTTTAGCCTAGGGTCATGGTTAAGATAATAGGATATATTATCTTAGTGAATACGTGTTAGGATTTATATGTGACTTGTAAATGTGTTATGAAAACCAGGTAAACACTTAAATGGTTTTGAACTAAACGATAGAACTCACAAGCGTAAGCTGACTTTTAAAAGTATGTATGCTAGGTTCTGTGAAATTGCTTGAGCGTGTCGATCGTCTACTTAATCGTTATGAAATCAATGTAATACGAGTTGGAACACAAAGAGTAAATACAAATGACTTGTATTAACCACTGAGAGAACCACAGAGTACACAGAGAACATATAACGCGGAAGCTTATGAATTCTATACAAGACGATGTATTTATACTAGCTATATCACGACCGGCCGAACCTGAGGTTCGGCCACATGTTCGGACCTGTCTGAACTCCAGGTTCGCTGGGAATTCGGACCACAGCTACATTGCATGTTTCGTCTTGTATTATATACTTCACATGACGATCAAGACCATGTATCAACAAACTCCCCCTCGGCATGTGCAGTATCATATCCTCTATTAAAACTTGTATCTTGTATATTCAATCAAACTCTTCCTCGATCTTGACGATGAGTTCAATCTTGAATACTTGATATTGCATCGTGTGTAATCTCTTTATCAACAAACTTCAGAAGACTTGAAGTTATGATGTTCTCTTTCCACATAGAAACTGCCAACATAAATAATCTTGGCACAAAATGTCTATTAGAGACTCCAAGATATTTTGATTTTGAAAGTTGTTTTTGTATTTCGTGTTGATCAATCGAAAACAAACAAGAAACAAAATCTTTTTGGCTTTTAGAAACTTTATATCAAAACACACTAAAAAAAATCTTGTTAGTATTTTCTGATAAGAAAAGTAAAAGTATTACAAAATCAGACACAAATGTTGTCTTTTGTGAGAAAGATCACAACTTTGGATCATATTGGATATAACATGCTGAACTACAATTCATTTCAATTATTGTAGCACATAAACCATGCCGATTGCAGATATAATTTGTCCAACATTAAACTCTGGCACGATCATACTCATAACATCTGGATATGTTAAGATATTGATTAGATTTGCATTGACCAGTGTACCCCACACTATCAGACATACTCAGATATGTTTTTGCTTATCACATTTTGTGATTTTTAATCACGTAATGATTGTAACCATGATATAGTCAACTGTGTTCCATGCATAAAGAAATAAGAACGTTAAATCGTCTATCTTAAGGTCTATCTTTCGATACGCAGATAAGGCCTCAGATTTAACAAAATAAAAAAATAAAACAAGTTGCAGTTGTATAACTCAACAACAATCAGGTCGGTACTCCCGTACACGCAGATAAAGTCCGATGAGTCATACGAAACACCAAAGAAAATAAAGCAGAACGTCAAACAAACAACAATCAGGTCGATCTTTCGATACGCAGAGAAAGTCCGATCGTTTGACAAAATAAAGAAAATCAAACAAGTTTAAATCTTTGCAAAATGAACACATGTATACACAGTGACTTCTCATTATATTTTTCACATATCTTTTTCTTGATATATCATGATGTAAGGAACTTCAATTTTGAAGAATTCCGGCTGAACTCCAGTTTTGACAATTCCGGCTGAAGTTGAAGCGGAACTACAACTTCAAGCGGAACAACAAGTTCAAGCGGAAAGAAGCAGTTTTGTCACTTAGTGAATATTCTGGGTGAACTCGATTATCCATCAGATAATGAGTTCAACCTGACTTTTCCTGAGATGTCTTTTCAGCAGTCCCATCCTGCAAAAGCTTCTCGTATGCTTCTACATCTGCCCAAGCCGCTCTCCAAAAGTAGATTGTTGCTGTCAACACGCAAGTCATTTCAAATATCGAAGTTTGTTCTTTTGGTAGCTTAGATTTGACTTTGTAATGTACGATCTAGATTAGATCACATGAGATCAATGGCTGTGACTGATCTCATCTGCACTATATATAGCTTGTTATCTCTTAGTTTACATATTGTGGTTATCACTTGTAATAGTGTAGCTTTGAGTTAATGCAAATAGTGCCGAGTATTGATACTTTGTTGTTATTACTATTCTGCAAATCAAGCATTTACATTATACAAGAATTCAACATTGCTTAAGAAAAGTAAAATATAACTTAATTCCGCAAGGTTATATTGGTAAGTAAAGGGAATTGTTTAAGTTTAACTCTGACTTATATCGATCCTACACATGAGATATGCATTAAGATGTTGTCCACTAGATCAAGCATCAGATTTAGTGTATATCACATTTGTATACTTTCTGATTTGCCGAGCCTACCTTTCACATCGATGAAATGGTCTTATGGTTTTTTCACTTACTTTATCCATGAGTTAGACAATGTCAGCCAATGTACCATCATTTCCCAATCATGTCGGATACAATTTCTCATTTTTTCAATGTTTTTGGCTTTTTGTATTTTTCAATGTTTTTGTCTTTTTCAAATTTCTCCCCCTAAAAATGACAACTCTAGTTATAGATTTTCATTTTTACGATTTGAAAAACAACACACTATTTTTGTATTTTTGCAAAAACAAACTCCCCCTCAAAATGAGACGGAGTGAAAAACCAAGAAAAATTGATCAACCAACACAAATACTCGCAGTTTAGCATTTTGAAAACAAAAGGATTTTGAAATTCAGGTTAAATTAGCACAGATATTCCATAATCAGCAATTTTCCAATCACCGAAAGGTCTTCCTGAAATACCTGCTTGACACCAAATAAAACATTAGTCGCTGTGGGATCGACCCGATTCAACAGCGTCGGGTCGCCCGGTGTCTTCCACATAGTCCGTGTTGGCCTTGGAAACAACTTTGGGTTTCCAAATTCGTAAAATTTTTAATTTTTTATCAGAACCAGAATCAGATTCAACTGACGTACTCAGTTTAGACCAAGACGATTTACAAGTTGATTTAACCTTTGGAGGCCATGGTTCATCAAAAATTTGACCTTTATCTACATATTTTGCAGTTTTGTGGATATAAGCAGTCGTCGGACAATCAGCAGCTAGATGTCCCGGTTGACGACATACATAACAAAGTCTTTCTCGAAAATTATTTGAAAATTGTTTTGATTTTGAAAAACCAGAGGAATGTTCAGAACTAAAATTATCAAAGAAACCATCAGAAGAATCATACCTAGGAGATGGACTCCTTGAAGATGACGATCTTCCAGAAGCAATAAGAAAATTCTTTCTGAGATGGTGATTTCTTTGCAACCTTTACTTTAGAAACCTTCTCAGCCTTCACTAGTTTCTTAGCTTGAACAAGTTCTTCCTTCACTTTGTAACCCAAACCTTTGTGTTTAGATCCTTGATTGTTTGAAGAATTGGAATAAGAACTTGAAGCTTCTCGTGACTTAGCATCACTAGTGAATTTAGCTTTGATATCTGTCAGCTTGTTCTTCTCAATTAACCCTTTTTCTTCTTCGGTTGCAGATGAAGAACTTGACACAACCTTATCAAAAACTTTTTCATTCTCCAACATGACAGAGTTGGAAACAAATTTTGGAGCGACACCCAAAGGCTTCTCCTTCTTCTTAGATTTGAACTTGTTCTTCTTGGGTTGAGTAGAAAATTATGAATAATCATTTAATTCAGCTTTTGGATCAATTTGAGCTGAAGTAACTTCAATCAAATCCACTGGTTGAGGAACCGAGTGAACATCCTCCTTTTGAGAACTTTCTGAACTCTGATCCTGTTTGTATAAGAAGTTTAGCAATGTCGGAGACAAATTGCAATTCTTCATTTGTCTTTTTAGCTCTAAAATTTCTAATTTCAAATCATTGATCTTTTGTTGAGCCTCAAACACCTCTTTCTGTGACTTGATGAATTTTTCATTTAGATCATCATATTCATAAGTTTGTAACTTTCGAATCTCACATTCTGCATATAATTCTTCAAGAACATTCTCTCTCTTTTGCTTATAAATCTCAACATCCTTAGTCAAAACCTCATTTTTATCACGATAGAGAACATTCTCATCTTGAAGCATAGAAATCTTATTTTGAAGCTTCTCAACAGTAACATCAGTTTTAGCAATAAGAGCAGTAGCTTCCTCATACTTTTGCTGAACCGGATAACTTTTGTCAAATAAATTCTCAAAATCTTGAGCTGCATCTAAAGCTTCAGCTTTAGCTTTGTCACATTCTTCAGCCATTTGAGACTTTTTCTTCAAAATATCTTCATGAACATGAACTAACTCATAATACTTCTTTTGAAAATCTTCTAACTCTTTCTTGAGCACCACAATCTCTTCAGTTAATAGTTGACAACGTTGTTCAAAACTGGCAACCATCTGGAGCAATTTCTTACATTTAAGACATTCAAACTCGTCAACTTTTGAACTATTAGAAACTTTGGTCAAATCATCTTGAACCAAAGATGCACTCGAATACGAATCAGAATCAGTCAGAAAACTGTCATCATCAGCATGACGAGCAGTCAAAGCAACAGTAATTGGAACATGATTTTTTGTAACTTCTGAATCTGCATTCCATGCAAATTCATTTGAATGCAAAAATGTATTGGTCCAATCATGAGCAAAAGTAACAAATTTCTTCTCAACCTTTTCAGCTTCATTTGATGGATGAAAAACTAAGTGTGCATGTTGACCAGTCTTCAATTTACTTTCTGTAGAACTTGGACATTCTCGAGCAAAATGACCATAAACTGAACACTTATAACATTTCACCTTTGACTTGTCCAAACCAATCTTCCCTTCCTGATTCAGTCTCTTCTTACCAGTTCTATTGAAAAACTTCTTTGTCCTTCGAACCAACATAGCATACTGCCAATTTAGATCCATTTCCTCTAAATGATCATAATCAATCTGATCATAATCTTCATTTGCTAATTCAACATTATTCACAGCACCAGTGATAACACCAAAATATGAAGATACTAATGCAGACATTAAAGCATTATAATCATCGATAGTTTGAACAGACAATGCACTTTGAATTGAAGAACTAGGACTTGAAACAGTACAACCAGCAGAAGAATAACTTGGAATTTCATATTTACCTACAATAAATGTTGTAGGAGGTGCTTCACATGACGATCAAGACCATGTATCAACATTCTGCATAGACGTTTAGAAGTAAAGGCGAATCGTTTGAGGATGGGGTAATCGGGAAACTATCAATCTGGCAAGCTGGCTTAGTTATAGATTTCCTTATTATAGTTAGTTGTAGTTATGTACAATATCTCACTTACTGTAATACTTGGCTTATATAAATAAAAGTTTTAAATTTCCGCTGCTTAATATCTCTGTTGATACCTTGTGTTCATGAGTAAATCCGATTCATGACCCTCCTGGTGCCAAGTCTGGGAGTGGGCGTCACATTAGGTTATAAGTGCGTTTTGTTACAATATGATTGGGGGGGGGGGGATGAATCACTAATATATTTAGATAAAATTGGATAATTAGTATGTTGATCAGTTGTGTGAAATACCTTAGATGAGAACTTGTTCATGAGTGAATTCAAGTCATATGAATTGGTGTAATGACCCATTTGGGTTGTGGATGAAATAAATTTCTGAATAACTCGTTTAGATCAAGACGAATTAAGTGTCTGAAAACCAAGTTGAACCTTCGGGTAAGATTGGGGATTATGAGCTTTCATAGTCCAAGCAGTAACTCCACGTAAAAGTGTGTCCTATGACATAAGATGGGGGGATTATGAGCATTCATAGTCCAAGCACCAACGCCTGTTAACTTCGCTATGGTGCATCTGTTTGTCTTCGTCTTTGTGTTTGTTTGCTATCATTGTGGAAACCTTGGTCATTTCTCCTCACGCATACCGATGTTAGTCACCATTAACACCTTTGTCAACGGCTATGTTAACCTTGGTACTTTTTATGGAGCTTTCAACCCGCATGCTGTTTGAAGAAGCTTAGTCGATGTTTGTTGACCGTTGGGATTTTTTTTGTCAAACATTTACCTTCCTTATGTTGATGTTTAAAGCTTTATCCGTCTATGTCGATCACGCTTTTATGTTTCTGACCATGTGTTTTTGCCTCTTAAAAATTCTGAATCGTTCCCTCTCATGCCATATGTATCGTCTTGTGTATTTCGGGTAAGTTCCCATTGATGGGTTCACAAGTTTAAAAGTTGCATGGTTATGGGATTACATACATACGTGGCAACAAATGGGCACATTAGCGGGTCTACGAGCCTATATGCACATGACTATCCGTTTTAATAAAAATTTCCAAACTTTCCATTTTATATATTTTCCTTTTAAGCATTTTCGTGTATTTCATGGGCCGTGTGTCTAGCAGTCTACTCATTTGGAAATTTATGATTTTACTAGTTTGCATGTTTACGGTATTGCATGTGTACGAGTTTATGACTTTACGACCTCTCAAGTAGATAACTCTATGCACGTACCTATTTCAAAAAGTTTTAGCTTAAACTTAAATTTTTATGATCCCTGAGTTAGATCTGCACTGCGATACAACTCATTGACTTTCATGCCTTGGCGTTATTCATCATTGGCACCTCTAAATATTTTTCCTATCATCTCAGCATCCTTAGGACAGCTATTGCTAAAACTGTACGCTTCAAGAAAACTCATTCATACCCCGCCCGGACAATTAAGTCCCGACAATCCTCAACGATAACCCAGCTTGTGGGCTCAAGCTTATGCCCTACATGAAGCCCACAATTACTTGATTATGGAGCGCGTACATTCTTGGTCTAAATTGTGGGAGTCAAAAGAAAGGCGAGTCAAAGACATCCTAGTCGCCTGGGATTACCATGAAAAGTTTTCCTCACGACGCAACGGGTCTTCCTCCAGTTCACCAAATCGACTTTCACATCAACCTTGCACCCTGAGTGACTCCAGTTACAAGTCACCTTATCGTCTCACAACCCTCGAAAAACCAGTGATCTATTAACCTCCATGATTGGAGTCCCTTACCTACATGGTTCAACCTGAAAGAGCGTGTGCGGGCAGATCGTGCTAGGCTCGAATCATTTTGATAACGAAAACAAACATAAACGATGTAAATAAACGTAACTTTTATTGAATTGGACAAACCAGAGATTAATCACAAAAGTTATAAAGCTTAGAAAGTTTCACTCTCAGAAACACACACTTAACAAAAACTCTTATGAAATTCTACACACAAAAACGTATTTAAACTAGACATCATGTCACGAATTGGGCTGCTACACGAACGGCCACTTCGTGTCTCACTTCATGTCAGTTCGTGACCTAAGTGTAGAATCTTCATTTCTTTGTCTGTTTTCTTCGTTTTGAACCGGCATCTGCCATTCTATGTTTCAACCAACTCCCCTTAGCACACGCTGGTCAGATTTTCATCTTCACAAATCAGCTTCCATTTCAGTCCACATCTTCTGGTTATTTCTTCCAGCATAAATATTGAACGCGAAGCATATACGGATCACATTTTGAAATTGTATAGCATGCTCCATGAAATCTGGATGGAACAATATCTGGTTATGATACAATTCATCAATATCAACCCTCGACAAATTAATCAGCCACATCGGGTCGAAAATTTGGACCACTTTGTTTTCTTCTTCCACTACAATCACTGCTTCTCCAGATTTCTTGTAATACAACCAACGCAGATTCTTTATAAAATCTAATTCCATTTTCTTCAAAGGAATTTTCTTCATCAAATGAGGCTTCTTCTTAAACGTCAGAACAATCAAAGATTTCCCCGTTATTGGATGTTTCTTGGTCGGATGTTCACTTCTTTTCGGCTTTTGTGGCCTCAGAAACTTGAATACATTTTGACATTCTTTATCCAGAAGTTTCTTGAAGTGAGAACCCTTCCACCCATCTCCATAATTCAGAAAAGGTTTTCTTGTCAGCTCTCTAACATCCCACACTGGCAAACTGTTAAAATCAAGTGCTTTCTTCAGATATTGGATACCAAACTGATGTTTGATTCCATAACAGTTCAACTCACTATCATACATCCAACTGATAATATCTCCCGATGCCTGACCCTTGAATCTCACATGACTTTGTTGCTTTATTGGTTTTGGAGGAGGAACATAATTTGCATGAAAAGTCTTCATGTAATCATCATAATCTTTTTTGTTCCGTGGCCTCTTTGGCAATAGGATCAGCAGGTATCTTAGCTTCTTTTCTTTTAATTTTAACTTCAGCTTGATCACCTTTTTCTTTAGGAAAAACTTTAAATTGTTCATCATCAGGGTTGTTGTTAAAGGTAGAGTACAAGTCAGGGTACTCATCTTCAGTAATGTCTTCAACCTCAACCTCATCAAATAAATTGTCATCTGAAGTCTCTGATGATTCATATATTTCAGGCTCAGCTTTAGTCACTTTCTTCATTTCTTCGTCATTCAGATCAAAGATGGCTTGAATTTGTTCTTGAGTAAGTTCACAGACGAACTCCCCATCTTCTAAAATCGTGCCAATCTCATGAATATTTCTAGTAGTTTGATTTGACGGGAAAGATGATATCAGCATCACGTTTCGCGGATCTGACTCCCCTTTAGATGAAGAGGCACCACCAACCGAGCCAAATGCTCCCGCTGTTCCTGAACATCCTCCATACGCACCTTTAGGATCGTCATTCTCCGGATTATCATTAAAAATCGTAGCATGTCATCTTTGCATCCCAACTCCCCCTGAGTAGAAAATTTATTAAGCAGAACTTGGATCTGCTCATCCCTTTGTGATAATCGTGCTTCTTGGGAAGTATTTTCCATTTTCAACTTCAAAATTTCTTAAGTCTTAGCCTCATTTCCCCTTTGCATCTGCTGATAATCTCTTTTCAACTCAGTAATCTGCTTTGATTGTGTTTCCTTTGACTTTGAAATCATCAATCAACTTTGTTTTAGCTTCATCTTTTGCTTTTAAGTCAGCAATTTGAGTCTGACAGTCAGTTAGAATACTGTTGAAAATATCAAGGTGAGAAAATGACATCAAACTTGGAGAAACATTGATACTAAAATCTGCAGAAGCTGTAGTTGTAGTTGTTCTTGTAGTAGAATAAATTGGAACATATGGAGTTCCAATTGGCTGATTCACATATTGAGCACCAACACATGCTGAAGGTGTTGTGCTTGTCGAGACAGACTTGCATCCAATAAACCTCCTTATAGTGTTTGAGTGATTTAACTGTGAAATGATTGTCTCCATTGCAGCAGACGATGCAACTAGAGTAACTATAGTAGAATTTAATGGAGGTGGAGACAATATTGGACTTTCAGATGAAGACCCAGCACTGGCACGGCGTTGTAAAATTTCTATACGTTTTAACAACTTTTGACGCTTCCTACCAGTAGTGGCAATAACCTTCCGCTTTAATGTTTGCTGTTTAGACGAGGATGTAATCGGTTGTTGACCCTTGCCCTTTCCAACGTATGCATCCGGGTTATAATCTTCATCAACATCAGATGGAGCTATTTCATACACACGACCAATGTAACGTTCATCGCTCTTGCCCTTACTGATTCGGTAATCAAGATGTTCTTTACTGCCCTTTTTAACTAGTATACCTTTTTAACTAGTATCTCTTGGGCACCAACAGAAATGAACGTTCGAGGATTGTTTGTATCAGAATCATCCTCAGAATTTCCATCATCCATATCATCATCATCTTTCTCATCATTGCCATCTTCATCAATCAGGGAATTTACAGCTATTATCTCAGAAGCACTAACAGTTGTTTGAATTTCAGGTTCAGAAACGACAAGTTTAGTTACGAATAGGGTTTGATGTTGCTGTTGTGTTTGTTGTAAATGTTGTTGTTGTTTCTGCTTTGATTGTCGTTGTTGTTGTCGTTATTGTTGTGCCTGTTGAACTTGTTGGCTGTATCGTTCTTCCAACCATGTGTAATCCAACTCTTCATCAGAACTACCCTCTTCATGTCGTGGTGCACCATTGGCTGGAGCTTGATAATCAAATCTCACCAAGACCTATCAATCTTTTCATTGGAGGATGCTCATCTTCCTTATTCTTCTGATAAATTATCAACGTACCCACATTTGCTTCATTCATGTGCTTTAACAGCATTTTCTGAGTTTCAGTTTTTACTAGCTGTGGGAACAGATCATTTAAGATCATTTGAACAAATCTCGGACACATCAGTGCCCTCTTCTGCCTTATCACAATGTTATCCCTCATGTAGTGGAATATCAGACCAGCAAAATTGAATGGACGGTTAAGAATTAAGGCCACCAGCATAGACAACATCTTTGAGCCAATTTGATCATGTCCTGATATTCTGTTCCCCAAGCAATGTACTAAGACGTGGATCAGATACTTGTATGGGACACAGAACTCAGATTTCATCACCCAGTCTTGATTTGAATCTTCAACATACCAGATCCTCTTCAACAATGCAACAATATCAAGCTTATCAAATTCAAACGAAGCCTCTAGATCATCAGCAGCCAACTTTAAAACCCTTCTGACATCAGCTTCAGTAAATGAAATTGTTGTATTGTGAACTGTGCCAGTGATGTGAACCGGGTCATCAATGATTGCTCTAGCAGTAGTCCAGAATTCAGTAAGAATATCCACATAAGGATCACAATCCTCTGTAATTGCATAGTGAATCCTTGAAAGTCTCAAAAAATGAAAAAATCCACCGAACTTTACTGCTTTTGATATGCTAACTCCCAAATATGCACAGATATTGTGTCTATCACCAACCTTCAAATCATTGCCATATCTGAATACACAAAATGCAATATTCATTAAATTCAATGTGATAATAAAAAACGTTCACCATATTCGTTAATTATTATCTAGTTGCGTAAACACTTAATTTTGTCAAAATTAGGTTTACACGACGTGGACACGAAATCAAAAGCTTTTGAATCAAATTGGATTCCTCAAATTGAAAAAAAAAGCAATTTGCGGATTTTACGCGGTTTCGGTACGCGATTCTTCGTTTACCAGGAAACATCATTCTTGAGTATCGAATGTTAATATTAGTAGGTTCATGTGTCTAAGAATAAAAAAACGTGTTACGAGTCATAACACACTAAGTCGAGTTAGGAAACGTTGGTGATTAGCCTAAAAGTGATATGTACGATAAAACCAACCAAAAATGCGTTATTTGACCCAATGTATACATTTCTATGAGTTACGTGGCATATTTATATTCATTTTGAGTATATTAAATGTGGTTAAAATGATGGGATGATGATTTGGGTAATTTGGGTGAAAACGGGACTCTAAAACGGTGAAAACCAAAGATTAATTAAATGGGCAATCGAATTAGGGCCTTTTGATATTGATTTTGTACCACGAGTTTCCATAAAAGGGCAAATGTTGGCTGATTTTTTTGGTGGAAGTGCCGAGTGGACCTACTGTACATGCAATTGCAACCAAGGAAGTTTTAAAGGCACCTTGGGTTTTATACACTAATGGTTTATCCAATTCTGATGGATTTGGAGCAGGTTTCATATTCTCAAAAAGATTTTTCGTTTTATTTATAAGGTTCCTAGTACTTAATTTCTTTTGGAGTAGGTTTAGTTTTGAAAAGCCTGGTGGGGGATGAGTTAACATATGCGATAAGCTTTGGGTTTAAAAATTCAAACGAGTCAGAGTATAAAACACTCCTAGCGGAGTTAAAACTGGCAAAAAAGATGGGAGCTGATGAGGATAAGTCAAATCTGGAAGTGTTTTAGAGTTGTAAGTGCATCAGTCAGATCAGTTAATGAAGATTGAAGGGAGTCATTAGCAAGTGACGATGGATGAGGTCACATGGAGGCGCTACAGATGCAGTTCTGAGGCAACAGGGAGCAAGTGTTTAAATGAACAGATGCGACACAAAGAGACTATAAATAGGCCTTCATAGGTTGATAACGGGGATTCCAGATTTGACACCTTTAACTAGGCGTTTTGTCTAAATCACTTGGAATTGTCTCTTTCACTTGTAACCTTGATTCAATCAATAAAACGTGACACCTCTTTCCCTCTATTTTCACTTAATCTCCCACTATCCTTGAAGGACCAAATCTTACCTCTACGGTGGGATTTTGTTCTTCATCAATTGGCTCCATCCGGTGGTTGACATGTACATTGCTTGTTTTTGAGAGACTTAAGAAGATTTTGGGTGTGGCAAAAGCTAAGATGCTAATGAAGGACAATTTTGTTGAAGATTGGCTTAGTTCGAGTTCTATCGAAGGTCTCAAAATCAGTAACGACTTTCAGGTCCATAAACATATGAGATTTTCGATCTCACTTTCAGGTATGGATCCTCATGACTAGTTGAAATTTCTTCATCTTGTTCTCTGAATCTATTTTTTAGAAGGAGAACTTCCTTTAGAGAACAAGATGTGGCTTTGCATCTATTTTTTTTGGCTGAAGGAATGTAAATGTGACATCTCGATCTCGTTAGATGTGGGTTTGCAAACTTTTATATCATAATTTCTGGATGTTTTGGTGAACATACACTGGTTTGAGGATGAGGTTTGCTGGAATTATATCAATATAATTTTGCAAGGATTTTCATGAAGCCCTGTTCTTCCTTTTTCACACAGTTAATGTGTGTGTTTGAATTTCGATGAGATTTTGGATGAATTAGGTTCAAACGCAAGCATCTTCTTGACCAAAATCAATTTTCATTTCAGTTCGATGTAGCTTTGATGATAGTTATACACATTTTCTGGAGATGTGAAAGAGCACGCATTGTGTGTATTTTTGGTGTTATACGAAAAAGAAAAAAAAAAGAAGAAAGAAGGTGTTCATGCTTTTTAATTCGGTTAAGTGTTCAAAGTAAGTCAAATGTTGGATAGTTCTATAGGGAACTATTTCTCCTAAGTATAGTGTTATCTCGGCTAATTAAAGTTAACTCGGAAGGCTAAGAAGACTTGAGGTAACTGGTTATCTCTAGAAGAACAAACTGCCCGAGGAACTCAACTTACCTCAGGAAGTAACTTTATCTCAGAAGCTCAGTTTTACCCCGGGCAGTGGATGTGCCCGAGATAACTCAACTCACCTCGGTAAGGCGAGTTATCTCGGACAACTTGACTTCTCCCCTTGTCATGAAATGTCTGCTTTTCTTCAGAGACACAAGCTGCTCTGTTCTCAGCCTATTAGAAGCCAACATTTTATCTTCTAGACTAGTTTAATACTATCATAGTTCATGTATCTCTGTTCGACGATCCAGATGATCGTTAGACAAATCAAGGGCTCTCCTTGATTTCTTAGGCACTATATATAGTTACTTCTACTCTGTAATTCCGGTCATTTGTTCATGTATGTTTTCGAATTGTCAACTAATAATATAGTACCGTGTATTATTCACATCAGTGTTTTACTTGCTTGATATTCAATCTCCATCTTGTTAACTAAACAGAGCAATCGGTTTAACTTATTTCCTCCTGCTTAAGCATTAAGTAAATTCTTGTAATTAGTTAACTTTGTAAAAGGATTCAATCCTACAAGTGGCACCAGAGCCTAGGCTCTTGTTTTGAATGAAAATCTTTTAAAACCTCTGATTTACTTACTTACTATGTTTTTATGTTAAAATCATCTTTTCTTCATTTCGAAACATCCTTAACCATGGATGACACTCGAAATGGTAGTTCTATCAAACCACCAACATTCATGACTGATGATTTTGATACGTGGAAACTGCGTATGGTCGGGTATCTTCATCATTCTGACTATCGAATGTGGAAGTCTGTAATTTATGGTCTCATTATTCCTAAAACAAAATCGGCCACTGTACCCATTGTAGACATAGTAAAACCCCTTATGGATTATTCCAATGAAGACCACAAGATGGTTGAGGGTGACCTAAGGCACTGCAAGCCGCACTTCCAGATTCGGTCCTCGTAGGTTTCAAAAGTTGCAAAACAGCTTTCGATTTATGGAAGTATTAAACAAAGTGTACGAAGGAACTGATGAAGTCAAAGAAAACAAGAAGGATGCTTGAAATAAAGATACAAGAATTTCTCTCACAAAACTAGTGAGAGTGTGAATTCTCAGTATCTCTGTTTTGTTCAACTTCTTGATGAACTATAGGGAAATGATGTCAAGATGGAAAATGACGACATCATCAGAAAATTTTTTAGGTCACTTCCGAATAGTTGGACAGTTTATACTGTAAGCATCAAGTATAACAAGGATCCCAAAACTCTGAAATTGAGTGAACTTCATGGGATGTTGAGTTTCCATGAGATGGAAATAAGAGAAAAGTGCGTTAGAGAAACCTGCAAATTTAACACTTCCAAGCTCCACAGCACTCATCGCAGCTCATGAAGAAAGAAGCCAATTTTGTGATCAAGCTCCTGTGATCACATATCCGACATCACCACGAGGTAATGAACACATGCCTCATTTTTATAACAATTTTGCTCATCTTGTAGAGAGCAGTCAAGGTGGGTTCAGCATATCTGATCTAGAATGTGTTAGTGCTGATGACCTGGAAGAGATGGACATCAACACACAATTGGCGATGGTCTCTATACGCGCGCAAAGGTTCTACTAGAGAACTGGTAGACAGTATAATGGAGATAGAAGTGCCCAAATTGGGTTGGACAAGAGTAAAGCAAAATGCTACAATTGTCACCAACTAGGACATTTTGCTAGGAAATGTAAGCAACCTAGAGGGAAAAACATGAACCATGATAGAGGAAACAAATACCAAAGACCTCATAATGCATACACAAAGCCACAAACATCGAATGCATCTGTTGAAGGTCCCTCTGCTCCTACATCAAGTTCAAACATCCAAAACCATGCAACTGTTGTTGTTGCTAACTAAACAGGTTGTGTTAATTGTAAATAAATTAGGCAAGAATTTTCTCCCATCAATCATGCTTTCATGGTAAATGAAGTTACATACTCTGTTGACAACTCCTTGACTTTATCATCTATAGATACCTCTTCAAACTGTGAGGTAAATACTGAAATTTCTAATGAAGTACTTTCTCTTCTTTGCAAACGTACCCGTGCAGAAAAAAATTAAAAACTATAGAAAGCATAATTTGGAACTTATTGAGGAAATGGCCAGGCTTAAAGAACTAAGAAAAATACTCAAGAAAGGCTGATATTGCTTATAACAACAAAATTGAGGATATAATCAATAGTATTAGTATTCTAAAACATGATAAATATAATCTTGTCACTCAAATTAAGGACCTGCTTTCTAAATTAGAAGTTGCAAACAAAGAGTGTGAGGATGTGAGATCTGAGTTGAGCATCTCTGAAATCAAACTTTCTGATGCCATTGCTGGCTGTGAGAAACTCTAGGGCAGTAATGAAAAACATCTAAATTTATGGCAAAGCCAGAAAGTAAGAGGAAACAAAAAGAATAATGGGGTGGGGTATAATAAAGTGACTTATTGAAAACGCTGGAGCGTGTGGATCGGTTCAGTTCGACATCAATTACGTGTATGAAAACAAGAACAATCGGTGTAAATAAACGACTCAATCTCTCATTCACAACTATGACAGTTACAAGAGATTCAGAGTACAAAACACACACTAGTTCTCACACATAAGCTCTCTCAAAAACTAGTAAATTACAAGACAAACAACCTATTTATAAGCTGCCAAAACACAGCCTCCGAACCTGGTGTTCGGCCAGAGTTCGGAGCCACCGAACCTTGGGTTCGGCCAAGGTTCGGCCAACACAAAACTAGGTTAACACATTTGTCTTCAAAACTCTATCTGATCCAGCCCGTTTCCACATATCATGTACCAACAAACTCCCCCTTGGCAACAGCTGGACCGTTTGTCATCAGCCTTGAACATCAGCAGCAGCCTCATCTCTTTTCCGAATCAGTTCATGATTATATCCTGCATAAATGTTGAAGGCAAAACAAATCCTTATCACCCTCTGGAATTTCAAAGCTTGTTCCATGTAATCAGGATGATATAGAATCGGATTGTCGTACAGCACTTCAATATCAGCCTTGGACAGATTAATCAGCCACATCGGATCATATATCCGAACAACTCTGTTCTCATTCTCCAGCACAATCACAGCTTCTCCAGTTCTCTCATCATAATACCACCAACGTAGATCTTTGATAAAATCAAGTTCCATTGGCATGAGAGGAATCTTCTTCATCACAACTGGTTTCTTCTTGAACACCAAGATAATTAGTTTCTTACCAGTTCTTTCATGGATTCTTGTACGAGACCGACGCCTTTTAGGTTTCTGAGGTTTAAAAAACTGAAAACCTTCTCTGCATTCTCTTTCCACTAGCTTCTTGAAATGAAAACCCAAATCATCATTCTCATAGTTACAGAATGGCTT
>JBCNJP010000027.1:52968922-52989580 GCA_039602395.1 Deinandra increscens subsp. villosa
ATAATAATTATACATGCACTTATAATTATGATGCGTTCAAAACCCAGCTGCTTTTCACTGCAGTTATCCTTAGTGCCCACACTTTACTTCTTTGTTCTCGCTGATAATTCTAAGTTAAAATCTTCTTCGAATCACGTATCTCGTTATTATTTAACCTACCCCGCACTTGGCCACATAACAGTTAGCACTTAAGATTTGTTTATATGGTGAATACCAAATTGTAGTGGCCAACCGCAATCGTGTATTTTCCATATTCAAATGCCACAAGTCCTACCAATTATGTTCCTTATGCGTTTTATCCTTCCTGGCACAAACTATCCTGGCTGGCATATCTATATTTCTATCTCAATTTACTTTACCCAGAGTCTTAGTTTAAGTCTAGGTACCGCGCTTGTACCTAAATCTCTTAAACCGAGGCTCTGATACCAACTTGTGACGCCCACTCCCAGACTTGGCACCAGGAGGGTCACGAATCGGATTTACTCATGAACACAAGGTATCAACAGAGATATTAAGCAGCGGAAATTTGAAACTTTTATTTATATAAGCCAAGTATTACAGTAAGTGAGATATTGTACATAACTACAACTAACTATAATAAGGAAATCTAAAACTAAGCCAGCTTGCGAGAAACTCTTCCTTGATAGCTTTCTCGATTATCCCGTCCTCTAACGATTCGCCTTTACTTCTAAACGTCTCTGCAGCACCTAGCATACATACTTTTAAAAGTCAGCTTACGCTAGTGAGTTCTACCGTTTAGTTCAAAACCGTTTAAGTGTTTACCTGGTTTTCACAACACATTTATAAGTCACATATAAATCCTAACACGTATTCACTATGATAATATATCCTATTATCTTAACCATGACCCTAGGCTAAACTTCTAGGTCACTATATTTAACCAACTATTTTGGTTTTCCATGAAGAGTCCGCCCGCCACTACACACTCCGTCCCATCTCGAAGGATAGTTATTACAACGGCCCAATGCAGCTCCGTCCGTACACGGTTCCTTAAGCCACCACTATTGGGAAGCAGCGTCTCCTCATTCTTCATCTCCTTTGAAAGGTTCGCCTGCCACTGCAATCGTCATTCTATCTTGTCGTAAGATAGCTTTTGCGATGTCCGACTGCCGCTCCGTCCGTACACGGTTCCCTAAGCCACCACTATGGGGAAGCAGCGACCCTTCGTCTTCAGTAGCAACACATGCTCTAACTCTAATAAGTCATATTAGCAATTCATGCTTCAACTCTATTTGGTCATTTTCTCATCTTAATAACTTAATGCTCTGATCATACATACTACTTACCCCTAGTTAAATAACCAGATGCTTTAGGTTTCTTATTAAACAGTGATAATGCATTCATATACTACAATAAATGGACATCCCCCAATATACCTAGGTGTATATATATTCGATGTACCAGCGGTGTATCCTCCACACTTTCGATATATTGGGTAACTTATATTACTATGTATATATATAGGATGTACCAGCGGCGTATCCACCACATATTAATACAAGCAAATGCACCATTTGTTCTCATATAATCATACATATTCACTAAACGTTTACTAACAACTCCCTAGTCACTTGGCCACCTAATTTCAAGCAAATATATACACATCACATTATAATCAACATAATTGCATAACACGTATAAGCAATTCAGCAACAATTTCATCATATAACACGTATATATCAAGTCATAATTATTTTGAATATATTTTCACAAGTATTGTATGTATACTAGCGTGAAAACATATAAAAATATTTAAAACATTTATAGTGGGCTTGTAGAAACTCACCTGATATCTTTAATCAGTTATTTAGACAGAATCTCCGTTATGGTCCATATTTAACCTAATCGCGTATCGGATCGCATTAATGCAGGGTCATTATTAATATAATACTTATGTTTATTATATCTTATTATCTTAATAACACTTTATTAGGGTTTATGTCTTTTAAGGTCAAAATGACCAAAATGCCCTTATAGGCATAATAACCTTTTTATTGATAATATGATGACGCGCATTCCAATAAGTAAACGCTCACTCCAGGATCGCCCAGTAAAGTATGCCAGTTCCCAGTTGGGATTTATGCAACACCCTCGCTTTGCCAGAAACCCTAGTGTATAGGTGCCTACCCTTCCGGTCCGCACGAACTTCTAAATATCCGATTAACTCGGTATCTTTAATACTTAACTATTTATCAAATTTAAACTCATATATACTTATTATATATATAAACATGTTATAAGACCAAAAATCAAGTACCCATACCCTCCAGATTATTTTATATTAATTATCTATATTTAGAAGCCCTAATTTCATGAATTTCTCGTTTTATTATCAAAGCTCATTTTTATTTCAAACCAACTTAGGGTATTATCCATTATAACATTTTATAATATCCTTTAAAATATCAAAGCTTAATTCAACACCGTTTACTCAATTTGGGCAGAACAACGTTATGAAAACCCTTATTTTGAACCGTTAACAAAACATTTACCAAACCTTTTCCAATTGTGAAATAAACTTAGGTCTTTCTTAAAACACATTATTTTAGGATTACCTATAAAAATTCAGACCCTAATTCCCACCCGATTTTAGCAAAACAAGCTCAAGAACCCTAATTTTATACATTTTTAGAACTCGATCAAAACAATGATATTAGTCAAAATTGATTGAGGGCTTTTAAAGAACATACCAAAAGATGTAGAACTGCAGAAGATGGCATCTTATCTCCTTGTCGTTTGCTCCAATTTTGCAGATGAAGATTCGGTTGTGGTTTAGGGTTTTTAGATCAAAGATCTCGAAATTGGCAAGGAATTATGGACGATTGAATGTCCTATTTATAGCTACTGAGGTCGCACAAGGTTACTACAGGTGTTTATGGTGACAAATCGCTGAAATTGACACGAATCAGTTGAGATTGGAGAGCAGGAAAGGCCATCGTGGCCGTTTTTGCACCTATTTTCGCTGTACGCAGGTCGCGTATCGCGAAGGAAGGGTGAGTGTGGCTTGCAATACGCGAGCCACTAGTTTTCCGGCCAGCTTTGTAAATTTTACATATTTAGCCCTTTTTGTTTGGTTTGGTGCATTCTAGCCCCCTATACTTTTAACCTTTTATCATTTTATGTACCAAAACATTAGGGGACATATTTCTAACATTTTCTAAGGTTTCTAAGGCTCGGGATTCATACGATAACATATGTATAGATTTATATATTTTCTTTATTATTTGCTAATTTACGTTCTAGCCCCTCAAACTTTACAATACTTATCATTTTATGTTATGAATCATATTAGTATATATTTTTACTATTTTCTAGGCCTTAGAATACTTACAATGAATATAAATACATAATACTTGTATATGTTTATATCTTTACAATAATTATGATTTTAGCCCTTTTACTTTTCTGTTAACTATTAACATACGTATTTACATGTATATATCCATCAAATGATTCATGTATCAACATGTTATTCATATAAACACATATACATCTCATATTCTACTTTCTTTAACGTTTAACACATTCGTTTATGCACAATTCATCACATTGGCTATCAAACGAATAATTCTAACACATGCAACCTATCTAATGTATAGTCTTACCATATTTATCAATCAAACTCACGTATTTATAATATAAACATGTATTTATTATATATATCATGTATTTATGAACTTTGGGATGTTACACCTAAAGAGTTTAGGCTTTGGATTTTCCGTCCCTTTGATGCCTTGAGCTCCCACTTCCTTCACCTATATTTACATGGTTATTGAAATTAACCATCATAATGATCACAATTCACATCACAAAGTATAACATCACCAATTAAGTTGGTGAAAACAATCTATTAAAGTTTCCACATTCTTTCAAGCATTTCATGAAATACCTAGTGTGCATAGATAGGTATTCTAGCTTTTCATAAACATACAACCTACTAGTTCATCCTTTCTTTGCCCAAAACGTCCCCATATCATTTGTTAAGACAATTTTTCAATTCTGTTACAACAATTCCAAATGTAACAGGAAACAATCAAGTATTAAAAGGAAAGATCAGAAACATCATCAAAAGAGAAAGGAAAAAAAAATCTGTAACAATTTACGAATTCTGTAGTTTACAGAACTACTTAGGAATTTCTGAAGTAGATCGGTAAAACTCAACTTTTACAGATATCCTCATTTTTGTAAAAGGCTTCTAATGGGAATAATTCATAGTCTTCAAAGAAGAGTCCTGAAGAAGTTCAAGACTACCAGAAGATAAAGATTACGAGAAGAACAAATGCCAAAGTGTGAAGAACACGTAAAGAAGAATATCAACTTGACATTTAATGCAAAGGTAGTTGAAGACGGTTGAATAGAGATAAATTGAATACCTTCAATTTATCTCAATATACTCTGACACACTCCAAATTCAAGCGCCCTCAACCACATTATTCCTTTACAACTTGCTACAACTTCCTATAAATAGCAAGTGCTCTTCACCAATAAAGGCAAGACATAGACACACAATTCACAAAGCTTCTCAAAAGCAATTACAACTTACTCTTGTAGAAAAGTCTTCTTGTTGATAAACTGTCTTATCATAAGCTCGTGTAAACCATTATATACATTTGAGATATACAAAATATCCTTTTTATGAATTGTTGTCTTCCAGTTTGATTTACATTCCGCAACTTGTTTATCTTGTTTAAATCAAATTGTGTCCATATTGTTAAAGAGACTCTCACGGGACCCAACAATTGATATCAGAGCAGATGGAATAACTCATATTCAAAGATCTTGCTCTTTAACATTTAACTTCTTTATTTCTATTGAGCTTTCAAATTTTTAAATTTCTTTCTCATAATGTCTTCAAGTTGGAAAAATGTGAAATCTCTTGGCTGATTAACAAAACCCCCTATGCTTGTTAGGGAGGAATATCCATAGTGAAAAATTAGAATTACCAAATTCCTAAAAGAAGTTGACAATTCCCTGTTGGATTGCATAGCCAGTGGACCTCACTGTCCCACCGTAGACATTCATGAAATAAAAGAAATTGAAGACTTAGCTGGTGTCCCCGCTCTCTCCATACCCAAAGTTAGAAAATGGTGGAGTGAGGAGGACAAGACCAGAGAAATAAACGAGAATAGAGCCAAAACTGTCCTAATAACGGCTCTTCCTCATGAGATCAATTTGACTGCAATACCTCAGCCGCGGGCATATGGGATCCCCCTGAAAAACTGTTTAGTGGGGGGGGGGGGGATCAAATGAAAAGAATTAAAAGAACAAATGCTTTGAACGAATATGAATCCTTTAAGTCACTCCCAAGCGAGTCACTTATTAACTCACATAACCGTTTCGCAACAATAATAAACAATTTAAGAAAGTTCAATGTGTCAAAATCAAATGAGGAAAGAAATATAAAATTCCTTAAAAGTCTACCTCATGAATGGAAAAGCCTAACCATGAAACTTCAATCTACCCTGGATTTGGTAGAAAAAAATATGAATGATCTCTTCTGCATTCTAGATTCCCAGGAATCTAATATCCTACATCTTTGCAAATCTAAGACAGATCCCATGGCTCTTTACTCTAAAAGAGGAAGAAAAACACTAAACAAGAGCCATTTCAATCCAAAAAGGGAGATCAAAGTGAATCTGACTATGAATGTTCTTATAATGAAAAAAAAACAAGAGTCACTTGAAAAATCACTTGCTCTCCTGACCAAACAGTTCGGGAGGTTTTATTAAAAAAAACCCTCGTGGTCAAATGAAAGAATTCCCATAAAAATGAATACAACATTAAACCAACCTCTGAACCTAATAAATCAGGGATGGAAAAATCAAAATGCTTCAAATGTGGAATTGTGACTCATTATGCCTATGAATGTCAAAGTAAGAAGCTCAAAAGTGCTGACTACTACAAAAGGAAATATGAGCATGCCATGAACAGAGAAAAGGAGATAATAGTTGAAGCAGAAAGTTGGGAGTCAGAATCATCCGAAAAAGAAAATTATCAGCTACATCAATGCTTCATTGTAAATCTTAAATCTTATCTCTCTAATAACTCCGTAACTTAAATTAAAGACCAAGGTCATCACGTACCACTGTGACTCTGGCTGCTCAACTCACATGACCGGGGAAATAAATCTTCAGAGCAACTACGTGAAAGGAAGGGAAGATCCATCAAGTTCGGCGACAGCATAAAAATAGAAAACTATTGGCTACGGAACCATCTCAAATGGTGAAGTAACAAAAGAAAATGTATCACACATTCAAGGACTAAAATACAATCTTCTGAGTTGCGGTCAGCTAAGCGACAAAGGATTTAAATCCATTCTTTACTCCAACAAGTGTGAACTTGTAGAGTTAAAAGATGACAAAGTTTACCTAACAGGAAAAAGAATAAACCAAAGCTTGTATTTCATAAACTTTAAAAACTTAATCTCTAATGAGTCTAATATAAAAATCAGCAGACAACGAAACTGAGCTATGGCACAAAAGACTATCCCATTTAACTCTAGAGCAATTTCTGAATTAATTCTGAATTAGCAAACAAAAAGATGGTAAAAGGTCTTCCTGTAATAGCTTCAAAACATGAACAAATCTGTGAAGCATGCCAAATGGGTAAAATGAAGAAGGCTTCCCACAAAAGTCTTCAAGAAACATCTGGAAATCAACCACTTGAACTAATCCATATGGATCTCTTTGGACCAATAAGCATAGAGAGCCTTGGAGGAAAGAAATACATTCTTGTCATAGTGGATGACTTTTCCAGATATACATGGGTCCTGAAACTCAAAAGTGAAACTTCTGATCTTATCACAAACTTTATAAGAATAGTGCAAAAATTAATGCACAAAAAGGTAAGAAGAATAAGATCTAATAACGGAACTGAGTTCAAAAATACAAGACTAAATGCATATCTAGAGAAAAGGCATATCACATGACTTTTCCGCTCCTACGACTCCACAACAAACAAAGTTGTAGAAAGGGGGAATAGAAATCTAATTGAAGCTGCTAGATCCATGCTCTCATATGCGGATCTTCCTATCGATTTCTAGGTTGAAACAATTGCCACTGCATGCTTAACCCAAAATAGTTCGATCATCAATAAAAGAATTAATCAGACTCATTACCAGGCAATTAATAAGAAAATTCCTAATATAAAATTTCTTCATGTCTTTGGATGCAGATGCTACATACTGAATGATCAAGACAATCTTGGAAAATTCGACAAAAAGGCCGACAAAGGCATCTTCATTGGATACTCGCTCAAATAAAGGCCTATAGAATTTTTGTTCTAAGAACTCAAGTGGTAAGAGAAAGCATAAGTGTGTCATTCAGTGACACTAAAATGGCTATGCATAATAGTATAACACCCCTTAATAAAAATGAACAAACTTGCATCTCTGCGCTGACTACCTCAGAAAAGGAAAAAGTATTTAACAAAACTTTTCAAAGAAAACTCTGATGAGGACGATGACACATCCTTATTTATAAATAACAGTGTAAACTCAAAAGAAAATCTCTTTAACAACAATTCTATAAATAGAGAAATAAATAAAACTACAGGTGAAAATGAAAATTCTATAACAAAAGATAAAAACAATAAGAACTCTTCTGGTTCTCATTCAAAAACAAAAGAAATTTTAACAACAGACACTTTATAGAACTCCACTCCAGAGCTCCGAAGTACATCTGTAAACATTTTTTCCATCTCAAATGATAGTCCATCAATTGAGGGGAGTGTCAAAACTCTGACACAACTGATTTAATGCATGGGACTGAAGAACTAGTCACTCTTCCTCCAACAACAAAATGGATAAAAGATCATCCCATCAATCTAATTATAGGGGATCAGGACAAAAGTATCCAAACTAGGTCTGCTTCTTCTAATCAATGTCTATGCTAGGAGGGAAACTGGTTGCTGAGACAGAAAAAGCACCTCTGGTAGATGTCAAATGCTAGGAGGAAAACTGGTATGTTGGACATCCAAGAAACAGAACTGTGTTTCAACTTCATCTGTTGAGGCTAAATATGTTGCTGCTGCCAGCTGCTATACTCAGGTGATATAGATGCAAACTCAACTCCAATACTATGAGATAAATCTTTCAAAAATACCTATTCTTTGTGACTCAAAGAGTGCAATTGCCATCACTTCCAATCAGGTTCATCACTCAAGAACAAAACACATTGATGTCAGGTATCATTTTTTTTAAAGATCATGTTGAAAAGGGACACATTGAAAAGTATTTTATCCCAACTGAAGTCCAACTTGCAGACATTTTTACAAAACCATTGAATGAGAAAAGATTCTCATTTCTGCTAAGAAAGTTGGGTATGTTAAATATCACAACAAACATATAAACCAAAAATATTTAAAAGGGGGGGTGGGGGATCCTTTAATTCCCTTGTCAGAAAAATATAAGCTACCTCAATAACTACCTCTTATTTACTTCCTGTCTTACAAAAACAAGAAACTCTCCCGAAAACTTGACTTCTCTCGAAAACTTGACTTCTTGATAGAAAATTTTCAGTTTTCAAGAACCAAACATCAATAATGACCTCTACTTTTCATAGACTGTCAAATCTCTCTGTTGTGCCATCTGTGCACTTCATCCTCTCATCATGACATTCTTTCTTATAAAAAAGGAACAAAAAGGGCTAAAAAATTTGTTAAAAATCTTCATACTCTCCCATCTCTCACTCAGCAAATCCAAAAATGTCTTTCAAAGAACTCTCACCACCATTTCCTGAAAAACACCATGTTTCCTACTGTTCATCTCCCCAACCTTGTTATATACACACCATGTGGAAACCGATTCTGGTCATATCAACAAATGATGAGATTCCTGGGGAACTGTCAAATATGGTATGCTCTATCTATTGACATCCCTATCAACTACAGCCTTCTTCAAGAATTCTGAAGAACCTCTTCCTTCATAACAAGAGATGGAGATAATGTCTCCATAAAGACATCTGTCTGTGGAGTCCGGTCTTTTGTATCACAGGATCTAATCAGAAAAGCTATCCAAATCAAAGATAATTCCAGCGCGCCTTTCTGGTTGGATAGAGATGATGTGATTCAAACACTTCTTGATATGCGATACAAAGGAACCCTCTATGAAGGAAAAGCTGACAAAGTTCATCTACCACACCTATGGCAATATTTCTTTTCTCAAATTCAAATATGATTTTCTCCAAAGTATTCAGATCATCATCTCGCAAATGAGGATACTCAATGTGTCATGCATGCCATTATAAAACATCACAATATGAACTTTTCTCTATATCTCATGAGGCACATGCAAAATAATCTCAAAGGGCCAATAAATAAAAGATTCATTCTCTACCCCAGATTCACCACAAAAGTAATCCTTCAAGCACTAATTTGAGAAACAATACCAAGAGCAATAAGGAGTAGCAAAGTGGTATCTCAAACAGGAATCTCTCCTGGAGGCCTATCTATCTCTGGACTCCAAGACTAAAATGGATATTTTCTTCCTTCAATAAGATGACAAACATCTCTTCATTTATATATATCCCTTCAAATGGAAGAAAAGTTTAGAGTCTCAAACATTCCTATCCCTCACAAAGAACAAGCAAGATGCACTTGCACAGATATATGTACCTGTCTTAAATTATCCGTATAAATTTCGTGATCAATAAATCGTTTCTAATTTTTTATCAGAAATTTAGCGGGAAATCACTTGATTAATGAGATAAACAAAAGTGCTCCACAATAAACACATCCTTTTGAATATCGTGATAATTAGTTATCGTAATTTTCATTAAACTGCCAACGGTAATTTATTTACTACCGTTCAAATAACAACGTTCATTAAAGTTGAAGTTGTTGAGGAAAGTCGGTTTCCATCGAAAAATTCAGAATGACGTCAGGAGATACCTATAAAAGGAACAACTCTCGCGCCATCAAATTCTCATTGTTCATTTTACGATCCCAAAAGCACAAATACAAAAACTCTCCGATCAAATCTCTCAAATGGCTTCACAATCAAGAACACCTGTAATGAACACTCGTTCAAAAGGCAAATACATCCAAGTCTCCCCCATCCAATCCTTCAGCCTAGATTATTCATCATCTGTTCTCCTCCACACACCACTTTCACTCTCGACAACCCTATGACCTCAATCCAAGCATCTACTCATCAAATCTGCAAATCATCATTGAAACCCTAAAACACACCTAACTCTCCAAAGCCCTAACTGCAAATGAACCCTGCTCAAAATCTACCATCATCAAAATCTAGTCAAGCATGAAACTAAACAATGGGAAAATGAAAGGAAAGACTAGTGAAGAAGAAGAAGTCACACTTGAAATCTTCGACATAAGAGAAATCTTCTCTTAGCCAGACGATTTAGAAACCTTCCAAAAAAACCAGAAGACTCTACTCTAATGGAAATAATTACAGAAATCACAGGAGGAAGATTTACAAAAGAAAACAAAATTCACATCTCTGATTCAATCACATGGAACCAGTATGCAAATTTATGATTGGTCTGCTCAACCACACAATGACCTCAAAAAGAGGGTCAATGGATCACACACAAAAAAAAACACTCTGATCATTCTGTATGGAATTTTCTACCAAGTAGAGGTAGATGTTGCAAAGCTAATCTAGAAGGATATGGAAAAGCGAGTCAAAGAAAAATCTCAAAGCAAACACACAGGATTTGTGCCCTACGTCAGATTTTTGGCTCAAATGCTTTCCAAGAAAGTGACTACATATGAAGATGAGGAAACATACACAACTAAGCTGTACCAGATAAAAGGAATACACAAATCAGGTAAACATGTTAAATTTTGCAAATTTCCTTGGGGAATAACTTGTAGATTAAGTTACAACAATCCCATTCTTCAAAAGTACGTGGACAAAAACATCAAAAAGAAAGCCAATTCAAATCTATCCCCTAATTAAGAAAAAGACCCATCAGAGGAAATGGCTGACAACAACCCTCTCTCCTATCAACACTCCCCACAATCACAACATGCAGCCACCTCCAGATATCACTTTCAAAAAATTCTACAACACTCATTTCCATATCTGAATGAACCCTTAGCCTGACCCTACCATTCTTCTAAAAAATAGTTTTCGTGATAAACACCAAATTATACATATTTTAATTATCAAATTTACTCACCTATCGGAAATAAACATCACTACTAACATCAAAACAAGTCGATTTCGTTTTCTTTTTAGTTCTTCAGGTTTTCTGAGGTTGAAATACCAAAAGAAGCAGAATCTTGCAGAAAAGTGAAGAAAATGCTAACTTTGGAAAACACCAGCCTCAGCACGGCCCGTGCCCAACTCGGCACGCCCCGTTCCTGACCCGGATCCGCCTCTGATTCAGCATACCCGTGCTCCTGACACAACACGCCCCACGCCACTGACCTCCCAGACATGGCACGGCCCATGCCCAACTTAGCATGGCCCGTGTCACTGACGATAGAAGAAAACAAAAGCCTGCCGTCTGACACAGCACGCCCTGTGCCCAGCCTCGCACGCCCCGTGCCACTAACCAGATTTTGCCTATAAAAGCTTGCCTTCGCTCAATTCTAAACTCGCTCAATTCTTTCCTCTCCTCTCCCACTATTAGATTAGTTGAGCCACTTGGCGTTTTCGAGTCTTTAAGTATGTCAGAGTCTGTAAGAACTATAACCAGTATTAGTAAATGAAAGCATTTGGTCTATGGAATTCTTCGTTTACTATCTGGAACATCTTTAAGCTAGTCAGCAATGACTAGCACAGCTCTTACACTTGATGGGAGGTAAGTAACATCTAATTAGTATTCGAGTTTTCTTTATAATATCGTTTTAAGGTGTGTCTAATGACTTTGTGAAAACACTTTTTTATTGAAAGTGTATCACTGATTTTCTGAACCAAACGTGCTCTACGTATCACAAACCATTTCGTTTGTCTATCAATGGCACCTTCCCACGGCGTCCGTACTCCTCGTAGACGATTGATCATGGAGATGTTGAATCAACCTATGATTCCGAAAGGTGGTTGGTCTTCTGCTGATAAACAATCTTAATGCGACGTTATAATGCAATAACTCGATTACAAGATAATGGTATATTCCTCCAGTCAATATTGACAATGACTACTTAAAATCTCAAAACCCATTTTTCTATATATATATATATATATTATTAGCCTATTTTCTAAAACAAATTAAAAGATAGAGTCTGGTTAACCGATACCAAAGATTGAGTATTGGGAGCTCTCACCTTCCATTGTGTCCTGATCGACCCCGATTCAACTTACCACTACTATATTGCCCACGATGGGTATACTTGCCCATGTAATGTGGTGAAATGGTAGTTGTCAAGTAAATCAGGTATTATAAATTTAAAAGCTTTAGCTACTACACAGGTTTGAAAAACTGCCATATATTTAGAACACCTCAGCACACACCAAGCTTTTTGGCGCCGTTGCCTGGGACACGAACGAGGATTCCAAGAAAAATCTGCGTTAACGGCTTAACCAAAAAATATTACATTAGTGTAATGTAGTTAATATATAGTAATATACTATGAAAAATAAAACCTTTGACTTTTGATTTTTCCACCTACATTGCACCTTCAGAAGAAATTGTCTTGCCAACAATCATTCCTCTCAGGCACAGGAAGGATCCTCGGGAAGCAACGGGAAATCAGAAAGAAAAGAAGAAATCATCAAAGGCCAGGAAAGTTATTCTCGTAGATAATACCCCTCGGCCCAGGTAAGTGTTCTGATTTATTTTCAAAAACTTATTTTGACAATCGAAAAAATTGGGAATCCCGCCCGATAAATCTAAAAAAAAAGATTTTAGTCAACTTAAGTCTAGAAATTTATCAAAACATAAATAAACCAGGTCTAACTTCCGAACTGTAAATAAACCAAGCTGTTTTAAAAATAAATAATTTTTGAAGAAAATTTGGGATTTTAAAAGTCACTCACATGACCACCGGTTCACCAGAGAAACTAACGACCCACCACGTTACAAAAGACTTTTTTTTTCTTAATAAAGGTTACTCCTAAAAAACGGTTGAGTAACTGTCCAGCACGCCCCGTGCTCCACCGAACACGCCTCGTGCTCCACCGAGCACGCCTCGTGCTGACGGGACCACGGCCAGACAAAAGGGGGTTGTCTCCCTTTTGTGACGTCATTTGGCACGGGTGGTGTTTCCAAATTCTCTCTGGACGAAAATCTTCTCCCATGTGGTCACAAGCATTCTCCTACACGTCATCATAATGTAAGTATCTCTAACTTCTCTAATCTTCTTCAAAATCTCTAGTTTAGTTGGGTTTTTACCAATTTAGGGCTATAATGAAATCTGCAATTTTGCCTCGAATTGGATAAAATTGGTTGTAGGATTAGAGCAAATAAGTGTCGTTTACTCATCCTTGTTATCAATCCAGGCGAAAACACATGGATTAGGGCAATTTTTGACAGTATTCCTGAAGAACCTTAAGTTAGAAAAAGCTTAGATTCAGAATGAATAAATGAAGTTATGGAAAAACGGTTAGTAGGGATGTTAAAATCGGTGATTTTCGATTCTGTTCATGCAAATACCTTTCAAATTTTTTCCGAAAAAAATTTGAAGAACAGAAGAACAACACGGGTCGTGTTAAGATTAGCACGCCCCATGATGTTCATAAACACAAAGGTATAACTTCTGAAGAACGCCACGGCCCATGCCCTACATAGCACGCCCCGTGCCGTTCATCGAAAATCATTTTTTTCATCCCTGATCAACATGGGTCGTGCCCAGTAAGGCTCGACCCCGTGCTAACCTGTCTGATCATCAAAAACTTTTTCCCGTGTAGTTTTGTCACACCCTTAAAAATCCACTCGCGGAATACCACCGCTGGGAGCGTGACAAACTAGGATCGCAATCCATTAGTTACACCAAACGATCAGTAATTAATAAAAACATTTTTTATATTTCGTTAAATATAAATTCAGAGTGTTACAATTGTGGAAGCATAAATACAAGTAAATTATTTATGTAAAGACATCGTCACCCAAGGAGACGTGGCTTGTTAAAAGACACTAAAAGGGTTTCGAAGTCTCATGCGTGCGTACTCGTGATACTCGAACATATGCAACCTAAGAATAACATGCTAAAAAGTGTCAACACAAAGGTTGGTGAGATCACAGGTTTATCAGTTCAAAAACAGTTCAGGTTGTGTGAGTGTAATCAATAATATATATTAGATAGCTAGCTAGGCTATATACATAAAACTTTGCACGTGATGGTCACCGAAGCTGACAGTTGTTTATAGTTTGCCTTATTACGTTGAGGACGAATATAACACCCGTTCGATATCCATTCGTGTCAGCGCGACTGACCCGGGTGGGGTTTGTCAAACCCAGTAGTACTACAATATATTTCCCGCTATCAGCACCAAATACTAACGGTATCATGAGAAGGACTTTTGTAAGGGAATAATTTGTGGCTTGTGTATTAAATTATCACTTGGCGGATTATTTTGAAGGCCTATGTGTTAGAATAGGTGAAAATTAGATGGGTTATGGGTATATTGGGTCATTGGGCCAATTTAGACATGTTTGGGCCCAATTAGAAAGAGTTTAAGGGGAGTTTTGTGGGCCTGGAAGGTCAAATACGGGAATTAGGAGGTATTTTAGGGTAGTTAGTTACCGAAAATAGGCTAGCTTGTTTTCCAAGCTAAAGTCCTCTTATAAATAGGTCCATTATTCATTGTTTTAAGGTGGTTGATTCTAGAGACAAGGTTTAAGGGTGTAATCGAAATTCTCTAGAGGAGAATTTCAAATCTCTCAAGGTGTATTGCAACCGATTATTCAAGGAAGTTCAATTCTCATTCGGTTTGTTATTTGATTTCAATTTTTCTTTAATTATTTCTTTCGATTATACTTGAATCATCTCTAACCTTCGGATTCCGCACGTTGGTTAGTAGATTTGATATCGCGTTTGGATCATTTTCGGGACTTACAATTGGTATCAGAGCCAAGAAACGCAAGTTTCGAGGCTCTCGCGATATCCGATTCAAGTTTTTGTCAACTAACCGTTTGAGTTTTGTGGTGTTTTTCGCAGTAGCAAGGTTCGGAAAATTGTTTTTTTGCAGGTTTCGAAAAAATTAGAAGTGGTCGTGACCAATTGCTCGAGATTTAGTGACTTTTCGACCCAGCCTGTGACTTTTCGATCAGCCAGGCTGATCGAAAACCCTTTTCTGTCGCGCCATTTCGATCGGAAAGTCCCCTTGTGACTTTTCGATCAGCCATCTGTCGATCGAAAAGTCCCTCTTGTGACTTTTCGATCAGCCCATTTCGATCGGAAAGTCCCCTTGTGACTTTTCGATCAGCCATCTGTCGATCGAAAAGTCCCCCTTGTGACTTTTCGATCAGCCCATTTCGATCGGAAAGTCCCCTTGTGACTTTTCAATCAGCACATTTCGATCGGAAAGTCCCCCTGTGACTTTTCGATCAGAGCATTTCGATCGGAAAGTCCCCCTGTGACTTTTCGATCAGCCTCTCTTTTTGATCGGAAAGTCCCCACTGAGACTTTTCGATCCGCTGAAACTTTTCTATCGAGAAGTGTACTTTTCGACCAAGATCTTGTTCGATCGAAGAGTACTTTTCGACCCAACACCCTGCTGATCGAAAACCCCTTTTCGATCAAGAAGCCCTTTCCGACCGAGAAGCACTTTCCGACCCATTTCTTGTCCAGTCGAAAACCCATTTCCGATCAAAAACCTTTTTCAATCCGATCGAGTCTTTCCGATCCAAATTTTCCCTGGTCGTTCAATCAAAGAAGATCATGGCACACATTCTGCCAGTTACCACTTCATCTTCCAACATCAATGAGATATGTTGTAATCCTAAGTGTGAGGCTAAACACTGGGAACGTAAGTTCATTAATGAAACCCAAAATCGTGAATTATATGCTAGAGATCTTAGGGAGTATAAAAATAAGAGTAAGATCTTTAGAGAGAAACTGGAAGCTGCTAAGTTGGACATTAAAAATCTTCAATCTCAAGTGAGTGATAAAAGTGCATATCTTAGGATTGCTAATTCTAAAGTTGAAGAGTTAACCAAAGAGGTAGAGGAACTAAGAACCAAACTTGACACTTCCCAATCGGCCCTTGAGAAACATCAAATTATACAAAAGAAAATGATGGACTCTCATCATGCTTTATTCAAATCAGAAGAGCGACTCGAGCGGGTAAAAGAAACATCTGGCCTCGGGGATGGAAATGTTCCTCCCCCATTACTACATGAATATATCAAGGTGCCCCAAACTGCAGATGAATTGATGAAAGAGTCTCTGAATGAATCAACCATGGTATATGGGCCTCAACCAGTGCATAAAGATGAAAAGACAGTCAATGAAGTGAAGAGAGCTGATGAAGAAAAGTTGACTCCTTATCCAAAGATCGAGACTCCTTATTTCAAAGTGGTGGATGAGGTAAAGCGGGAACGTGTGGTGATGACTACAAGGCCGAATGGTAGGATATTAATGACATCTGGGTCTATGTTTGACCACGAACCAGATATTGGCTATGAACTACCATCCTTCTCCTCCAAGTTCAAAGGCCTGGGTCATGATGGTGGTTTATCATCTGACATTAAGAGTATAAGGCCCAAGATCACCATCAAGCCTCCAACTTCAGTTCCTATCAAGATTGAAAGGCCTAAAACTACAATCAAGTCTCCAATCTCATCAGTGGGCTCATGCAGTGGCAACACTACTTTCTCTAAGAAGTCAGAGGGCCCAAAAGTTCAAATGCCCTGTTCTGCTCAGTTTTCAACGAATCAGAAAAGATTCAACGGAAATTCATCAAGGTCAGAAAGATCTGATAACTGGAGACCTGGAGTCTTTCCGAACATGCAACCGAATCTCAATGCCTCTCCATCAAAGCCATACAACTCAAATGGCTACACGTCTGATTTCTACCTGAAGAAGCAGACCTGTTATAACTGTGGAGTTCCTGGTCACATTGCTAGAAACTGCTTGCATCGTCCCTTTGAACCTTATTACCCGCTGAGTCATAAGGTTTCATCTCAGGTTTCAATAAAGTCTAAGCCGATGAAAGTGCAACCACCAAAGGCAATGAAGACTGTTAATCCTAAGGTTAAACCTTCTGATGGAAATTGGGGAGCTGCCAAAGAGCACAAAAAGCTCTTAAATCAAAAACAGTTTTTTCCAAATTATGACAATTTTCATAAAAAGGTGAATAGATCAAAACCTCAAAAGGTTGAAAAACTTAAAGTTGTCAATCCAAAGGCAACTAAAACAGTTTTGAAAAATGATTTTAAAAAGAAAAAGGTTGAAATACCTAAAGTCACTACTTCAAAGGTGACTAAAACAACTTTCAAATCACCTGGAATTTGGAAACCAAAATCAAAGGCAGCTGTAGCTCAAATTCCTGATTTCTCAAAGGGAATGTTTTTAAAAGAAGTTTCATTTATTGATGCTTCAGGAATACCCAGAACCACAATGGCCTGGGTACCTATGGCTAACTGATCTCTCACCTTGTGCAGGAACAGTCAAGGAGGACTTTCATTAACCTTGTTTGCTTGTTTGTGATAGTGATTGTTCCAGGCACAGGAAAGGAGGCATCTCTTCACTTCATGACATGCAGATTTTTATGGGGAGTATGTTCTCCTTGTGAGAGGTAAATCTGAAAAGATCAGCAGAAAAGGTAACACTGTCTGAATTGTTTGTTTCTTGGCTAGATCTGATGTGAAGTATGGTAGTGCATGAAACAAAACCCAAATCTGAAAAAATTCTCAAAAGATAAACTTTGAAGGTTAGCTTGGCCAGTTTTAGTAGATAGTTAGTAATGTGTCAGTGTGTGTTTTAAAAAAAATAATAAAAAAATAAAAAAAAATAAAAAAAAGATGTCTGTTGTTCTTAAAAATCAAAAAGCAAAGGGAAGAATGGAAAAGATGAAATAGTAGACCCCTCAAAATATTGTGCTTTTTAATTTTTAATCTTTTGTTTGTGTGCTTGAGAAGGTGGGAAGTGAAATAAATTTCCGTCTTGGAGATGGCTGACTCGCGTAAGGCAGATGTGAAAGACATGATCCATGGTGATATGTTGGTAGGCTCAGCTCTTAAATCTGAAAAGGTATGCGTTACACACTTAAAGATAACGTATGACAGTTTGTTGGGTAACAGCACTTAGGTTAATTGCATTCTCTATTTGACTGCATGTTTAAGTTCCCGATACACACGCTTGTCTCCAAGAGTGTGAAATTGAGCTCAAAAAGTCGGTGTCCCCTCTGCTTTGCGTGAGCAATGACCTGGGGATGCTTCTCGTGTATGTAAGGCTCTCCTCTGCTTTGCGTGAGCAATGACCTGGAGTTGTCCATACATACGTACTTCTAGATCATCTAAAATTAAAAATTAATTAAAAATAATATACACCCAAAAGATGCCAAACAGCACATCAAAAGAGACCCTCAAGAGTCCAAAACCCTCAGCCTTTGTCACTGATGAGAGCATTATTAAAAATGTTTCAAAAATTCAGTTGACTTTGTATATTATCCCAAAAAATTCTATGTGATCTATTCTTTCTTTTCTCAACCAAGTCTCGAGCTTAATTTCAAACTTCTGGTTCAGGATGTGAAAATATGTGGTAGGGAATTTATGTGCTTGATAGTGTGTAATAACATGTACCTAAGATTTGTTGAAACCCACTTGCTGTTCATAATTAATACACCTTAAAAGATAATAAAGTAACAAACAGCCTGATAAAGAAAAGGGTTAGAGTTTAAAGTGGATCAGTATATTGGCAATCACCTGGACATGTTCGAGTAACAGAAGCTGAAAAGGGTTCCTCAGTCAGATTCATACGGTTTGATCCCATAGAAACCTTCTCGTTTAGTAATTTGGTATGTTTGTTTTTATTTTTATTTTTCTTTTGTGTTATCTTAAGTTTTTATTGTTTATTTTTCAACCATGGCCAGGTTAATTTAAAGGTTTTAATAAGTTTTATGGGTTTTATGAAGAATGTTTGCTGCAAAACCAAGGCGTGATACTACCGCCCTCGGGTTCAGGGGAAGTTGTTTGGTTAAATAATGCTAACTCGATAACCAGTCATCATTGTCTGGTTAGTGTTTGTTCCATGTTGTGCATGTCAGGTTGAATGAGATGTCATGGACAAGAAAAGTCAATGAGTGTTGCTACTGTTCGTGTTGAAGAACCAGCCGGAAAAGGACTTACCCTATGCTCAGGGGAAGTTTGTTGGTTGTTCAAGTAAAGCTTCTAAAGACACCGTTCTCAAGTTTAGGGGAAGCTAATTGAAGAAAAGATGCAGAGCAGTCACAACAAGAAATTCAAGAATGCCAAGACAGAGGTTTTCAAAATTTATCCTCTGAAGTCACAAGCAAGTCAAGACAGTTACTACTGATTCAACAATGACTCAATAGTTATCAAGAATAAGCAAGTATTTGAGAATCCTCCTCTCATTACCTGTTCATCATTTGCAGTTCAAGCTGATGCTGATAAAGAGAAAGAGCCATCAATCATCCCACATGCTGCCCAATGAAGATTGTAAAAGAAAAGAATCTTCATCAACCCATGATCAAGCCAAGGAGAAGACTGCAAGTCTGAAGATTGAAAGTAGAAGACATTTAATATCACAAGCCAAGGGGAAGATTGTAAGGGAATAATTTGTGGCTTGTGTATTAAATTATCACTTGGCAGATTATTTTGAAGGTCTATGTGTTAGAATAGGTGAAAATTAGATGGGTTATGGGTATATTGGGTCATTGGGCCAATTTAAACATGTTTGGGCCCAATTAGAAAGTGTTTAAGGGGAGTTTTGTGGGCCTGGAAGGTCAAATACGGGAATTAGGAGGTATTTTAGGGTAGTTAGTTACCGAAAATAGGCTAGCTTGTTTTCCAAGCTAAAGTCCTCTTATAAATAGGTCCATTATTCATTGTTTTAAGGTGGTTGATTCTAGAGACAAGGTTTAAGGGTGTAATCGAAATTCTCTAGAGGAGAATTTCGAATCTCTCAAGGTGTATTGCAACCGATTATTCAAGGAAGTTCAATTCTCATTCGGTTTGTTATTTGATTTCAATTGTTCTTTAATTATTTCTTTCGATTATACTTGAATCATCTCTAACCTTCGGATTCCGCACGTTGGTTAGTAGATTTGATATCGCGTTTGGATCATTTTCGGGACTTACAACTTTGTTGTCTAGTGTGCCTCAGTAATCAGTAATCAAGTGATATATAAAAGTCTAATTATCTCAGTTGTGTAAATCATGCATGTTAATCTCTCCCAACAGGATTAAAAACAGTAAAATGGGGCCGTGAAACTTACCTTTGGTTGCATAGCAAAAGTTTCCAGACAAACAGTTCAACAATTAGCAAGAACGGGTCTTGCGAAAGCAATCAATCACCTAACGAGTATTCAAGTATAAGTGTGTGTTGAACAAATGACTAAGTCTATCGTAAACGAAGAAAACGAATGACCGTGAAGTCCGAAACAAGTAGAGGATGACACGTTTTCCGAATCCGAGTGATTATCGAAATAACGCGAAAAATACAATATATGTCAATATTATATATTTTCTAAGTTCAAGATTTCAAAATATATGTATATAAAATATGTACATATAAATCAATGTATATATATATATATTTATATAT
>JBCNJP010000027.1:52990080-53007590 GCA_039602395.1 Deinandra increscens subsp. villosa
TTCGGTTCAGGACATAGCAAGCAGTATTGACTGCTTCTGCCCAAAAAGACAGTTTAAGATTGGAATCAGCGAGCATCGTCCGAGCACACTCAATTATTGTTCGGTTCTTCCTTTCAGCAATCCCATTTTGTTGAGGAGTATAGGGAGAGCTAAATTGGCGAGTGATGCCCTTCTCGTTGCAAAACGAGTCGAAAACGTGATTCCGAAACTCCGTCCCGTTGTCAGATCTGATTATTCGAACTTTTTCTCTGCTTGCGTTCTCGATACGTGTTACGAAGTCCTTCAGTATCTCTGGAGTCTCAGACTTCTCCCTTAAGAAGAATACCCAGGAATATCTCGAGTAATCATCAGTGATGACGAGGCAGAAAGATTTTCCCCCTAAACTCTTGATATTAACTGGTCCAAAGAGATCCAGATGCAACTGCTGTAGGATTATTGTAGTTCTTCCAGGCGGCTTCGGTTTATGAGACGTTTTATGTTGTTTTCCCTTCGAGCATGCAACGCAGTTATCGACTTGTACGAATTCTTTGTCAGGCAGCCCAAAAACATGTTTCCCCCTAACCAGGCGATTCATGTTACGGAAATTAACATGTCCCATTCGTCGATGCCACAAGGTTGAATCTTCCTCTGAAGCTTTAGCCAAAAAGCATGCAACTGAACTAGTAGGCTTTGCAGCATTCATGTCCAGTGCATATATGTTCCCCCTACGACTTGCCCGGAATAAGATCTGATCTTCAGGCACTTTAAAACCAGGCTTGAGAATGAAGCATTCCCTATCGTCGAAGAACATTGGCATTTTATTGTCGCATATCTGCGAGACGCTCAGCAGATTGAATTGCAGATTTGACACGAGGTTGACTTTTTCAAAAGAAACTTCACCATTTGTTAGGTGACCAGTTCCAATTATTTGACCACCTTTCTTATTTCCTCCAAAAGCAACAGAACCTCCTCCAGATATCAGTTTGACATCATGCAAGAGATCCTTGTCACCTGTCATGTGCCGGGAACAGCCACTATCCATGTACCACAGATTTATTGACTTCTTTCGCTGTTCCTGCACAAACAAAGAAACGATTAGTTCACAGATGAACCCTGGTCTTTAGGACCACGGGTTTTCCTGGCATTCTGTTTCTTAGGTGGGCGAGTAGCAGGAGCGGTGGCTTGAACAAAAGGCCTCTGAGGATCAGCCAACGGAGACCATGGTGCTCTTGGTCTCGTGGTGATTGGAGGTGGGGTGTTAGTTGTTCCAGAAACAACCGGTTGAAAGTAACCGGTACTTGCTCCCAATCCTCGCGTAGAGTGAGGTGTTACTCCACTGAAAAACTGTTGGTTCTGAAAGTTTGGCATGAACATTTGCTGATTATTCATGTACTCATAGTCTTCACTGTAATTTCCATAAAATCGAGGCCACGGCTGAGCGAAGGGCGGTCTCATCATCCTTGGTCCATAGGGTGCAACCATTGGTGGATTGAACCCCATGTGTGCTTTTGTTGAGTTGAAAGGACAACCCCTAGCAGCATGACTTGGGTCTCCGCAGACAAAACACCCAATAGTGTTAGCAGACCCATTTGGATTGACGGTCACAGTTGGAACCACCTTTTGAGCAGGTGTGACCTTTGTATCAGCAACAGGTTCTCCTTCTCCTTGAGCAACAGTTTTCTTATTCCGTCTTTTGTTGTTGTTTCTCTTCTTGGAAGATGATTCAGCGCCTTGATTTTCTTCCAAATTCTTGGGCATTGCAACCGCAGGTTCAGCAACTTGAGGTTTAAACACCCCTGTCTTCTCAGTGTAGGCAGCATCTTTTGTTGCAACATTCTTCATCTTATTCTTTGCAGGTTGCTTAACTGAGGTAGACGAACTTGCACCAGCTTGATTAGCCGATGGAGTCGTGTTGCATGATTGAAACAGCTTGATGGAAGACATCGGTGTTACTTGAGATGGGATCATTTCAGGTGCAGGAGCCGAAGAGATCACCTTACCATTGGTGATTGTGACAAAATGTTGAGTGTCACCCTTGGGTTTACCATCACCCAGACTTAACTTATTTTGTGCATCAACAGTCAGCTCATTGACAAGATCAGTTTGGCTAGAACCTGAGTTAGCATTTTTAGCTTTGAACCTTTGCCTTTTGGGAACTTTAGGTCTCATTGAGACAAATTTTCCTTTAAGCATTGTTTGAGTTTCGCTAACATTTGAAGTTTGAGAGATTGTCTCATTATCGGTTATTATTTTAAAAAACTCAGATTCTGCCTTCTGCCTAACCATATCTTCAGATATGCCAGTATCAAATGACTGCAATGAGCTGGACTCATAATCATTCAAATTTAGAGCACTTTCAACAGATGGAAGGCTTGAGCCACTTTCGTAGCCAGACAGTTTTTCTTCCATTTGTTGAATTTCAGACTTGCTTGGAACAGACTCATTATTCAAAAACCTGATGTGGCTTCGGGAATTTATTTTAGTAAGTTCAGGTATTTGAAAATAGTTATGATTGAGAGGATGCTCAACAGCAGCATCATCAATTTCTCGGGTTAAACCCAAACCATTTTGTACTCGTTTAAAAATATCCTTAGCCACATCACCTGCCAAGTTTGAAGGATTAAGTCTCATCAAATCAATTATTTCCCGAGCTTGAACATAGTTCTTGCTTAGGGTTGAAAAGCGAGTCACTAAATCCTCCAACTGAGTTCGAAGAGATATTTCAGTGTGTTTCATAACCTCAATATCATCCTGCAAGGACTTTATTTTGGCCAGAAAATCCTGTTCCTTAGCTTGCATTGACTTTACCAGACATTCACTCGCTATTGCCTTTTCAACTAACTCTTCGTTATACAGGCGATATCGAGCGACTTCCTCTACACAGGACTCAGAGCACAAGAGAGATTTTACCGTATCAGGAATGAGGTCCTTTTGTCGGTTTATTGATTTTTGCTCAGCATCAGATTCAATTTTGGAGGAGCCTTCAACAGTGTTGGTCACGAAAGCAGCATCTTCAGAAGTTTCATCCACATCAGCCATGAGTGCAAAATCAGTTGGATAGAGCGGGTCAAAGAAGGAATCTTCCTCAACCTTGGACTCATCAGATGAATTCACCATTAATGCATAATCCACACTTGCTGATGTTTGAGTCTGATTGGACCATGTGTAGTTAGGATCACTCAGAGACACGAGTGCTTTCTCTGGGTTGTCAGCACGCATAGCAGAATTGGAACTGGAACCCTGGTGAGTAGTACCAGCAGGTTGTGACTTCTGATATGAAAAGTTGCCCTTATTTTGACTCGAATTATTGTTCCCTCCAGATGTCACAGGAATCTGCCTCAGTTTTGGCTTCTTACACTCACGTGCAAAATGCCCCAGACCTTGACAATTGTAACACTGGGCTTTCGACTTGTCAAAGCCAATAGTGGCACCAGGTTGTGATTGGAAAACTTTTCTCCCAGTTTTCTTGAAGAACTTCCTAGTGCGGGCAGCGATCATACCAAGTTGCCACTTGATATCCATTTCTTCGAGATCATCAGCAGGAATTTGATCCAGGTCTTCTTGGCACAGAGACATGCCCTCAATACATCCTGACATTTGGGAAGCCAGGCATGCAACAAGAGCATTGCATATCTCCTGATCTTTGTCAGTCAGGCCAACAGTTGAGGTTCCAGAAGGATAGGCAGCAGATGACTGAATCACCGGAGTGACTGGTTGTTGAGCAACGAAGGCAGTCTGACAAACAGATTGTTGAGGAGAAACTTGAGCAGCAGCTTGAACAGTAGAGCAAGACCCACCAGCAAAGTAAGGAAATTCAACGTCAGCCTCGTTAGGAGCAACGAAGGCAGCATTTGGAACAACCTCAGTGGCCCTTTTATTGGTAACTTTCCCCATAAGTGAATTTCCATCTCTTTCAATAGCAGCAATTTCATAGCCTCTTACTTTGTCAATAAGATCCATGTAGTCCACAGTGGCTAAGTCACTGCTTTCAAGCAAGTAGATGACATATGGAGCAAAGTCTCGAGGAAGTGACTTCAGAATTTTCTTTGATATGACAGGCATCTCAGGTCGAATTTGGTTATTTTGCATTTCACAGATGAGTCTGCAGAACTTTGTCACATGAGTCTCAAAGGAGTCTCCAGCAGTGTGAGCAAAGGTGTTGAAACGCAACTTGAGAGAATCCAGTCTTCTCTCCTTACTCTCAAGATTTCCCTCATACTTTTTCTCAAGTGCAACCCAGATTTCATGAGCAGAGGTTGCTTCAGTGAAATGAAAAGCAATGTCATCAGACAGTGCCATCTTGATGCACCCAAGAGCACGTTTGTCAACCTTCATCTGGTTATGTTCAGAAATAGAGTAGTCCTCAGGTTTCTTTGGAATACGCCTTTGGGCCTGAGCAGCAGGAGGATCAGCTCCAGCAACAGTAGGCACTGGATCCACATAAAACACCTTAGGACCACATTTCACTGAGGTCAGCAAGTCATAATCCACATACTCAAGGTAACACTGAAACTTTTTCTTCCAATCATCATAATTTGCAGCCCCAAGCAATTTAGGAGGCCGGTTATTCCCTTGGAACATTTGATTAGCAGAGGTAAACTCAGACATGTTGAAACAAGTGGTGTTTCTTCACAAAAGAGCTTAATGGGTCAAACGGGTCGAGAATTCAGAAATTTCTTCAACGGATGCAAGATTGAGGTCAATTGCTCAAAAACCTACAAAACAAACATCAAGAAGTTTATTTAGTTTGAATCAATCAAGTAAATAAGTCAAATTTGAAATTTTCAAATTTTCAAGACTTAGAAAATTTTCCAGCCATGTTCTTGAGCATAATCACCAGGTCAAAATCAAATTTCACGAAATCAAGTTTTTAATGCACCAATAGTTTAGGAATTTGCTTAGGAACAGATTTGTTAACTACAACAAGCTCCAAAAACCACTTAATCTATGTGAAATCGGATCAAACAGTGATTCTTATGAAAAACTTCCAAGAACACAATTTTTGCTCTAAAATCTTCAATACTTGATGTTTTTGAGTGATTCAAGTTGCTATCATCCCTAAATCATGAGTCTAACATGTATGCATGTTCAATTTTGACTCAAAATCAGTGAAAGATAGACATTTATTTTCAAAAGTAACGCACAGCACGTATGCTCTGTGTTCGCATAAATCTGGAAATCTCAAAAATTGACCCATTTATTGTGATTATTGATGAAATCTAAGCATTCCAACAGATTCCTTATGAAATTTCGTTCAAAATGGTTCAAGGAATCACACAAACACCTAGATTTGATGACTTGAATGAGTGATTCTTCAAGTTTTTGAGAAAACTCAAGAACATGAAGAACAATGGCTCTGATACCATTTGTCAGGACCAAATTTGAGCCTTTACTCATCCAATACACAGATTCAAGTGCGGAAATCATGAATCCATGATCAAATCATAGTGTTTGCTTGTTGAAATCCTTAGATTTCGCCTCTGAAACTCAAGAACTTGAGGGTTTTCACACACAAGTGCTCTCTATCTTCAAACAGCCGTCCAAGAGTGTTATTAGGGTTATTCTAGAGTGGCTATTTATACTAGAGAGAGCACAGGTCGTGAATGTGCTGAAATCAAGAGAATGTTATTGAAGTTAGTGAAATTTATGACATCAGACAGACGAGATCGCCAAGAACAACACTGAAGTCGCCAAGACCAAAATGAAGTCGCCAAGGCTGGTTGGTGACCTCGCCAAGGCTTGGTGAGGTCGCCAACCTTGGTGAGGTCGCCAAGGGTTGGCGAGGTCGCCAAGGAAACATGCCCAAGTCGCCAAGTACAAACTCCAAATCGCCAAGATTCTTGGTGAGGTCGCCAAGAATCTTGGTGAGGTCGCCAAGAAAGTCCAGAAATCACTAAGTACGCTCCGGAAACGTCAATTATCATTATTGAATCATCAAGGATTGTTATTACAAAGACACAATCAATTATTAGCATTTACCAAGTAACTTATCATGAAATGACCTAGATCTTGGATACTGACAATCACATTGCAATTGAAATGTACTAAGGCAATATCTCCAATATCCATAATCAACACAAGCTAAGACATTTAGTCATGACATACAAAACATCAAACACTTGAATGATTAAGATAAACATTAGGATAATTGTTCAAGTACAAGATACAAGCATAAGTGAAAGATATACACATGAACACAAAACCAAAGGATGCTATGTTTGAGTTGCCACCAACCCTATAAAGTTCTTACACAAACATAGTAATTTAAAATCAAATGAGTTGTAAGATAGAAGTCATCAAAAAAGTTTTAAGATATTAGTAATAACGTAGTACTTTTTAAATCAAAATCTAAGGGTCAATGAATTCCATAGTGAGAAAGTCAATACGTGTCGTACGCCATGCAATCAGTCATAAACAGTGTTTTAAGTTGAATTCATGAACATAATAGTTTTGATGATAGTTTTGATGAGTTCACATTAAGAGGGCCTCATAAAACATAACATTTCAATGACCTCATGACCATAAAGATCCCACCACTCTTCATCGCCACTGAAATATAACGTTAAAGTCTATATTACAATCACCTCCTGCAAATTGAAAGAAAATATATATACTAAGTAAACTTATGATATATCAAATCAAAGTCGAATCTAACATATATAAAGAGGTAAGTAGTCGTTAGTTTTTTCTAAAATATCTATTAAAATAATGTACAAAAAGATAGAGTCCTTGATCAATTTAGTAAACAACATTAATATTTCTGCACTGATCACATGCATCCACATGTTAATGACACTTGCTATATCAGAAGTATATATAGGGAGAAAGTGAGAGCACATACACAATATTATAGTGGATGATGACAAAAGATTAGAACATATACACTGTAAAGCTGCCTCGCTCAGCTTATCGCGGTTAGAAGGTCACAAAACAAAATCATGAAAACAATCCCTCCACTTTTACTTAAAACCTAGGCCCTCCATTTAGATGACGAAAAAATGTATAACAAACATCTTCCAAAAGTACACCTCACTGGTAAACGTAACAAAAAAATAAAAATTACAGCTCCCATGATCACAAACACACATCCAAGGCTGTAAGTAGTTAGAAGGGTCAATTCCATACTCGCTGACTAAAATAAAGCTTCAAGCACATCAAGCACAGAAGTTCAAATCCTCAAAAGGCCCCGTTCAGATCCCATGGATAACAATCAAAACCATGTGTGTTGCTGCGTACATGAAGAAAATTAACATCCTCGAAGAATAACAAAAAAAAGAAGTTGAACAAATAAAGTGTTTCACCGATCTAGTAAGATTTAGAAGAATGCAACTTGTAATTCAATGAGAACACTTGAAGAACAATGCGATAGACAACAGCAAACTGCATAATGAAGAGAGAAAAAAATGTGTCGACATGTGTAACTAAAATAATCATAGCCGAATAACTAACCGTTATGCCTTCAGAGTTTCGACATCGGAACCGGATATTACTTGATCAAATGTGTCTACCACAGCTCCTAAATTACAAACACCGACACCCATTCCAAAGTTGTATAAAATCAAATTATAGAGAATGAACAAAAATACCTGGTGAAGTTGAATGAAACATACAGATGAGTACAAAAATGGATGTCATCTCAAAGATGAGTAACTGAAACACAAAATGCATTTGCCCAATGTATGAAGCTTTGTCATATTTAAACATAACTTTTAGATAATTAAAGTAATATAGTTTCACAATCATATCTGGCATGTTTATTAGTTTTAAATTTAAAAAAAAATAGATAAAGAACAGAGATTTTGAAGGTTGGACTGACCCCTTTTGACCCGCTGCTAAACCCACCCATTTACCATAAGTTACAACTATATGTGACCAACAATATAGGAAACTCAAGCATTTATTGTTGAAACAAACATCTAATTTTGCAAGTCCCAGTTTTGAGATTACAAAAGAAGAATATTAGAGTCATCTGAAATCAAAACCATCCATTTGTAAACAGAATTCAGATTAAAACCATTTGTAATTTAGTTGGCAAACAACTACATACCTTGGCAGCTTCCTTGACGGGAGTAGTGTCTGTTGATGAATTTTGGGAAGAAATTCCAACCCCACTGGCCTTACCAGGAAAACTGTATATATAACCAAATAGATGAGAATAAAGAGCTGCTTCAGGTCAACAAAAGACATATTGAGGTAGATGAGCTGATAAGTCAAAGTTCACCAAATTAGGAGAAAAAAATTAATCGAGAATACAATACTTGTTTCACCAAAAACAAAATGTATCGACAATAAAAAAAACTAACCAGATCCATCATATGCTAGAGGATCAAAATAAAATACACTTGCTAGTTTTACTCTTTAAATAAGCCATTTAAGAAACCGAGCATCAGATAATTATTAAAAAACTAACCAGATCCATCATAAGCTAGATGTTCCACAACCCAACTCATGAACAATAATCAATGATTTATCAATGGCACCTTTTAGAATCGATGTTGTCTCGAGCATTTCTTGCATAGAGGTAGAAACTGCACACAACTAAAAACCAAATAAAAGTTATAACAGTAATGGTGGTTTTCTACTAATAGAGAACTACATAGAGAACTACATATATAAATAACAGAGCCTTATAGACTAAATTATTAATTTACTGAACAAACAATTTAGATTTACACAATTTTCAACTGCTTGAAAGTCTTACCTCAACACCATGACTCATCTCTTGTATACCATCCAGGAGTTGTAGATACTGAGGCAAGACCTTGAATGCCTATACAGTGAACCAATCTAGCTAAAAAAATCAAGAAAAGAACACATATCTACAACAAAAACAAATAGTGAAGGACCCAAACAACAATCTAGCTAAAATGTCAAGAAAACAAGCCAATTTTTGTTCCCAATCAGATTGTAAACTTGAAATTACAATTGAATAAAGCATAATTGGGCATACCGAAATCATGAATGCGTGAAATAAACACAAACAACAAACCCTTCTAGTGGAGAGACTGATTTAATTTGACCATCCTTGTTTTAGGGTTCCAACAACCTGAAATCAGAATCCGAAAACCGAACCATAGTCCAGAGGGTTTCAATAATATTTCGAGACCTGTGATAATAAAGTTTGTACCTAGAGGGTGTACAGATCTGATAGAATCAAGGTGGTGGACCATCGATTGTTCATCAGTCGTTGAATCGCAAATCTCAGTTGTCGATGTACAGATCTGACGGACGAACGTCAGATAAATTAGCTTATCATAGATGATGAGTGAGCGTTGCAAAAAACTGATTAGGGTTTGATATAGAACAGCATACCTTAAGATTAGATAGCCTTCGAAGAACAACGAAGATGCGTAATCGATGTAGCAGGAATCAGCAATTGGGTTTGGAGATGCTTCTTCTCAGACGCGTAATTAGTAATCGGTCCAGCCTCTTCCTCATCCTCATGACATCGATCTCTTTGGTGTGTGATGGCTGCGCAAATGAACTGTGTGAGGCTGCTTGAAAAAGGGGTTTTATATCTAGGGTTTTTCGAACATTTTGTTTCAGACACCGAGATGTAGGTTTAACGAACTTGAATTTTTCATGCATTAGGTGTGGTACATCCTGCTCGAATATTTGTACGCGTCTTAAAATTTAAAACACTCTTATTTTCTCTCTCCAATATGCATTATATATAGTATATAGATATATATATATATATATACACCCAAAAGATGCCAAAGAGCACATCAAAAGAGACCCTCAAGAGTCCAAAACCCCCAGTCTTTGTCACTGATGAGAGCATTATTAAAAATGTTTCAAAAATTCAGTTGACTTTGTATATTATCCCAAAAATCTTTGTGATCTATTCTTTCTCTTCTCAACCCAGTCTGGAGCTCAGTTTCAAACTTCTGGATCAGGTTGTGAAAATATGTGGTAGGGAATTTATGTGCTTGATAGTGTGTAATAACATGTACCTAGGATTTGTTGAAACCCACTTGCTGTTCATAATTAATGCACCAATAAAAAATAATAAAGTGACAAACAACCTGATTAAGAAAAGGGTTAGAGGTTAAAGTGGATCAGTATATTGGCAATCACCTGGACGTGTTCGAGTAACAGAAGCTGAAAAGGGTTCTTCAGTCAGATTCATACGGTTTGATCCCATAGAAACCTTCTCGTTTATTAATTTGGTATGTTTGTTTTTATTTTTCTTTTGGGCTATCTTAAGTTTTTATTGTTTATTTTTCAATCATGGCCAGGATTAATTTAAAGGTTTTAATAAGTTTTTATGGGATTCATGCAAGAAAGTATCACCCCTCCAGAATCTCAGGGGAAGAAAATTTGAAGTGAGTCATTGGGTTCAGGGGAAGTGTTTAAAGGAAACTAGTAATCAATGTTTGGGTTTGTGATTAAGAATGTTGTTCTTCTGCTAACCCAGTAACCAGGTATCATATGCTGGTTAGTGTTTGTTCCATGTATGGCAGGTTAAATGCAAATGAAATGTCATGGAAAAGAAAATTCAAGGACTCAGATGATCAATGCATTGTTGTTACTGTTCGTGTTGAAGAACCATCCTGAAAAGGACTTACCCTATGCTCAGGGGAAGTTTGTTGGTTGTTCAAGTAAAGCTTCCAAAGACACCGTTCTCAAGTTTAGGGGAAGCTAATTGAAGAAAAGATGCGGAGCAGTCACATCAAGAAATTCAAGAATGCCAAGACAGAGGTTTTCAATTTTATCCTCTGAAAAGTCAAGACAGTTACCGATGATTCAGCAAGGACTCAACGGTTTTCAAGAAGAAGCAAGTATTTGAGAATCCTCCTCTCATTACGAGTTTAACATTTGAAGTTCAAGCTGATGCTGATAAAGAGAGAGAGCCATCTAACATCCCATATGTTGCCCATTGAAGATGGTTAAAGAGAAGAATCTTCATCAACCCATGCTCAAGCCAAGGAGAAGACTGCAAGTCTGAAGATTGAAAGTAGAAGGCATTTAATAGCACAAGCCAAGGGGAAGATTGTAAGGGTATAATTTGTGGCTTGTGTATTAAATCACCTATTGGCGGACTATTTTGAAGGGCTATGTGTTAGAATAGGTGAAAAATAGTTGGTTTATTATTGTATTGGGTCATTGGGCCATTTTAGATAGGTTTGGGCTCAGTTTAAAAGAGTTTAGATGGGTTTTAGTGGGCCTGGAAAGTCAAATACGGGAATTAGGAGGTAATTAGGGGATTTAGTTACCGAAAATAGGCTAGCTTGTTTTCCAAGCTAGAATCCTCCTATAAATAGGTCCCTTATTCATTGTTTAAGGGGTGCTAGTCTTTTGTGGTGTTAAGGTGTCATCGAAATTCCTCCAAGAATTTCGACTAAGGTGTAAGCAGTGAACGGTGATCAATACAATTGTTTTGTCTTCTAATCGGTTTGTCTTTACTAGCTTTATTATACTTTTCAATTACAATCTTTCACTGTTTTTCTTGAATCAACTAGTTAAACCGGATTCCGCACGGTTTCACTAGTCTAGATATCGCGTGAGGGTTTAAATCGATCCTTACAAATGTTTGCTGTTTAGACGAGGATGTAATCGGTTGTTGACCCTTGCCCTTTCCAACGTCTGCATCCGGGTTATAATCTTCATCAGCATCAGATGGAGCTATTTCATACACACGACCAATGTAACGTTCATCGCTCTTGCCCTTACTGATTCGATAATCAAGATGTTCTTTACTGCCCTTTTTAACTAGTATACCTTTTTAACTAGTATCTCTTGGGCACCAACAGAAATGAACGTTCGAGAATTGTTTGTATCAGAATCATACTCAGAATTTCCATCATCCATATCATCATCATCTTGCTCATCATTGTCATCTTCATCTATCAGGGAATTTACAGCTATTGTCTCAGAAGCACTAACAGTTGTTTGAATTTCAGGTTCAGAAACGACAGGTTTAGTTACGAATAGGGTTTGCTGTTGCTGTTGTGGTTGTTGTAAATGCTGTTGTTGTTTCTGCTTTGATTGTCGTTGTTGTTGTCGTTATTGTTGTGCCTGTTGAACTTGTTGGCTGTATCGTTCTTCCAACCATGTGTAATCCAACTTTTCATCAGAACTACCCTCTTCATGTCGTGGTGCACCATTGGCTGGAGCTTGATAATCAAATCTCACCAAGGCCTGTCAATCTTTTCATTGGAGGATGCTCTTCTTCCTTATTCTTCTGATAAATTATCAACGTACCCACATTTGCTTCATTCATGTGCTTTAACAGCATTTTCTGAGTTTCATTTTTTACTAGCTGTGGGAACAGATCATTTAAGATCATTTGAACAAATCTAGGACACATCAGTGCCCTCTTCTGCCTTATCACAATGTTATCCCTCATGTAGTGGAATATCGGACCAGCAAAATTGAATGGACGGTTAAGAATTAAGGCCACCAGCATAGACAACATCTTTGAGCCAATTTGATCATGTCCTGATATTCTGTTCCCCAAGCAATGTACTAAGACGTGGATCAGATACTTGTATGGGACACAGAACTCAGATTTCATCACCCAGTCTTGATTTGAATCTTCAACATACCAGATCCTCTTCAACAATGCAACAATATCAAGCTTATCAAATTCAAACGAAGCCTCTAGATCATCAGCAGCCAACTTTAAAACCCTTCTGACATCAGCTTCAGTAAATGAAATTGTTGTATTCTGAACTGTGCCAGTGATGTGAACCGGGTCATCAATGATTGCTCTAGCAGTAGTCCAGAATTCAGTAAGAATATCCAGATAAGGATCACAATCCTCTGTAATTGCATAGTGAATCCTAGAAAGTCTCAAAAAATCAAAAAATCCACCGAACTTTACTGCTTTTGATATGCTAACTCCCAAATATGCGCAGATATTTTGTCTATCACTAACCTTCAAATCATTGCCATATCTGAATACACAAAATGCAATATTCATTAAATTCAATGTGATAATAAAAAACGTTCACCATATTCGTTAATTATTATCTAGTTGCGTAAACACTTAATTTTGTCAAAATTAGGTTTTCACGAAGTGGACACGAACTCAAAAGCTTTTGAATCAAATTGGATTCCTCAAATTGAAAAAAAGCAATTTGCGGATTTTACGCGGTTTCGGTACGCGATTCTTCGTTTACCAGGAAACATCATTCTTGAGTATCGAATGTTAATATTAGTAGGTTCATGAGTCTAAGAATCAAAAAACATGTTACGAGTCATAACACACTAAGTCGAGTTAGGAAACGTTGGTGATTAGCCTAAAAGTGATATGTACGATAAAACCAACCAAAAATGCGTTATTTGACCCAATGTATACATTTCTATGAGTTACGTGGCATATTTATATTCATTTTGAGTAGATTAAATGTGGTTAAAACGATGGGATGATGATTTAGGTAATTTGGGTGAAAACGGGACTCTAAAACGGTGAAAAACGAAGATTAATTAAATGGGCAATCGAATTAGGGCCTTTTGATATTGATTTTATACCACGAGTTTCCATAAAAGGGAAAATGTTGGCTGATTTTTTGGTGGAAGTGCCGAGTGGACCTACTGTACATGCAATTGCAACCAAGGAAGTTTTAAAGCCACCTTGGGTTTTATACACTAATGGTTTATCCAATTCTGATGGATTTGGAGCAGGTTTCATATTCTCAAAAAGATTTTTCGTTTTATTTATAAGGTTCCTAGTACTTAATTTCTTTTGGAGTAGGTTTAGTTTTGAAAAGCCTGGTGGGGGATGAGTTAACATATGCGATAAGCTTTGGGTTTAAAAATTCAAACGAGTCAGAGTATAAAACACTCCTAGCGGAGTTAAAACTGGCAAAAAAGATGGGAGCTGATGAGGATAAGTCAAATCCGGAAGTGTTTTAGCGTTGTAAGTGCATCAGTCAGATCAGCTAATGAAGATTGAAGGGAGTCATTAGCAAGTGACGATGGATGAGGTCACATGGAGGCGCTACAGATGCAGTTCCGAGGCAACAGGGAGCAAGTGTTTTAATGAACATATGCGACACAAAGAGACTATAAATAGGCCTTCATAGGTTGATAACGGGGATTCCAGATTTGACACCTTTAACTAGGTGTTTTATCTAAATCACTTGGAATTGTCTCTTTCACTTGTAACCTTGATTCAATCAATAAAACGTGACACCTCTTTCCCTCTATTTTCACTTAATCTCCCACTATCCTTGAAGGACCAAATCTTACCTCTACGGTGGGATTTTGTTCTTCATCAATTGGCTCCATCCGGTGGTTGACATGTACATTGCTTGTTTTTGAGAGACTTAAGAAGATTTTGGGTGTGGCAAAAGCTAAGATGCTTATGAAGGACAATTTTGTTGAAGATTGGCTTGGTTCGAGTTCTATCGAAGGTCTCAAAATCAGTAACGACTTTCAGGTCCATAAACATATGAGATTTTCGATCTCACTTTCAGGTATGGATCCTCATGACTAATTGAAATTTCTTCATCTTGTTCTCTGAATCTATTTTTTAGATGGAGAACTTCCTTTAGAGAACAAGATGTGGCTTTGCATCTATTTTTTTTGGCTGAAGGAATGTAAATGTGACATCTCGATCTCGTTAGATGTGGCTTTGCAAACTTTTATATCATAATTTCTGGATGTTTTGGTGAACATACACTGGTTTGAGGATGAGGTTTGCTGGAATTATATCAATATAATTTTGCAAGGATTTTCATGAAGCCCTGTTCTTCCTTTTTCACACAGTTAATGTGTGTGTTTGAATTTCGATGAGATTTTGGATGAATTAGGTTCAAACGCAAGCATCTTCTTGACCAAAATCAATTTTCATTTCAGTTCGATGTAGCTTTGATGATAGTTATACACATTTTCTGGAGATGTGAAAGAGTACGCATTGTGTGTATTTTTGGTGTTATACGAAAAAGAAAAAAAAAAGAAAGAAGAAAGAAGGTGTTCATGCTTTTTAATTCGGTTAAGTGTTCAAAGTAAGTCAAATGTTGGATAGTTCTATAGGGAACTATTTCTCCTAAGTATAGTGTTATCTCGGCTAGTTAAAGTTAACTCGGAAGGCTAAGAAGACTTGAGGTAACTGGTTATCTCTAAAGAACAAACTACCCGAGGAACTCAACTTACCTCAGGAAGCAACTTTATCTCAGAAGCTCAGTTTTACCCGGGGCAGTGGATGTGCCCGAGATAACTCAACTCACCTCGGTAATGCGAGTTATCTCGGACAACTTGACTTCTTCCTTTGTCATGAAATGTCTGCTTTTCTTCAGAGACACAAGCTGCTCTGTTCTCAGCCTATTAGAAGCCAACATTTTATCTTCTAGACTAGTTTAATACTATCGTAGTTCATGTGTCTCTGTTCGACGATCCAGATGATCGTTAGAGAAATCAAGGGCTCTCCTTGATTTCTTAGGCACTATATATAGTTACTTCTACTCTGTAATTCCGGTCATCTGTTCATGTGTGTTTTCGAATTGTCAACTAATAATATAGTACCGTGTATTATTCACATCAGTGTTTTACTTGCTTTATATTCGATCTCCATCTTGTTAACTAAACAGAGCAATCGGTTTAACTTATTTCCTCCTGCTTAAGCATTAAGTAAATTCTTGTAATTAGTTAACTTTGTAAAAGGATTCAATCCTACAAGTGGCACCAGAGCCTTGGCTCTTGTTTTGAATGAAAATCTTTTAAAACCTCTGATTTACTTACTTACTATGTTTTTATATTAAAATCATCTTTTCTTCATTTCGAAACATCCTTAACCATGGATGACACTCGAAATGGTAGTTCTAACAAACCACCAACATTCATGCCTGATGATTTTGATACGTGGAAACTGCGTATGGTCGGGTATCTTCATCATTCTGACTATCGAATGTGGAAGTCTGTAATTTATGGTCTCATTATTCCTAAAACAAAATCGGCCACTGTACCCATTGTAGACATAGTAAAACCCCTTATAGATTATTCCAATGAAGACCACAAGATGGTTGAGGGTGACCTAAGGCACTGCAAGCCGCACTTCCAGATTCGGTCCTCGTAGGTTTCAAAAGTTGCAAAACAGCTTTCGATTTATGGAAGTATTAAACAAAGTGTACGAAGGAACTGATGAAGTCAAAGAAAGCAAGAAGGATGCTTGAAATAAAGATACAAGAACTTCTCTCACAAAACTAGTGAGAGTGTGAATTCTCAGTATCTCTGTTTTGTTCAACTTCTTGATGAACTATAGGGAAATGATGTCAAGATGGAAAATGACGACATCATTAGAAAATTTTTGAGGTCACTTCCGAATAGTTGGACAGTTTATACTGTAAGCATCAAGTATAACAAGGATCCCAAAACTCTGAAATTGAGTGAACTTCATGGGATGTTGAGTTTCCATGAGATGGAAATAAGAGAAAAGAGCCTTAGAGAAACCTGCAAATTTAACACTTCCAAGCTCCACAGCACTCATCGCAGCTCATGAAGAAAGAAGCCAATTTTGTGATCAAGCTCCTGTGATCACATATCCGACATCACCACGAGGTAATGAACACATGCCTCATTTTTATAACAATTTTGCTCATCTTGTAGAGAGCATTCAAGGTGGGTTCAGCAGATCTGATCTAGAATGTGTTAGTGCTGATGACCTGGAAGAGATGGACATCAACACACAATTGGCGATGGTCTCTATACGCGCGCAAAGGTTCTACTAGAGAACTGGTAGACAGTATAATGGAGATAGAAGTGCCCAAATTGGGTTGGACAAGAGTAAAGCAAAATGCTACAACTGTCACCAACTAGGACATTTTGCTAGGAAATGTATGCAACCTAGAGGGAAAAACACGAACCATGATGGAGGAAACAAATACCAAAGACCTCATAATGCATACACAAAGCCACAAACATCGAACGCATCTGTTGAAGGTCCCTATGCTCCTACATCAAGTTCAAACATCCAAAACCATGCAACTGTTGTTGTTGCTAACTAAACCAGGTTGTGTTAATTGTGAAGAAATTAGGCAAGAATTTTCTCCCATCAATCATGCTTTCATGGTAAATGAAGTTACATACTCTGTTGACAACTCCTTGACTTTATCATCTATAGATACCTCTTCAAACTGTGAGGTAAATACTGAAATTCCTAATGAAGTACTTTCTCTTCTTTGCAAACGTACCCGGGCAGAAAAAAATTAAAAACTATAGAAAGCATAATTTGGAACTTATTGAGGAAATGGCCAGGCTTAAAGAACTAAGAAAAATACTCAAGAAAGGCTGATATTGCTTATAACAACAAAATTGAGGATATAATCAATAGTATTAGTATTCTAAAACATGATAAATATAATCTTGTCACTCAAATTAAGGACCTGCTTTCTAAATTAGAAGTTGCAAACAAAGAGTGTGAGGATGTGAGATCTGAGTTGAGCATCTCTGAAATCAAACTTTCTAATGCCATTGCTGACTGTGAAAAACTCTAGGGCAGTAATGAAAAACATCTAAATTTATGGCAAAGCCAGAAAGTAAGAGGAAACAAAAAGAATAATGGGATGGGGTATAATAAAGTGACT
>JBCNJP010000027.1:53008090-53049134 GCA_039602395.1 Deinandra increscens subsp. villosa
GCGCATACTTATTAATTAATTAACTAATTGAATTAATTGTACGTAGGACATGATCAATTCCGCGCACAATACATCGCGGAAACAATCTACTCCATCAAACTCATCTCAAAGGTCAGCCAATAAGGTATGGATTTGAAACAGTTCTTAATTTGAGTTGATCTGGAAGATTCTAGTTCATCTGGATGAACATGCGTCTCTAGTTATAGTTCATCCGGATAGTTAGAGTTCATCCGGATAGTTAAAGTTCCTCAGGATAGGTAAGGTTCATCAGGATTGTAAAAAGTTCATCAGGATAGTTAGAGTTCATCGGGATAGTTATAGTTGATCCGGAAGATTCTAGTTCATCTGGATGAACATGCGTCTCTAGTTATAGTTCACCGTGTTGGTTATAGTTCATCCGGATAGTTAAAGTTCACCAGTATAGGTAAAGTTCATCAGGATAGTTAAAGTTCATCAGGATAGTTAGAGTTGTCCCGGAATATAAATAATAATTAACTGTTCCGGCTATGATAAGTTTGTACTTCATCCGAATGGTTATCTGGATAGTTAATTAATGTTTAGCCGGTTATGATCGATATGATTTTATTAATTGATTGAATTGTAGGTCTGTTCTGCGACTCTATCACAACACACTCCTATATCTACAACAGCATCGCAAAAGGAAAGGGTAACTATTTTAATTTACACAGTTGTGTACTTCCCTTATAACTAATTGCTATATGATCATTTAATTAAATGCTGATGCTGTCTTAATTAGGGGAAAAAGAGAAAAATAACAGAAGCAGCAGCAGCTGCAGCCAGTACTGCTGGGGCATCAGAGCAGGAAGTGGTATATATATATAATTAAGGATTTGACAAATCGCTCTGACGTTATTGTTAATTAATATATATGTTACTAATCAGTTAATTACATGGTGTCAATTTAGGAAAAGAATAAGAGACATGCAAAACAAGTAAAACCTGCAGCTCGTAAAGTACCTCCTAAGAAGAGTGATCGGTTGGAAAAACCAAATAATTATGATGCCATTGCAGCTCCTATCGATCAGCCAGTAATCCAAGAGGTATATAGATTAGTATATACCACAATTTTTTTATTCTATTTTTTTACTTTAATTAATTAATTGTTAATATATATATGCTATAATTAATATTATTATTATTATTATGTCACTTCTGATCAGCGGTGCGAAACTGCGACGTTGCACATGGAGGGGGGGTCCAATGAATGTCATGGGAATGGCTGAATTATTACCAAAACAAAAAGATGAGAAGATTCATGGAAGTTCATTACCTCCTGGTTGCCGTAGAATTAAAGTTTATCAGGTCAATAAGGGTGCAACATTTTTACCATTCCCAGTAGATGGTAAAACAACGCTTTCTGAGGTTGAAAATAAATATATTATTGCATGGCCGATGAAACGAATGATCCTTCATTCTAATAACAAGTCAGATAAATCACAGCCGGTTGATCATTCTACGGTTCAAAAAGTACTGGAACAACCACACGTAATTACTACATTAGTTAATCGTATCCGCTATAACTAATTAACTATATATATATATATATATATATATATATGATTGGTTTTATTTGTCATTTTCCAGGTAAATAATGATCGGAAAAAGATGCCGAAAGTGTAGTTAACTCCAAACCAGCTGACTCAAGATCTGATAAACAGAAAACTTATTACAAGGAACCAGCGGAAGCAGCTGATGAGCACGGACAAGAAATTATAATTAATTATTATACGAATTAAACTTTGATTAGTGTATGTTATTTTTTGAACGGCATTTGATTAGTGTATGTACATTAATTTTTAATTATAATATGATTTTAAGGTTTCTCTATATTAATTAATATGCAGTTTAATTAATTGTAATTAAGAAAATATATAATACCAAAGGCCACACTTTTGATATTTTAACGTGGCCGTTGCCACCCTTTGGCCACGCGTATTGGGACAAAATATTTGATTTCAACTACCCTTTGGCCTCTTTCTTTTTCCAAATAGAAGTGGCTAAAACACAAATATGCGTGACCATATAATACCAAAGGCCACACTTTTTATATTTAAACGTGGCCGTTGCCACCATTTGGCCACGCGTATTGGGACAAATTATCTGATTTCAACTACCCTTTGGCCACTTTTTTTCCAAATATATGTGGCTAAAACACAAATATACGTGACCATATAATACCAAAGGTCACGCTTTTTATATTTTAACATGGCCATTGCCACCATTTGGCCACTCGTATTGGGAAAAAATATATGATTTCAACTACCCTTTGGCCACTTTTTTTTCCAAATATATGTGGCTAAAACACAAATATACGTGACCATATAATAGCAAAGGCCACGCTTTTTATATTTTAATGTGGCCGTTGCCACCCTTTGGCCACGCGTATTGGGACAAAATGTATGATTTCAGCAACCCATTTGGCCACGTTTTTTCATATCATATGTGGCTAAAACACAAATATACGTGACCATATAATACCAAAGGCCACACTATTCATATTTTAACGTGGCGGTTGCCACCCTTTGGCCACGCGTATTGGGACAAAAATTATAATTTCAGCAACCCATTTGGCCACGTTTTTTATAACATATGTGGCTAAAACACAAATATACGTGACCATATAATACCAAAGGCCACGCTTTTGATATTTTAACGTGGCCGTTGCCACCCTTTGGCCACGCGTATTGTGACAAAATGTATGATTTCAGCAAGCCTTTGGCCACGTATTTTTATAATGTATGTGGCTAAAACACATATATATGTGACCATATAATAACAAAGGCAACGTTAAACAAACACATGTGGCCGTTGGGACCCTTTGGCCACGCTTCCCAGAAGAATTGTTTGATTACAACAATAAGTATTAGTACCCTTTAGCCACGCTTATAGGTGGCTTCAGCCACTGATATTGTAACGTGGTCGTAGGGTACATAAGGTGACTGGACCTTTGGTGTCGATTGGAATGGAAAAAAAAACGTGACTAAACACCTTTGGTCACAGTTTTTTTCCGTGGCCAAAGGTGATGTTTGACGTAGTGATCAACATTATCATCTTCAAGTCTCTTGATTAACTTGAGATCACCATCTTCTTGTACTACCATGGACATCAAACCACATAACTCATTAACAGAGGATAAGTTTAAGTCTTCACTGGTGGCCCATCCTCTAGCTATGATTATGTCTCTACACTTCTTTAGAAGTTCCCAATTGGCATCATTTACAACCAACCTGATCTATTCCTTTTCTTTGTTGGTTGCAATACTAGCTTCTTTGGCCAGTTTTTATTGCCTTTTATCCTTAGCCTAATCTAATTTCTTCATTCTTTGATCAATAGACCTTCTTTTGGCTTCCTTAATGATGTCAAGAACAACATTATTATCTTGATATATTTGCATGTCATCTTGAAGCATAAATGCCTCAGCCATTTCTCTATCTGAAAAGTCGTGAGCATCGGATCGTCTACTCAATCTAGCTATTCGGATACGAAACGAGTAATTATAATGATTGTTTTATTGATCTAAGGAAGAACAATTACAATCAGAATCATAGAGAACAGACACAGAGAATACACCACAGAAACACACACTTATGGATAACTCTCACGCTCAGAACTTGTACAAAATTCAAAGACCAAACTCATATTTATACTGACTCGCCGAACCTCAGCCGAACCTGAGGTTCGCCCTGATCCGAACTCCAGGTTCGGACCAAGTTCGGCCAGTCACACATTGTCTTGAACTTGTTCTTGACTTGATACAACTCGATACTTCACACGACGCACAGATCGGGTATCAACAAACTCCCCCTCGTTGTGTGTAGTATCTCTTTAACATCATCACACAAGTATCTTCAAACAAACTCCACCTCAAGTGTAGAATCCGTTCATTCAATGAAATGAATCTTCGAATAAACTCTTCCTCAACTTGATCGTAGCTAGATCTTGAATACTTGACGATGTCTGGTGATTCTCTGGTCTTTATCAACAGCTTCAGAAGACTTGAAGTTGTGACTTCTTTCACTTTAGCTACCTGCTCAATTATTTAAATAATCTTGGCGCAAAACGTCTCTCCGAGACTCCAAGATATGATTTTGAAAATTTAATTTGTATCACGTGTTGATCAGATCGAAAATAAAATAGAAACAAAATCTTTTTGACTTTTAGAAAGTTTATATCAAAACAAACCTAAAATCTTTTTGATTTTTTAAACTTATGCTAAAACACACCAATAAACCTTTTATACTTTCCTTGAAATGTAATGTAAATGCAATACAGAATCAGACACTATTTTTGGTATGAGAAAAATCACTATATGGGATCATATTGGCCATAACGCACTGAACTACACTTCAATTTCAATTAATCGAAGCTCATAAGTCATGCTGATTGCCGGTATAATTTGTCCATCTTAAACTCAGGCAGAATCATAATCATAACATCTGGATATGCTAAGATATTGATTAGATTTTGCTTTTGACAAGTGTATCCCACACTATCAGACATATTCAGACATTTTCTTTTTCTTTTTCTTTTTCTTTCTCTTTTCTTTTTGTGTGATTACACTTGTGAATTTTCACAAAGTATAATATTTTCATGATATCGTCAACTGTGTTCCATACAAAAAGAAATAAGAACGTTAAATCGTCTTCCTTAAGGTCGATCTTTCGATACGCAGATAAGGCCTCGGATTTAACAAAATAAGAAAAATAAAACAAGTTGAAATTGTATAACCCAACAACAATCAGGTCGGTACTCCCGTACACACAGAGAAATTCAGATAAGTTATATGAAACACCAAAGAAAATAAAGCAGAACATCAAACGAACAACAATCAGGTCGGCCTTGTGAGCACGCAGAGAAAGTCTGATCGTTTGACAAAATAAAGAAAATCAAACAAGTGTAAATCTTTGCAAAATGATCACATGTATACACAGTGATTTCGCATTTTGATTTTCACACTTATTTTTCTTTTTGTCATGAAATACGCATCAAGATGTTATCCACATGGTCAAGCATTAGTATTTAGTGTATATCACATCTGAATACTTTCTGATTTGCTAAGCCTACCAAACATATCAAACAATGATCTTATGGCTCTTTCATCTACTCTATCCATGAGTCAGATACGTAAGCCAATGTACCATCATTTCCCAATGATCAATTTCTCATAATTCTATAACATGCATTTTCACAATTTCTCCCTCTTACATGCATTTCTCCCCCTTAAAATGAAAACTCTTTTTTTTGGATTTTCATTTTACAAAAACAAGACTCTATTTTTGGTTTTTTTTAAGCAATTGAAAATGCATAAAGAAAGAAAAATTGATCTATTGCAAGCAATTTAAGTTAAGCAGAATACTCCTCCATCAACAACTTTGCAATCGTCGATATGTCTTCTAGAAGTACCTGCACACTGGTCAAACTCATTAGTTTTTAACTTGACCCGAAGCGACTGCTTCAGGTCGACCAGTGTCCTGATTTTGCTTAGAAACCACCTTTGGTTTCCAGAATTGTGATTGTTTTGGTAACTCAGTTTTTGATGAATCAATCACAGGTGGCTGTGATGAAAAACCTACATTTTGAACCTTTTGAAACATAGGAACAATACGTTTTTGTTTTAGAAAGAATGTAGGTTCACATTCATCAAAAACTCTGCCTTGTTCATCAAAGAACTTTGGTTTGGCAGGTTTACCAAAAACTGGTATCTGTTGAGACCCTTGTTTTGATTCAGCAGGAAGTGGACAATCTTTTGCCATATGCCCTTTTTGGCGGCAAACATAACATAGACGCTCAGTTTTGTCCCACCTTTTTGGTGCCTGCACAGAATTACAAACATGAATATCTCGAACATGATCAGAAAAAGAATCATATACCTGTCGGCGGTGATCATGCACCCATTTAGATGTTGGGCTTCGAGAATGAGGACCATCATAAGAAAATTTGGCGGTTTGATTCTTCAAGGTTCTTGATGCATTCTTCTTCTCAAAAACTTCAGAAATTTTCCTAGCATCCACGCAATGAAGAGGAAACTCTTTGTTGGAGAATATCTGTTCTGAACCCTTGAGTTTGTAAAACCGCTCAGGTTGAACCTTCTTAGCCTTGAAAACTTCCTTCTTCACTTGCTTCATTTTAAGCTTCTTCAACTCTTGTGGGGTTGATGCTGGAACCTCCTCAGCTTTGACATTCGGTGATTGAAAACCCAAACCAACAGTCTTCCCAAAAACTTTATCCTCAGAATGTAACTTCTGGTGACCATCCTTTGCTAACTTTGAAAATTCAGCTTTGGTTTCTTTAATATTTTTCTGTTCAAAGAAGATCGTCTCATCAAATTCAGGTTGAGAACGAATCTTTTCACTTGAAGAAGTTGATTTCTCATTATCAGCTGAAGATGAACCAGATACAAATTGTGGAGCCGGAGGAATCTTAGATTGCTTTCCCTTCTTCTTTTTATTCTTCTTTGATTTCTTCTTCTTTACAATCTTTTCTTCTTCGGTAGTAGATGATAAAAACTTGGAATAAGCATAATCTTCAATCTTTTCCTTCACTTCTTTGAAAGCTTCTTTGATATGAGCAGGGGGTGATGCTGTTTTATCAAACATCTTTTTAAAATTTTCATCTTTAGCTAGAAAGGTTGTGAACAATTGAGATTTGGAAACATTATTCAGCAATCGATTGTCATCAATTACTTGAATCTTTAAATCGGAAATTTGCTGTTGAGCTTCAGCCAATTCCTTCTCAGTAGCTATCAACCTTTTTGCAACTTTATGTGTTTCAAATTTCTGCATTCAAAGATTTTCTAGCCCTTCAAATAACTCCTTCTTCAATTTATCTTCATTGAATCATTGCGCTTTTGAATTTCCAAATTTGTTGTTTGAACTTTATTCACACTTACCAATTCACGCTTCTCATCCAAATACTTCTCCATAACAGCTTGATAACTTTCAATCTTAGCAGCAGATTCTTCAGCATTATTTGTAAGCAAATCAAGCTTGATTTTTGACTTATGAAAAAGATTCTGAAAATCATTTGCAGCATCTTCTGCTTCATCCTTCCATTTCTTGACTTCATTAACCAACTCATCCCTCTCTTCACCGATCTTTGCATTTGCAACTTCAACATTCTTTCTATCTTTTTTTGATATTTCTAAAACTTCATTCAGCAATTTGATCTCTGTAATCAAACATTCATTTTTCAAAATTAATTCCTTCTCATGTTCCTTAGAAACCTCCAAATCTAAACTAACCAACTTGAATTCCTCAGAAAGCTTTTGAATTTTATTCAATAACGAAGCATTTTCTTTCAACAAGCTTTCCATGTTTTCAGCAGATTCATAGGAACTCGGTGCTGAACTTATATCTGAACTTGTATCTGAACAATAATTTGCTTGTCGATCATGAGTGACAATCAAAGTAGATGAATCAAAATGTTTACCCCAATCATAAACACCATCATTTTGAACTGTTAAAGCTCTTGTCTTGGTTGAATTACTGGACAATGGTTGAGTAAAACTAGGTTTGCTAACATGCGCTTGTTGATATTCTTTAGCAAAATGTCCAAGCTTTGAGCACTTATAACACTTTAACTTGGATTTATCATATCCTAATTTGCTATTGAAATCAGATGAACTCCTGCCATATTTCTTGAGAAATCGTTTTGATCTTTGACCTAGCATAGCTTATTGCCAAGCTAGATCTAATTCGTTCAATTGATCATCATCAAGTTCATCAAGATCATCTCTCGTAATCTTTGCATCAGCAACATTCTTGATAACCATCCCAAAAGATGATGTAATTAAGGCAGAAATCATTTTAGCATACTCTTCGGTTGTTTCAGCAGACAAAGCATTCTGATTTGTGAAATTTGGAATGGTAAAACTGCAACCTTTTGAAGAATCAGAATTTCCAGAAACTCCAACCATAAAAGCAACACTTGGTGCAGAACTCAGATTTGGTTTTGCTTTAGCATTCATACTAACAGTATTCTCTCCATGATATAACTCAGGATTTTGTAACGTTTCCATTTCCCGAGCATGAAGTTTTCCAGTAAGCTCATGAAATGTCAATGTAGAGTATTCTTTATCATGAGTGAGTAACAAAACATAGTTTCCCCACTTTTCAGGCAAAGCTTCCATAATCTTTTCTTTAAAATCTGCATCGGTTTTCTCAATTCCAATTACCTTTAATTCACTAATCAGATGTGAAAACCGTGAAACAAGAGCGGTAATGTTTCATTTTTCATAATGTTGAAAGTTATCAAATTCATTATTCAACACCTTTTTTTGACTCTTCTTGTAGTCATCATTACCTTCACATCTAGCCGATAAAGCATCCTATAATTGTTTCGATTTCTTGCACGTACTAAACGGATGTAGTAACTCAGTTGGTAAAGCCATTGTAAGATAACCAAAAGCCTTTTGTTCAAGCTCGTATGATTTCCTTTCAGCAATGTCGAAGGTATGAACTTCCTTGAAATCTCCCTGATCTGTTGGATGTTGATAAAGCTTCTTGATTGGAATCCACAAATCGATATCATTCGTGTTTATGTAAGCAGAAAATCATTGCTTCCAATTCTGATAATCTTCCAACTTCAACAACTTAGGAACTTTCTGACTTGTTCCGATTTTATTATCAAAATTTATCATGGTCTGCATCGCACTCTGCATCGCGGCAAAAACTAGAAATTCCGACATCGTAGAAAAATCGAAAATCTGATTGGCCAAACTCTTCCCGAACCTTAATAAAAATCCGAACCTTAACCGAATTTCGAACGAACCTTTTCCGAATGTAATACCACCGAACTTTTTCTAAACCCTCAACGAACTCCCAACGAACTCTTTCCGAACAAGACCCGAACCTCTTTCGAACAGAGAACACGCCGAACTTCAAACGAACCTTAAATGAACGAGAAGATACTCCGAATTCTCAATGAACCCTAGACGAACTCTAAGTTCGGGGCAGTTATTCCGCCGAACCTCAAGTTCGGACGACCAGTTAGTCCGAACAGGAACATAGTTTTCTCAAGCAATTCGAATTTGGACGAATTTTGACGAAACTCGCAGCAGTTGATCAAAAAAAGTGCTGAAAAATGATTTAGGAACAAAATTGACACAGAAAACTTGACAGATTTGATTGAACTCACATAAACACACTCGAAAAACACCAAAACGTTTCAAAAATCCAAAAATAGCAATCACAGATCAGTAGAATGAACCAGAAAGCTCTGATACCACTTGAAAAGTCATGAGCATATCGGATCGTCTACTCAATCTAGCTATTCGGATACGAAACGAGTAATTATAATGATTGTTTTATTGATCTAAGGAAGAACGATTACAATCAGAATCACAGAGAACAGACACAGAGAATACACCACAGAAACACACACTTATGGATAACTCTCACGCTCAGAACTTGTACAAAATTCAAAGACCAAACTCATATTTATACTGACTCGCCGAACCTCAGTCGAACCTGAGGTTCGCCCTGATCTGAACTCCAGGTTCGGACCAGGTTCGGCCAGTCACACATTGGCTTGAACTTGTTCTTGACTTGATACAACTCGATACTTCACACGACGCACAGATCAGGTATCAACACTATCCATCCTCTGCTATTTTTTAGCTTCAAGCGTATTTGATCAATTAATGCAGCATTGATCATGTCACATCTTTAGTTTAACCACTGGAACTGTTGCTTTAGTCTTTTCAGCAGCAAAGACTTTTAGTAGGTATGTGCACACCTTCTCTACTTCTTCTCATCATTTCTTTGATGTCTATCATGTTAGCAGCATGACTAATCATAGTGTCATTGAACTCTCTATCCAAAGATTTATAATAAGATCTCCTCCCATCAAGGTCTTCTCAAAATCTGTCAAGAATAGGAATAAATACACTTCTGGAGCAATCTACCTTATTTGCAGGAGTAGACACATTCTTGTACTCTCGTTTGAAGCTCTTCTCATATTCTGCCTGAAGAACTTCATCATGAGACATCTTCCCAAGATTGGGATTATCTTAAGGGTAGATGATTACTTCATGACTGATTCCTGCTCTTCTGATGTTCTCTGGCAGTGGTTCAATGGTTACCTCACATGGTCCTGGCTTGTATTTGGCCCATTAGTTGGCCAAAATATCATTGAAAATGTTCTCCATAGGGACAATAGGAATCACTGGAACAATCTCTAGGTGATCCCTTACAGGTGGGTAGTAGGATCTGTTAGAGCATAATCCTATGCTACAGAGTGTCTCGTGTATTGTATCTAAGCTAGAGCTCGTTAGTGAGTCTTAGTGTCAACTAACCAATGGTTGGGAGCCAACTAACCAATGGTTAGCTAGGCAGGGAACCATTGGTTAGCCAGATGGTTGGCAGCGAACCAAATGGTTCGCTAGTTGGTTAGTTGGTTAGTTAGTTTAACACTATAAATAGTTTGACTTGTTTACAAGAGATAGAACTTCTGGTCATTCTATCATTCTTAACTGTGTGTATTCAGAGTATGTTTCTCTCTCTAGATTTCTTGTACTCATCTTAGTGAAATCAATAAAGCAAAGCTTTATTTATATCAAGTTCATTGTGTTTGATCGAATCAATCAGTAGTAAGATCCGTTCGTGCACTTTCAAGTGGTATCAGAGCAATCCAGGTTGCTCTACTACTTTGATTTGGTGAAGTTTTAAGCTTTCTAGTGAGAGAAAGTGGGTTTTTGATTGTTTTTTCTTTAGATTTCCTCAAATTTGAGTGTTTCTAGTGTTGAATTTGATTTCAAATGTTCCTAGCGTGTTTTTGTTGTCTACTGCTGCAATTCACTGTCCAAAACATTCAAATTTGTGAAAATTCAAAAAATTCGGTTTGGTTCGTTACTTGAATCTATTGGTTCGTTACTTAAATCTGTTGGTTCATTACTTGAATTTGTTGGTTCGCTACTTCAATTTGTTGGTTCGTTATTTGAATTCTTTGGTTCGCTAGCCAATCTTTATCAGTTGGTTCGTTGAATTTTGGTTCGCTAGTATATATTCTTCTCGGTTCGCTAGTTAATCTTCAACAATGGTTCAGAGCGGTTACAACTAACCATTTGGTTTGCCAGGTAATTGGTTCGCTGGGTTTTTGGTTCGTTTGAATTGGTTCGGTTCGCTGTGTATATTCTCGGTTCGGTCAAAACTTTTGGTTCGCTGGTCAACAGATTGGTTCGCTAGAAGTGTTCTTTGGTTCGCTGACAGAAAAGTTGTGTTTACTAAAACTGACGTAACTTGAGTTCTGTTTTGAGTTACGGAACCCAACACCAGCCAAAACGACCATCTCGAAGAGATCTACACTTTTACTGCATTACAACTAGTCCCCTCCGTTTCGACCCCCAAAATCCGTTTCTAAGACCTCCGTTTTTGCCTTCAAAGTTTTCAATACCGAAAAGTTTATTTCAAAATGTCTGATTATCAAGCATTTTCAGCTGCTCAAACTTCCATGCAACTCATGATGAGTTATGATAACGAAATAGGAACAACTTAGAAAGTTCCCAAGTTGTTAAGATTGGAATATTACCATACTTGGAAGAAACGATTTGAATCATACATATTTTCTTAGGATGTTGAAAGTGTTAGTTCAAGTCTAAATCCTGCTCCCACAGCTTTTCTTGCTGGGAAGTATGAAAATTCTAGATACTCTTCAGGTTGCAGTTTTACATCTTTTGATAATTCAACGAACAGTTCTATTCCTGTTAAAACAACTGAAGATTTAGCTGCATTGATATCTGCTTTCATATAATCGTCTTGTAGATCAACATTTGATCAAATTGGTGAAGCTGATTTGTTTGGAGACGACTTAGATCAGCTGGATGATGATCAGTTGAATGAGTTAGATTTGAATTGGCAGTTTGCTATGTTGGTTCATAGAGGAAGAAGATTCATGAAGAAACATGGAAATAAATCTTTTATTCCAGGAGAGAAACTTGGATTGGATAAGTCAAAGGTTAAATGTTACAAATATTCCAAGATTGGACATTTTGCTTGTGAATGCAATCAATCATCATCTGAGAAGTCTAATTCAGATACTTATGTTCACAAATCTAGTACATCTAATGGTACAGAAGCAAAAGCTATGGTGTCTCAAGTTCATGAAGGTATTGATTGGTCGCAACATTTTTTGGAACAATTTCCGGATGAATATGCTTTTATCTGTCACTCTCAAGCAAATGATGCTAGAATGTGAACTATGTCTAAACTTTGTTTCACTCATGAATCATTTCAAGCGTTAATGGAAAATGTGCAAGTTGAATTGAGTGATTCTGATTCTGAAGTAAGCGGTTATGAGTGTACTTGTGAATTTTGTTCACAAAAAGATAGAAAGATTCGGAAATTGATTATTGTAAACAAATGTTTGGTTGTTGAAAGCAAAAAGAAGGAAGAAGAGTTAGAAATTTACAAGAAGAAATGTGAAGATTGTGATGAGGTTGTCAAGACAAATGAGAACTTAATCCAAGAAAAGAGTTTGAAGTTGCAAGAGTTAGAAGAACTCAAGAAACGGTTTGAAGAAAGAACTATTCAGCATTTATCCACTTTGGAGCACTACAAGAAATTATCTAAACGTTGTATTCAATATGATCAACAGAAATTACAACTTCAAAATGAAAATGAAGAGCTCATGATAAAAGTTGTCAAGTTACTTGCTGAGAATGAAAAGTTATTAAAGGAAGTTGAAGAACATAAACTCAAAGCTGAAGAAGTTTGTGAAGATTTTGATGCGTTGTTTGAGAAATCAAAAACAAAGCTTGATGTTCTCAATCAAACTTGTGATGAACTTGCTGCAAAAGCAAAGAGTAATGAATATGATAACACTATTCTAGTTGAAGCTAAAGCCGAGTTGGTTCGATAGAATAAGTTATTGAACATAAATGTTGAAATTTACAAAGAAAAATGGGAAAAGATGACACAAGAAGTGTATGATGCACATGATAATATGAGAAGAGAAAAATAATTGTCAAACAGAGTTTCAGAGCAGTTAATTGATTCAAAAAAAGCATTGGGTGAAGCACAAAAGAAGATACCAGACTTAAATGTTGAGATTTTAGATCTTAATCGGCAATTGCATAATCTAAAGAATTCACATTCTTTTGCAAGTTATCTGTGCCAAGATGAGAATCGCAAGAAAGTTTTTGGAGGAGAAGAGTACAATCAAATTCCGCATCCAGTCATTCAAACTGATCCTCTTGCTGATGTTAAAACTTCTGATGCATTGCATTATTATTCTGAATTTGCTACTGAGATCTCTGAAAAGAAGAAATCAAAGTCATCTAACAAGAAAATGGAAAATAAGACAAATGGTGATCATACATCTGTCAAATTTGTGTCTGGTAGAACTGTATTAGATGATGACGCACTTTCTGTTGGAAAAATGGTTGAGAAAGATGAAAGGAAGTTATCTGAAGAAAAAGTTGCTGTAGAATTGGTAGAAGCTAACAACTTAAAAAGAATCAAAGATTCTTTTACTCGAGTTGCTTAAGTTGGAAATTCTAGTTCTCAAGTCAAATTGTCAAAGCTACCAGGTTACAAACGTTCAGGTTTAGGTAGTGAGAATCAGAGATTTGAAAAGAAAGACAAGAAAAATATGCCAAAGAAAGTTCCAAAAGAAAAGAAGGATACCAATCTTGATCAAATTTATCATTTGGCTCAGGTTTCGGTATCTACAATGGAGAAAGGATTCGGGGATAAACAGCCAAAGAAGCATTCTTCTGAAAGTTCTTCCGGAGCTGGTCAACAGTTCAAAGAATTATCTTCATCGAGATCAAATTCTACTCCTCGCAGTCCTACTTCGAAATGGGTACATGCTAATCGGTTTCAAGTATTTGATGATCTTTATGATAATTTTGATTCTGACTATGCATGTCATGCATTTCAGGACAAAAAGAAACCAAGAGATCATATCGCTTGTGCTATCAATGTCGCCAAAAAGGCCACATGGCACAAAATTGTCCTGAAACAACAAAAATATCATTTTTAATAAATCTGCTACTTTCATTGATGTATCTGGCAGAGTTTTTACTGAGTCAGCACCCTCACACTTTAAATCTTAAAAGAAACAATTTTTCAAATATGATTCAAGTGTAGGTGGTTCATCACCTGATGATGACTCGGTTCAAACTGAAAAATCTAAAATGCAGTGGCGACCTAAGTTGGACTGCAAGGCTGCAAATAATTTTATTGAAGACACTGGCCGACCAAAAGATATAAGCTTCAGGTCATTTAAAAGCTAATTATTTTGTCCAGTGTGCAGGTACTTCAAGAAGACCTGTTGGTGATTGTGAAGTTCATGCTTCAAACTATTGCTGATAGTGGAGTTTCCCGTGTAACTTAAATTCAATGCTTCATATTACAAAATTGAAAATTTTTCTAAAAGCTTAAACTGAAAGGTATCAGTATTGAAAGGTCAATTTTCTTTCTTTTTACATTCCATATGTAGTTTAGGGGGAGACAATTGAAAAATAAAAATAGTGTCTTTGTGTTTTGTTAAAATGAAAAATCCAAAGAGTTTTCATTTTAAGGGGGAGAAAAACAGAAAAATACAAAAACATTGAAAAATGATAAATTGTATCCGACATAATTGAGAAATGATGGTACATTGGCTTACGTGTCTCACTCATGGATAAGTTAGATGAAAAAGTCATAAGATCATTGTTCGATGTACTTGGTAGGCTCACCATATCAGAATGTATTCAAATGTGATATACATTAAATACTAATAATTGACCAAGTGGACAACATCTTAAAGCATATCTCAAGATATTGAAAAGATATGTGAAAAAGAAAAATGAGAAGTCACTATGTATACATGTGTTTATTTTGCAAAGATTTAAACTTGTTTGATTTTCTTTATTTTCTCAAAGGATCGGACTTTCTTTGCGTATCGAAAGATCGACCTGGTTGTTGTTCGTTTGAGGTTCTGCTTTATTTTCTTTGGTGTTTCGTATAATTCATCGGAATTTCTTTGCGTGTCCACAAGACCGACCTGAATGTTGTTGAATTATACAATTTCAACTTGTTTTATTTTTCTTATTTTGTTAAATCTGAGGCCTTATCTGCGTATCGAAAGATCGACCTAAAGGTAGACGATTTAACATTCTTATTTATTTTTGCATGGAACACAGTTGACAATATTATGAATTTAATCACTATATGTTTAAATCACAAGTGAAATCACAAAAGTGTGATGTAAAAGCATGTTCGAGTATGTCTGATAGTGTGTGTATATTGGTCATAGTAAACTTAATTAAATATCTTAACATATCCAGATGTTATGAGTATGATTCTTCTTGAGTTTAATATGGACAAATTATATCGGCAATCGACATGACTTGTGTGCTAAAGTAGTTGAAATTGAAGTGTAGTTCAGCATGTTATGGTAAATATGATCCCAAGTTGTGATCTTTCTCGTAAGAGACAAACTAGTGTGTGTTTTGGTATTCCATTTCTGTATTGCATTTATGTTTCATATCTGAAAATTCAAAATGATTTTCGGTGTGTTTTAGCTTAATCTTATAAAAATCAAGAAGATTTTTGGTGTGTTTTGATATAAAGATTCAAAAAGTCAAAAAGATTTTGTTTTTTATTTTGTGTTCGACCGATACATGATACAAAATCATGATTTCAATCATATATCTTGGATTCTCAAAGAGAAGTTTTGCGCCAAGATTAAATTAATTTTTTTGATAAGTCAATAAGAAAAGGAAAAACCGCACTTTTGCCTTCTAAAGTTGCAGGTTCTGTGTGGCAAAACTAAAGCATGGTGAAGGGGGACTTATTGAAGCATCTTTCACAAGTGGATCTTGAAGTTCAAAGATTGTTCAAGTTTTGATCCAGCGATGCAAGCTCTATTGCTGACAAGAAATTTCAAGTTGAAGATCGGATGCAGAATTGCTAAAGATTGAAGACAGGAGTTTAGTTAGCATAGATACACTAAACATTAAGGGGGAGTTTGTTAGAGCATAATCCTATGCTACAGAGTGTCTCGTGTATTGTATCTAAGCTAGACCTTGTTAGTGAGTCTTAGTGTCAACTAACTAACCAATGGTTAGAAGACAACTAACCAATGGTTAGCTAGGCAGCGAACCATTAGTTAGCCAAATGGTTGGCAGCGAACCAAATGGTTGGTTAGTTGAACACTATAAATAGTTTGACTTGTTTAGAAGAGATAGAACTTCTGGTCATTCTATCATTCTTAACTGTGTGTATTCAGAGTGCGTTTCTCCCTCTAGATTTATTTTACTCATCTTAGTGAAATCAACAAAGCAAAGCTTTAATTACATCGTGTTCATTGTGTTTGATCGAATCAATCAGTAGTAAGATCCGTTCCGGCACTTACAGATCCAATCATAATCAGATAGCCTCTTTCATCTCTAATCCACCTAAATGGAGGAGCAGCTGTGAATAACAGGTGGGATGGGCAGATGTCACCAAGAGGTTGACTCCTAGCTGATACCATGGCAACAATTTTTTTAGCTTCATCCCATATGCTTGCCTGTGAAAATTCGTACATGATTGGTTTAAATGTTGGATGTGCTGCATTAGAAGAGAAGTACATTATTGAGGTAAATTCATATCCCATAGTAACTACGAGCTCCTAGGTAACTTGCTCTTCAACAGCAACTAAGGCTTGTTCCGAGATAACTTGTTCACCCGGAGTAATATTCACTCATGAGGTAACTTCACGGTGGGACTTCTTCTTCAACTTTCGAGATAGAAACATTTTCAGTTACATCGGGTGAAATTAAAGCCTTGTAATCTTTTAGAACATCCTCAATTTGCTCATTAGCAATGTCTATATCCAGTTTGTATACATCTTCAGTAGGAGGATCTTGGATATCCAAAACTTCTTCATATACAACACCGTCATCAACAACATTTCTCAACACACTCTGGACCTCATCCTCTTCTTTCTTTTCCTTAACTTCATCAGTATCAACAATTCCAGTCTCCGCATCCAAATTCACCCCTTCTTCTTCTACTATTGCCGTCAGCTCAGGAGTGATGAAGTCTCTTTAAATGATTCTTTGAATTTCTATGATAGAGGTAGGAAGAGCACCTGCTGCAATCATTGTAAAGAGAAAGAGTTCCTTCAGGTTGTCTTGCTGTGAGCTACTACTATAATGTCAGTCATAATTGAGACTTTCTTCTATTCTTCTTCTGTTGGGAATCTATGACTCGTTTAGGACATAATAAAGATTTTTCGAACTAATTAAAATCGTATTTTATATTTATTTTATCATAAAAATGATTATGTCAGATAATCAATTTCCGAAGCGTTGAAGTTCAAAACTTTTATAAACGAGTTTCAGGTATTCCACACCAGTGATCAAATTAAAGATAATTCAGATAAATATATATAAAACAAAAACATAGGGAGTTTAGAGATTGACCTTGACGATACCAAGATGAGAGACCCTAGATGCAACAAACGGATCTCCTAGAAATCCCTCAACACCCGTTCAACACCTTGAACGACTAAAATTGGTTCCCGTTATGATAACCAAAAATCACCGAATATCCAAAATTGAGACAACCCGAACTGGTTGACCACCCGAGAGAAAAACCGAGTCTTCGAGTGGAGACCGCGGCATCGGCGGGCGTCGCTCCACAGGTCATGGCGGTGAGGGGCGGCGGGCTAGCAACGGCGGCGACACGGTGACAGGCGGTGCGGGGATTTCGAGTTTAGCTTTTAGGGTTTTTTCTTTGTGTTAAGGTTCAGGATTTAACCTGTATTTATTGGAATACAAGTTACTATGTGGTCCCCTATAGTACTGTCTTTTTCCCAAAGAAAGTATCCTGATATTAACTGTCAAATACAGTTAATACCAAGTAAGATTTATATGTTCGAAATAAACCCAATATATATTATATATATTTAAATCAATCTCCACATTTTAGTAAACTTTATTTTTCTAAAACGTTTCTCCGGATATTATTATTAACGCCTTAATAATATTTATTTATATCCGCTTTAATTTATCTCTATAAATTAGTCATCATGTTTACGTTATGAAATAACTTACTAATATTATTTTAGTCAAAACGTCTTTTGACGTAATAATATTCCCTGACCAAATTGTTAACTGCTTTAACAATTTTATCCTCGTTTACATCTTAAATGCTCACCGATTTATCTGTCCCTTTTAATTGTTTCTCCAAACAATTTACTACAATCATTATTTCGACAAATAATGATTTGCCTAATGTTCGTTCTTGTGATCGATAGTATTCAAATATATGTAATTTTTTAAACACTATGACTTTTTCATCGTCCAGAGTGTAACTCTTGGATTGTACCTTTATGGTTACGTTGTGTAATCGATAGTCGGACACATCAAAATCCAACATCTTCAACAGTAAATGGTTCCACTCTAATAGACTTGAACAATTTCATCCTGACCTCTTTGGGCACTCTTGTATTCCAATCATAATTAGTGACGTTCTCTTTTTTGTAATCATACCCACCCATTTTGGTAGCATCATCTTCATTCGCACCAATTCTTGTGTTGGGCTGGGAGCATTAAATTTTGAACCTTCACTATCAAAAACAAGAGTTTTAGCAGGAGTTGGTGGCTAATCCTCCACCTCCTTCAATTGTTCACCGTACACTCTCTCAGTGTGTGAAAGCAGGGTTACTTGGGTTTGAAGACTGTGGTAAACAACCGTCAATTCATTACATGATAACTTACTCTCCACTGGTTTGACACCAGTATCCTTGAGCAAAAAAGAACCATCAAGCCTAGCTTGTTCATATTCCTCACCCTCGTTTTCTTGGCACCTGGGATTCCTGAGCACATCTTCATTTACCTCGGGTTCCAATAAAGGTTTCCTTGGGTCAGAAGTTGGCTCAGTCGCTGTAAAGCGGGTCTTACCTTTGTTTCCTCTGACCACTGGTTCCTGTTGGGAAAAAAGTGTGGGTTGGGTAAGACTTCTTTGAAGCTTTTCAACACTTCTCCTTCCAGTAAGGTGTTTGAGGAGGGTGTATCATGAGAGCTCAAGAAAATTTCATCACCTTCACTTTGAGGTGTTGACAGGATTGGTTTTAGTGGAGCTTTTCTAGTGGATATGGGATGTACATCCTTTCCTAGAGACTCATCTCCCTTGGGAGACTTGTCTTTGATTTGGATATTCCTTTTAGGTTTCTTCTGCCTAAGGACTTTGTCCTTCGCAGGGATAGAAGCTTGGGTGGTTGTGGGTTGCACATGTGGAGTAAACCTTGTACCCTTTGTTATAAGTTTTTCTGGAAGGTTGGGTTGAAAGGAATTGACAGTAGTTGGAATTTTCTTTGAGTGTCTCTTCCTATTTTTACGTGAGAGTCTTTTGGAAGAGGAATGTTTGTTACTATGGGCTCAACCACTATTGGTGCCACAGGGTTGTCAGCAGGAGCATTTTACTCAAGGTAAGCTTGTACTTACATAGGAGCTTCAGCCTCAAGTGCATTCACTGCTAGTCTTGGCACTGGAATGGCTTGGTCAGTGTCCACTCTGGCATAATTTTTATTTTTCTCATTACTAGAAAGGTAAGAGAAAAGTTTTTCATTTGATAATCTAAACTTGTAAAGCTTATCAGAAATTTTAAGGTTTAAATTTAAGCAGTTTAAAATGTGCTGCAAAAATCTAGGGGTACATGTGGAAGAAATGAATTTTGTTAGGTGAAAGATTTTCCACAAGTCCCTACAACACCATTTTTAAAAGTTAAAAATCAACTATTTTACCAAGCCGTGAAATTCCAAGGCTTGTACAACTGAAAGCTCATCGAAGCTCTTTGTGGTGGAGAGGCGCGCAAGTATAACATGTGCCAGGAATCTCCACTTAAAAGGAAGTTGGGATTTCTTCAGTTTCTTCTCGTCACTCCCGTATCCAACAACCCTTAATGTGGCTATGTAATCAGTAGAAGTTGCTTCTCTGAAGCCATTTGCATCATTGAATTTGAGGTGAGTCCTTATAGCCTCTTCAAGAATGACCACATTGTGGTTTTGGAGACTCCATCGGCATTTTCCTAGAACTCAGTAATCACAGCATCACAATTTTGGGGATTACCATCAGTGCAAAATAAAGGTGTGACACATGTAAGAAGTCAATCATCTCATGAAACAGAGTGTTCTTCTCAGTTTTTGTGAGAAGGGCCAGTCTATTATGGTCAGCTTTGAATAGAGAATTAGCTTCAGACGAGGATTGACTTTTCTTTGCTTTCGGTGTCATTGAGTTTGATTAGGGTTGAAATGAACCGAATCGGAGAAATAGGAGTAGGAAATTGAAGAGAAAGCGGTTGATTTTAGTTCGGAAAAGAATTTCGGAGTAAATGGGAATGAATGCTTCTTTAATCATGGGATCGTGGATTTAGGTTAAAACAACTGTTCGTTTTAATGAGGGATTTGGAATAGGTGGTTCCGTAAAAGTGCAAGTGGGTATAGTAAAGGTATAAAGGTAGAGTGACGTGGCATTTTTTCCTTGGACCAACTCAAGTTCCATCGACAGTTTATCTCAATGTGCTTTTTCTTTGAATGTTTTACTAAATTGTTGGTGGTGTTGACGACACTTATGTTATCAGCATACTTAGGAGTGTTCATAAAGTTGATGCCATAATCCATCATCTGGTTCCGAATCCACCGGACTTGACCACAACATGCTGAAGCTGCAATATACTTCGCTCCTGTTGTAGAAGTAGAGACATAGGTTTACTTTTTGCGTTGGCAGGAGACAAGTCAGTCACCAAGAAATTGGCAACCAGCAGAAGTTGATTTCTTGTCAAGATTGCATCCTCCATAGTCACTATCTGTGAAAGCCTTCAAATTGAATTCTTTGTTCTTAGGAGACCACAACCCAGGTTTTGGTTGTCCTTTGAGGTACCTAAAATGTGGCATTCTGGCCCTTCGGTTGGGACCCGAGTATTAGAAATGAATAAAAACTAATAAACCGGAAAACCAAGAGATGCGTATATAGGCGTAGTATGTCAATTAAGGTATCAGAAGAGTCTAGTAGCCTTAAAACACTTCAGAAACATCACACACAAGTTGGAGTCTCGAAACATTGGTGATAAACTAAAAACTGCTATGTGTCGTGAAATACGTGCAAATTGATACGTGAATTTAATTGCATAATCGTAAATTGTTATATGGCAAGTTGGTACTTGATTTATTGGATTCGATGTGATAAAAATGATGGTAAATAGAGGAAAAGCTAAATCATTAAAAACCGTGGCCAAAACATAAAAAAAATGTGAAAAGTCAACAAAAGTCAAGGGGCTGCCGAACGGGAGCTCTAAGTGTATCGCTTAGAGCTACTAGCCTTCCAAGCGATACGCTTGGAGAGGGTCTTCCAGCAGAAACCCTAATTTCACCTATTTAAACACCTGTTAGCCACAATTATTCCCATTTGTGCATTCAAAAACGTCCCATCAGCTGCAAATTTGTTCTCTCCTCATATCCTACTCATTTCTCATCAAGATCAAAGCTCTTCTTTAAGATCCAAGCCTAAATATCATCCTTTTCCGTCCTACATCTTTTTGTATGTGTTTTCTTATGTTTTGATCATCATCAAGTTGTCAAGATTAATGCTTTATGATGCATCTAGGTCTGATTTATGTTGTTATGTTGATCTCAAGTGTAGATCTAGTGTTTAGGATGATAATGATTGCATCTTGAGTCAAAACTAAGGTTTTTGTGCATGATATGATGATATATGCTAGATCTAGGGTTTTACATGAGAAAATATGCTTGCATGTGAATAAATCTTGATGATTTGTGTTAGATCTATGTTCTAATGACTTGATAATGATAGATCTAGGTTTGATGTGAAATAAAGATGCTAACTTTACATGAGATCTATGATGGAAACTCGATTTCGGTAGTCATGCATGCTAGATCTTGAATAAAGGCACATGATTTGTTTTAGTTCTACTATGAGGTTGTTCGATCTAGATTAAGGGATGCATGATAGTGTATAAAGTTGTAAACTTGATGTTCAAATGCATGTGGATTATTTTTTATAAAAATTATTTACATGTAAATATGGTGAAAATAGCCTATTAGGTCAAGATAGCATTAATGCATGTGGATAGGAATCTATGACATAACTTGAATTGTGTAAATGAATGATCTATGTGGGTTACATGAGATGATGATGATGTATAATCATGGAATTAGCCTACATGTGGTAAATATATATTTATCGGAAAATAAATAAACTATGGAAATACTTTGAATATGGGCATGAGATTACTTGACTACATGTTTGCATGTCATTAGTCAAATTTGTTATGAGTTATACGAGTGTACAAGTCCTAAGTCTCCTACCTCGGTGGAAATGAGAAGACTTTGTATGATTGCCCCGTCAATCGTACATCGTATACGCGGGATAATGTCATAAGTAATTGTGACATGTTATGTTTGTGTCATATGTGTGATATTAGGTTAAGTATAGAAAATCTAAATTCAATCACCAATGTGTATTTGAGTCCATTTCTCTGTTATCCGCACGTTGATGGGACGGTTGGTCAAACTTAGTCAACACTCACACAATTGTGTGTCATAAGTGGAGTCTAGTAGGAATTCACCTTCTCTATTCAAGCATTACCATTTGGAAACTTATTTGCACCCTAAGGTGAGTTCTCAGTCTCACATTTTAACGTATTACACTATGTGGTAAACTATTTTCTGTTGAGAAAATGCTAAAATTATTTCTGTTGAGAAATACTAAACTATTTTCTAGTTGAGAAAATACTAAACGATTGAGAAATGCTAAACTTGTTTTATGTACTATTTGTAACCTATAGAAGAAAACATGCCAATGGAGTCCTTCCACAATTCCTGTACCATTGGTATCGTGTGATAACAGGGAAATGTGAAACAGATCTATTGGGCTTGACAAACCCTGCCCTGGCTGGTCGCTCTAGCTCCACCGCCTTTGGGGATGGAGAAAGGGTATTATGTTGTCCTAACTCGGGTCATGCTCGGTATAGCATAGCAGGAAGGCAAAACTTAACTGTTAGGAATGGGGAAACGAGGTCTATGGTGTTATAAATAACGTGGTCAAGCTAAACCAAGTATATAAATTACTGTTTAACTTTTCCAAGATATGTGATTCCTGGGGGGGGGGGGGGGGGTTATGCCTCGCTGAGGGTAATTGGTTATCTTACTAATTTAAATAAATTGATATTTATTTACTTGCTTGAACTCTGAGAATTCACCAACCTAGCGTTGACACTTTACATGTTCTTCTCAGGTCCTTAGGAACTTTGCTAATGAGTGCACGTTAGGTATCATTCACGGTGTCTATTGCATGGTTTGTAATAATTCAACACCTTTTGTCGCCTTGGGCGAAAAGACAACTAAACTATTTTATTGTTTGTCATTTTCACTCTTTTTGAACTGAAACTTAATGATGTTATTATGCTTCCACTTAACTTTGAATTAACATTTTACTCTGTTAAACTATTTTACAAACGTAAACTGGTTGTTCAGTCGAGCATTTAGATGTTTGAAGTGTCTGACGACTCGGATCCTGGTCTTGTCGCACCCCTTGTTCGTGATATTTTATGCAGGCGGTTTTCGGGGGTTTGACATAAAAATCATTTTCAAAACATTTAAGTGTGATTCCTTTAGTCTAGCTTGATATCTAGCACATAAACAAACACTAAACATAATGTCATGCCTGCTAGCTGTTAGATACATTAGAGACCCAATCATGGCTCTGTAGATGTGCTCATCAACAGGTTCACCAGTGAAGTCAGAAGTTAACTTGTGTGATGTGGATATAGGAGTTTAGCAGTAGAGGATGACAACATGTCAAACCTCTTAAGCATATGCTGAACATATTTTGCTTGATTCAAGAAAAAAAAGCCTTCTTTTGATTGCTTCACTTAAAGTCCTAAGAAAAAGGTGAGTTCACCCATGGAACTCATCTCAAATTTTGCTTGTATTAGGGCTTCAAACTCCTTACAGAGAGCATCATTAGTCGCACCAAAGATTATATCATCAACATAAATTTGTACCATTAGGAGATCCTTACTAACTGTTTTGATGAAAAGAGTTTTGTCAATGGCTCCTCTTTTGTATCCATGATTAATTAGATAACAATAGGGGGTCTCATACCAGGTCCTTGATGCCTGTTTAAGACCATATAGAGTTTTATTAGGTTACACACCTTATTTGGATGATGTGGATCATCAAACCCAGGTGGTTGACACACATAAACTTCTTCATTTAGTAGTCTATAGAGAAAATCACTTTTGACAACCATTCGGTAGACATGAATGTTCTTGAACGCAACATAGGCCAAAAATATTCTTATTTCTTTCAATCTTGCCACTAGTGCAAAAACTCCATCATAGTCTATTCCTTCTTCTTGAGCAAAGCCTTGAACTACTAACCTTGCCTTGTTTTTCACCACAATTCCTCTCTCATCCTTCTTATTCCTAAAGACCCATTTAGTTCCAATAGGAGGTGGTGCATTCACTGGTAAATCTACTAGTTCCCAAATATTTTGTTTGTTGATTTGAAGTAGATCTTCCTGTATAGCTTCAATCCGACTTTTCTCTCGCAGTGCTTCAGATATCTTCTTAGGTTGTACCTGTGACAAGAAGCATGCATGTAAACACAACTTTGCATTTGGTGTTGATCAATTTGCTTCTTGTGAGCACTGGTGCTTCAACCTCTCGAATAACATTTTCCAAAGGATGTGATTTTATCACTCAAAAATTGTATGAGGGTGGGAATTCATGACTAAAATTAGGCCTAGGCAAATTTAAAGGAGTAATTCACTCATAAACACTAATTATGGTATCTGCGAAGAAGATGGGGAGTCTTGTGATAGTGATACAACATGGTCAGAGATTGATTTAGATATCTCAGTTTCACCAACTGGAGAAGGAGACTCAATTTCTCAGCAGATGAGAATCTGAGTCATCACTGTCACTGTGAGTTGAAACCAAATTTAGAGTTTAATCATCTTGCTTTCCTTGATCACTTTGATTACTTGAGTTTCCACTTTCATCCGTTGCATCTTTATACATGATGAGATTGTTTTCAGCCGATCCATCTATTTCATTTACAACTTGAGGAATAGGCGTTCCATCAGGGTTGAAGTGAATAATAGCTCCTAGACTCAAGTCAAATCTTGTAGCTGGAATGAAGGACTTTCTGCTCACCGATGAGAAAAATGGAGGATCAAAACCTTTGAACCTACCAAAATCTTCGGTAACTTGAGGTACCTGTACCTGCACATTGATAGTTTCTAAACTTGTCATTTGATTTTTAATTAAAGACAACATTGATAGTTTCTTCAACAACTTTAGAAATGGTGATGTATATCATGTATGCTTTTGAAACACTAGAGTGTCTAACAAAATCGCCATCATCAGATTTCTCAGCAAATTTTGATAACTGCTCATTGGTTACTAAAAGTGTTACATGACACCCAAATGATTTTAGAAAATAGATATTAGGTTTTCTTTTTCTTCAAATTTCATAAGGTGTCTTGTTTTGCCCTTTGACAATCAAAATCCTGTTTTGCACATAGCATGTAGTATTTACTACTTGTGCCCAAAAAGTTATAGGCAATTTTGATTCAGCTAACATAGATCTTTGATGTGTTCGGAACTACATTAAAAAAAACTAAAATTACCCTAGACCTAACCTAGTCCTAGACACACCTAATTTTACCAAAAATACCTAAACTAGACTGAACCTAAGGCAAGTGTACTTGTCGGTGGCAGTATAGCTAAGGAAGACCGGATATCAAACCCTAGAGACACTATGTAACAAGACTCTAACCTAGAACTCTATGAATAGAAATTTGAGTGATTTTGGGTTTTTGAATTTAGGATTTAACTAACTTAACTATCTTAACTACCTCAACCAACTAACAACTGAACTCAGAAAACTCGAGGAAATTGACAAATGAGAGAGAAGTGCTACCTAGACCTAGAATCCTTTTTAACACTCGCAATCTTACTCGGCCATGGATAACTATGATGGAATAAGGATCTTAATGACAACTCTAAGAAAACCCTAGTGGACCCTAGATCATTTACTAGGTGTGACGCAGAGGAAATTTTAAGAATTGAAGACGCATACTAATTGGTTAGGTCACCTCCCGGCTTGTTCCTAACGGATATTCTAGTACTCGAACAGACAGGTCACCTTCCGGCTTGTTCCTATCCCAGACACCTAACGATGAAAGGAGTAACTAACTTACAGAATTAGCATGGAATAGCAGGTAAAAAAAATGAAAAGGGAATCCCTCTCCCGAGGCAATTTAACCTAAAACCCTAAGAACCCCGACTACCCAATAGGTTTATCACCTCCCGACTTGTCTAAACCTAGCAGCACATAAGAATTAAGATTTTCACTAACAACCTAAACAATGATTAACTAAATTCTAACCATATCAACTACCAACATAAAGTCATGCAATTGATTACCCAACCCAAACTGAAAGACATTCGCAGATTGAGCAGTTTAGATTATTAATTACAACCCTAATTCAAGCATTCATACGCATTAACCAATAAATCAGCAATCGTTTACTAAAACATCAACTAAACATACGAAATCCATAAACTGAATAAAATCAAAAACGTTAAATAATCATCATAACGGCTAGGTAGCACTAATTGCTTAGCCAAACACCATAAATTCAGTCAACACCATAATAAAAATCATAATCTTGATAGAATACATAGTATAGGTTCAACAATAACTAGAAATCAAAAGTTAGAAAAACCCGTAATCAATGATTGTAGTCGAATGATTGAACCCCAGTGATCTCTTCTCTTTTCTTCCTCTCTGCCGTCTCCCTATCCTCCCCATTAATTGTTTTTGTCGAACTCCTCTCTTTAAACTTTTTCCATTCGAATTATAAAATCCCCAAAATTAATTGCCGTCTACAAAAAAAATATGTCAGAATATGCGTATGGTTTTTTTATGGGTCCTTCCTTTTTTTCTTTTTTATTTTCTTTTTTTTATTTTTTCGTATGCAATAAGTTAATCAAGTCAGTTTCAGCGACTTCCATCCACTTCACGAATTCAATTTCACGTTCAAATCACTATGAACTTCTAAAATATTACAAATCAGCCCCCTGACTTTCATGCAATTCGACGCTAGTCCCTCTTCTTTCAATAATTAATTCTTTAACCCTTAATCTTTGATGAAATGTCACACCATCCCCTTGAAATCTTATATCAACCTACAATTAATATATTTAACCATTTTGAGCACACTTTTAACGAAATAAACACAATTAAAAATAATAGACTCAAACTCACACCAAAATGTAGAAAAATGACTCAACAAACTAATTAAAACTCAAATATTATAATTCATATAAAAACTAAATAAAAATAACTCAAAACCGACTCAATTTATATACAAAAATACACGGGAAAATAGGATGTGTTTGCAACATATCAAACATCCCCACACTTACTCTTTTTTCGTTCTCGAAAAATACCGCAAAGGAATCATAACTAGGGATTCAATCTCTAATTTTCAATTTATTCAAATTCAATTTCACATCTCAATTATTTATGTCACATATAGCCTAGCTCGATTATCGGTATTTTAATCCGACTAAACCCAACCACCAACTGTTCAACCCCTAATGCATTAAATTAATTTTATTTAGCATATCAATCGACTAATGGGCCCCACACTCAAGCCTTTCAATTCATCCTAATCCCATTTTTTATTTTTAGGCATCTTAATACTTATGTATACATATATCGTTTTAGTAGTGAAATTTCATGAATGAATTTTTAGTTGAGCTATTTTTTTCTCTTTTTTTTTCATTCGGACTTCACCTAGAGGAGCATCCACTGAATAGCGAGCCCGATGGGTAGCACATAGGGTATTTAGCCCATACCTAACCTAGAGACGTATCCTTCTAGTCGCTATCCCAAAGGGAAACAGATAGGCTTCGGTATTTTATTATATTTATTTTTCATAGCAAGCTCAAACAAATTGAATGGATTTGCGGAGGAGCCACTATTTACCGAATTCACTTTCGTAAAAAGATAAAAAATGTGCCTAAATTACTAAAAAGATATACACATATGAAAATATTAAAGATGCAATTTTTTTATTAAGAGTTTCGGAATCCTTAATCAACCTAAGGCGGGAACCCACTAAAGTTTCATGATTTACATATCAGTTAAGCACATTTTATTAATTTATTATTTTTTTATGACGCATAAGGATTTTTAATCCTAATTAGTCAATACGCAGGGAAGGCGGGCAACAAGCTGCGCCGCCAACCCTTTTTGAATAGCAAACCCTAGACGTATAAAAACAACATTTTTTAATCTAGAGCCCGCCATATCCCCGTACATGACTTTTTGAATCCGGCTCAACATAGCTGCCGCATCCGACTCAAGATGCCCAAAAGTATCAAAAGCGAAGGGAACAAACACATGTTGATTTTCAATGCACGCTTTCTCGTGTTTGTTCACCTTCCCAGCAGCCGCCCTGGATGCTGCCTGGCCCGCCCTGAAGGTGCTGGCCCTCAGCCCCACAAGGGGAGAAACCCCCGTTAAATCGACACAAGCGTGCTTCCCATTCTGCCATCCGAAAACAAGTATGTCTGCCGGCCTGAGGGTTGAGCGCCCATCCAAGGGGTCAGACAGGAAGTTAACAGGAGCTTCCTTCCTGACCGAGATCCCAGCCCGCCTGAAAATGTCAAACAGGACGTCTCGAACCACATCATGTCGGTACTTAAACCCCGGGAGCTCCTTGCAGTGAACGGCGTGCTCCCCGAACGAATCCATAGACGCCTTGTTGCAGACGGGGCATTTTTCATCCACGGGGAACAGAGGGACCATGAGGCGATACTTGAGGATTGTCCGATATTCGACGGGCGACATGTGTTGCCCCAACCCGTCAATAGGGAGAGCAAGGAGGAAATCCTGCGCATGTGGTTGTCTGAGGCATTCCCAAACGGCTTTTTGCCTGACTGACATCTGATAAGTAACTTCCATCTCGAGCATGTTTTTACCAAAGAGGGCATTCGCCAAAACGTGTTGGGCTTTTGGTGGGGCGGTGTCCTTATTAGTGAAACTGCTCAGATCAAAGCCCGGAATAATATCATGGAGACCGGCCAGAGCATTATCGTAGTCGGGGCCCATAATACAATACAAATTACTTTTTAAATATAATAACTTTCTTAAAGTATTTAATTGATTTAAATAAAAGCTTTTGAATTTTTTTATTTTTTATTATTACTATTATTAATTTTTGAATTTAGAAGAAATTAATCTGAATAAGAGGTCAAGTAAAGTCCCTTTAGAGGAGGTGGTTTTTCCTGCGAATTGACTCAACTGGTGTGTAAATAGTCTAAGTTGGACGTTCCAAAAAAAAAGAGGTCAAGTAAAGTCGGTCTATGAGGCCCGACCTTTGATTAATCCAGTAACAAAGCTGGTCGAATTGCCACCCTATAAAATTTTCCTTTTAATTTCTCTGGAAACTTTTTATCGCACAAAACACCTGACCCTGCCCTCCATTTGCACCACTCTGCTTGCACGTGGTGCGTAACATCGCAGTCTATGTCCCTGTCATTCTGGACAAATGAGCCTAAATACTTGAACTTAGTTGTTTGCACCACCGGTAGAAAATTAAAAAACAAAATAGTTTTCTTTTAAATGATTAAATCTATTAAGAGTATTTTAGAACTTAAAGAATTAAATATATTAAATTATAGATTTATTTTATACGATTAAATCATTAATAAAAAAACTATGTTTTATGAGAGGGTTAAAATGAGAAGTTTGGTCGGGTAAGAAGATATCAGGATCTTAATCTAATAAAAACTGAAGGATGAACAATTTATATTAGCCATTTTTATTGACTTTTAATTAAGTTCTCTTATTTTTTTTAAAATATTCGTAACTTTCACATATGACATTTTTTTTAAGTACACCATAAAATTGAATGTTTTTTATCTTTATAACGCGTATAATGTTGCTATATAAAATAAAATAAAAATAATCTTTCAATTTTGACACGATATGACACAATAATCTCAGCATTTTTAATACAATACGACACATTGATCTGAGCATTTCGATACAATCGAAAGAGTAGTTTTATTTATTTATTTTATATATAACAACACTTTACGTTTTCTGCTCTGGTAAATATAATAATTTTCCTGTTAATAAAAATGATTCAACTTTAATTATTATTTTCTTTTGATAAAATTTATTAAACTTTTGAATAGGATATATATAATAGGATGTTTTATATTGTTGTACTTTTACTTAGTAATTGATGTTCTTTTTGTATAAAACCATGACCATAGTAAAAGAAAATCCCTATTATTGATGTCATGTGTCTTGCCTCTTATCTTTATGCCCATTTTTTCACATTTATATTCCTGTTAAATTTTCTTCGTACATCTGCTATAATGTTTCTTGCTATTTAGACTAAGAGTCTAACCTATTTTTTTTTTTAACTTTTGTTTTGGTTTTAACCATGTTGTTCCATTTATAATTCTGTTTTGTATAAAGTCAGTTGCCTTTAGTTGATATTGCGACATTAATTCTTTCCTGACCTTATATGTTTACAGCTCCAAATTAAAAAGCCCATATTAAAGGTCTTATGTTAGTATAAAGTCAGACGGCCAGAAGTCTTCGCCTCAACTGTAGCTCTACGTGGTGGTTTCCTTATCTTCGCAAGCCTGCCTCATTGCTTGCATCGCATTCTCATCGGTTGTATCTAACAATGAGTTTCTTTCCTCTCGGTTATTTCCTTTGTCGATCAATTGATTTGGTGTTTATGTGTCGCTTTGGTGTTTGTATTGGCGCGTTTCTATGGCGGAATATGGTTACATGTTAGTTATGCGTTTCCCTGGTACATGGTTGAGGCTTATTGGTGATCAATGGCTCGCAGTAGTGTGGGTATGCTTTGTCATGATTGATGGACATATGCTACATAGCCCACATTATGGCTGCAATGTATTATTTCCAAGGTTCATTCCAAATTGACAAAATAACTTATGTTTTTGTTTTTTTGTTCTTTCTGACACAACAAGCAACACTCTTACCAATGGAAATACAGTTGCCAATGATAAAAGGGTGAAACTGAAGGTGAAGTTGAAGCAAGAACAGTGATTAGCCGGTTAACGGTGTTACCTATTGCCTATTGGGAATCCCTTTTTGAAGAAAGTAGTTATTGCCTTATAGTAAAAACCATTTGGAAGAAATTGGTAACAATAGGCTAGATGATAGATGTATGACGAACCATTGCTGTGTTATTTTGTCCATTGATGGCCGTATAGGTTTTGTGATACGCCTACCACTTATGCTTCTATTGTCGTGTATTTGTTTTTGTGTAGTGTTTCTATGTTTCAAACGTTCGCTTTAGATGCAAGTTATATCCGGTGTTCTGTCTCTATTTTTTGGCTTATTGTTTATCGACCTGTTTTTAAACTACTTCGACTCCGTCATGCTGGCAGCAACGCGACAATTGAAAAACTTGTATATATACATAGTAGTATAAGTTACCCGGTATATTGGAAGTATGGAGGATATGCCGCTGGTACATCCTGTATACATACACCTATGGTAAATTGGGGGATTTTCATTTGTTGCAGTATATGAATGCCTTATCACTGTTTAATAACAAACCTAAAGCATCTGGTTATTTAACTAGGGGTAAGTAGTATACATGATCAGAGATTAAGTCATTAAGACGAGAAAATGACTTAATAAAGTTAAGTAACAAGTTGGTATCAGAGCACTGGTTTAAGAGATTAGGATACTTCGGAGAGTATCTAAACTTAAACTAGTACTTTGGGCCTTAGTTAGGAATGTTAGAGCATATACCTATGCTACAATGTGTCTCGTTTATTATATCTAGATTAGAGCGAGTCTGTGAATTATAGTGGCAATATTAATGGTGCCATACCAACTGGTACGCCGTACCAATTGGTACGCCCGTACCAATTGGTCCACCAGTTGGTACGTAGGCAGATTGTCACTAACTATAAATAGCGTGTGTTAGAATGATAGCTTAGAAGTTCTGTCATTTCTACACTTTTCTGTGTGTGAGTTAGAGAGAGAAACCAGAGAGAGTCTTTGTAATCTTCAAGTGATTCAATAATAATTCTCTTATTTACTTCTCGTTTTCACTAGATTGATCAAAGCATGCAGTAGTAAGATCGTATCTCGGTTCAACAAGTGGTATTAGAGCATTCCAGGTTGCTCTACTGCCGTGTTTTTGATCAAATTCGGATTTCTAGTGTGAGAAAGTGGGTGTTTCTTCATTTTTCATCAAATTCGTTCAATTCTGAGTGTTTCTGGTGCTAAACTTGATTTCTGAATCTCCCTAGTGTGTTTTCGCATCTTACTGCAGCAAATTCTAGCTCAAAACTGTCAAATTCTGAAAAATCAGTCGAAAATGTCGTGGTACCCCAGATGAACATTCTGGTACGTCGTTTGGTACGCAAAGCAATCCTCATCTGAAAAGTGGTACGCTGGTTGGTACGCTCCTTGGTACGCAAGGCAATCTTCAAAGTTGGTACGCGACGGTTACTAGGTGGTACGCTGACAGTTACACCGTACCAAAGTGGTACGCTGGTGAATCTGGTCTGTTTTCTTGTATGCTGAGTCTGTGGTACGTGGGTGGTCCGTTGAAGATTTGTGATACGTTGATTAACAGGGTGATACCCTGAGAAGGGATTTGGTCCGCTGAGAGTGATTTGGTATGCTGGTAGAAAAGTTGCGTTCACTAAAACTGACGTAACTTGAGAACCGTTAAGAGTTACGGAACCCAATACCAGCCAAAACGACCGTCTCGAAATCTAGACTTTTACTGCCTAACGGCTAGTACCCTCCGTTTTGGTACCCAAAATCCGCTTGGAAGACCTTCGTTTTTGAGTTTGAAGTTTTTGAAGTATCATTTTCGGTTAGTGAAGTTTTTGAAGTATCATTTTCGGTGAAAAATGTCTGATTTTCAAGCATTCGCTGCTATGCAAAGTGCAATGCAAACCTTACTCAACTTCGATAACGAAATTGGAACAAGCTAGAAAGTTCCCAAATTGTTGAATCTGGAGGATTATCACAATTGGAAGCAAAGATTTTCTGCTTACATCAGTACAAATAATGTCGATTTATGGATTCCAATTCGCAAGCTTTACATGCATCCAAAGGAAGATGGAGATTATAAACAAATTCACAATTTCGATGCGGCTGAAAGAAAACTCTATGAGCTTGAAGAAGAAGCTTTTGGTTATCTAACAATGACTTTTCCCACTGAATTGTTGCATCAGTTTAGTACTTGCAAAAAGTCAAAACAGTTGTGGGATGCACTATCTGCAAGATGTGAAGGCAATGATCAATACAAAAAGACTAGAAGAAAAGTGCTAAACAAAGAATTTGAAAATTTTAACACTATGATAAAGAAAAGATCCTGCACTTGTATCCAGATTTTCACATCTAATCAGTGAAATGAAAGTGGTGAACATTGAAAAGACCGATGAGGAACTGAAAGAGAAACTGATGGAAGCTTTACCAGCAAAGTGGGAGAATTATGTTTTACTACTTGCTCATGATAAGGAATACTCAACATTGTCATTTCATGATTTAACCGGGAAGTTTCATGCTAGAGAAATGGAAATGATGACATCCAACAAATTAACTGCTCAATTACAAAATCCAGAATTATATCATGGTCAAAATTCTGCAAGCATCAATGCAAAGTCTAAATTATCTAGTTTTGATTAATCAAATCCACCTCAAACAACATTTGTTGCTGGTCATGGTTCAGGAAATTCTGAAAATTCATCAAGAGGGTGTAACTTCACTATTGCGAATCATTCAAGTCAGACTTCATTTTCTGCAAAAACATCTTATGAACATTTGGCATTAATTTTAGCTCTATTATCTTCATATTATGGATTGCTGAATGGTGGTTTGACAACATCTAACTTGATTGAAGAAGATTTTGATCAGATCGATCGAGATAATCTTGAACAAATGGATATTAATTGGCAACTTGCAATGTTAGCTCAAAGAGTTAAAAGATTCAAGAAGAAGACCGGATTCCAAAGTTTAAATCTGAATGGTAAGGTTGGCATAGATAAATCAAAGGTAAAATGTTTCAAATGTTCTAATTATGGACATTTTGCTCGTGAATGTTCAAAATCAAATGCTTCTTCATCAAAATCTCCAACAGCTTTGGTGTCTCAAGTCAATAAACAATATAACTGGGGACGAACTTCTGAGCCAATTTCTTTAACATTTATTATTTCTGAGTCAAAATCACTAACATCGAATGAAGGTTATGATTGGGCTGCCGACTTTCCTGATGATTCTGCACTTTTTGCTCCATATGCGATGATTGCTGAAATTGTTCATAGTGATGATGAAGTAGACGTAACTGATTCTGAATCTGAAATAAGTGGTTCTGGAAATAGTGGCTGTGAGTCGATTTGTGAGTTTTATTCTCAGAAAGACAAAAAGATTCAAGCATTGATAAAAGACAATGAGTTACTGATTATTAAACATAAAAAGAAGATAAAAGAATTGGCGAATGCACAGAAGAAGTTGGAAGATCTAATTCAAGAATTGTCCTCTCAAAAAGCAAAGTTTTTAAATTTTCAGGCAGAGGTTGTTGAGAAAGAATTGTAATTTCAAAGTCTTGAAAAAGAGTTTGAACAGAAAATTACAAAATTATATGAAGAAAATGTTGACTTAGTCAAGGAAGTTGAGAAATGGAAGGCAGAAGCTGAGGATGCTGCAAATGATTTTAATAATTTGTTTGAAAAGTCCAAGATTAAACTTGAGTTACTTACCAAGGCTTCTGATGACTCGGTTGCTAAAATTGAAGCATATCAGCTTGATATGGAGAAGTTGTTAGATGAGAAGCGGGAATTGGCAAGAGTAAATAAGTTGCAAAATTCAAATTTGGATATTTAGAAAAGAAATGAAGATAAGTTGACGAAGGAATTATGGGCTGGGCTTGATGAGTTGAGGTTGCAAAAGTATGAAACTCATAAAGTGGCGAAGAAGTTGATTGCTACAGAAAAAGAATTGGCTGAAGCTCAACAAAAGTTTTCTGAATTAAAGATTGAAGTCATTGATTCAAAACGTCTTTTGAACAATGTTACTAATTCACAATCTTTTACAAGTTTCTTGGCCAAAGATGTCAACTTTGAGAAAATGTTTAACAAAACTGTTTCACCACCGGGAAGTCTCAAAGAAGGTGTAAATGACTTGAAGGAATAGGTAGAATCTGGTGATTATTCTGAGTTTTTTTACAAGAGATCTGATGAGGGAAGGTTGTGAAGTCACAGAAAGAACAGAACGCTGAAACGGGTGTGTCTGATTCTTCAGGGACTGAAGAAGAGAAATCAACGAGTTCAACTGAGAAGACTGCTATTGATGAATCAATTTTCTATGAACAAAAGAATGTTCAAGCAGTGAAAGCTGAATTTTCTCGCCTTGCAAAGAATGGACATAAAACATCTGGTTCAGAAGAGAAGGTGTCTGGTAAACATGTTGGTTTAGGTTTCAAGACCACAAATGATAAAGTTGATGGGGTTCAAGGTCAGAAAGAACAGGAACTGAAGCAAGTCAAATTGAAGCAAGTAAAGAAAGATGTTTTTAAAGCTGAAAAGGTTCAACCCAAGAGGTTATACAAACTCAAGGGTTCAGAACAAATGTTTTCTGATAAAGAATTCCCACTACATTGTGTGGATGCTCAGAAAATCGCCAAAGTTTTTGTCAAGAATGTTGATCTGAAGAGCAAGAAGCCACAAGTTGCTACATATTTCTTCTGGAGGATCAAATTCTGCTCCAAAAAGCCCGACATCAAAATGACTAAATGATAATCGTTTTCAGGTATTCGATAATTTTTATGATCATTTTGGAGATGCTATATGTTGTGAAGCTTTGCAGAGACCAAAGAGGAAAAATGTAAGCAATAGTTTGTGTTACAATTGCCGACAAAAAGGGCATATGGCACAAGATTGTCATGTAACTGCTGCTTCTAGTTCAAGGAAAAGACAGGTTCCTTATGTTGGTAAATCTGCCAAATATAGATTTATTGATGAATATGGCAGAGTATTTGATGAATTTCAACCGACATATTTTAAACATCAAAGAAGGTTTATACCTAAATTTCAAAATGATTCATCTGTCGGTTGTTCCTCACAATCTACTATGACGGGTTCATCAGATACTAATTTACCAAAATAACAAACTTGGAAACCTAAAGTGGTTTCAAAAGGAAATCAGGACGCTGGTCGACCAGAAGAAATTCGCTTCGGGTCATTTATAAATCGACGTGTTTGACCAGTGTGCAGGTTCTTCTAGAAGACCTATCGGTGATTGACAAGTTGCTGATGGAGGATTATTCTGCTGATTTAAGTTAAATTACACGTGACATCAAATTTCAAAAACTGAAATTTTTTCTGAAATCTAAATCGGAAAGGTATCCATGTCGAAAGGTCAATTTTATTTCTTTAATGTTTTGTGTTTGTAGTTTAGGGGGAGAAAATTTGAAAATACCAAAAAGTGTGTCTTTGTGTTTTTGTTAAAATGAAAATCCAAAAATAGAGTTTTCATTTTAAGGGGGAGAAAAAGTGAAAAATACAAAAACATGGAAAAATAGAAAAATACATAAAATACAAAAACATTGAAAAATGAGAAATTGTATCCGACATAATAGGGAAATGATGGTACATTGGCTTACGTGTCTGACTCATGGATAAACTAGATGAAAAAGACATAAGATCATTGTTTGATGTGCTTGGTAGGCTCGACATTAAATCAGAAAGTATTCAGATGTGATATACATTAAATACTAATGCTTGACCAAGTGGACAACATCTTGATGCATATCTCATGATATCAAGAAAAAGATATGTGAAAAAGGAAAATGAGAAGTCACTGTGTATACATGTGTTCATTTTGCAAAGATTTAAACTTGTTTGATTTTCTTTATTTTGTCAAACGATCGGACTTTCTCTGCGTGTCCACAAGACCGACCTGATTGTTGTTCGTTTGATGTTCTGCTTTATTTTCTTTGGTGTTTTGTATAACTCATCGGACTTTCTCTACGTATACGGAAGTATCGACCTGATTGTTGTTGGGTTATACAATTCCAATTTGTTTTATCTTTCTTATTTTGTTAAATCCGAGGCCTTATCTGCGTATCGAAAGATCGACCTTAAGGTAGATGATTTAACGTTCTTATTTTTTTTCATGGAACATAGTTGACAATATCATAAATACAATCACTATGTGTAAAATCACAAGTGAAATCACAAAGTGATATAAAAAGCAAATGCATATCTGAGTATGTCTGAAAGTGTGGGGTACACTGGTCAAAGCAATATAATCAATACAATAACAAATCCAGATGTTATGAGTATGATTGTGCCTGAGTTTAAGTTGGACAAATTATACCAGCAATCGACATGACTTATGTGCTGAAGTAATTGAAATTGAAGTGTAGTTCAGCATATTATGTTTAATATGATCCCAAGTTGTGATCTTTCTCGCAAAAGAAAAAAAATATCTGATTCTGTATTGCATTTATGTTTCATATCTGAAGATTCCAAAAAGATTTTAGGTGTGTTTTAGCATAAATTTAGAAAAATCAAAAAGATTTTAGGTGTGTTTTGATATATAGTTTCAAAAAGCCAAAAAGATTTTGTTTCTTATTTGTTTTCGACCGATCAACATGTGATACGAAATCAAATTTCAAATCTATAACTTAGATTCTCGAAGAAATTTTTTTGCGCCAAGATTAAATTTATTTTCAAAAGAAAAAGGAAACCGCGTTTCTGTCTTCTAAAATTACAGGTTATATGTGTCAAGACTCAAGCATGGTGAAAGGGAGAGTTTGAAGTATCTTTTACAAGTGGATCTTAAAGATCAAAGATGATTCAAGAGTGATTTAGCCATGCAAGCTTTATTTCTAACAAGATTACAAGTTGAAGATCGGTGGCAGCAATGTTAAAGATTGAAGACTGAAGTTTAGTTAGAGTATAGATACACTACACGTTAAAGGGGAGTTTGTTAGAGCATATACCTATGCTACAATGTGTCTCGTGTATTGTATCTAGATTAGAGCGAGTCTGTGAATTGTAGTGGCAATATCAATGGTGTCGTACCAACTGGTTCGCCATACCAATTGGTACGCCCGTACCAATTGGTCCACTAGTTGGTACGCATGCCAGATTGTCACTAACTATAAATAGCATGTGTTAGAATGATAGCTTAGAAGTTCTGTCATTTCTACACTTTTCTGTGTGTGAGTTAGAGAGAGAAACCAGAGAGAGTATTTGTAATCTTCAAGTGATTCAATAATAATTCTCTTATTTACTCCTCGTTTTCACTAGATTGATCAAAGAATGCAGTAGTAAGATCGTATCTCGTTTTAACAAGGAATAGTTAGGTGCTAATTGGAGAAAACACTAGGCCATAGTAGGAGTACTCCTACATTTGCTTGTAAGGAGAAATAGTTAATGGCAATTAGCTACTGCCCTTAGGAATTTATCCCTGCAAGTAATGTGAGGTTACGTCTATTATATGGCCAGAATGTGTAAATAGGCAAGAATGCCTATTAAAGCAACGGAATGCTCATTAGATCACTAGAGAGCGAGGTCGGGAAATAGATTTGGGTATAATCAGAATGGAGGGTAGTTAGTACATTGAGAATGTGGCAAGTCACTAACTACATGGAAAAACCGATACGTCTTGATTGAAGGAGCTCGAGATGGCTGGAAGAGGTAGAGGCCGAGGTGGAGCTAGAACCCCGATAGGAAAAACCGGTACGAGGCAGAATATGCGTGCAAATCCAATTGCTAATGCCAGAGCTGGAAATCCTGAGAATGGAGCTCGGGGAGGAGACCTTCTCAATAATCAACTAAGGGTTGCGTTAGCTGAAGAAGTGGCGAGGGATTTACAGGGTGCGTTACCCGCACTCGCTGCTGAACTAGGACGTTAAGGAGCTGATGCTGGAGCAGGCCGTGGAGCAGGCAGTGGAACTGGTCGCGGAGCAGGACGTAGAGCTGATGCCGGAGCAGGTCGTGGAGCTGGTCATGGTGTTGGATGTGAAGTTGAAGTTGAAGATAATCCTCTTAGGCATGGATTTTCGTACAAATCCTTTTGCGGATGCAGACCTCCATCTTTTGACGGGAAGAAGGATGCTATGGCTACGTTTCGGTGGATACATGAGATGGAAGCTGTGATCAATATTAGTGAGTGTTCTGAAGCTCAGGTGGTGAAGTATGCTGCACAATCGTTCGTTTCTGAAGCGTTGTTCTGGTGGGAGATGATTAATCAAACTCTAAGTGAGGAAGACGTGTTGAATATGACATGGACCGAGATGAAGAGGCAAGTGATGGAAAGTTTCTGTCCACAGCATGAGTTGGACAGGTTGGAGATGAATTTCTTGAGAATTGAAGCTGGATACATGACGCACAGAGAGTATACTACAAAGTCAAACATGATGGCTCGATTACTTCCAAATCTGGTGCTGACTGAAGAAGTTAGAATTAAGCGTTACACGCAAGGATTTCCACCTGAGGTGCGGAAGTTAGTGAAGGTATTTGCACCTACAACTTATAAAAAGGCAGTGAACCTTAGTGTGACTTTGTACGACGAAATTTACGGAGAAGTAGGAAGGCCGGTAGGAAGAAGTCGAAGGGAAATCACGTACGAAGATGCAATACGTGTGGTAAGAATCATCCTGGAGAGTGCTATCTCAGCTTGTCCTGCGAAGAGTGATCTAGGAAGGAAGGGTTATTTCGAGTGTGGAGAGTTAGGACATTTAAGAAAAATTTCCATAAGTTAGTACTGAATCCTACACCTCTGAGAGCCGTCCCAGGGAACAGTACTAGACCCCGCACCGCTCCTACAAGGGCATATTGTGTGATGGAGGCCAGGGGTGAGGATCCCAAGTTCTTGAAACCCAATTATCACCCAGGTAATGTCAATATTTAGTTAACGTGATTATCTATTAAATGATTACCTAAAACGTGTTATGTGCTATATATATGTGGGCCTTTACTTGTTTGTTCCTTAGACATTAGAGTATGACAGTTTGTGATAAATGGGATTAGACCAGGTTTCGAGGACGGAACCTTGTTTAAGGGGGGTAGCGTTCTAACACTCCAAAATTCACAGATACATGATATATATAGTAAATACGAGTTTATATTATAAATACGTGAGCTTAATTGATAAATGCGGTAAGACTATGCATTAGATAGGTTACATGCGTTAGAATATACGTGTTTTATACCTAAAATGATGAAATATGCATAAAACAGATGTGTTAAACATTAAAGAAAGTAAAATATGAGATGAATATGTGTTTATATGAATAATATAATGATACATGAATCATCTGATGGATATATACATGTAAATACGTATGTAATAGTTAACGGAAAAGTAAAAGGGCTAAAAGCGTAATTAATTATAAAGATATAAACGTATACAAGTGTTATACGTATTATACGTATTTTGAAGCTTAGAAATTAGTAAAAATATATCCTAATACGATTCATAACATAAAATGATAAGTATTGTAAAGTTTAAGGGGCTAGAACGTAAATTAGTGAAAGATATATATATATATATATATATATATATATATATATATATATATATAGTATTTTTACATAAATACGTAATTATATTCCTCTTTTTACGTATCCGAACCTTCAAGTATGTTATAAATATATTATAGCACATGAAATAATAACTACATCAAAAGATACAGGGTTAATACGCATCAAATAGAAATTGGAGGACTAAAACTATAATTTATGTAAATATATATACTTATGTATTTGTATATAATCGAACGTATCCGGAACCTTAGAAACCTTTAGAAATATACCTTTAAGTGTTTTATAGCATAAAATAACAATCTTGTAGAAGTTCAAGGTTAAAACTATAAAATAAAGGTTGAGGGACTAAAATTGTCATTCTACCAATCGGGGTCCTTATCACACAGGCGTCTTGTATTCCCCCTCTTTGTTTACCATTGCTTTTCTCCACATAAGAGCTC
>JBCNJP010000027.1:53049634-53181174 GCA_039602395.1 Deinandra increscens subsp. villosa
AGCATGGCCAACCCGTCTAAGATACTCTGTCTCTCTGTGTAGAAGCATATTTCTATGCTACATTGTGTCTCGTGTATTGTATCTATATGAGAGTTTGTGTGTGTGACTATAAGGGCAGCGGATCAGTTGGTCTAGCGTACCAAATGGTCCGCCGGACCAGATGGTCCGGATATGGTCCGCAGCTCATTTAGTCGTACCTATAAATAGGTAACATGTGTAGAGAGTTTAGAACTCTTGGTCATATCATCTACACTAAGTGTGTGTTTCCAAGGTGTGTTCTAGAGAGAGAAACCAAAGCTTTGTAATTGTTCTCTTTGTGAAATCAATAAAACAAAGCTTATTTACATTCTCGTGCACTAGATCGATCGGTTCATCCAGTAGTAAGATCGTTATTGTGTTTTACAAGTGGTATCAGAGCAAATCCAGGTTGCTCTGCTGGTTTGAATTGATCAAAATTGGATTTTTCTAGTGAGAGAAAGTGGGTTTCTTTGGTTTTTCATCAAATTTCTTCAATTCCGAGTGTTTCTGAGGTAAAAAATGATTTCTGAGTGTTCCTAGTGAGTTTTCGCACCTCTCTGAAGCAAATTCAAGTCCAAATTGTCAAAATTCGCGAAAATCCGTCGATTTCAGCGTCGGTACGCTCGAAGAACAGTTGGTCCGCCGTTGGTCCGCTGTTGGTCCGCCAGGCAATCTTCAAATTTGGTCCGCGGCAGTTTCAGCGTACCATTTGGTCCGCCGTACCAAATCTGGTCCGCTGAGTACAAATTTGGTCCTCCGTACCATTTTGGTCCGCTGGGTACATTTGGTCCGCTGGCAGTTTCTTAAAAGTGTCATAACTTTTGCATCGTAAATCGCTACGAGAGCCATAAGTACTCGAATCGATCGTCTCGACGAGCTCTACATTGTTCGTTCAAAGTTGATCTTCAAAATCAAATTCTAAGACATTCATTTTCGAGTTTGAAGTTTTGTTATCCAATTTCACAATTTTCAAAATGTATACAATTGATGCATTTATTGAGAGACATAGTCAGATTGTGCCGAAGTTGATAAATCTTGAAGATTATCATGGTTGGGCAACAAATTTTAGAGCATATGTTGTTGACTTGGATAAACGGTTGTGGTTACCGATTTCAAATGAATATCAGTATCCAACAACTTATGGTGGTGAGTGTAAGATGAGATGGAATTTTTCAATTGATGAAAGGGAATCATATGATCAAAATGAAAAGGCTAAAGCACTTCTTCGGTTAGCTTTGCCTATAACTCTAAAAAATCAAGTTAGAGATTGTGGAAAAGCAAAGCTGATATGGGATTTTGTAAAGAAACAGTGTGAAGAACATATGTCTACAATTTCTCAGAAAACGGTTGATCAAGAGTTGAAGTTTAAAGGTAAAATTGAAGAATTAGAGAAGAAAGAAGCGAAGTTATCCGAAGAGAATAGTATTCTGAGAAAAGAATTGGAGGAATGGAAAAATAAAATTCATGATGGTTACGAAGCCAAAATTCAACAAAGTACCTCTTCCTCTTGTACAACGTGTACTGATTTTGGTAAAATTAAGGAAGATTGGTTGAAAGAAAAAGAAATGTTAATTGAAGAATGCAATAAAGCTAAAGCTAATGAAAAGGAAGTTGTTGAAGATTTTGATGCTTTATTTGCAAAATGTTATCCTCTTCAACAGAAATATGAAAATGTTAATAAAATTGTTGTCGAAGCTGCTGATAGAGTAATCCAACTTCAGGAGGAACTCACAAAGTTGCGTGATGAAAAAGGTGAGGTTCAAAGTCAAAATGACATTTTGAAACAAGATGTTGCGTATTATAAGAAACAGGTAGAGAAGGTTACTGGAGAAGTTCTTGCTGGATGTGATAGAATGTATAGTCAAAAGCTTAAGTATAACGAGTTGTCTGAGCAATTTATTGCTTCTCAAAAGGAATTACTGGAAGCTAATACAAAGGTTTCTGAGATAAAGATTGAAATGCTTGATCTTCAACGAAAACTTGAGAATTGCAATACATCAAGTGTGTTTCAGAATTATCTGTATCATATGGAACGAGATGGAAAACCAAGTAAAGATGTTGATAATCATGCAGTTCCTAATCAAGTGATTGATCTGAAAAAGCCATCTAATGATGATTTAAGTCAAAAGTTGCAAGGTTTTCCTGAAGGCGATGGTGTTATGTCTGGAAAAGCACAAAAGTCAAAGACTAAGAAGAATAAAAAGGGGGTTGATTATTGCAAAGGATTGAAGTTTGATTCCAAGTTTACATTTCTTGATAAAGAAAAGATTTTTGAAGGGAATCCAGGTCATGTGAAGATTCCTGATTTTTCTAATATTGTGATTGATGAATCTTTACTGAATAAGGAAGTTGGTGTTAAAGCTATCAAAGATGAATTTTCTCGTCTAGCTTCACAAGGGCATTCTTTGAAAGAACATCCTAAGCAGAAGAATGGTGGTTTGGGATATGAAGGAAAAGAAGTTCCGATTAATGATTCCAACAAGAAGAAGTTGAAAGATGAGCAGAAAAAGAAACAGAAGGTGTCTGATGTGCTCGGAACGTACCTAAAAATGCTATTAAAACCTAGACCTAAACCTAGACCTAGACACACCTAAATTTTACCGAAAACCCTAAAACTGAACCGAACCCTAAGGCAAGTGTACCTGTCGGATTATAGTAAAGCTAAGGAAGACCGGGAATATCGAACCCTAAGGACACTCTAAAGACAAAGACTTAACCTAGACCTAGAAATTGGAAATAATGAGTAATTTTGGGTTTTTGATTGAGATTTGATTTAACTAAATTTAACTAAATACGCAACTAACGAACGGACAGCAGGAAACCTAAGAACAACCTTCAGAACAGAGAAAGATACCACCTAGACTCAGAATCCTAATCACTAATGACAACTTCATTCGGCTATGACTAATCTGATGGTGGCTAGTTCACCTTTTAAGTTCTTCCTAGCAGGCAATCCTAACGCTCGAACAGGAGTTCACCTTTCGGGTACATCCAACCTCAACTAAACCTGGCCACCCTCGAAACAATCTAAGGCACCCTAAGCTAGCAGGAGCTACCATGAATTGATATGACAAACAAGATTTAGCAAGCTACCTAATTTCCTAGGGCATCCCTCTTTCGATGGCGATGTGATCCTATTCCACTAAGCAACCCAACTAACCTACCTAATTATCACCTTTCGGCTTGTCTAATTAGGGCAGCAAATTGCAATCAAGTAAATAAACATTAACCAACGCAATAGTTCAAGACGTCTCCTAAACTACTCTATCGCAACCAACCCTAAAGCTAGCTACTTTAGACAAATTACCTAGACCGAAAGACATTCGAAGGCAAAAAGTGCATTAATCAACAATTATAAATCCAATCACAATTCACATATGCATATAATCATGCCAACAATGGGATTTAAAGAAACATAACATCAATCAAGTTGTCAAAAGCCAAACAAAGTCATAAATATTAATTGTTCATCATAACGGTCTAGGCGGTGATAAACGCCTAGCCTACAATCATGTTCATAGCATAAAAACAAATAAAGTTTGAATATTTAACAATAAACATAACTGAGTCTAAGAATTCAAAACAAGAAACAAGAGAAACCGGATGATTTGATGATGAATTGCAATGTAGAATTGATCACCCGTTGATTCCCTTGCAGTTCCAGCCCTTCCTTGCCTCTGAATGTCGCCTCAAATCGCCTCTGAGTCGTCTGGAAGTCGTAGCATCCGAATTGAAACCCTTAAAATCGTATTTATATCAATTAAGCAAAATCTGCGGGTTTTTAGGCGGTAGGCGTATCGCCTACTGCCTCTTTCCTCCCAGGCGATACGCCTGCAGCTCGAATACGCCAAAATAGTCGGTCAAACCAACTTACGACTCTGTTGACTTCCTTTCCACGCGCGTATCGCTTGATACTTCTCAGTCTCCAGGCGATACGCCTGGAGATACTTTTTCAGCACTTCTTCTCAACTTTTCTCTCAACTTCTCACTTAGCCTCGAGAATCCACACCAAACCTGAAAAACTCATAAATACATAAATACTGACTCCAAGACACAACTTAACTAAAAACAGATAAAAACAAGACAAAACCGACTCAATTAGACTCAAATACATAACAAAAGACATATGAAAACAGGATGTGTTTGCAACACATCAAATATCCCCACACTGACTCTTTTTTCGTCCTCGAAAAATACTGCAATGGAATCACAACCAGGAAATTGACTCCTAAACATTTAACCTTTAAATTCACAGCCCACCAAAACAATTCCACAATCCATAACGTAATAACACCCTAACTACGATTGCCGATATTTCTATCCGACTAAACCCAACCACCAACCTTTTCTTTCGCCCCCATGTGTTTATGAAATTACCAGATATAAGTTCAGTCGCCCATGGATCCCACTAAAGAAAGCTCTAGTTCAACCTACTACCGAATCTTATTCAGTCAAAGCAAAGGGTAATAATTGATTTAAATTTATATATTTTCTCCAACCCCCCTTAAACCAGATACTAGGATGTCCAAAGAATAACTAATTATTGGAATGCAACTTCTTGAGCATTTATTCTCTAAACTATCATTTTTTTCTTCCTTTCTTTTTTTCTTTTCTCAATTTTTTTCTTTTTTTTCTCTTTTTTTTTATATATATTTTTTTTATTATAATTGGTTATTTTTACCTAAAATTACCAACGGACATCACCAGAGGTACTCTTTCACAAGGTCTTACCCCCGAAATTATACGTGTATTTTGCCCGCGAGATCCGGAACATCATCAGAGGTACTTACCACGGGATACTATCCTTAGTTCGTACATGAGTATTCTGCCCCTTCACTCTAATTCATTAACCAAATTATTAACTACTATGCTCAATTGAAATTCTAAGGACATAGGAGTATCTAGCCTAAAGCGGTCTCTTTCCTCCTAATCATCAGATTCAGAATCCCTATCACTCCTAAAATGGGAACCCACTAGCAGACTGATTAACATATTTATACAACAATAAACACACAGGCTATTTAAGCTACTCCTAGGTCAGTTGGGCCTACCGACTCATCATAGTTTAGTAATGTTTTCCATTCAACCAAACTTATCCACTTTTTCCAAATTAATCATTAATTAACATTTAAGCACACAATTAGACAATCAATTCCCAGTTTCCTATCATTTTCCATTTAATTGCAGCCAGAATCTCGGACATTTCTGAACAATTTTTTCAATTTTTTTTTCAATTTTCAATTTTTATGACTCAATAACACACCAAAAATAAAAGAAAAATAAAAGACTGACTAAGACTGACTCAATACGAAAGTATCCCATCCCCACACTTGAATCACACATTGCCCTCAATGTGGAATGTAACGAAAATAGCGCAGAAATAAAAGCACGAAAAACAAAAATAAATACAAACAAAAAATAAAACAAGATAAGTTGAAACGTGTTCACCTGAAACTTCAGAGACTCAGCACAGCAACCAACAACGATCCATCGCAACCTGCAAACACAAAAACACAAAAACAAAAGACGCAACATGCACGAAAACGAAAAATTGCAGAAATTGAAAGACACAAATACAAAATGTACAAACCGGGCACTAATCAATCAGCACAAATCAGAAAAATAACCTCCCAAACCATCCGGAGGCTTGGATTTCACATCTTTAACCCTAAAACTACCTGATTCCAGCCGGTTTCTATCCAAACAACTTCTAACCAACTTCCTACCCCATAAAGCACTGAACTTTACTGCTCTCAACAACCTCTTAACCTTCCAATGCTTATACCTACCCGGGAAAAATCGACATTCACTAAGAAAGCTCAATTCCGGGTCATGGGTAGCAACAACATGCAACCTCCCCACACTTGGTCTAAACTCTAACTCATCATTCAAAATACCTAAATCATCAAGTGTGGCTCTTCTATCTACCTCTTCAACCACCATTTCACTCTCCACATTCACCAACCTCTCGGGTTCTCCTAACGGGTCAAAATGATCACTCTTGTCAACTAAAATCTCTAACCCTCCTAGATTTTCCCCACACTTATTCTCTATCACAACTTCATCCTCAACTACCTCACCTAGTTCTCCTAATGGGTCAAAAATTTCATTTTTATCAACTAACTCAACTAACCCCCGGGCACTTCCCCACACTCATCCTCTTCAAACTCATCATCATCCAACCGATTTCCGACAACCACAAGATCTATGAAGGACATAAAAGTACCTATCAAACACACCGATTCGGTGCCCCTATCCTTACGTCTACCCACTTCAAACACTACACTCTCATGGTCAACCCTCAAAGTAATCGTGCCCGCAAAAACATCAACTAGCGCCCGGGCGGTCCTAAGGAAAGGTCTACCTAAAATCAAAGGGCAACTAGCATCATATGCACTGTCAACTACCACAAAGTCTATAGGGAACAAAAATTTGTCAATTTGAACAAGCACATTTTCCACTATTCCTTTGGGTCTAACAACCGACCTATCTGTTAAAGAAATGGTCATCCTAGTCGGTTCTAACTCGCCTAATCCTAGGTGCATGAAAACAGAGTATGGCATAACATTAATCGAGGCACCTAGATCAGCTAAAGCACATGTAACAGATGAATCACCAAAAGAGCACGGAATTGTAAATGTACCAGGATCAGTCAATTTTTCAGGCAATTTATTTTGAACTACAGCAGAACAATTAGCATCAAGAGTGACATCCGCAAAATTTTCAAGCTTCTTCTTATTAGTTAACATATCTTTTAAAAATTTAGCATACTTAGGCATTTGTTTAATGACATCAGTAAAAGGTAAAGTGACCCTAAGTTGCTTAAGAAGCTCTAAGAACTGACTGTATTCACGTGCATTCTTCTGTTGAACCAGACGTTCAGGATACGGCACTTGCTTCAGATCATCGGCTGTAATCGGTCGAGGCGCAAATCTCACTCTCTTCTTCTCTTTAACAGCCTCCCACTTCAGCGGCTCCTCTCTCACTACCTCAGCCTCGACGTTTGGTGCGATACTTGCTGGCGTAACGCTCTCGTGCACCCTCCCGCCAGGCGTCTCTAACTCGATCTCCTCATCGACCGGCTCTTCTTCTACAACTGCCGGCGATGGACTCTGAACGACTCTCCCGCTCCTAGTAGTGATGGCATTGACATTGGCATTGGGGTTTTTGTAAGTACTACCGGAAAACTGACCCCCACGGGAATTGAGCTCCTTCAGCTGCTTCGCTATGTCATCGACTGACCTCTGCAAATCCAGGAACGAAGCTTGTTGATTTCTTAGCAACGTGTCATGCTCCGCCAGCTTCTTCTGTGTGGCCTCATCTCTTGCGTTCATCTGCTGCAAAATCTGCGTTTGGTTCATGACCAGCTCTGTAAGCTCCTTCATAGTCGGCCCCTCGTTTCCTCCACCATTCTGATTATACCTCGGCTGAAAACCAGGTGGATTTCCTCCCTCTCGCCATCCTGAATTTTGGCCACTCCTCCACCCAGACTGGAACGAATTACTGAACTGGTTTCGGTTTCCAATGTAGTCCACCTGCTCAGCGGGAGCAAGCGGGCAGTCTCGAGTGTCATGAGCGCCTTTGCACAACTCACATTTGGCTTTGATGTGGAATTTGATTTCTTCTAAGGTTTTATAAATGTTTTCTAACTCCCTAGGTGACATGGTTTCTGAGCCAATGTGATTGACACCCCGGGTAGATGTAGATGGTGCGAGTGATCTAGTCAGGGCCAAGGTGGCTCTCCGACCTCCGGGTGCCTGCTGTTCAGCAAGTGCGAAGCTCTCAAATAATGATTTGCATTCATCAACAGTGAGCTTCTCCATCATATGCCCTCCAGCCGAAATATTAAAATCCTTCTGAACAGAATAAGGAAGTCCATTATAGAACTTTTCTATGATCGCCCAGTCCGTCAACCCGTGTTGTGGACATCTACTCAGAAGGGTGTTGAATCTTTCGTAAGCAACAGAATAAGGCTCATCGGGGTCCATCTTGAAAGAGTGGATTTCCTCCCGAGTACGTGAAGCCTTGGCTGGGGGATGATACTTCTTCAGGAACTTCGCGGTCAGATCGTCCCAGGTGGCGATCGAATTCGGCGGAAGCGTCTCAAGCCACTCGGCGGCTCGAGACGTAAGGGAGAATGGAAACAGACGCAGATAAATGATTTCGTTCACGACTCCGGTGAGTCCGAACGTGTTGCAGATACGAATGAAACGAGAAATATGCGTCGGTGCATCTTCGTCCTCACGTCCATGAAACTAAATGGAATGCGTCAAAGCGTTGATGACGTGGGACGGAACTTGCCAATTCGCGGTGTTGGCAACAGCAGGCTGTGCAATAGCAAACCGGGCCTCGGTGACTCCGGCGCTAGCCTGCTCGTGGACGGTGCGACGTGCCGCCATGGATGATAAATCGAGGAATGGAATGGGTTTGGTGTCGCGTGTGGTTTGTGTGGAAGAAGATGGTTTGGATTGAGCGGTGGAAATGATGAATGCCTCTAGCTCGGTGCGTAGAAGGCGAAACCGTTCACGAATATCCGCGTCGGGATCAGAAAGTGGTGACAACTCAGGAGGACCTCGTGAACGGGTGTGTGGCATAAAATGATGAAACTGACTCAAAGAGAAAGTAAAAGGAAAAAAATAAACCTAAAAAAATCTAGACTCAAAAACGGAAATCCTAAGACTCTAGACACGGAAAAACCAAAAAGACTCAAAATTTCCTAACGACGACCTAAGTTAATCTTGCTATTGCCAAGTGTCCCCGACAACGGCGCCAAAAACTTGATGTGCTCGGAACGTACCTAAAAATGCTATTAAAACCTAGACCTAAACCTAGACCTAGACACACCTAAATTTTACCGAAAACCCTAAAACTGAACCGAACCCTAAGGCAAGTGTACCTGTCGGATTATAGTAAAGCTAAGGAAGACCGGGAATATCGAACCCTAAGGACACTCTAAAGACAAAGACTTAACCTAGACCTAGAAATTGGAAATAATGAGTAATTTTGGGTTTTTGATTGAGATTTGATTTAACTAAATTTAACTAAATACGCAACTAACGAACGGACAGCAGGAAACCTAAGAACAACCTTCAGAACAGAGAAAGATACCACCTAGACTCAGAATCCTAATCACTAATGACAACTTCATTCGGCTATGACTAATCTGATGGTGGCTAGTTCACCTTTTAAGTCCTTCCTAGCAGGCAATCCTAACGCTCGAACAGGAGTTCACCTTTCGGGTACATCCAACCTCAACTAAACCTAGCCACCCTCGAAACAATCTAAGGCACCCTAACTAGCAGGAGCTACCATGAATTGCTATGACAAACAAGATTTAGCAAGCTACCTAATTTCCTAGGGCATCCCTCTTCCGATGGCGATGTGATCCTATTCCACTAAGCAACCCAACTAACCTACCTAATTATCACCTTCCGGCTTGTCTAATTAGGGCAGCAAATTGCAATCAAGTAAATAAACATTAACCAACGCAATAGTTCAAGACGTCTCCTAAACTACTCTATCGCAACCAACCCTAAAGCTAGCTACTTTAGACAAATTACCTAGACCGAAAGACATATGAAGGCAAAAAGTGCATTAATCAACAATTATAAATCCAATCACAATTCACATATGCATATAATCATGCCAACAATGGGATTTAAAGAAACATAACATCAATCAAGTTGTCAAAAGCCAAACAAAGTCATAAATATTAATTTTTCATCATAACGGTCTAGGCAGTGATAAACGCCTAGCCTACAATCATGTTCATAGCATAAAAACAAATAAAGTTTGAATCTTTAACAATAAACATAACTGAGTCTAAGAATTCAAAACAAGAAACAAGAGAAACCGGATGATTTGATGATGAATTGCAATGTAGAATTGATCACTCGTTGATTCCCTTGCAGTTCCAGCCCTTCCTTGCCTCTGAATGTCGCCTCAAATCGCCTCTGAGTCGTCTGGAAGTCGTAGCATCCGAATTGAAACCCTTAAAATCGTATTTATATCAATTAAGCAAAATCTGCGGGTTTTTAGGCGGTAGGCGTATCGCCTACTGCCTCTTTCCTCCCAGGCGATACGCCTGCAGCTCGAATACGCCAAAATAGTCGGTCAAACCAACTTACGACTCTGTTGACTTCCTTTCCACGCGCGTATCGCTTGATACTTCTCAGTCTCCAGGCGATACGCCTGGAGATACTTTTTCAGCACTTCTTCTCAACTTTTCTCTCAACTTCTCACTTAGCCTTGAGAATCCACACCAAACCTAAAAAACTCATAAATACATAAATACTGACTCCAAGACACAACTTAACTAAAAACAGATAAAAACAAGACAAAACCGACTCAATTAGACTCAAATACATAACAAAATACATATGAAAACAGGATGTGTTTGCAACACATCAGTGTCTACAGAGAAGAAGCCTCAGTTTTGGTGTGCAGATGACAAGATTTCTTCTGAAGAGTCTTCTTGCATATCTGATGCTACACCACAAGGCGGTAAAAATTCAGGTTCATTTTATTCTGCTAAATCGAACAGGTTTTATCATCAAGATAAATTCTTTGGTTATGGAGATGATTCCGGTTTTTATGATTCTCCAAAATGTTTTCCAAAATTTCAGTGATTCTCAAAGAGAAATTTTGCACCAAGATTAAATTATTTTTGGAAATTGAAAGAAAATTCGCACTTTTGTCTTCTAAAGTTGCAGGTTCTGTGTGTCAAGACTCGAGCATGGTGAAAGGGAGAGTTTGTTTTATTTTTCAAAAGTGGATCTTGAAGGTCAAAGATTTATTCAAGAATGATCCAGCCATGCAAGCTCTATTTATGACAAGATTTCAAGTTGACGATCAGATGCAACATTGTTAAAGATTGAAGACTAGCGATTTAGTTAGAATAGATACACTACACGTTAAGGGGGAGTTTGTAGAAGCATATTTCTATGCTGCATTGTGTCTCGTGTATTGTATCTATATGAGAGTTTGTGTGTGTGACTATAAGGGCAGCGAATCAGTTGGTCTAGCGTACCAAATGGTCCGCTGGACTAGATGGTCCGGATATGGTCCGCAGCTCATTTAGTCGTACCTATAAATAGGTAACATGTGTAGAGAGTTTAGAACTCTTGGTCATATCATCTACACTAAGTGTGTGTTTCCAAGGTATGTTCTAGAGAGAGAAACCAAAGCTTTGTAATTGTTCTCTTTGTGAAATCAATAAAACAAAGCTTATTTACATTCTCGTGCACTAGATCGATCGGTTCATCCAGTAGTAAGATCGTTATTGTGTTTTACACTCTGCCCCGATAATCACCCCGTACCGGTCCAGGGTAGCAACAGTCTTTGTCTGCAAATAATGATCAACTAATTCTTTCAAGTTTGCCATTTGGAGAAGGATTTGAGGGTTTTGAGAAAGGGTTTGATAATGATTTTGAGAAAAGGTTTGATAAGGATTTTGAGAAGGGTTTAATAATGGAGGTGAGAAGTTTCTGATTACTGATCAGGTGGTATGGTTATATGTGCAAATCACTTGAGTATGCCTAAGCTGAGATGTCTAATCACTAGAGTATACAAAAGGTCTTATTTTAATCACTAGAGTATACAAAAGGTCTTATTTTAATCACTGAAATTTCTACACGATATCAAAAAGCCACTAAAATTTTAATCACACGATCTGAAATTATCCGAAATTACTTTCACACGATCTTAAAAATCAAATTAACAAGTCAAAATTAAACGAAGAAAGTCAAAATTACCCACCTCATTCTCTTTGCATATCCCGTGAATATTTTGATTTTCTGGTAATTAACAAGTCAAAATTAAACGAAGAAAGTCAAAATTACTCACTGAGTTCATGAGGATTGAGAGAAGATGAACTAGAGTTCTTCAGGATTATAAAGAGTTATTCAGTAATAGAACCGAATGAACTAGAGTTCTTCAGGATCAAGAGTAATTATTCAGTAATAGAACAAGATGAATTAGAGTTCTTCAAGATGAACCGGATAAACTAGAGTTCTTCAGGATTAACTATATATACTATAAATACATTATATTAAATTAAAAATCAATTCATTACATATAAATAATTAGTAATCCCAGAACAATTTTCAAATTAAACCAGAACAATTACTCTTAATTAATCGGGAACCCTAAAAAGGTTAATCATTTCCCACACCAGTAGAAGCTTGAAATCTTCTCCGGTTTCATGTAAGTAGTGTTCGAACGCAATGAACAACAGGTCTTCCTTGGTTTGGTTCTCCTCTTCATTCTCTTTGCATATCATGTTGAATGTTTTGATTTTCTGGTCCATGTCTAGCCATTTTGATCTTACGGCGCTTGTGTCACGGTACTTATCGGAACGCTCCATAGCAATATGAAACTTTATGTTGACATCCAGCCAAAAGAGAATCGTGTCTTCGTCATTAGGATCACCTAATTGATCGGTAAACATCGACTTAATTAATTAATATATATATAAAAATGAATAACTGATCAAATAATCATATGATTGGTATAAAGAAAAATTAAGAAACGTACTAAGTAAGGGAGGGTTTGTAGGCAACACATAGTCCCTATACTTTACGTCCAACCAAGCTCGGTACAACCCCAGTTCTTCCTGCTGGGTCCATTCTTCTGCCATCTTGCAAGAGTATAAATTGGATGGGGAGAACGAAGAGTGTGTGAAAGTGGTGGTTTAATTTAATGGTTAATTGATTAACTTGTTTATATAGCGTGGTTGAAGGTTTTGAAATTAAAAAAAAAACAACGGAAAAGTAAAATTAGCCGTTACTAGTTACATCACCTGTTTGTGTTTTTAAAATTTCAAAAATAAACGGTAAAAAAGTAAGGCAATAAGGATTCGAACACGGAACATGGTATGTTAATCTAAAGCGCTTCTACCACCCGAGCAGCACCCTGAGTTAGAAGCTACTTTTCATTATAATTTATTTAAATATGATTCTAACTGGGCCCACTAAATTCTAAAAGAGGTGGGATAAATAATGAGCGAATTCAATTGAAAATTTCACATATCACTCTCGATTTCCCCAATTCCCCGCTCCCCATTTCTCCATTGTTCATTAATCGACAGAATTTTCCCTCCGTCATATTACTTCTCCAATAAACAGGTTCACAGTAAAGATTGTTGAAAATTAGGGTTTTCAGTATTAGCAAAACAATCGTTTTTAATAATCTTTGCTGTTGTATCTGTTAGCAAAACAAACATGGATAAGTCTTGGATGCTAACCAGTAGAACCTCGAAATCATATGAGGATGTAGTTAAATCATTCTTAAAGTTTGCAGTTACAAGTTTGAAAATGACGGAAATTCCATGTCCCTGTGTTAATTGTCTAAACCATTACTCTTATAATGTTGATGATGTAGATTATCATTTGTTTTCAAAAGGATTCGATCTGACTTATATAACGTGGACTAAACACGGAGAGGAAGACGAGCCCGCAGGAGATGAGCTTCACAAGGAATCATCTTTTGATTCCGGAATGCCATTCGATGCATCTGAAATGATAGAAATGGTCAGAGCTACTGAAGACAATTTCACTGAGGACCATGAGAAGTTTCAAGAACGACTAATGGATGCTGAGAAGCCCCTGTATGAAGGATGCCATACCTTCACAAAGTTATCTGCCTTGGTTCGACTACTGAACTTGAAGACTAAGCATGGAGGATCAGATAAGTTTTTTAATGAACTTTTAGTTTGGCTGAAACAGATGCTACATGAAGGTAATGAAATTGTGAAAAATACATATGAGGCCAAGAAGATCTTGAAGTCAATGGGTGCATGGTACACCAAGATACATGTGTGTATCAATGATTGTATTCTTTACAGTAAGGAGAACAAGGACCTAACTATATGTCCAACTTGTGGTGAGTCCAGGTGGAAGGTGGATGAGAGGACTAAGAAACTATACGACAATACTCCTGCAAAGGTAATGTGGTATTTCCCCATCATTCCAAGATTGAAACGACTGTTTCAAGTGAAAACCACAGCGGAAGATCTGAGATGGCATGCCACCAGGTCCAAAATACGCGGTGTGTTACGACACCCATCCGATTCACCGGCATGGAAAGCCATAGATGACAGATATCCCGAAATCGCTGACGATCCCAGAAGTCTTCGTCTTGGCATTTCAACTGATGAGGTCGATGTGAATAGAGGCAACAGAAATCACAGTGTGTGGCCGGTTCTATCTGTCATTTACAACCTTCAACCATGGTTGTGTATGAAAAGAAAATTCATCATGCTTTCGTTATTAATATCGAGAGCGCCTGGAAATGATATTGATGTGTTTTTGGAACCATTAATTGATAGAGCTGTTATTTGAGGCAGGTGTGGAAACATATGATGCATATGCGCAAGAACAATTTACTATGCGTGCAATTGTTTTATGGACGATTAATGATTACCCTGCACTTGGTACACTTTGTGGTTGCCCGTACAGTGGATTCCATGATTGTGTGGTATGTCGGGAAGAAACTAAATGCCTTAGGCTTCCTTTCTCAGCCAAGCAGTGTTATGCTGGTCACAGAAGATATCTACCATATACGCATGCCTTCCGAAAGCAAACAGAGGCCTTCGATGGTAAACAAGAGCTGAAAGATGCTGCAGTTTCTATGATCGGGGAACAGATATACAACGAAGTTCAACATATCAATAACAAATGGGGAAAGGGATTAAGGTGTACTGATTCAGAAATCCCAGGGACCTCAACCAGAAGAGGGGGGAAGATTGATAAGAGAAAAAGAAAGAACAAAGAGAAGCCACCATATTGGAAGAAATTCAATATATGGTTTCGAAGACTTAGATATTGGAGGCATAATAGTGTCCAACATTGCATTGATTTCATGCATATTGAAAAGAATGTGGCTGGGAGTCTTGTTGGAACTCTGCTCAACCTTCCAGGAAAGACAAAGGATGGACTGAATGCTAGAAAGGATCTGAAATTTTTGGGGTTAAGACCAGAGTTGCAGCCTAAACAGAACAAGAACAACATAATAGTTCCTGCAGCGTGTTACACGTTACAAAAAGATGAAAAGGAAAAGTTTTGTGACACATTGTATAACTTGAAGGTTCCACAAGGCTATTGTTCTAACTTTTCTAGTTTGGTTAGTCTAAAGGACAAGAAACTTGTGGGGCTCAAGTCACATGACTATCATATGCTGATTCAACAGTTTCTGCCAATTGCAATTCGGTCAGTCATGCCTGAACCGACAAGATATGCTATTATCAGGCTCTGTTTTTTTTTAAATCAATATGCAACAAAGAGATCAACGTCGAAGAACTAGATGAATTGCAAGCAGATCTTTGTGTCACACTATGCCTACTTGAGAAATATTTCCCGCCATCATTTTTTGATGTTATGATTCATTTGACGGTGCACCTTACTAGAGAGGTAAAATTATGTGGCCCAATATGCTTTCGATGGATGTATCCATTTGAAAGGTGTATGAAGGTAATTAAGGGCCACATGAGAAACAAAACTTATCTAGAAGGGTGCATTGCTGAGGAGAACATTGTAGAAGAAATGATTGAGTTTCTCAGCGAATACCAAAAAAACATCACAACTATTGGTGTTGCAACTAAAATGCATAGCAGTGCGGATGGAAGTCCTGGGTCAGCTGGTAGATCAGTTGAAGTCTCTCCAGAGCTCCTATCGTAAGCACATTTATTTATGTTGCTAAATACGCCTGTAATTGAGCATTATATCGAGTGAGTAATTTAGATTATTAACCTTTTTTGATCTGTTTAATTAATTATAAACTTTTATAGATAACTTCAATTCATGTAATTGCAGAGAACACATGAAATTTTTGGAAAAGGAACATCCTGGTAGTAGACTAAATGAGTTGACTAAGAAGCAGAGCACGACATTTGGTAAATGGTTACGCAACAAGGTCAACTAAATTTGCTTATTGTTTTAATTCCGGATGAACTGTAACTTTCTTGAATAACTGACCTGAGTTGTCCGGAACAACTCTATTTTCTATCCAGATGAACTATAACCTTCCTGGTGAACTGAAACTATTTTCTTATAGTTTTAATTCCGGATGAAATGTAACTTTCCGGAACAACTGACCTAAGTTGTCCGGAACAACTCTATTTTCTATCCGGATGAACTATAACCTTCCTGGTGAACTGAAACTATTTTCTTATAGTTTTAATTCCGGATGAACTGTAACTTTCCGGAACAACTGACCTGAGTTGTCCGGAACAACTTTTTTTATTTTTAGAAGAACTATAACCTTCCTATTCCTAATGAGCTCTCCTGATGAACCTACTATGAATTTCAGGTTTAAAAGGAGATGGCGGAGTCCCCAGAAACTATATCAGAGACTGTTAGGTGGAATTTACATGGTCCGCACAGAAGTGTGAGGAAATATGAAGTATATGACATCAATGGCTATTCATTTCGTACAAAATCTCGAGACGGTAGGGTTTACCAGAACAGCGGGGTTGGTGTAGAGGTAAATGACATGCACATCTCTAACGAGGTATTAACCTATGGACAAAAACCTTACTATGGGGTTTTAAAAGAGATATGGCTACTAGATTACTATATTAAAAGCATCTCTCTATTTATGTGCAACTGGGTTCAGAATACATAGGGGGTAAAAAAAAAATAGTCTTGGTTACACTTTGGTCAACCTTAAAAGACTAGGTCACAAGGAGGACCCGTTCATTTTCGCGTCACAAGCACAACAGTTGTTTTACGTCAAAGACCAGCTGGATAAAAAAACTGCATATTGTCTTTATGACACCTCCCAGAAATTACAGAGATTATTATGAAGACGATGCCAATGAAGAATATAGTACGGTAGTTTTTCCTCACAACGATAATGTATTGCCACCCGTAGATACATGTGACAATGTTTACCATAGATCTGACTGTACTGGAATGATATTACGTAAAACTGATTAATTGATCATTGTAATGTTTTTGAATCTTAGCAAATTACAGTATCAACAATATTTGGTTTTATTCTTTATGTATTCTGGAATATTATGGATCTTAATTTTGAGTCAAGTTTTTCCTTTTTTTGATTGTGCCTGCAGGTCTCCTCTCTTTGACCAAACCAGAGTCAATAAAAGTCAAAAATAAACAAACAAAATCAACTGATGCTTTAACAAACACAATTACATACATAATCCAAAGGGTATGATTCCATTAATACATTGATCTATAAAATTACAACTGAAAAACTACTAACTTAAAAGGGAGATGAAGCGGCTGAAGAAAAATCCCTCTTTGCTTTCTCACATGCACTTACTTCTGATCAAGTGAAAAGAGAGAACAAGTCCCTCTTTGCTTTCTCACATGCACTTGCTTCTGATCAACTGAAAATGGTGAAGAAGTGGCTGAAGAAATATTGGGTTCATGGGGCCAAAAGGGAGAGAAGCACCTGAAGAATACAAGTGCTGCAAACCTCAACATGTGCCCTTACTGTTGACTATTATAAAATTACACAATAACTTAAAATCTGCTCTTAGTAAAGCATTTGTATGAACCATTAGAGACTCCTCGTCTCCATGGTTTCCACAATAACTTAAAATCTGCTCGCAGGAGATACAGAGTGCAATCTTTCCCTGCACAAGAAAAAATTACCAAATCTGAGACACAAATTTCAATCGAATTTCAGTGGTGAAGATGATAACTTACCGTATTCCACATACGGATGACGTCAATTCCACATTTTTTGATGGCGATGATGGACGAAAAACAGAGAGAGAAAGACTGTGAGAAAAGGGTCATGGTGGAGATGATGGTGAAAACTGATACAGAGATAATTAAGTATATATCGATACTCGAGGGGCGTGGTAGATGGAGATTTGAAGGATAAAGTAAATGAAAAAGTAAATGAAATAGTAATGATTACAAGCGCCGTCCACTGTTGGTATTCTTTTAGCCACCTAAAATTAATATACCGTGACCATTTGTCATAATTTGTCACGCAACCAATGTTTAATATGAGTGGCCATATCACAAGATAATCAAACATGATAAACATATATAACCATCATATATTCAATTATAACTACTAATATCATAACTAAATAAACATATAAAATATTGTTCTTAATAAGTTCATAATTAAACATAAACATCCATTAATTAATAATCCGGATCACTGCAATCTTCGGATATGTATGATCCTGAACTTGCATCGTCATCGTCATGATCATCATCATCATCTTCTTCATCTTCTTAATCTTCTTGATCATCTTCTTCATCTTCTTCGGATTCAAATTCATGGAATTTTGTATCAAGGACACGGAATAATTTCGTTGCCTCAACAAAGTAGGCAAAACAATTAGGAATCTTCTGTGCATGGAGTTGCCTCAGGATGTTCTCATCGTTGTGTTTAATCACATATTTGTGGGACTTGAAGGATCTTCTTCTCCTGATACTGTAAACCAAAAAAATACGGTTATTCTTCACATACCAGTAATTAAGGGAGCGTTGATTATCGGCAATTTGATACCAGAATTGGTGTAAACGAATTGGTGTAGAGAATTTGAGATCAAGAAAGGGATGGCGGTAAAGGAAAATAACAATGATGATGATATATAGGGTAGCTGATTTTAACCCGCTCGAATTGGTAAAATTGAAAAAAAACGCGTAGTTTTAGAGGGAAACAAATCGTCTCTTTTTCGCCACGCGTTTAATATTTTACCGTGACCATAATATTGATTTTTGTCACTCACAACCTACCATTTAGTCACGGTTAATATATGTGGCCATAAGTAATAGATTTTTGTCACTCACAACCTACTATTTAGTCACACAACCTAATAACAGTGGCCATATGTACTAGCTTATAGCCACATAACTAAGTAAAAAGCGTGGCCATTGCTCACATTTAGCCACGCATAATATATACTAATAGTTTTGTTTTCTTTTAATTTACTAAGTAATAAAATCTACTCTTCCGTCACACAACATTATTTAAGCGTGGCCATACATTCCTTTTTGGTCACACGAATAAAAAATCATAAAAATTCCGTGGCAGTTTGGTGCATTTTACCACTCTTTTTTAAGTGTGACAGATAAGTGCCACGTGTTTTTGTATAACAGTGGCTAAAGCCATTGCACCTGATTGTTGTTGTCACATAAACAAAAAAAATACATGGCTAAAAGGGTCCAAAGGCTATATATTTGGCCATGGGTACAAAATATGTGTGGCTAAAACTAGTGTTTCTTACCTTTGGCCACGTTTTTTTCAAAACAGTGGCTATGCGTTATCAAAAAAACGTGGCCAAAGCCACTTTTTGACGTAGTGGATCATGAGAAGATGAAGGCAGAAGAGACACAAAAGATAATACAAGCTCCTCTAACTATACTAGAGGAAACCAGAGCTCTAAAATGCTACTTCATAGAGATGTTGGGAGAAGACAAGAGTACTGTAAATCCTTGCTCTTTAACTACACTGAGAAACAGGTACTCTGAGATCAGACAAGAGCAATCAAGGATCTCCGCAAGAACTGGAGTTCCTCGACCTCCTGGTTCATTCTCAGGTACACAATCTCCTCCTCCCAAACCTATGACTCTGATTGACTCTCTTCTTGGCAACACACCATCTACTCTACCCTCTACCACACAAACCTCCACCGCTACTACTAAAAGAAACACGCCTAGAGCCAGTAGACCACAAACCAAACAACCACCCACTAAAAAACCAAAACTTTCCAAGTCTATTCCACCCAAGTTTAGGGTTGCCAACTTCACCTCTATTGAACCTCTTACCAGAAAAAACACCAAAACCCTCAACTTAAACCTCTCAACTCTCTTCAATCCAAAAATCAACTCATCCTACAACATAACCACCTCCTCCACCACAATCTTCAACACCAAAACCACCAACCACTGAACTTGAAATCCTTAAAAACCCAAGTGAAGCCCCTGCAGGAAATTCCAAAAGAAGGAAAGATTGGCTAAACGAAAAAGATCTCAAATAGAGTCTTCCAGTTCAGAATCATCAGCTGATGAGAAGGAATTTGAAGACATTCATTCTGATAGAAGAGGAATCATTTCCTAGAAATTTGATGATATATCAAATCGTTACCTATTCACCACTAGCACCAATGAAGTCTTAAAGTTCACTGCTGATGAAGCTATGAGCAGCTTATCAGACTTGGAGCTAGGTGACGTTAGCAGCTTCCATGGAGATTTATAGTGTCTTTGTGCTCAAGAACAACCTCTGATGCTAAGGATCAGAATGCGTTTTGATGACACTCCAAGGGAATTTTCAAATGCTATTCCAATCACTTCAAACTGTCATGTTGTAGATGTGGAACTCGATGTGAATGATGGTTACTTCATCCTTGATCGAGCAGATGGCTCCTTCATAAGACATCACAAAGTTATACATACTTGGTTAATGGAATTATGCTTATAAAAGGACCATACTTCAGATCATGATGACCAACAAATGGTTTACAAATAACAAGCGTAGTGAAGATGATGAAGAGTAAATGGTCTTGATTTTGCAAGTTGTGGAAGATTGCAAGTTTTTGAACATTTTGAAGCTGTCTGTATATTTATTAAGTTACTTAGAAGATTTTGGAAGCATCATCTTAGGGAGAGACTGTAAGGAATTATTTCTCCTAAGTATGGTGTTATCTCGCTAGTTAAAGTTAACTCGGAAGGTAAGTAGACCTAAGGTAACTGGTTATCTCGGAAGAACAAACTGCCAGAGATATGATGTACCTTGTTTTGTACATCTTTTTAGTCAAATATTTCTTACACTTTAAATATTATTTTAGATGCTTTTTATTGAATATTAATCATAATTAGTTTACATTTAAATTTCAGGTGTTTTATGACACTATGAGTAGAGACAAGAGCCAAAATGATATATTTGATCTAAATTTTAGACAATCGGTTCTAAGCTATTATTTATATATATAACAATACTAATTGAGTGGCTTAGACACAGAGATACTGTACATCCTCTCACCCAATAAAAAAGAGACGAAACATTTCATCATCCAATAAGGGAAGGCCAGGCCATCACGTTTCGTCATCCCTCCCCGGCTTTATATTCATTCTCATTCTCTTTAAGATTTTGCTACGGAGATGAAACCCAGACGGCCAGACCTCCCTGTTTTGATCCTCGCTTCATTCTCTTCCTTAGGTTTTCCTGTTTTGATATGAACGATAATTTGACGGGTGCAATCTCTTCCTCGCTTCACCAGTCTCTTCCTCAGGTGTAATACATTTCTCCTTTCTTTCTACTGATGTAGCGTAAGGGATCTGAAACCTTAAACCCTAGCCGATTTCCTTTAGGGTGTTTATCGATGATGCATGGATGCTATATCCTGTTCTACAGCTCTCTATGCGATTGATATCTTCTAATTGTTAATTGCTGGGGGTTTTAGCCATGGTTATCCTTATTTTGTATTAATTTCATGTTCCCCTAATTGTTTGTTTTTTGTATGTTTGTTTATCTCCTCTCTAATTTCTCTGATTTTGGCAATAGGTTTCATGATTTGATGACCATCGAACATGATTACCATAGTTGGTCATTTACCACCGCTTGATTTCTGTGCCCCGAAGGGGATGTCGGTCTGAGGTACTACTATCTACTCCCCATTTTGTTGCTTTTAAACGATTACGGTCTTCCCTATTTGGATATTGTCGTTATTCATATGTGTTGAATGTTTTGAGTTTTCTAAAGTTTTATTCATGTAGGTTCGATTCTGTTAGGTAAATCCTGGCAGCACATTAAAATCATATTTTGATATCAAAATTTTGGACCAATACATTAAATCAAAATTAGTTTATGCATTTCTAAAGTTCAAAGTTTTATAGGCGGATGCTTCGTTTTGTTACGCATCTGCTATTGCTCTTGCCTAATTTGATATCAAGGTTTTGGACCAGTACATTAAATCAAAATTAGTTTATGCATTTCTAAAGTTCTAAGTTTTTAGTATGCGGTTTTGGACCAATACAATAAATCAAAATTAGTTTATGCATTTCTAAAGTTCAAAGTTTTTAGTATGCTTCGTTTTGTTCTACATCTGTCATTGTTTTGAATTTTTCTTCTACAAGTTTGTTCTCCACTACCCTTTTACTTACCCTTCATCTTCTTCTTTTGTGTTAGTTTCATAGGTTGAAAAGAAAACTAATCTACAGATGCGATTGTGTGAGGTTTTGTTAGGAGGTAAGTTGTTCTTTATCTTAAGCTTAGTACCATAATAAACTGAACGGGTCCTACAATTACCAAATCCTAGAGTTTTGTAGAGCAAAGAATCAAACCTTTATACGAGTAGAACTATCATGCTATTTCCATAGTTGTACTTTTCTAAATGAAAAAATAGCATCAAGAAAATTGTTCATCCTTTGATATACGATAATCCAATCCATAATGCTAGCACTAAGTTGTTACCATGATTTACTCTCCCTGTTTAAAGTGATTGGCTTTTATATTTTTTTGCGCAGATGTAGAATTCTGTGGTGTTTGTGACTGAGGTAATTTTCTCATTTCATTTGTTATTACTTTAATAATGTATATATGTTAGAATTGAAATTTTTAAATGCAGCAACAAATGATATTACTTATTTGTGCAAAATTATTTTCTGTGATGTCAGTCATAGTACTATATTCATTTGTTTTGTTTTTGTGTTTTAATCACCTAAAACGTTTGTAGTTATATGATACATAAGTTGGAAAACAACAGTCATTATATTTCCGTTTAAGAACTTTCATTACTGTTATTCTCTGGTAATGTGAAGGGTATTTGATCTCTATTTTGCTACTTTTGTGTGTTTGGTCTTGATGCTTACAGAATTCAGGATGCTTGATGATGAACCACAAAATCCCACTGTATGTAAATGAGAGATTATAATTCAACTAGGAACAAGCTAATCTAAGAAGAATAATCGATGAATCAATGGATTTACTAATATCTCAATATTTGGGTACAAACAAGGAAAACACACAGTAATGTGTCTTTTCTGGAATTAGAAGTTACATTGCAAATGAATGAAAGAACTATTTATAGAGCCTCTGAAGTCGCATCTTCATGAGTTGGTCGGATGCACTTGCATCTTGTTCATCTGCAACTGCATCGCTTCCAGCTCATTCTCTGTGTGACACTTGCTCTCGGGATCTTTACCATCGGAAGTGTAGATGCCAGGACACTTGCATGTCTGGTCTTGACCTATCCTCATCAAGTCTCCCTAGTCCATTGATTATTCGTGCAATAATTATTGGACTAGAAGTTAAAAGTGTAGAACCTTAATCGATCATCTTTATTAAGTTCGCATGTGTTTTTGATTTGTTACCTCATTAAAAACCTTGTTCGGAAAAACCCTGTGGGAAAAAACCGAAACTAAGGAAAAAAGAGTGTAACACACATTTCTCTTTTGTGTAGATCCCATGTTTCAAAGATCAGAAATTTTCCAATTTTTGACGATTTCATAGATCTGGTCATCAAGTCCCCCTAGTCCTTATGTTGTTTTATAGAAATGACTAAGGACTAAAGTATAAAGATCATCATAGGACATGCTAGTGAAGCCAGTGCTTAAATAGATCAAAAGACTTGGTTTGTCTTTAAAGCAGAATGTTCCTGCAAATGTAATCGTCACATCCTTATGAGGATATTAACGTATTATTGCAAAGAGACGCTTCTGCAAGTGTAGAATTCTAACTGACTTATCAGGCGCGTTTTGCATGTTGATTTGCACTCGAGTACTTTTGATACCCGCTAGTACACGTGTCAGTCGAGGATTAAATGACGGGACAGTTTTTGGTCTTTTATTTTTTGAATTTTTTAAATTCAAACGGTTATTTGTATCCGAGATTTTTGCCCCATATATAATCCTTTCTCATTTTTAATTCTTTACACTCTTTACTGCCGTCGCTCTTCTTTGTTCTTCAAGCCCTAACTGTTTCTTCAAGCTTTTTCTTTTCGAAAGGTCAGTCGATTTCCTACTTGCTTTTTTACTGTATTTTCATGGCGTCTCCGTCAGTTAAGGTCGATGACGATTCGAGTAAGCATAATATGCATATCTCGTTTTCATCTATGTCGCCACGCGACTTAGATGAATTTATTGAGCGGTACCATATTCCCCTTTCATTGAATCCCACTCTTCCACTGCCGAAAACTCCCATTTCCCCTTTCCCTGATGGTAAAATTGGGGTTTATGTTGATATGTTCAAACTTGGGAATTATCGTCTCCCTTTCACCAAGTTTCTTATGAGAGTTTTGATGTTTTTCAAGATCCATGTCTCTCAGATGCATATCCAAGGGTTTTCACGTTTGAGTCATTTCGAAGCCACTTGTAGGGCTGTTAATGTGTCTCCAAGTGTCAATCTTTTTAGGGTTTTCTATAGAATCACCATGGCTGGCGATTGGTATACTTTTGAGCGTAGGAGAGCAGTTAAGAGAATTAGCACCCATCTTCCACCCAACCCTCGTTTCTGGAAATCCAAATTCTTCTACATCGATGATCGATGCATTCCTCTTCAAATGGAATGGAGGGATGTGGAAGATGTCGTTCACGATCCAAATCCAAACGATGGCGACTATAGCCAGGAGTCTTTTGATAAGTTAGTGCCGTGTGCAAGCCCTATCCGGGAACTTCCGGAAGCCATTCTTCTCTTTTGTAGAATGAGTAGGGCTTGGTTTACCCCTGAACTTTGGCCGATTCTGACAAATCAAGGGAAGGGTAAGGAATTACCCTTTTACCACTTGCGATCACATCCTTAAAATGTCTCGACAGTTTTTGATAAACTCTTATTTATTTTGCAGAGATGGATCTATTCGAAGCCATGAAACTGAAAAGTTTTGACGATGTCGACCTCAGTGCCGAACTTATGGAAGAAGGGTCAATGTCATTTCTTCGGCAGACTGCCAGCTCCTTCCTGGACTATCGTCCTGAAGAAGCACATGATCAAGTTGAACCGCAAGTGAATGTGCAGTCAGATGCCATTGTTTCTGAAAAGGTGAATGAGGTCGAATCTGGGGATAATGACGCTGCTGATGTCGCAAAAACGATCAAGGGTGGTGTTGGAGGAAGTGGGGAAAACACCCTCAAGGGTAAGAAGAAGGAGGTCGTTGAAGGTCATGTGGATTTGTCTTCGAAAGCGTCATTACCGCCCAAAGGTGGAAGCAAGATAAAGAGATCCGCAAAAGCAACTGTTGCCAAGGAAGCACATGAGCCCCTTATGTCTAAAAGGAAATCTCCTCGTTGGAGTTTACAATCTTCACCCCATCAGTCTAAGGTACACACTTCCGAAACCACCGAGGTCACTCCCGATTCTACGGGGAATTTTGAAGTAAATGAACAGCTAGGAGAGGGTGTGCAGTCAAAGAATGATGTTGCGGTAACCCCTCCTCCTACTGATGATTTTGATATTGATGATTATTTATTGAATTCACCTGATATGTCACAAGAACCAGGTTTTTCTGATGTAAGTATTTTGCAGAAGGGTACCTCATCTTTGATCACTTTGGCCAATTTAGCTCATGCGTCCTCTTCTTCGCAGAAGGATGCTCCGAGCTTTGCTGTTCCTACCTCTGAGTGGTTAAAGAGGGAGATAGATCTGGTTACCCTCAGAAGCAATGTTGGTAGGGGTTTGGATTCTGTTGATGTGAACGTTGCCTTTGTCCCTCAATGGGAGGTCAGAAATGGTGATACTTGCACCGAAAGCTCTATCGCAAAGAAGATCACTCTACTTGGAAGTACTCCTACTGACATTTTCAGCCTTCAACAAATTCCTAATGAAGCTTTTTCAAATGAGCTCATGCTTGCACAAGCGAAGCAACAGAGCCTGGTGGCAGATGTGTATGGTCGATGGATCATTGCTGAGGCGAGAGTTGAAGAGTTAACCAAGAAGCTGTTGGCGCATAAGGCCTCTTTTGGTTCTATAAGCGATCAAGTGAAGATTAATGATTTACATGCAAAGGTTGAACTTCTCACAACCAAGAACCGGAAGCTGGTATCGCTTGAGCAGGAAATGAGGAGAGATCTCAAGCAGGCGCAGGATGATGTGATGGCTTTCAAAAGCCAATTTTTGGATCAAAAGAAGATATTTGATGAACAAGCCATCAAAATGTTGGAGATCACCTCTCAATGTGATTCAGTAGTTGAAGCTGTTAACAAAGGTATCTCTTATATTTCTTTATAATTTTCCATTTGCACTTTCATAATCTTTTATCACCTTTAACATTTGCGTTTTAATCCTTCAAAGAAAATGTTGCCCTTGTTGAAACCGTAAAGGCATTAACCGAAGAAAGAGAGCAAATGCAGAAGGAGCTGGCATCTGTGAAGGAAAAAAGCAAATGGCTGATTGAAGAAGGTTTTAACTTGGTTGCTAAGCGTGTACATTCCGAAATGATCCCTATGACTCTCAAAGTTAATTCTGCCGCCAATGCTATGGGCTATAATGAAGGGATCAAGTGTGGGCTAGCACATGCTGTGAAAGGTGAAGCCAACTTCCTGACTTTCAAAGAATACGATCATAAAGCCGGTGAAAAGCTGTTGACACAGTTGGATGCTCTGAAGTCAATGATGTTCCATTCCATTGACGAAGTTTCGAAGTTGAGCCTGGACGATACAGAGATAATGGGGGATATGCTAAAACCAATTTCCTTAGCAAAAGGTTCTGCAACCCCAAAGGCTGATGCTCCTTCTACTTCAAAGGCAGATGCTCCAACCGCCACCGGTAATTGATCTCTTTATTAATCATGATCTTTTGTTGAACATTTTAATCATCTCTCAAAGTCCACTTATGCTGTGGCACAAGACAATTTACTTTTTATTTTGCACTTGGTATCTTCTAGTACTTCCTTAATTATGGATCCCCTCGGAGCTGCATCTGTTTGCAGTTGCGATTATATTGGCATATATGACAATGCATGTGGATGTTTGCTTTACTTATTTTTTGCCTTGAGCCTTTAAATTATATTATCATCTTATGGTTCATAGGATATGAGTCATGCTTGATTATGTTTACGACATGTCACTTGCGATCGAAGTGTATCGTTGTTTGCACTTGCAGTTGCAAAATGATCATACACGAACTTTTATACTTTGAATCGTTTGTATGTTTCCCATTCGATTCTTGACATTTTTCTTTTAAACTTGCGAAATATTTTCTTACAAGCTTTTGAGCAACTTTATAAGTTCTTCTTCACAAGTACTTTGACAAGATTCTAACAAAATCATTAACTTTTAAAGAAGGCTGACATATGCGTTCCCCCCCCCCCCTATCAAATGCGTCCATCTTCAAAGGGTTTTAACAACATAACGTCAATACCACTTTTAAAGTTAAGTGTTTTTTGCTTCGAATACGAATCTTTTCCTTGTGGTGTATAAATCCTTACATCTTTTGGTAAGGTTTAGTTGATCTTTTTCCTTTGAATGATCAACCCACAAGACCACTTTATAACATTAGTTATTCAGCAGCACTTGCGACCCTTAGAGAGCTTAAGTTGGAATTTTATTAATAATCATAGCATACCTTTATCCACTTAAGTTTGGCCATCTCTCTTTTGGGCTTTTGTTAGCAACCATTGTACTAACAAGGTGTCCGGCCTGATCACCTCTTCCCAACATGCACTCTTTAATTGTCAATGAGACAGTTGAGGACAAGAAAAGTATTTTTACTTTTTCTTGGGTTACCCTTTATAAATAAAGGAATAACAACGATACTGCATTAAGGTATTGGTATGTAATATCTTTTGAAAATGCACCCGCTAGTGACTCATGAACCATATTATAAGAAGCGAATCATATCGCATGTGAATCTTGTATTATTTAAAGAGATCACTTGTATAGCTTATGCATGTGTTCATTGACACAACATTTTTAAGCAAACATTCATATTCAATATTTTGCATAAGAGCGATCAAATATTTGTATAACCTTTTCATATAAAATGAAATAAGTATTTCCATGGATCCTTGTAAGTACTAGAAGCAAATGTATCTTATTCTTCATCGATTTATTACAAGATCATAATTGCAGAAACAAGAATATAAAGATCAACATTTTCTATCTTTCATTTGAGATTTGCATTTGCGTCTTCACATGTAACATTTGCGAAGATGAATTCCATTCCAGGCCCGCGCCAGTTCAGTTCCGTCGAGCTGCTGAAGTATGTAAGACCCATTTCCGATCGCTTTTTTGATTATATAAGGTCCCTCCCACTTGGGAGACATTTTTCCGAGCGGAAGTGCCCTACTCACTTCATTGCTCCTCAACACATATTCTCCTTCTTTATACTGTTGGGTCTTAACTTTGGCGTTATAATACTTTGCCATCTCTTTTTTGTATCTACTTTCACGTATAGCTGTGATTTCCCTTCGCTCTTCCAAAAGATCCAGATTGGTTCTTAATTCTTCATCATTATCCGTCACTTGCACTTGCAAGCGATGACTAGGTACTCCGATTTCAGCCGGTATGACGGCTTCAGTTCCATATACAAGACTGAATGGTGTTTCACCATTGCTAGTTTTAGGCATGGTACGATGCGCCCACAAGACATGTGGCAATTCATCGACCCAACTACCTCCATACTTTTCCAATCTCATTTTTATGCCTTCAACAAGACTTCGATTTGCTCTTTCAACTTGGCCGTTGGCCTGTGGATGTGCTACTGACGTAAAGATCTGATTTATGTGAAGCTCTTCGCACCATTCCGCAAATGGGTTTCCAGCAAATTGCTGTCCATTATCTGTTATAATATAGAGAGGTAGACCAAATCGACATACGATATGTTCCCACACGAACTTTTTGACTTGCTTACCAGAAATACAAGCAAGTGGTTTTGCTTCAATCCATTTTGTAATATAGTCAATTGCAACTAATAGAAATTTTACCCCTCCACTTGCTAGTGGAAAAGGTCCAACTATATCCATTCCCCACTTCTGGAAGGGCCACGCTGATGTAACTGGGATCAACTCATTTTTTGCTCGCATGCTCACCGGAGCATGTGCTTGACAAGCTTGGCACTTGCGTAATTCTTCCCAAGTGCTTCGGTACATGCATATGCCTTCATGTATTTCTTTAACGATCTTTTCAGCTTCACTTGGGGTTAAACATCTTAACAAAGGTCCCAAAAAGCTTCTTCTATACAAAGTATCATTTTGCATCTCATACTGAAGCGAATTTACTCGTATCTGGCGAGCCTGTTCTTTATCATTTGGGAGTTTGCCCATGGTCAAATACTGTACAATCGGTGTCATCCAACTGTCTTCTTGCACTTGCACATCTGCGGTCATTTTCAAATTGACAGTTGGAGCTTCTAACAATTCCACTCGAATCTCCTTGGCTAAATGTTCAAACGCGACAGAAGCAAGCTTGCTCAGTGCATCTGCCTTTCTATTTTGAGCTCTAGAAATATGTAAAACTTCGCACTTGCCAAAGATTTTGATTAACTCTTGGACTTGCTCCAAGTATAAGGCCATGTATTTGCCTTTTGCCTCGTATGTTCCAGCGATCTGACTAGCTACTAACAATGAATCCACATAAGCGCTCACTTGCGTTGCACCCATTTTTTTAGCCAACCTTAAACCTGAAATAAATTTGAATGTTTTAGGTCCTCCAACTTATCACATGCATTCGTGGAGCAAATGCATACCATATGCATTCGTGAAGCAAATGCATATGTACCCGGTCATTATTTATATATATATATATATTTTTTTTTTATTTATTTATTATTATTTTTTTTGTCGAATTAACACAAAGACTTATGAAGCTTGAGTGTTTATACCTGCTAGCAACGCCTCATACTCTGCTTCATTGTTAGAAGTTTGGAAATTAAAGCGGATCGCATATGTCAATTCGTCCCCTTCAGGACTTTTCAAGATCAAGCCTGCATTTGGCATAATAAAATTCTTAATATTTTGAATTTCAATTTCTTTTTCAAAAAGAAATAATTTTATAATGGATCAAACCTGCTCCTGAGCCATCAGAGTTTGAAGAACCATCAGTATGCAAGATCCATACTTGTTCTTTAGCTTCAGGAATGGTAATAACGTTTACACTTGCGCCATCTGGCACTTCCGCCAGGAAATCAGCTACCACTTGACCTTTAATTGAAACTCGTGGTTTGAATTGTATATCGAATGGCCCCACTTCAATTGCCCACTTGATCATCCTACCGGACATTTCCGGTTTTCTGAAGATCCCTTGGATAGGATATGAAGTAAGAACATTTACAGTATGGGCCTGGAAATAACGACGAAGTCTTCTCGTAGCCTGTACAAGTGCTAAGACAACTTTTTCGATCATAGGGTATCTGGTTTCGTAGTCTTTAAGCATTTTGCTTATGTAGTAAATTGGAAGTTCTTTATCTTCCCTTTCCACCAGTAACACAGCGCTTACTGCATTATCCGTTACTGCCAAATACATGATCAATTCTTCACCGACTTTCGGTGCAGTTAGGGTCGGAAGTGTAGCTAGAGCTGTTTTCAATTCCTCAAATGCTTGATTGGCCTCGGAAGTCCATTCAAAACTTCCTTTTAAACTCTCTTTCAAAACTTTCCTAAAGGGTGTGGCTCTTTCAGCTGCTTTTGACAAAAATCTATGTAGAGCCACCAAACGCCCATTTAGAGTTTGTATATCTTTAAGGGTTTTAGGCGGTTCCATTTCCATAACCGCCTTGACCTTCCTCGGATGTGCCTGGATCCCGTCTTTATTGACCAGGACCCCTAAGAACTTGCCTTCCTCCATCGCAAATGAGCACTTTTTGGGATTTAATTTCATATTGATACCCCGCAAGTTTTTAAAGGTCTCTTCAATGTCTTTGATCATATCTTCCTCATGAGAACTCTTAATGACTACATCGTCCACATAGGCTTCAAGGTTTCTACCCACTTGCGATTGGAAGGTCTTATCTATGAGACGCTGGTAAGTTGCACCAGCGTTTTTTAGCCCGAACGGCATCTTTTTATAACAGAATAAACCTTCGTTTGTAATAAACGTAGTTCTGTCTTCATCACCCTCAGCCATAAAGATCTAATGGTATCCTTTATATGCGTCTAGAAAACACTTCCATCGGTATCCCGCCAAAGAGTCAACTTTTAGATCTATTTCCGGAAGTGGATAACAATCCTTCGGACATGCCTTATTAAGATCTTTGAAGGCAATACACATCCGCCAAGATTTATCAGGCTTTAGGACCAAGACGGGGTTCGCAACCCATGTTTGGTAAAACACTTCCCTAAGGATGCCCGCCTCAACAAGCTTATCCACTTCTTCCTTGACTACTTTGTTTCGAATTTGATCATAGATCCTTCGCTTCTGCTGGACAGGTTTTACACCTGGATAGACGTTTAATTTGTGTTCAGCGAAATGTCTAGGAACCCCCGTCATATCCGACGGTTCCCATGCGAAGATATCCACATTGTCTATTAATAACTGAAACAACTTTTTCCTTGTTTCTCCTTGCAATTGCGATCCAATTTCAATTGTCTGATCTGGAAACTTCTCGTTTATGATCCACTTACTCTTCTCTATAGTATCATTTTTAATATCCTTCAACCCTCCTTTCGGTATCAGAGGTTTCTCAACCAGGGCCACTTGTGGGTCTGCATCTGTGGTTACAGTTGCGATTCCTCTTGGATTTGGGAACCGAACTAAACCATGCGCTGTCGAAACTATAGCGCCCAAAACTTTAAGCCCAGGTCGACCGATAATGACATTGTGGGGGGAAGTAGTTGCAACCACAATAAAAGTCATCATCTCTTCTCGAAATAGTTTATCGTCACCAAAGATCACTGGGAGAGTTATTTCTCCCATGGGATGCACCACCTCTCCAGAAAAACCAATGAGAGTGGAATTATGAGGCTTCAGCCTTTGCTGCACATCCAATCCCATTCTTCGGAAGCAAGACTCATACATGATTTCCGACGCACTTCCAGTATCGAGATAGGTCCGTTTCACTAGAAACCCAGCAATACCGACAGTCACAATTACTGGATCTTCTCTCGATTCTTTACCATTCAATGGTGGAAATGTAATCTCTTGACTTTTCCATTTTTCTTAACATTACGATGCCAAGTGTTCGACCCTCTTCGTATCATTGCGATCACAGCTTGTTTAGCAGCTGAAGGACGTCCCTCCTTAATATTTTTAACCAGATGCGACAGTTTTCCGGATTTGATGGCTTTTTCAATCTCGCCTCGCAAGTGTCTGCAGTTGTCTGTATCATGACCACGATCTTTATGGTAATCGCAATATTTACCCATGTCACTTCCTAAAGGATTGTAAGTCCTTTGAGGTTTCGAAAATTGAACATTCTTCGTCGCTAATATCTCACTTGGAGTTTTTGTAAGGACGAGAAATCATTAGATCTGGGCTCCCAGGCTTTCTTGTATCCTCCATAATTACTTTCTCCCCTTCGATCATAGGGTTGAGATCTAAACTTTTTCCAGGATTGATTTCTTGTTGGTGCAGTGGAGACACTTGCATTTGCATTCCGGTAATTGCCATTGTTCTGAGATGGTTTTTGGGTGTTGATACCCTGGATATTTCCGGAAGCACTTCTTCCTTTTACATAGGTCCTGACACGATCCATAAGCACCTCCATTGTTTGAGGCAGATCCTCATGCAACTTTTCCACCAAGTGCGTGTGTCGAACACCATGGCAAAAGCCAGATATACGTAATTGATCCTGTGCTCCAGATATTTTCATAGTTTCATTGTTAAACGCATAACGAAGCTTTCAAGGCTTTCGTCATTTCTTCTTCGAATATTATGTACTTCTGTCACTTCTTTTGTGCACTTCCGCTGTTGACTAAATTCACTTAGGAATTTCGTCCTTAGGCCTTCAAAGCCACTTATCTGTGCATTTGGTAGTGCATCAAACCATACTCTTGCAGGTCCAGTAAAGGTCTGTACCAGCATGTGACACCATGTTTCTTCTGACCATCGTTCAAGTCTTCCAGCAGTAATAAAATCAAATATATGATCATCTGGATCTGTTAGCCCACCATACTTCTTTATAGAAGTTGGCATCTTTAGCTTTGCTGGAAACTTAGCATTTGCGATCCAATTCTAAAACTTAGAATGCTCTTGCATTGAAGCAGGAAAATAAGGCACGAATACATCCTTTTCTCCTGATATCATAAAATCCATAGGTCAGAATAAGATCAATGACTTTTTCAAAAATAAGGTCTTAATGTTATAATTCAATCATAGCAATTATAGCTCATTTAGAATTGATCATATTCGCCTCTTATATGAGGTCTTTCAGGATGACACTTCCAACACAAGTATAATTAGTTCGGAAGTGTCATACAGTATTAATCTTCACAAGAGATCTTATTGCGATCACTTCCGACGCGCATACGTCTTACTCGGAAGTCTTCTCTTGCTATCATAATCACTTCCGACGCGCATACGTCTTACTCGGAAGTCTTCATTTGCTATCATAAGCACTTCCGACGCGCTTACGTCTTATTCGGAAGTCTTCATTTGCTATCAAAAGCACTTCCGATGCGCTTACGTCTTACTCGGAAGTCTTCACTTACTATCATAAGCACTTCCGATGCGCGTACGTCTTACTCAGAAGTCTTCTCTTTCTATCATAATCACTTCCGACGCACGTACGTCTTACTCGGAAGTCTTCACTTACTATCATAAGCACTTCCGACGCGCGTACGTCTTACTCGGAAGTCTTCTCTTGCTATCATAATCACTTCCGACGCGCGTACGTCTTACTCGGAAGTCTTCATCGTAATATCAATTTTTTTAAAAGATCATATCGACACCACTTCCGACGCACACGTGACTTACTCGGAAGTGGACATCTGTATCTCATTCTCTATCTTCCTTTTTTTTTTTTTTACAACTCAACTTATGAGTGTGCATTTGAATTTTCTGAAATTCAAATTTGAAGAAGGTTTTCCCGCCTTAATTGGTGTTCTTATGATTTTCTAGAATTTTTAGGCAATCTTCATGAGAACCTCTTTGAATCTTCAAATCTTCATCCGGTATTCATTCATCGAATTTCCAGATTTCATAGTTCACCATATGATCCTCAATTGTGTATCCATTCATAAGGATTTCACATCATCATTAAACCATCATCATATCACAAGGATCAAAATTCATCAAATTACCAAATCAACAATTGATCATGAACTTTTGAATTAAGCAAATTCAAATTAATTTTTCCGATCCAAAATATGCGTATCGATCAAAAGTTTTCAAAAACTAATTTCGCTACTTGATCAAAGCGTTAAAATCGATACCTGATACTTTTGACTCTTTGATAATTGTACGATCTTCATTTAGAAGATCATCCAGATCCTTCAAATCGGTAGTTTTTGCAGCATCCTTTTCTGGAGTGAATTTCAGAGTGGCGCGAACTTCCTGCAACCACTGCTCACGCTTCTCCTTGTCCTTTAACTGCTTCAGAATCTGTAAATTTCTCATCAGGAAATCTCGATCAAAGCTTTGCAAAATCTCTACAGCTCTATTCGGATCCACATTATCATCCTCGTCATCATGATCCGAATATGGATCATTATTAGAATGATTCGGTAATTGAAACACCGAGACTTTTTCACTAGGTTTTCCAGCTGATCCTTTCGAACTATGAATGTTCTTCGGTGTTCCTTCTAGATCAAAAATGGACTTCTTCTTCACTGACTCATCCGATTGCTTCTCCATTTTTCACCAATTCCTGAGAATACGGATGGCGCCAATTGATGAACCACAAAATCCCACTGTATGTAAATGAGAGATTATAATTCAACTAGGAACAAGCTAATCTAAGAAGAATAATCGATGAATCAATGGATTTACTAATATCTCAATATTTGGGTACAAACAAGGAAAACACACAGTAAATGTGTCTTTTCTGGAATTAGAAGTTACATTGCAAATGAATGAAAGAACTATTTATAGAGCCTCTGAAGTCGCATCTTCATGAGTTGGTCGGATGCACTTGCATCTTGTTCATCTGCAACTGCATCGCTTCCAGCTCATTCTCTGTGTGACACTTGCTCTCGGGATCTTTACCATCGGAAGTGTAGATGCCAGGACACTTGCATGTCCGGTCTTGACCTATCCTCATCACTTGACAAATTGATCCTTCTACTAAAGATTTAGGGGTTAGTGGGTTACTGTCTACGTAATGCAGGTGACTATGAATCAGTCAATCATATCATAAGAGTTTAAGTTAATTGATCAACAAAGTAAGTTTCCGTACCCAATGGTAGCTGTATAATAGATACAGTAACATATCAATTGTGTTAGTCTTATATGGTGTCAAACAAAATGATCATAATGTATTTCTAAAGGACACCTTAGGTTTTATATGTTTGAAATTTGAATGTATCTGCTATCTTAATTACCTGTTTCCTCCTTCATGTGTAAAAAGTTATGTTCTCAAAAATATTTAAGTGATCTACAAGTTCTTTGATGAGGTATATGCTCTTTATCTACTTAAAATTTTCCTTACTTATAGCTATTAGGCTTTTGAGAAAAATTTAACTAATGTACTGTTGGTTTGACCAAAAAAATGAAGTTATAACTTATTATATATTGTGTTATACTTGCAGCTTTTAAGAACACATTGTTATGCAGCCACCTTGCTCAGGTTTGTTATTTCTTTGTTCTTCCATTGTTTAATAAGTTTGCGATCTGTTAAGGATTCTTTGAATTAAATTCATCATAAACATGAGATGTGTCACTGATTTGATGTTTGTTATTCCAAATGAATGTGAGTGTCATATGTAATACATGTTTCAATGTATGTAAATTTAAAATTTTATGGTTAGCTCATACACTATTTGCAATTATAAGAGTAAAAGTTAATCCAACTCTAGTTAATCCAACTCTAAAGGTCTAAATGCAATTTTAAGTGTACAGCCCAATTCCACATCTAAATTGCAGAATCCATTAACTTATGAACTCAAAAGAGGCACATCCATCTTAACCAAACGCAATACCACTCTCAATAACCGACAACAACTAAGGTGGCCCACCGCAATGCGCGGGCTGGTCACCAACTATTAGTTAACAAAAGCATAACTATTTGGTTACGGTGTGTTTACATGCGTGCTTTAATTGTACCCATGTTTTTATGTGATTCAAAGTTGTGAGCCTATAATAGATCTTGATTATACCTGCTATTAATGGGTGATATCATCTATTAGTAACATGTGTGCTAAAATGTTCGGCTACTACAAGTATCACACTAGGTTTGTGATTGTTTTATGAAATAGCCTCATATACATAGGGTAGGAATCAGAAAGATTGTCTCTGCTCCATTATATGACATTTTTTACTATCATTTGTTTCTGTTAATTACACTGAATCAATATGTAACTGAAAATTGTAACTCACATCTTAAATTTAAGCTTGAAATTACTACACTCTTTTAATGTGGATAGGTTATTCAAATTTTGAAGCATATGGGCTTTCAATGTTATTCTAACTATTTATATATGCATAAAAAAATTGTTTGAAAAAAAATTAGTTTCTAACTTTGTTCTCAGTGGTATGATGTTTAACCGTAGAATAGCGATTCTACATACTCAATTTCACATTCTACAACCATCTTATATATCACATCCCTTTAATCTAGGAACCGGTAAAAGTTATCATATAGGAAGTTATTCCTTTAAAGAATTTTGTGTATATGTATTAGTGAAATCTGGTCACTGTCATTCTTTTGATACATGAAATTATTACTTTAGACCCAAGTAGGAACCGGACAGAAAATATACTCAATGCTCATCATGTATTCATTCGTTAAATTCTTTAACTTCATCTCCATTAGAATCCATATAACTGAATCATACTGCCAACAACAAAACCTGATAGAAATGCTTATATTTATCTACATGTCATCTTTTATATACAACTTCACTTGACATTTCATGTTCTTTACTTAGATAACTATCAAATTACTGGAGTAGAAATGTCACAAACCTCAAAAAGGGAAAAGGAGGACAAATAGTACTTGAACGACAACCGGATTGTTGTATGTTCATATTTATATTGGTTGACGTTCACTTTTGATATGACTCTTAATGAACTTATTGATTGTATGTACACATGTTTATTCATATGTTTTTTTAAGAAGTATAAAATATTTCATTTATGTTGTAGGTAATAATATTCAGGTTTCAGGTGTGGTGTATCGTGATCGCCTCTCCCCATAGAAGCTTTTGGTAAAGGTTTCATTTCATATTTCATGTTTTAGTTAGTGTTCTTATTTTGCTTCCAAGTTTATGTTTTTTTTAAAAGGCCACTACCTATAAATCTGAATTTTGTATGTCTTAGTATGCTTTTTGTTTTATGTTAAACTCATCCCTTTGTAAATGGTTGCTGCACCAGGTGCTGCAATAACAAGAAATGGTGAACACATAGTTTTTGTAAATGGCTTTGTACATATCCAAAATACAATGAAGGCTGCAGTAAGTAGAAGACCACTGCACTAATATACATGTTGCTTATGTACCATCAAAACTAACTGGGTAGCAATATCATAAACCAAACACCCTTTTGAAAGTGAAGATTGTAATTTAAACTTTAGTGAATCTCAAAGAGCATAGGCTCTGAAACAAACAAGGCAGAGGATAGTCTTAGGATTTAAAATTTTGGGAACTAGATTTGCCGCTGCAACGCGCGGCGGGTCAAATTTCTTGTTATCACTATTTGGTGATATAGAAAAAACAAGAAAAGAAAAAAAAACGGAAAAAAAAAAAGCAAACAAATTGTAGTCATTTCTCACGTGGGGTTTGGAAATATTGAATTGTGAATTTGACTTATGCAATCAAAAAGAGTACGTGGGCTTCACAAAGTGAACCGCAACAAAATGGATGTGGTCTTGGGCTTCATCACGTGGGCAGCAAGTAATAAAGGGAGGAACTCGACATGTAAAGGGGAGGACGGCAACAAAGAAAAGAGAACCCGACGGCAGACAACAAGGAGGATCGCACGGAGAACCCTACGGACGGCAGAAAGCATTGGAAAAAGGTAAACATTTTGTACGCAACTTGAGGAGTAGAGCACCAAGGAATTTTTGACGGAACCAACTTAGGATGAACGGAATCATTCGGCTCAACTTTTGTTTGTTTACCATTATGAATAGCTGATTATTTTTATCACTTAGTGTTAGATAAATCTTGAATTGTTTTGACTATTTATTTTAACTACTATTTATGAATGTGTGATTTTAGTAAAACTTTGTTTTTATCTCTTATGAAGTGTTTGGATATCTCATCATATGATATTTTGTTTATTATTTATGTGACTATTTTCTGACCTTGGCATATAGAACTATCCTTGGTTGATATAGTTATCTTTAGGTTGTTTAATCTAGGGCATGAGACCTTACCGGGTGATTGATGAACTTATAGATATTATTAGTTGAGTAGATGTGCTATCTTAGAGTTGAATCTGAATAAAAGGGTTAAAGTCTGTGTTAGGATCTTTTCTATTTACTAGTGAGTTAACCGTATACTATGGGAGCGCTAGGTACCTCTTCTTAGTGGTACTTAGGAGGTTCTAAGTTATAAACAAGATTTAAATAAAGTTTGCTTCATAATCTTAGGTGATTAAACTGTGTCTATAGTGTTAGTTTTTCTTTGATTGTGGGATTATCAAACCTCAAATAGGTAGTTAATTCGTTCTAGCACTTTACACAGCTGCTGGTACTTCATAGTAGTAGTGTTCTAGGGTAGCCAGACCATTGCTCGAGGGCCTAAGAATTCTATTCGACTAAGTTGCATCCTGACCAGGGGATTAGTCTATTTAAGGAACAATTATCATAAACAAAGTCAGTTTAAATAATCAAGATAAATCAAGAGGATTCGAAACCTAGGTGATACTTTTCTCTGTCTGCTTTCCTGTCATTTTATTAGTTGCTGCCATAGTTAATAGTTTATTTGTTATTCTAGTTCTAGATATTAATTAAATCATTTATTTTCATTGGCTAAATATCAACAAAAGTTTAGTATCCGGAGTCTGATTGAGCGTCCTTGGATTGACATCTGGTTTTTCTGCCAATAATATACTGCATACGTCGGGTATACTTGCCCAAGTGTGTAGTTTGGTCTCTTAGTTTGACACCTTTTAAAAATTGAGTATATTTTTATAGACACAATTCTACACATCAAGTAACTCAAGTTAACCCGGGAAACAAATTTATCTCGGAAGCTCAGTTTTACCTTGGGCAGTGGATGTGGCGGAGATAACTCAAGTTACCTCGGTAAGGCGAGTTATCTCGGACAACTTGACTTCTCCACTTGTCGTGACATGTCTGCTTTTCTTCAGAGACGCAAGTTGCTCTGTTCTCAACCTATCAGAAACCATCATTTTATCTTTAAGTCTAGTTTAATATTATTCTAGTTCATGTATCTCTGTTCGACGGTTCAGATGATCGTTAGAGGAAATCAAGGGCTCTCCTTGATTTCTTAGGCACTATATATAGTTACATGTACTTTGTAATTCCGGTCGTTCGTTCATGTATGTTTTCGAATTATCAAGTAATAATATAGTGTCGTGTATTATTCACATCAGTGTTTTACTTGCTTTATATTCGATCTTCATCTTGTTAACTAAAACAGAGCAATCGGTTTAACTTGTTTCTGCATGGTTAAGCTTTAAGTAAGTTCTTGTAATTTGTAAACTCTGTAACTGGATTCGATCCTACAAGTTCCTTGATATTTTTTTTGGGAAATTTATGGTGAATTATGTCAAATTTGGCTTTTGGAAAGTCAACGACATCAAAATTATTTGTTGGGTTTGAAAGACTGGTGGTGGAAAATTGAAGGATGTTTTCTGGAAAGTTTGATGGTATTGACAGATATTTTCTAACCAATGGACGATTTTATTTTTTGGAAGACGGCGTTGAATATGTTTTTGGTAAAGGCTACAAAGGAATTTTCAGATAATCTATTATGATCATCGGGTGTTGGCGGCGTCATTCGATAGACTATCTTCATAATTTTTGAAGCAAAGTTGCAAAGAAAATTGAAAGGATATTCAAGTTTAGCTTCAAAAGGATATTTTTGTGGTTGTCCACTTGTGGATTAATGGGCGTTCTTTGGCGTTCTTCAGTTGTTGTCTATTGATGAGCAAAGGAATATGGGGAAGTTTCTAGATGGTAGTAAGCTGATTTATGTGCTTATGGAGTTAGTTCACAACTGTGATAATTGTCAATTTCCCAGGTTAACACCGTTAACTTTTCCGTTAGTTTCGTTAGCAAATCCGTAGCCCGTTATTTAGATGATGACATAAGAATATATATATATATATATATATATATATATATATATATATATATATATATTTAATTGATAAGTAATTTTAGCCATTTATTTCGTGACTTTACGTGTTTCTTGAAAATTGCAGTATATGAATGCCTTATCACTGTTTAATAACAAACCTAAAGCATCTGGTTATTTAACTAGGAGTAGGTAGTATATACGATCGGATAATGAGTCATTAAGATGAGAAAATAACCTAATAGAATGAAAGCATGAGTTGCTACTAGAACCTAATAGAGTTGAAGCATGAGTTGCTAATATGACTTATTAGAGTTAGAGCATGTGTTGCTACTGAAGACGAAGGGTCGCTGCTTCCCCATAGTGGTGGCTTAGGGAACCGTGTACGGACGGAGCGGCAGTCGGACATCGCAAAAGCTATCTTACGAAAAAGGTAGGATGACGATTGCAGTGGCGGGCGAACCTTTCGAAGGAGATGAAGAATGAGGAGACGCTGCTTCCCCATAGTGGTGGCTTAGGGAACCGTGTACGGACGGAGCTGCATTGGGCCGTTGTAATAACTATCCTTCGAGATGGGACGGAGTGTGCAGTGGCGGGCGGACTCTTCATGGAGAACAAAATTAGTTGGTTGAATATAGTGACCTAGAAGTTTAGCCTAGGGTCATGATTAAGATAATAAGATATATTATCATAATAAATACGTGCTAGAATTTATATGTGATTTATAAATGTGTGTTGTGAAAACCAGGTAAACACTTTAACGGTTTTGAACTAAATGGTAGAACTCACCAGCGTAAGCTGACTTTTTAAAAGTATGTATGCTAGGTTCTGCAGAGACGTTTAGAAGTAAAGGCACGGATCTTATGAGGACGGGATAATCCGGAAAGCTATCAAGGAAGGATTTCTGGCAAGCTGGCTTAGTTATAGATTTCGTATTCATAATTAGTTATAATTATGTACAATATCTCTCTTACTGTAGTACTTGGCTTATATAAATAAAAGTTTTAAATTTCCGCTGCTTAATATCTCTGTTGATACCTTGTGTTCATGAGTAAATCCGATTCGTGACCCTTCCTAGTGCCAAGTCTGGGAGTGGGCGTCACAAGTTGGTATCAGAGCCTTGGTTTAAGAGATTTAGGTACAAGCGCGGTACCTAGACTTAAACTAGGACTCTGGGTAAAGTAAGTTGAGATAGGAAATATAGATGCCAGCCAGGATAGCTTGTGCCAGTAAGGATAAACGCATAAGGAACATAATAGGTAGGACTTATGATATTTGGATATGGAAAATACACGATTGCAATTAGCTACTGCAATCGGGTATTCGCCATATAAACAAATTCCAAGTACTAACTATTATGTGGCCAAATGCGGGGTAGGTTAGATAATAACGAAATATCTGGTTAGTAACGCGAAGAAGAGCCGAAGGAGATTTTAACTTAGAACATCGACGAGAACGAAGAAGTAAGTGTGGACACTAAGGATAAGTGCGGTGAAAAGTAACTGGGTTTTGAACGCATCATAATTATAAGTGCACGTATAATTATCATGAATTCAAAATTTGGAGACTCTACATCACATAAGTTCTAAAATGTCACCCTGAGCACGATACCTGAAGACACGATTGAAGATAGGCGTGATCGCCGTGGAGGAGAACTAAGAGTTGCTACGCAGGAGTAGTGGAAACAACGTTCCAAGCTACGTTGCTATCTTCAGAAGACCATAGGAATTCACTATAGGCAATAGGCCGGAAGCAGTTGAAGTTAGGAATAGTTCAAGAAGAATGGCGGAGGCTACCATAAGATGGATCAAGAATCAACAGCGAGCTTAGGAAGCACGAGTGCAAGGAGAATCAATTCAAGAATGCAAGGACGGGAACGACCGACTACTCTAGGTATAGGCCAAGAAGAACTTACAACCTAGAAGGTGTTATACTTCAACAAATGGCGGGAAGAATCCATATGATGACCAGACGAGCTACATGAGCACAAAATAGGAGAAGCATTGTCAAGGAATCACCGTAATCAAGCTACCTTGGATAACTTAGACTTACGTCTTCCTTAGGACAATTGCAAATCAACAAGCTAGATGATCCCAAGACAAATGATGATACGCGGATGAGCCTGACGATTCAAAATTTGTAGCAATGGCGTTTACACTCAAAGGATGGAGGCATTATACGAGATTATGCAAGAGAGGTCTAACTGGTTTATTAGATAAGTAACATATATTAGGACATGCAGTATGAAGGCAGACGTTTGGCATACGCAAAGGTGAAACGAAGCATGAGAAGTCTCACGGAGACGCATCTTCCCGAAGAATCATAAAGGTTTCAAAGAAATCCCACGAGTAGACGAGTCGGAATAAGAAGGAAGCTCGGAATAAGATAGTTCATACGTCTAGAACTCAATAGATACGCAGGTAAGTTTCGTATTTACCTAGGAAGGAAAAGGCGAGGTGAGAGATTTCTACCTTGAGTTGATTGCGGGTTAAACAGGTTTCGAGGACGAAACCTTGTTTAAGGGGGGTAGAGTTGTAACATCCCAAAATTCATAGATACATGATATATATATTAAATACGTGTTTATATTATAAATACGTAAGCTTGATTGATACACATGATAAGACTATGCATTAGATAGGTTGCATGTGTTAGAATTATTCATTTGATAGCCAATGTGATAAATTGCGCATAAATGAATGTGTTAAACATGAGAGAAAGTAAAATATAAGATGAATAATGTGTTATATGAATAACATAATAATACATGTGTGAATTAATGGATATATACGTATAAATACGTGTGATAATAGCTAACAGAAAAGCAAAAGGGCTAAAAGCGTAATTATTGTAAAGATATAAACATATACAAGTATTATACGTATTTATATTCATTATAAGTATTTTGAAGATTAGAATATAGTAAAGATATATCCTAATATGATTCGTAACATGAAATGATAAGTATTGTAAAGTTTGAGGGGCTAAAACGTAATTTAGCAATTAATAAAGAAAATATATATAACTATATATATATATGTTATCGTACGAATCCCGAGCCTTATAAACCTTATAAAATGTTATAAATATGCCTTATAATGTTTTGGTACATAAAATGATAAAAGGTTAAAAGTATAGGGGGCTAGAATGCACCAAACCAAACCACAAGGACCAAAAGTGTTAAAATCCAAAATCTGGCCGGAACACCACTAGCTCGCGTATCGCGAGCCATGTATAGAGGTCCTGCGCGATACGCGAGGATCTCATCTTCGCAGAAAACCTACCTGGTTCGTTTTTGGCCACGACAACGAGCTTGCAGCTCACGTTTGGCCATGAAACGCGTCGAACTTGAACCCTTAGTCACCCCCACACGTGTTGTTACCTCTGGGCGCACCTTAGGCTATAAATACCAGCTTCAATTCGTCCAAATCCTTCACCAATTCACTGATTTCTTCCTCTAAAAACCCTAAAACCCCCAGAATCTTCATCCAACGATTGCGAGCAAATGACGAGGAGTTAAGATGCCATCTTCTGCAGTCAAACACTATTAGGTAAGGTCTAAAATAACCTCTTTCAGTTTTGGCTAATTCGACCTCTAAGTATGGTTTCTAAAAATGTGTTAAAATTAGGGTTCTTGAGCTTGTTTTGATGAAATCGGGTGATCGGGTGGGAATTAAGGTTTGAATTTTTGTAGGTAATCATAAAATAATGTATTTTAAGAAAGCCCTAAGTTTATTTCACATTTGGAAAAGGTTTGGTAAAGGTTTTATTAACGGGTCAAAATTAGGGTTTTCATAACGTTACTCTGCCCAAATTGACTAAACGATGTTGAATTAAGCTTAGATTTTTTTAAAGGATATTCTAAATGTTATAATGAACAACACCCTAAGTTGGTTTGAATTAAAAATGAGTTTTGATAATAAAATGAGAAATTCATGAAATTAGGGTTTCTAAATAAAGATAATTATTATAAAATAATCCGGAGGGTATGGGTACTTGATTTCTGATCTTATAATATGTTTTTATATATAATAAGTATATATGAAGTTAAAATGAATAAATAATAAAGTATTAAAGGTACCGAGTTAATCGGATATTAGAGGTTCGCGCGGACCGGAAGGGTAGGCACCTGTACACTGGGGTTTCTGGCAATAGCGGGGGTGTCGCCATCCCATCTGGGCAATGGCATCCCAACACTGGGCGATCCCGGAGTGAGTGTCTACTTATAGGAATGCGCGTCTTCATATTATCAATAAAAAGGTTATTATAAGGGCATTTTGGTCATTTTGACCTTAAAAGAGATAAACCCTAATAAAGTATTATTAGGATAATAAGATATAAATAAACGTAGGTATTATTTATAATAACTTTGCATTAATGCAATCCGATACGCGATTAGGTTAATTGTGGACCATAACGGAGGTTCTGTCTGAATAACTGATTAAAGATATCAGGTGAGTTCTATGAGCCCACTTTTAAATGTTTTAATGTTTTAAATGTTTTAAATGTTTCGGGCTAGTATACATACAATACTTGTGAACATATATTCAAGATAATTGTGACTTGATATATACGTGTTATATGATGAAATTGTTATTAAATTGCTTATACGTGTTATGCAATTATGTTGATTATAATGTGATGTGTATATACTTACTTTGAAATTAAGTAGCCAAGTGACTAGGGAGTTGTTAGTAAACATTTAGTGAATATGTATGATTATATGAGAACAAGTGATGCATTTGCTTATATTAATATGTGGTGGATACGCCGCTGGTACATCCTATATATATACATAGTAGTATAAGTTACCCGGTATATTGGAAGTGTGGAGGATACGCCGCTGGTACATCCTGTATACATACACTAACGGTAAATTGGGGTATGTCCATTTGTTGCAGTATATGAATGCCTTATCACTGTTTAATAACAAACCTAAAGCATCTGGTTATTTAACTAGGAGTAGGTAGTATATACGATCGGATAATGAGTCATTAAGATGAGAAAATAACCTAATAGAATGAAAGCATGAGTTGCTACTAGAACCTAATAGAGTTGAAGCATGAGTTGCTAATATGACTTATTAGAGTTAGAGCATGTGTTGCTACTGAAGACGAAGGGTCGCTGCTTCCCCATAGTGGTGGCTTAGGGAACCGTATACGGACGGAGCGGCAGTCGGACATCGCAAAAGCTATCTTACGAAAAAGGTAGGATGACGATTGCAGTGGCGGGCGAACCTTTCGAAGGAGATGAAGAATGAGGAGAAGCTGCTTCCCCATAGTGGTGGCTTAGGGAACCGTGTACGGACGGAGCTGCATTGGGCCGTTGTAATAACTATCCTTCGAGATGGGACGGAGTGTGCAGTGGTGGGCGGACTCTTCATGGAGAACCAAATTAGTTGGTTGAATATAGTGACCTAGAAGTTTAGCCTAGGGCATGATTAAGATAATAAGATATATTATCATAATAAATACGTGCTAGAATTTATATGTGATTTATAAATGTGTGTTGTGAAAACCAGGTAAACACTTTAACGGTTTTGAACTAAATGGTAGAACTCACCAGCGTAAGCTGACTTTTTAAAAGTATGTATGCTAGGTTCTGCAGAGACGTTTAGAAGTAAAGGCACGGATCTTATGAGGACGGGATAATCCGGAAAGCTATCAAGGAAGGATTTCTGGCAAGCTGGCTTAGTTATAGATTTCGTATTCATAATTAGTTATAATTATGTACAATATCTCTCTTACTGTAGTACTTGGCTTATATAAATAAAAGTTTTAAATTTCCGCTGCTTAATATCTCTGTTGATACCTTGTGTTCATGAGTAAATCCGATTCGTGACCCTTCCTAGTGCCAAGTCTGGGAGTGGGCGTCACAAAACCGGGTTTTGTATGCAATTTAAGTTTTATGTGCGTACACGTTAACTAATATTTTGCCGACTTAATATTTCATGTTAAATAAGTTATAAACTCACGGAAACATTTCTAGTGTTTTATTTTACAGGTTTTAGGTTTAAAACCCATTTATTAGTTGTTTTGGAGCATTTATGCATGGTTTAGGACATGAGGGACTAATTGTGTAATTTCTCTAAACTTAAAAATCTGCCCTAAGACCACTCACGCCCACCTACACCTTCAATTCTTGGATTTCTTCTTCAAGTTAGGCAAGAATCAAGTCTTCTAAGCTCCTACAAGCATCAAACTTTGGTTTTACCTCATCCTCCTCAAATCCAAAAATCTTCTTCACTTGTAAGCCCTAGAAACCACTTTTCTTGAAATTGGTTGAAAGCATGTAGTAATCTTGTGTTTATGTGTTATTTGGAGTGTGAAATCACTCATGAATCATGTTTTATGTTAGGAAAAGTAATTTTATAAGTTGGGACAGATTTGATAGTGTGTTATGGCTGTGATTTTTATATGGTTACATGCTTAGGGGTGTTCTTGAAGAAATTGGGTATGATAGAACTTGAAATTGAGGAATATGTGCTTATATGCAAGTGACATACTTGAATTTTGCTATGATCGTCGTATGATTGTTATGACAACTAGAAAACCATAATAACATGTTATCTAAGGTGTTACAAGTCTTTACATGAAGTTAAATGATCAAAAGATTGGCCAAAACCGCAAAAATGCAATTTATGCAACTACTAGATTTTGGACCGATTTTGTCCAAGTAAATGGGTCAACTTGTGCAGGCCGTAACTTGCCCAATTTTGATCGAAATCAAGTGATTTTTTTCCATAGTAAACTTCTATGCTTAGCTTTTATTTGGCTACTCGTATGCCTTCTAAGACCTCCATTTGTTCACCCAAAAACCTGTTGCAAGTTGGGTACGCAGGGCTGTTATAAATTTAGCATTTTGTATATTTGTGTAATTTTTTTGGGCTTAATTCTTGGGTATTAATGAGGGGATTTTTGAATGAAAATGGTGAATATATATTAATATTGAGATCTGGAAATTTTGGTAAGCAAACCTCAAGTTTTGACCGAGTTATGCAATAAATAAGGATACTTTTCTTGTTTTACAAAACAACATCAATGCTAAATTTTTGCCAACTTCCGACGCGCATAACTCACTTGATACTTAACCTTTTGAGTTGAATCTTTTTACAACATGTTTTTAAATGTTGGGAAGTATATGCCTGTAAAACTTTAGAAACTAAGTCCAAGTTTGGAGCAAATTATGTGTATCTACAAATGGTGTGTTAATGGCAACAAAGCTGATTTTTGCCAACTTCCGACGCGCATAACTCACTTGATACTTAACCTTTTGAGTTTATTCTTTTTGCAACATGTCCCTAATATTATGAATTTTATGCCTGTAAAATTTGAGAGACTAACTTCAAGTGTAGAGAAAATTATGCATGTCACCAAATGTGTGTTTTGTGTTTGACTTTTTAAACTTTGTAATTATGCAATTTGACTTGAAATTGTGCATCTATGTTTTCCTACAAGTTTAGGACTTGGGATTAAGTCTTATGACCAAAATGAATGCATGATAACTTGATTGATTATTGTTAAGCAATTCGTCCTAGCGATAACCTCTAAATTTGTTAGACAGTATTTACCAAAATAGGTCAGTTCTAACCAACCTGTAAAGTCAAGTGCTGAGTACCGGTGCAACCTAAGGTGAGTTTCACTACTCTATTTAGTTATATCCGGTTTAGGATGATAACACACAACTAGTTGCATCCGGTAAAGGATGGCACTGCAACGACAAACGTATTTTGTCTGTTTAAGTAGTTATCTGACATATATCACATGATTCACTGAATTGCTTTATAATTACAAAAAGTCCTTACACTCTCGGGCATTTAATATAGAATAGCGAGGTAATGTTGAGCAGTACTACTGGGCATTGACACCCCCGCTAAGCGGTGCACGTGATGCACCATCCCGACTGGCGGTCAGACTGAGACAATATTAGCTTAACACTACCGTGGTCTGGAAAAACACGGGGAAGGCAAATCGCACAGGTTAAGACATGTGACGCATAGTCAGCTTCGGTTATGAACATTCAGGTGAACATAAACATAGGCTAGCTACCTAATGATATGGATATTACTTATAATTTATGAATTGGTCTTTCGTTATTCGCATGCATTTTTGGTCTACACGGTAAAGTGTAGACTGCTTGTGAACTCACCAGCTTTTGTTGACACTTGATTGTTGAATACTTTTCAGGAGGGCGTTGGCAATACTAATAAAACTTGAAATATTTTGGGAAACGCATTTCAAACACTTTCATTACTTACTTTGCAAAACAATAACTCTGTAGACTTTTAAATGCTTCCGCTGAATTTCAATGTAAACCCTGTTTCGTAAAATACAATATAAGACCGACTTAACTTTCATTTATGCCTTAGTTGTAACTAAAGACTTGGATCCTGGTCTAATCACACCCCACACGGTTATACTCCGTTAGTGAAAATTGGGGGTGTGACAACAACCTTCGTATTCAATATGCAAATGCATCGCATGTGCAAGTTCTTTTATTGGACATAAAGAAAATCTATTTGGCGAATTGTCAAGGACAATTTTGATGTCTCAGAAGTCGGTTGTTATTTTGTACTGGTGTTATCTAAATTGAATTCTTCAGAGGTACGCTTTTTAATACGCATGTGATATCTAGTTTGGTTCTAGTCAAAGCTTAGTTTCGATCTATAGCGGGATGGTTTACGAGTTAAGTACAATGTAATATAGTCAAATTCGAAAAATATATTTTTATGTTTGTTTTTTAAAGTGTGGGATGTTCTTGACGGATCATGAATCTGTAACCTTTTGAAACTAGTGATGGATTTAACGTTTATATCCATGGTTAATTTTAGCTTTATTAAAGTTGTTTTTTAAGATAGTTACAAGAAGTATAAAATATGGAGCGAAGTGATCATTCTTGAGATCCACTTGCACATTTGTGATACTTGCACATGGTTGTAAAAGGATGAAGCGCCATCCACAAGCATACGATACAAGACGAAAACTTAAGAAATCCAATATGCAAATAAACCAGAAATTGAATGGCTTGGATGTCATCACGGTTCTTAATTGATGGAATTTTTTGGAGGACGTGTTTAAAAAAATGAATGAACCTTAAAGAGTTGCAAGTGCAACATATTGATTGGTTCAGATATGTATGAGAATTTAGCATGTGGATGTGAGCGATTGAAGTATTAATATAATTACATGATTCGAAGATGAAGTGGAATGGAATTTCTAGTGATATATGACACATATATCACTGGGTTGATTTGGGAGGATATACCTCACGTTTTGGTAAATATTATTTTATGCATTGCGCATAGATATTGTAGAAGTACAAGTTCATATTGGACTAATTTGGAGCAAAGTTGCAAAGCAAGGAAGGATTAGCATTTTAAAACTGACGAAAGTAAAGTATAATCCGTATATATATGCCAAAGAATTTTTTCTTCTTAAAAAGAAAAGGAGAATGAAGATAAAGATTAGAGAAATTTTATAGTTTAAACCAAGAGGTAGTCGGAACCGCAATAGAAGCAGACCAATTATTTTTCAAAGCCACGACTTTGGTTTGGTGAAGCAAATTTCGGAAAGAACAATCAAGTGGGATGTTGAGTTGGGATACTTTGACATTCGCTTTAGGCTTAGGGTTTTAATAAAAAGACTAGGCTTAGCTGGCCTGGAGGGAATCCCGGCCAGATCTAAAATAAATATAGTTGCTAAAGAATTCAATGTAATTCAAGTTAAAGAATACAATTGGATGGATTCTGATGAACCACAAAATCCCACTGTATGTAAATCAGATATTATAATTCAACTAGGAACAAGCTAATCTAAGAAGAATAATCGATGAATCAATGGATTTATTAGTATCTCAACATTTGGGTACAAACAAGGAAAACACACAGTAAATGTGTGGTTTTCGGAATCAGAAGTTACATTGCAAGTGAATGAAAGAACTATTTATAGAGCTTCCGAAGTCGCATCTTCGTAAGTTGGTCAGATGCACTTGCATCTTGTTCATCTGCAACTGCATTGCTCCCAACTCATTCTCTGTGCGACACTTGCTCTTGAGGTTTTCATCATCGGAAATGTTGATGTTGAGCCATTTGCATGTCCGGTCTTGACCTATCCTCATCAAGTCCCCCTAGTCCATTGATTATTCAAGCAATAATTATTGGACTAGAATTTAAAAGTGTCTTGTACTTCCGACGAGTTTTGTGAACTTTTATTGACCATCTTTATTGAGCTCGCTTATGCTTTTGATTTGTTACCTCATTAAAAAACCTTGTTCGGAAAAACCCTGTGGGAAAAAACCGAAACTAAGGAAAAAAGAGTGTAACACACACCTCTCTTTTGTGTAGATCATAAGTTTCAAAGACCAGAAGTTTTCCAATTTTTAACGATTTCATAGATCTGGTCATCAAGTCCCCCTAGTCCTTATGTTGTTTTATAGAAATGACTAAGGACTAAAGTACAAAGATCATCATAGGAAATGCTTGTGAAGTCAGTTCTGATAGATCAAAAGACTTTATTTGTCTTTAAAGCAGAATGCTTCTGCAAATGTAATTGTCACATTCTTACAAGAATATTAATGTATTTCTGCAAAAAGACGCTTCTGCAAGTGTAAAATACTAACTGACTTGTCAGGCGTGTTTTGCATGTTGATTTGCACTCGAGTACTTTTGATACCTGCCAGTACACGTGTCAGTCGAGGATTAATTGACGGGACAGTTTTTTGCTTTTTGAATTTTCTAAATTCAAACGGTTATTTCTATCCGAGATCCTTGCCCCATATATAATCCTTACTCATTTTCCATTCTTTACATTCTCCACTGCCGTCGCTCTCTTTCTTCTTCAAGCCCTAGTTTTATCTTCGAGCTTTTCTTTTTAAAAAAGGTCAGTCGATTTCCTCCTTGCTTTTTACTGCATTTTCATGGCATCTCCTTCAGTTAGGGCCGATGACGATTCGAGTAAGCATAATATGCACATCTCGTTCTCATCTATGTCGCCTCGTGATTTAGATGAGGTTATTGAGCGATATCATATTCCTCTTTCACTGAATCCAACTCTTCCATTGCCAAAAACTCCCATTTCCCCTTTTCCAGATGGTAAAATTGGGGTTTATGTCGATATGTTTAAACTTGGGAATTATCGTCCATATTTCTCAGATGCATATCCAAGGGTTTTCACGTTTAAGTCATTTCGAAGCCACTTGTAGGCCTGTTAATGTGTCTCCGAGCGTCAATCTTTTTAGGGCTTTTTATAGAATCACGATGGCTGGTGATTGGTATACTTTCGAACGTAGGAGAGCCGTTAAGAGGATTAGCACTCATCTCCCGCCCAACCCACGTTCTTGGAAATCCAACTTTTTCTATATCGATGATCGATGCATCCCCCTTCAGATGGAGTAGAGGGATGTGGAAGATGTAATTCATGATCCAAACCCAAGCGACGGTGATTATAGTCAGGAGTCTTTTGATAAGTTAGTATCATGTGCGAGTCCTATCCGAGAACTCCCGGAAGCCATTCTCCTTTTTTGTAGAATGAGTAGGGCTTGGTTTACCCCTGAACTTTGGCCAATTCTGACAAATCAAGGGAAGGGTAAGGAATTACCCTTTCAATCACTTGCGATCACACCCTTAGAATGTTTCAACAATTTTTGACAAATTCTTATTTATTTTGCAGAGATGGATCTTTTCGAAGCTATGCAATTGAAAAGTTTTGATGATATCGACCTCAGTGCTGAGGTTATGGAAGAAGGGTCTATGCCATTTCTTCGACAGACTGCCAGCTCTTTTTTGGATTACCGTCCTGAAAAAACACAAGATCAAGTTGAGCCGCATGTGGATGTGCAGTCGGATACCATTGTTTCTGAAAAAATGCCTGAGGTCGAATCTGGGGGTAGTGATGCTGCTGACGTTGTCAAAGCGATCAAGGATGGTGCCGGAGGAAGTGGGGAAAGCCTCCTCAAGGGTAAGAAAAAGGAAGTTGTTGAAGGTCATGCTAGTGCGTCTTCGAAAGCACCACTACCGCCCAAAGGTGGGAGCAAGATAAAGAGATCCGATAAAGCATCTGTTACCAAGGAAGTGAATGAGCCCCTTGTGTCCAAAAGGAAGTCCCCTCGTTGGAACTTGAAATCTTCACCTCACCAATCCAATGTAAACATTTCCGAAACCACTAAAGTCACCTCCGATTCTATGGAAAGTTTTGAAGTGATTGAACAGCTAGGAGAGGGTGTGCAGTCAGAAATTGATGTTGCGGTAACCCCTCCTCCTACTGATGATTTTGATATTGATGACTATTTATTGAATTCACCTGATATGTCACAAGACCCAGGTTTTTCTGATGTAAGTATTTTGCAGAAAGGTACCACATCTTTGATCAACTTGGCCAATTTAGCTCATGCGTCCTCTTCTTCGCAGAAGGATGCTCCGAACTTTGCTGTGCCCACCTCTGAATGGCTGAAGAAGGAGATAGATTTGGTCACCCTTAGAAGCAATGTTGGTAGGGGTTTAGAGTCTGTTGATGTGAATGTTGTCTTTGTCCCTCAATGGGAGATCAGAAATGGTGACACTTGCACCGAAAGTTCAATCGCTCAAAAGATCATCCTTCTTGGGAGTACCCCCGCCGACATTTTCAGCCTTCAACAAATTCCTAATGAAGCTTTTTCAGATGAACTCATGCATGAACAAGCGAAGCAACAGAGCCTAGTAGCAGATGTGTATGGTCGATGGATCATTGCTGAGGCGAGAGTTGAAGAATTAACCAAGAGGCTATTGGCACATAAGGCCTGTTTCGGTTCTGTAAGTGATCAAGTGAAGATTAATCACTACTAGAAAAAAGGTCTTTCTTGACGCGCGAACGATGACGCGCACTAATTTATGACGCGCAATAACGCGTGTCATTAAAAATTTGTCATAAATTGTAAAATCTAAAGGGTAAATGACGCGCAATTTTGGGCGTCATAAAATTCTGTCATAAAAAAAAACACGGAGTACACTTTAAAATATGCGCGTCATTTAAAAGTGTCATCTTATATTTTTTTTCCCGCTAACTTTTTTTCCCCAAATTTTTCATTCCCGCTTTCATTTACTCACTTTTTCCCCCAAATTTCTCATTGCCGCTTTCATTTACTCACTTTTCCCCCAAAAGTTCCCCGAATTCTCTGTAATCCCTCTCCTGCTAACACTCTCTTTCACGCCTCCATCTTTGAGAATTTGCCCTAATTCTCTTGTTTCTTAGGTACGTTACGCCCCCATTCTCTGGTACGATTATACCTCTCCTGCTAACTCTCTCTTTCACGCCTCCATCTTCTACATTTTTGCCCTAATTTTTTGGTTTATTTGGTACGCTACGCTAACAACGATAATCCCTCTCTCGCACCTTAAACCCTAAGATTCGGAGAGCGAGAGTGAAGTCGTGGAGGAGTCAAAATCGGTGACTGTTAGTTTTCCTAATGCTCATCCGACGACCACTGTTGATCCGTTGAAACTTCAAGCGGAAGAGATGGAATGGGATACCAATCTTGTTCTTCTCTGGCAGCTATGGATATCTATCATCGATTCCTAAACCCTAAAAATATGTATTTTGCTGTTTTGTTCTTAATTTTTTACTTAATTGTCTGCCGTGATGAACTTGTTTGGTTGCTGTTGAGATGACCTTGTTTGGTTGCTGTTGAGATGTTCTTTTGCTTTACATTTCTGCACATTTGCTTTTATCATTGTATTTATGAAATCTGGTTAGTAGTGTGATTGTAGCTGCTATATGTTTGATATAATGAACAATTGTTTTTATGATAATTGCTATTTGCACCGATACATCAGTCTACAGTAGAAATCATGGCAGGTTATTCATTAAATGGGTTAAATTAGGTTTGTTTTTGTTTGCCGAGATTTGATTTGGGTGTATATAAGTTATAAAGTTGGTTAAACTGAGTTAGATTATGTATAGGAAGTACCATTGGCAATCAATATCTATCACAACCAAAACTGGTTTGGAGAACCAAACATGATGAACATCAATGTCTGTCTGAAAGACTTTTGAAATTGTACTTGTTGGATTTTATTATTTTTTCTTCATTGACGTTTTTAATAAGTATTTTTATCTTCAATCATTCTGTTTACAAAGTAGATTGATAATCAGTCATCGACATTACATGTTTAAGTTGTTTGTTGTCTTTTTAGCTTTAAAGATTCTGATATACTTTTGTTTTAAATTTCAGACCATCCATTCTCGTTGCAGATTTGTTATGGGAACATGATGACTATCAGTCTCCATTTACATCACAGCTTTTGACACGGCCGGAGGATGGTTTCGCTGGTAATGGTTTCTTTTTACCCAGTAGGTTACAGGACTGTTGCTTTTGTTTGCATACATGGCCTCGTGGGGTGGGATGACTGCCTTATATAACCGGTCTAGTCGGGTGGACCTGCACATCCAAATTTTTTTATAATTTATAAATGCTCCTTTTATTAAAGTACATGCCTTTTTAGTATAGGAATCTACTGGTTAATAGGTCAAAAGTGGAGAAATATGTCAATTAATGTATAATCTTTAGATGATTTTTGGATTGTAACTTGAGCAACCGAGAAAAGGGGAAGGTAGATATAGTTAAATTATTTTAATCAAAATTTCCACCTTGTTGATACTTGTATTATTGACGCTATTATCAAATATCAGTCATTAATTATTCACCTGAATTCAAGGATCAATGATTATATTTGCAACTTGTTATATTGTTTTCTTACTAAGAAATTGTTACATTTTCAGTCTCTAGAATCATTCTATGAGAGATTTCATAATTTTTTATTAACTAATGATTCTTACTGTTGGCTAAAACTGCTGTAGATTGTGGTTCTGGAATTTGGTACATGTGCTTGCATTGCAACGATAATGCCGACCTAATCTACTGGATGTTGCACTGCTGCGACTTGGTAGGTTACAAAACAATGACCTGAAGAAACTGATCTTGATTTTGGTGAACTTAGGATTCTGTTTCAATTTTTCCTAGCATGTCAATGGGTAATATGCTAGAGCATTGAACAAACGCAATGGGTCATTGAGTCAAACCAGTTCAGAGTCATTAAACGAGAGTTGAAAAGCATTCTAAAATGATTTTATCAAATGTGTTTGTGGGATGGCCCAAGCCGTTTCAATCCACACCTTAAATTTACCCATTTTGACCCAACCCACTTAAACCCACCAATTTTTCCAGTCATTTTAACGATGCACTGCTCATTGTAGAGCTTTTGAATATCAGTTACCATATGTTCAACTAATAAGCGAGAGTCCAACAGTATTTTCACCTATTGATGTCAAATAAAAAATACAAATAACAAATATAAACAAATAATAAAAATAGTATATCAAACCCATGAGTTTTACCTATCTGATCTTCTAAGGCACCTGACCATCAGTCAGCAAATATATTTTTGTAGTAGTGACAGGTAGTGGCGGCTTCGGGTTCTATACGAACTGGTTCTTCTAAGCTTAGTGGCAGCACAGCAACTGGTGGTTTTGATGGTGCTTCAGGTGCAGCCAATTCAGCTGTTATCAGCTCTTCAACTACATCAGCTGTTGCCCCTGCATTGAGCTCTTCAACTACACAGTACCTAGAAATTGTGCAGAACCACCCCTATGATTTCTCAATACCTGTAGTGGAAACAATAGTCTCAGCAGCAGCATGTGTTGAAAAGAGGTGGTGTTGAGTCATCGTTCCATCTGTGATTCTAGGTCAGACAACAAGTTGTCTTTTCTGCTTTAAGAATACATGTTGTAACAGGTTGGATTATGTGCAGGTCCATTTTTTCGTTAACGCCTGCAGGTTGTTGGCCTCATCGACTTCCACTTTTCAAGTAAACTAAGGATAGTAAGTAGTAGTTTAGCATTGGTTTATTTAACTTATATTCCAGTTACATATGATTATATTTATAAGATTTAAAGGCTGGATACACTTTAATCGTGACATAAATCATGTAACCCGTTTATTTAAACAACTCAAAACTAGTTGAGGGATTGTAATCTCATTATATAACTGTCGTTTCTTTTCTTTGTTTCAATGGTTCCAGGTTTGCTTGTAGACGTAGAGGTATGTAAAGTTGTAATGATATACTCTAATTATTCATGAATGTGTTATTTATTGATATAGGTTCTACTTATCAGGATCCTCTGATTCTATGATCAGGTAAACATCTAGTGTGGTTTATATACCCGTCTCATTTTTTTTATAACCATGGTACTATATATTTTTCTAATATTTTGTAAGTTTATGGGATCTTGGGCAGCAGCGATGTGTGCACTCATATGCTGTTCATACAGATTCTGTTTGGGCACTTGCTACCATACATTCAGTCATGTCTACAGAGGTGGGAGAGATCTTTATGTTAGTGCAATGTAAACTACTGTTAACTTTGTAATGTTTGCTCTATATATGAAATGTATTATTTTGCTACAAGTGTTTTGTATTTTGATTAGGAGGTTAATTGTTATTAATGTGGAAATTAGTGAATCTACAAAAATATATATATTTTTTAATTTTTTTTAAAATTCATGACGCGCATATATGCGTGTCATAAGCATATTTATGACGGGGACTTCCCTGACACGTTTTTTATGACACGCTTTGCGCGTCATAAAATGCGCGTCATTGTTCGCGTGTCAAGAAGCAGATGACGCGCATTTTGCGCGTCAAGAGGATTCTTGACCCTGCCTTCCTTGACGCTTTTTTGCGCGTCATCTGGGCCCTTTCTTGACGCGCAAAAAGCGTCAAGAAAGGCCATTTTTGTAGTAGTGAATGATTTACATGCGAAGATCGAACTCCTCACAACCAAGAATCGGAAGCTGGTATCGCTTGAGCAGGAGGTGAAGAGAGATCTCAAACAAGCGCAAGATGATGCGATGGCTTTCAAAAGCTAGTTCTTGGATCAAAAGAAGATTTTTGATGAACAAGCCATCAAGATGTTGGAGATCACCTCTCAATGCGATGCAAAAGTTGAAGCTGTTAACAAAGGTACAACTTATATTTCTTTATTTTCATAATTTTCCACTTGCACTTGCACAGTCTTTTGTTATTTTTAACATTTGCGTTTTAAATCCTCAAAGAAAATGCTACCCTTGCTGAGACCGTCAAGGCACTGACCGAGGAAAGAGAGCAAATGCATAGGGAGCTGATATCTGTGAAGGAAAAAGGCAAGTGGTTGATTCAGGAAGGTTTTGGTCTGGTTGCTAAGCGTGTGCATTCCGAAATGATCCCCATGACTCTCAAAGTTAATTCTGCTGCCAACGCTATGGGCTACAATGAAGGGATCAAATGCGGGTTAGCACATGCTGTGAAAGGTGAAGCTAATTTCCTATCTTTCAAAGAATTCGATCATAAAGCCAGTGAGAAGCTATTGACGCAGTTGGATGCCTTGAAGTCAATGACGTTCCATTCCATTGACGAAGTTTCAAAGTTGAGCCTGGATGATACAGAAATAATGGGGAGTATGCTGGAACCAATTTCCTTAGCAAAAGGTTCTGCCATCCCAAAGACTGACGCTCCTTTAACTTCAAAGACAGATGCTCCAACCACCACTGGTAATTGATCCTTTTATTAATTGTGATCTTTTGTTGAACAATTTGACCGTTTCTCAAAGTCCACTTATGCTGTGGCACCAAACAATTTACTTTTTATCTCGCACTTGACATTTTCTAGTACTTTTCTTAACCGTGGATCCCATCGGAACTGCATCTGTTTGCAGTTTCGATTATGTTGGCGTATATGATAATGCTTCTGGATGTTTGCTTTACTTATTTTTTGCCTTGAGTTTTTGAATTGTGTTGCCACCTTATGGTTCATAGGATGTGAGTCTGTTGGGTTTTAAGAACTTTATCAAAGCCATTTTAACTCCTTAAAATGTAAAACGCAGCGGAAAATTCAAAACTATAGTTTGATTAGTTGATGTTAAAACCGATTTTAACACTTGATTATAAAACCCAAAACCAAGGATCCAAATATGCATGCATGCTATCAAAACTAAAACCAACCATAGGGGGTTTTAGATATACCTTCTTCCAAGCTCAAGATTGTGAAGAAGATGATGTGGATGAACCGGCTTGCTATCTAACTTGAAAGCCTCAAGTGATGATACCCACGAGCTCAAGCAACAACCACCCTTGTTGCTAGGATTTCTTGAAGACTAACTCTTCCTTCCTCTCTTGTTGAATCCGAAATCAACAAGATCTTGGAATCAATTTCCAGATTTTCTAGCAAGAAAAGTGTTCTTGCAATGGAAGAAGAGAGAGAAAGAGCTTGAGTATTGGAGAAGGCAAAATGATATCAATGACTAGTCCCAATCTCAAGACCATATGTCTTGTTTAAATAAAAAGGCTCAACCACCCTCATAAAGAGGGTGGGAGGCCGGCTCTAGAGGGGGAAAAAGGAGGGGGAAAAAGGTTTTTGAAATCTTTTAAAACCCTCCAATGAACCTAGTCCATTTTCTAGTCTTTGTTCATTTAGACACTATGCTTAAGTCATGTAACACATTACATGTTGTGTACTAAAATGAAGTATAACATATAACCTTTTATATGTTGTGTAACATGTTATTTAACCAATTAAATAACATTTTTATCTTGCTTCTATAATTTAAATCATCCACATGATTTAATACAAGTTCAATTAATTAGAAACCGATTTCTAATTATCTTCTATAAGTGACATTTATTTAATTGATCATATCTAAATAAATATCCATTGGGTGTTTGTCTAGCTCGTTATTGGGTATGACCCGTCTTGGATCATAACGTACTAGCCACATCAATCTAGTATGTGTCTTGGGCAGACCGAGTCCAACAATCTCCCACTTGCACAAGATTCATAGAAGATTGATGCAAGCAACAAATACCGCCTAACAACGGTTTGTTACCCCTAATACGCATGACTTAGTGCCATTCAATAACATCATCTCCTTCAAGTCACCACTTGAAATGTTTTAGGTGAAACGATCATTTATCCTTTTGTCACAAATGTCATGTTAAATCCTAGAGACATAGAGTGATCACTCTCTATTAGATTTAACTTAATTCAGGCCTTAGACATTTAACTCTCAACGAATAAGAGGGACAAATTCCATCTTGACTACATACGTCTCTCACAATCACCTAGTATCATACCTGACTTTAGCCTTATGTACTGTCATGTTTCAGAGCAGCGAAGAACTAGGTCAAGGCATAACATAGATGAATATCAAGACCCAATATGTATCTCAGGTCGAAGGATACAAATGATATTCTCCTTTACTCAAGCTTACTTATGATCAATCAATTAAGATTCCATGGGGTAAGTCTTGAGAGCGGGTCGTCCAATATTTGTCTCCCACAAATATCTATGAACTCTGGTAGCAACCTATTGCTCCATATTCATACCTTATGAATATCCACCAATCCAAGTTCATAATAGTCTTACCTTCATATTTGTTCCCACAAATATGATCGACTACGGACATTTAGAATAAGTAACTTATTCACGGATTTAAACATGCAAAAATGGAACACTACACAATTTAAATGAAATCCCACATTCATATAAAAGTGTCAAAATAAACATTGTTCCGATATCCAAATACAAAATATAAATCATATCCAATCACTAGAATGTCGAAGTCCCATAGCACAAACATGACCCTCATGCTTTGGGCGTTCTAGGAGCTTCGTGAGTGGATCGGCGACGTTGTCATCGGTGTGAACTTTGCGAATACATATCTTTCCTTTTGCAACTTCATCCCTTATGTAGTTGAATCTCCGCTCGATGTGCCTCACCTTTTGATGATCACGAGGTTCTTTGATTTGAGCAATCGCTCCCTCGTTATCACAAAGGATCTCTAGGGGTCCTTGAATGGTAGGAACAACCCCTAGTTCGGCAATAAATTTCTTCAACCATGCGGCTTCTTGCGCGGCCAAAGATGCGGCGATGTATTCTGATTCCGTAGTGGACAATGCAACCACATCTTGCTTTGAGCTCTTCCAAGAGACCGCCCCTCCATTTAAAATGAAGATATACCCCGATTGTGATCGAGAATCATCTCGATCCGTTTGGAAGCTCGCATCCGTGTAACCCCTTACAACGAGTTCCTTCTCATCGGATCCATATATTAAGAACATATCCTTAGACCTTCTAAGATATTTCAATATACTTTTGACAGCCATCCAATGGCTATTTCCTGGATTTTGTTGGTATCTACTTGTCATGCTTAAGGCGCATGACACGTCCGGTCTAGTGCATATCATAGCATACATAATTGATCCAATAGCAGACGCATATGGGATTCCTTTCATTTTGTCTTGCTCAACCTTTGAGCTTGGACATTGAGTCCTACTCAATATAGTCCCTCTTTGAATAGGTACCAAACCTTTCTTAGAGTTCTCCATCTTGAACCTTTTCAAGACTTTGTCAATGTATGCACTTTGATTCAAGCCTATCAGGCGCCTTGATCTATCCCTATAGATCTTTATTCCCAAAATATAGGTGGCTTCACCAAGATCCTTGATGGAAAAGCAACTTCCAAGCCAGGTTTTTACACCTTCCAAGGTTGGAATGTCATTCCCAAATAGTAGTATGTCATCTACATACAATACTAGAAAAGTTATTATACTCCCACTAGCCTTCTTATACACACAAGCCTCATCCTCGTTCTTGATGAAGCCAAATTTCTTTATCTCTTCATCAAAACGCTGATTCCAACTCCTTGATGCTTGTTTCAATCCATAGATTGATTTCTTTAACTTACACACTTTATTAGGATGTTTTGGATCGACAAAACCCTCGGGCTGAGCCATATAGACATCTTCCTCAAGATATCCATTTAGGAAAGCTGTTTTGACATCCAATTGCCATATCTCATAATCATAATGGGCGGCTATGGCAAATAATATCCTTATCGACTTTAGCATTGCCACCGGGGAGAAAGTTTCATCATAATCAACCCCTTGAGTTTGAGTGAAACCTTTTGCTACAAGTCGAGCTTTAAATGTGTCTAAGTTCCCATGCATGTCGGTTTTCTTCTTGAAAACCCACTTACTTCCAACTACCTTGGAGTTAGGAGGTCGCACTACCAAGTCCCATACTTGGTTGGCATGCATGGATTGCATCTCAACGTTCATGGCTTCCAGCCATTTGTCCGATTCGGAATCGGTCATTGCATCATGGTAAGTGGTTGGTTCATCTGAATCTACCACATAGCATCCCTCCATGAAAAATCCATATCTTTCAGGTGGACTACTAGTTCTACCAGATCTACGAACGTTGTGTGTGTCTTGATCAACCATTTGATCATCTCCAACAATTTCTTGTAGAGGGCTAGTTTCAACCAAACGTGTATCGGCTTGTGGTTCTTGATCCTCCTCAAGTTCCACCGCTCTTGCACTAGTTCCTTCCATAAGGAACTTAGTTTCCAAGAACTCGGCCTTTCTAGCAATAAATACCTTTTGCTCTGTTGGATTGTAGAAGTAATATCCTATACAATCTTTAGGATATCCTACAAATATACACTTAGTGGACCGGGGATCTAGCTTGTTTGAAGCATCATGCTTTACATAAGCTTCACAACCCCACACCTTTAGATAAGATAAGGATGGAACCCTTCCATGCCATAACTCAAAAGGTGTCCTTTCCACTTTCTTGGTTGGGGCCATATTCAAAATACGGGCCGCTGAGAGTAGGGCATAACCCCAAAATGATAGAGGTAAGGAACTTCTACTCATCATAGATCGAACCATATCCAATAGGGTTCGATTCCTCCTCTCCGATACACCATTATGTTGTGGTGTTCGAGGTGGACTAAGTTGTGAGACAATCCCACAACTCCGAAGATAGTTTTGAAATTCATTGCTAAGGTATTCACCTCCTCTATCCGAACGAAGGATCTTTATTGTCTTGTTGAGTTGATTTTCTACTTCATTCTTGAAGATTTTGAATATTTCAAAAGCTTCATCCTTGTGTGCTAACAAGTACACATACCCATAGCGACTATAGTCGTCGGTAAAGGTGATGAAGTATCTTTCACCATTCCTAGATGTTGGCTTAAAAGGTCCACATACATCCGAATGTATGATCCCTAGAAAATCTTTTGCTCTTTCGGTGGTGCCACTAAAAGGTGCCTTAGTCATCTTGCCTTGTAGGCAAGATTCGCATACTTCATAGGAATCATTATCATTTGTTTTCAAAAGACCACTCTTTTGTAACGCTAGTATGCGGTTCTTATTTATGTGACCAAGGCGGCAATGCCAAATGTAGGTGTCACTCAAATCTCCTTTGAGTCTCTTGGTGTTAGTTTGATACATTGAGCTATTGTATGATGTGTTTTCATGAACCAATTCATAAATACCATTTAAAGGGCTAGCTTTAAAATAAAACACGTCATTCATTGAAACATGGATATCATTGTTAACAAATTTAAAATCATATCCAAAATGTCTTAAACGGGAAACGGAAATTATGTTCCTAGTCAAACTAGGAGCATATAATACATTATTCAAAATTACTTCCAAACCACTTGGAAGTTCCAAAATGTAGTCTCCTTGGGCTTCAACTTGAACTTTCGCTCCATTGCCCATGAAGAGACTAACTTCTCCCGCCTTTAATTGCCTATTTCTTTTGAACCCCTGCAACATATTACATATATGAGTTCCACATCCGGTATCCAATACCCATGTGTTAGAAGAAATGGCATTAAGCTCAATATAAATCATAAAGGTCTTACCCGAGGTTTGACCTTCATTTTTCTTTTCTTTCAACCCTTTGAGATAGGTTGGACAATTCCTCTTCCAATGTCCTACCTCACCACACTCAAAGCATGGATCATTTGAAGCAATCTTTTGCTTCTTCTCCTTCGGTTTGGGGTTTTCTTTCTTGCCCTTCCCCTTGACGAATCCCTTTCCTTTGGCAACCTTTGCCTTTGAGGAACTAGAGGTAGAGCGAGACCTTTTCTTGCTACTACCTTCATTGATCGTTAGAACGGGCACAACACTTTTGCCCATCCCTTGCTCGGCCGTTTTGAGCATCCCATGAAGCTCGGGAATGGTCTTCTCCCAACCATTCATATTGTAATTCAATACAAAAGTGTCAAACCTTTTTGACAAAGAGTTGAGGATCAAATCCGTAGCCAACTCTTTTGAAACGGGACAATTGAGCCTTTCAAGACGATCAATGAGGCTCTTCATCTTAAGAACATAGGATGAAACCGTTTGTGACTCGTCCATACGACATGCATGGAGTGCTCGAACCGTTTCGAAGCGCTCGGTTCTTGCCTTTTGTTGGAACATTTCCTTCAATTGGCATATCATGTCGTATGCCCCATGATTCTCTAAATCCTTTTGTAGCTCGGGGATCATACTTGCTAGCATGAGGCATGAAACTTGGACGGAGTCCTCGGTGTACTTCACCCAATCGGCATAAGCCTCAACGTCTTCGACATCGGGTTCGTCGGGGATAGGATCGTCCAACACATAAGACTTCTTTTCTTGTTTGAGAACAATTCTCAAGTTGCGGTACCAATCCACAAAGTTGTCTTGGTTGAGACGATTCTTGTCTAAGATGGATCTTAGCGATAGGTTATGGACGTTTGTGGCGGGGATGATTTCGTTATTATTATTGGCCATCTACAAAATTTAACAAAGTTCTATTAAGTATCTTTGATATCAATATTAACCTTTTAATTTAATTAATACCCTTTTATGTCTCATAGACAATTAATAAATTAAAACCTAGAATCCAACGTTACATTTAAGTTGTGGTTAGGTGACCTTTATCCCATGACTTAAATTAACAAGGTAGTCAACATTTGACAATTGCAACTCTTTGCAACTTCTAGTAGTATGGGATCGATTAAACATCTTATGTTTAGTTGGCATGTTTAATCCCATCAATGCCTTTGGTTCCCCATGCTTCGGTGACCCTATTCACATGGTCCCCAAATCAAGTTGTCCTACTTATACACACGTGTAAATTTACATATGTAAGTGGTTAGGTGACCTTTATCCCACATACATGGTAAACCTACCTCAAATATACAAGTTCCCTCAAATACGGTTAGGTGACCTTTATCCCATAAAGAGTTTACAAGCAAATTGAGTGTTGTACAAAAGGATGGCGTTTAAACTTGTTTTCAAAAGGGTCGTTTTTGTTTTCATAATTCTAGTGTAGAAAACTCTATGTACCATACAATTCACATGCATTCAAATGTATGGTACCCTAGTGTTGTTTGAAATCCATATTTCATGGTTCTTTTTAATAAAACCCATTTTATTGATAAATCATCATCAACTTAATAAAACCCATTTTATTAGTCTTTGTTAATGATATTTTAAGAACCGGTTTTAGCTTGTTAATGTTTATTAGTTTGTTTTAGCATGCATATCCAAATATCATCCAAACATGAAAATAAACAACCACACAAGCATAATAAAATAGGTGCATAGCCATAGCCAACTATTGACAACACCTGCTAGCCGTAACAGGAGTGTGTCATGGACAACACCTTTTAGCAGTAACAGGGGTGTTTCTGGGACAACACCTGTTACCTGTAGCAGGGGTGCAGAAGCACTCCTGCTATTTAAAAGGAGTGTCTCGGTCTCTCCTAAGGGACAAAACACAAGTGATGTGTTGTGAACTCCCACTTGACCCCGCATCCAAATGCTTCAAGTGACCTCCTTTGGTTGTGTTTTGCTTGACTCCTTTTGGGCATCCAAGATCCTCCATCTTGTGCATTCTTCCCTTTTACAAAATATGGATCCTAATACATTTTTCTAGTAAAACAAAATGCACCTAATCTATTACATTACATACCAAATGAAATAAATAGATTACATGCCCAAAATGAGGAACTTGAAATTATTACAACTTTTGAATAATTACAACAAGCACAAACATTCACCACAAACAATCACAAGGTCTTTTGGCTAGGCTTTATGCACCAAACATATATCTAAAAATACATCCATATGTACAAATGGTTCCCTTTTAACCCATTTCCCTTTTCGGTCCAACACAAAACCGAAAACGTGGGTTTGTTGTCCAAACAACAAAAACAACAAAATGATAAAATGCTTTAATCTTTCAAGATAACCACATGCATGTTAGTGAAGCATCTTGAAAGACAAAGGGAAACCATGAACAAAACTTTCGGTTTGTGGTATGAGGAACCAAAACCAAGAGTTTTGTGGAGCTAACCAACTAGCTCTTTGAAGCATGCATCCATATAAGCGGCTCTAGATGCCATTGTTGGGTTTTAAGAACTTTATCAAAGCCATTTTAACTCCTTAAAATGTAAAACGCAGCGGAAAAATCAAAAGAATAGTTTGATTAGTTGATGTTAAAACCGATTTTAACACTTGATTATAAAACCCAAAACCAAGGATCCAAATATGCATGCATGCTATCAAAACTAAAACCAACCATAGGGGGTTTTAGATATACCTTCTTCCAAGCTCAAGATTGTGAAGAAGATGATGTGGATGAACCGGCTTGCTATCTAACTTGAAAGCCTCAAGTGATGATACCCACGAGCTCAAGCAACAACCACCCTTGTTGCTAGGATTTCTTGAAGACTAACTCTTCCTTCCTCTCTTGTTGAATCCGAAATCAACAAGATCTTGGAATCAATTTCCAGATTTTCTAGCAAGAAAAGTGTTCTTGCAATGGAAGAAGAGAGAGAAAGAGCTTGAGTATTGGAGAAGGCAAAATGATATCAATGACTAGTCCCAATCTCAAGACCATATGTCTTGTTTAAATAAAAAGGCTCAACCACCCTCATAAAGAGGGTGGGAGGCCGGCTCTAGAGGGGGAAAAAGGAGGGGGAAAAAGGTTTTTGAAATCTTTTAAAACCCTCCAATGAACCTAGTCCATTTTCTAGTCTTTGTTCATTTAGACACTATGCTTAAGTCATGTAACACATTACATGTTGTGTACTAAAATGAAGTATAACATATAACCTTTTATATGTTGTGTAACATGTTATTTAACCAATTAAATAACATTTTTATCTTGCTTCTATAATTTAAATCATCCACATGATTTAATACAAGTTCAATTAATTAGAAACCGATTTCTAATTATCTTCTATAAGTGACATTTATTTAATTGATCATATCTAAATAAATATCCATTGGGTGTTTGTCTAGCTCGTTATTGGGTATGACCCGTCTTGGATCATAACGTACTAGCCACATCAATCTAGTATGTGTCTTGGGCAGACCGAGTCCAACAGAGTCATGCTTGATTATGTTTTGGTATGTCACTCGCAAATGAAGTGTATCGTTGTTTGCACTTGCAATTGCAACAATGATCATACATAACCTTTTATACTTTGAATCGTTTGTATGTTTTTCCATTCGATTTTTGACATTTTCCATTTAAACTTGTGAAATATTTTCTTACAAGCTTTTGAGCAACTCTACGAGTTCTCCTTCACAAATACTTTGACAAGATTCTAACAAAATCATTAACTTTAAAAGAAAGTTGTCATATGCGTTTCCCCCCTATCAAATGCGTCCATCTTCAAAGGGTTTTAACAACATAACGTCAATACCATCTTTAGAGCTAAGTATTTTTTGTTTCGAATACGAATCTTTTCCTTGTGGTATATAGAGTCCTTACATCTTTTGGTAAGGTTCAGTTGATCTTTTTTCTTTGAATGATCAACTTCACAAGACCACTTTATAACATTAGTTATTCGGCAGCACTTGCGACCCTAAGAGAGCTTAAGTTGGAATTTCATTAATAATCATAGCATACCTTTATCCACTTAAGTTTGGCCATCTCTCTTTTGGGCTTTTGTTAGCAACCATTGTACTAACAAGGTGTCCGGCCTGATCACCTCTTCCCAACATGCACTCTTTAATCGTCAATGAGACAGTTGAGGACAAGAAAAGCACTTTTACTTTTTCTTGGGTTATCCTTTATAAATAAAGGAATAACAGCGATACTGCATTGAGGTATTGGTATGTAATACCTTTTGGAAATGCACCCGCTAATGACTCATGAACCATATTATAGAAAGTGAATCATATCGCATGTGAATCTTGTATTATTTAAAGAGATCATTTGTATAGCATATGCATGTGTTTACTGACAATATTTTTAAGCAAACATTCACATTCAACATTTTGCACAAAAGCGATCAAATATTTGTATAACCTTTTCATACAAAATGAAATAAGTATCTCCATGGATCCTTGTAAGTACTAGAAGCAAAAGTATCTTATTCTTCATCAATTTATTACAAGATCATAAATGCAGAAACAAGAACATAAAGATCAACATTTTCTAACTTTCATTTGAATTTGCATTTGCAACTTCACATGTAACATTTGCGAAGATGAATTCCATTCCAGGCTCGCACTAGTTCAGTTCCATTAAGCTGCTGGAGTATGTAAGACCCATTTCCAATCGCTTTTTTGATTATATAAGGTCCCTCCCATTTGGGAGACATCTTTCCGAGCTTCATTGCTCCTTAGCACATATTCTCCTTCCTTATACTGTTGAGTCTTGACTTTGACATTATAATACTTTGCCATCTCTTTTTTGTATCTGCTTTCACGTATAGCCGTGATTTCCCTTCGCTCTTCCAAAAGATCCAAATTGGTTCTTAATTCCTCATCATTATCCGTCACCTGCACCTGCAAGCGGTGACTAGGTATTCCGATTTCAGCCGGAATAACAGCTTCAGTTCCATATAAGAGATTGAATGGTGTTTCTCCATTGCTAGTTTTAGGCATGGTTCGATGCGCCCACAAGACATGCGGCAACTCATCGACCCAACTACCCCCATACTTTTCCAATCTCATTTTTATACCTTCCACCAGACTTCGATTTGCTCTTTCAACTTGGCCGTTGGCCTGTGGATGTGCAACTGATGTAAAGATCTGATTTATGTGAAGCTCTTCGCACCATTCCGCAAATGGGTTCCCAGCAAATTGCTGTCCATTATCTGTTATGATATAGAGAGGTAGACCAAATCGGCATACGATATGTTCCCACACGAACGTTTTGACTTGTTTGCCAGAAATACAAGCAAGTGGTTTTGCTTCAATCCATTTTGTGAAATAGTCAATCGCAACCAATTGAAATTTTACCCCTCCACTTGCTGGTGGAAAAGGTCCAACTATGTCCATTCCCCACTTCTGGAAGGGCCACGCTGACGTAACAGGGATCAATTCATTTTTTGCTCGCATACTCACCGGAGCATGTGCTTGACAAGCTTGGCACTTGCGAAGTTCTTCCCAAGTGCTTCGATACATGCCCGGCCAAAAGTATCCAAGACTCATGATTTTAACAACTACCATCTTTGCACCAGCGTGAATACCGCATATGCCTTCATGTACCTCCTTAACGATCTTTTCAGCTTCACTTGGGGTTAAACATCTTAACAAAGGTCCCAAAAAGCTTCTTCTATACAAAATATTATTTTGCATTTGATATTGAAGCGAATTTACTCGTATCTGACGAGCCTGCTCTTTATCACTTGGAAGTTTGCCCAAGGTTAAATATTGTACTATCGGTGTCATCCAATTGTCTTCCTGTGCTTGCACATCTGCAGTCATTTTCAAATTGATAGTTGGAACTTCTAACAATTCCACTCGAATCTCCTTGGCTAAATGTTCAAATGCGACAGAAGCGAGCTTGCTCAACGCATCTTCCTTTCTATTTTGAGCTCTAGAAATATGTAAAACTTCACACTTGCCAAAGATTTTGATTAACTCTTGGACTTGTTCCAAGTACAAGGCCATATACTTGCTTTTTGCCTCGTATGTTCCAGCGATCTGACTAGCTACTAACAACGAATCCACATAAGCGGTCACTTGCGTTGCACCCATTTTTTTAGCCAACCTTAAACCTGAAATAAATTTCAATGTTTTAGGCCTTCCCACTTATCCATACTTTACAGGGCAAACGCATTTGAGCTTTGTTTATGCATACCACATGCATTCGTGAAGCAAATGCATATGTACTCAGCATATATTGTTTTTTTTCTTTTTTTTTATCGAATAAACACAAAAACTTATAAAGTTTGAGTGTTCATACCTGCTAGTAATGCTTCATATTCTGCTTTATTATTAGAAGTTGAGAAATTGAAGCGGATTGCATATGTCAATTCATCCCCTTCAGGACTTTTCAAGATCAAGCCTGCATTTGGCATATTAAAATTCTTAATACTTTGAATTTCAAGTTCTTTTTGAAAAAGAAATAATTTTATAATGGATCAAACCTGCTCCTGAGCCATCAGAATTGGAAGAACCATCAGTATGCAGGATCCATACTTGTTCTTTAGCTTCAGGAATGGTAATAACATTTACGCTTGCACCATCTGGCACTTCCGCCAGGAAACCAGCTACCACTTGGCCTTTAATTGAAACACGTGGTTTGAATTGTATGTCAAATGGCCCCACTTCAATTGCCCACTTGATCAATCTACCAGACATTTCCGGCTTTCTGAAGATCCCTTGGATAGGATATGAAGTAAGAACATTTACAGTATGGGCCTGAAAATAATGACGAAGTCTTCTTGTAGCTTGTACAAGTGCCAAGACAACTTTTTCGATCATAGGATACCTGGTCTCGTAGTCTTTTAACATTTTTCTTATGTAGTAAATTGGAAGTTCTTTATCTTCCCTTTCGACCAGTAGCACAGCGCTTACTGCATTATCTGTTACCGCCAAATACATTATCAATTCTTCACCAACTTTTGGTGCAGTTAGAGTCGGAAGTGCTGCTAGAGCTGTTTTCAATTCTTCAAATGCTTGATTGGCCTCGGAAGTCCATTCAAAACTTCCTTTTAAACTTTCTTTCAAAACTTTCATAAAAGGTGTGGCTCTTTCAGCTGCTTTGGACAAAAATCTATGTAGAGCCACCAAACGCCCATTTAGAGTTTGTATATCTTTAAGGGTTTTAGGTGGTTCCATTTCCATAACCGCTTTGACCTTTCTTGGATGTGCCTGGATCCCTTCTTTATTGACTAGGACCCCTAAGAACTTGCCTTCCTCCATCGCAAATGAGCATTTTTTGGGGTTTAACTTCATATTGATACCCCACAAGTTTTTAAAGGTCTCTTCAATGTCTTTGATCATATCTTCCTCATGAGAACTCTTAATGACTACATCATCCACATAGGCTTCAAGATTTCTACCCACTTGCGATTGGAAGGTCTTATCCATGAGACGCTGGTAAGTTGCACCAGCGTTTTTTAATCCAAATGGCATCTTTTTGTAGCAGAATAAACCTTCCTTTGTAATAAACGCAGTTTTGTCTTCATCTCCTTCAGCCATAAAGATCTGATGATATAATCTTATATGCATCAAGGAAACACTTCCATCTATATCCCGTTAAAGAATCAACTTTTAGATCGATTTCTGGAAGTGGATAACAGTCTTTTGGACATGCTTTATTAAGGTCTTTAAAATTAATACACATTCGCCACGAATTATCAGGTTTTCGGATTAAAACAGGATTCGCGACCCATGTTTGATAAAGCACTTCCCTAAGGATGCCCGCTTCCACAAGTTTATCCACTTCTTCCTTGACTACATTGTTTCGAATTTGATCATAGATCCTTCGCTTCTGCTGAATAGGTTTTGCACCTGGATAAACATTTAATTTGTGTTCAGCGAAATGTCTAGGAACCCCCGTCATATCCGATGGTTCCCATGCGAAGATATCCACATTATCTATTAATAACTGAAACAACTTTTTCCTTGTTTCTCCTTGCAATTGTGATCCAATTTCAACTGTCTGATCTGGAAACTTCTCGTTTATGATCCACTTATTCTTTTCTACAACACCATTTTTAATATTTTTCAATCCTTCTTCCCGAATCAGGGGGTTCTCAACCAAGGCTACCTGTGGATCTGCGTCTGTTTTTACAGTTGCGATTCCTCTTGGAGTTGGGAACCGAACTAAACCATGTGCCGTTGAAACTATAGCGCCCAAAACATTAAGCCCTGGGCGACCGATAATGATGTTGTGGGGAGAAGGAGTTGCAAACACAATAAAAGTCATCATCTCTTCTCGGAATAATTTATCATCACCAAAGATCACTGGGAGAGTTATTTCTCCCATGGGATGTACCACCTCTCCCGAGAAGCCAATAAGGGTGGAATTATGAGGCTTCAGCCTTTGTTGCACATCCAATCCCATTTTTTGGAAGCAAGATTCATACATAATCTCCGACGCACTTCCAGTATCGAGATAGGTCCGCGTCACTAGGAACCCAGCAATACCGACAGTCACAATTACTGGATCTTCTCTTGATTCTTTACCAATTAATGGTGGAAATATAATCTCTTGGCTTTTCCATTTTTCTTCTTCAAACTTTGTTTTAACATTACGATGCCAAGTGTTCGACCCTCTTCGTATCATTGCGATCACAGCTTGTTTAGCAGCTGGAGGACGTCCCTCCTTAATATTCTTAACCAGATGCGATAATTTCCCGGACTTAATGGCTTTTTCAATCTCACCACGCAAGTGTCTACAATTATCTGTATCATGACCACGATCTTTGTGATAATCACAATATTTACCCATATCACTTCCTAAAGGATTGTAAGTCCTTTGAGGTTTTGAAAATTGAACGTTCTCCGTCGCTAGGATTTCACTTGGAGTTTTCGTAAGCGACGAGAAATCGTTAGATCTGGGCTCCCAGGCCTTCTTATATCCTCCATAATTACCCTCTCCCCTACGATCATAAGGCTGAGATCTAAATTTTTTCCAGGATTGATTTCTTGTTGGTGCAGTGACGACACTTGCATTTGCATTCCGGTAATTACCGCTCTTCTGAGATGGTTTTTGGGTGTTAATACCCTGGATGTTTCCGGAAGCACTCCTTCCTTTCACATAGGTCCTAACACGATCCATGAGCACCTCCATTGTTTGAGGCAGATCCTCATGCAATTTTTCCACCAAGTGTGTATGTCGAACACCATGGCAAAAGCCAGATATACGCAATTGATCCTGCGCCCCAGATATTTTCATAGTTTCATTATTGAAGCGTATAACGAAGCTCTCGAGGCTTTCATCATTCCTTCTACGGATATTATGCACTTCCGTCACCTCCTTTGTGCACTTCCGTTGTTGGCTAAATTGCCTTAGGAATTTCGTCCTTAGGTCCTCAAAGCCACTTATCTGTGCATTTGGTAGTGCATCAAACCATACTCTTGCAAGTCCAGTAAAGGTCTGTACCAGCATGTGGCACCATGTTTCTTCTGACCATCGTTCAAGCCTCCCAGCAGTAATAAAGTCAAATATATGATCATCTGGATCTGTTAGCCCACCGTACTTCTTTATAGAAGTTGGCATCTTCAGCTTCGCTGGAAACTTAGCATTTGCGATCCAATTTTGAAATTTAGAGTGCTCTTGCATTGAAGCAGGAAAGTAAGGGACAAATACATCCTTTGCGCCTGATACAACAAAATCCATAGGTCAGAATAAGATCAATGCCTTTTTCAAAGATTAAGGTCTTAATGTTACAATTCAATCATAGCAATTATAGCTTATTTAGAATTGATCATATTTGCCTCTTATATGAGTTCTTTCAGGGCGACACTTCCAACACAAGTGTAATTGGTCTGGGAATGTCATATAGCATTAACTTCGCAAGAGATCTTATTGTAATCACTTCCGACGCGCGTACGTCTTACTCGGAAGTCTTCACTTGCTATCATAATCACTTCCGACGCGCGTACGTCTTACTCGGAAGTCTTCACTTGCTATCATAATCACTTCCGACGCGCGTACGTCTTACTCGGAAGTCTTCACTTGCTATCTGTCGCACCCCCAAAATACCACTAACGGAGTTTATACCATTAAGGGGCACGACTAGACCAGGATCCACAACCATAGTTACAAATACTAAACGAATCAGGGTTAGTTCAAACACAAGATAGAAATCAAAGTCTTAAATTACATACGCAGCGGAAATAGTTATCCTGGCACTAACCACGTGCCTTACAATTTCATTGTTTTAAAATTCCCAAGTTTAGTTTAATTATCAAAAACAAAGGTCTTCAAATGCCATGCCAACCTCCAGCGGATACTCCTTAGCGATCTGCAAAAGTTTAAACCACGCAAGTGTCAACCTAACGGTTGGTGAGTTCACAGTGGGCTTGTCATGCATTGGCCCGGTCTCATAATCATAGTTCGTATCAAAATGTACTTACGAAATATTCATTTGTGAAAAGCAATGCTCGTATTTAATTCTCAGTTTATAAATGGTTTGTCCGTGACCACGTCATCGGGTATGTACTAGTTCCGTAAAGTTAAAGGACTCAACCGATATCGCGGGTAGCTAATCCGTTGTTCCATGCTCTAAGGAAGTTTGTACCAAAGCTGACTTATTTGTGGGGGCCGAGCCATCCCGTACGGTGCGGACCTAGTCATCGCGGTTTTTGCCTCCCCCGTGTCCTCCCCGGGACCACGGTCGAATAGGCTGATATTGTTCCTCCGTGCACTTCCCGTGCCACGGGGCGGAGTTTGTCAAACTCCAGTAGATCTACCCAACATCCCCTCGCTTTCACAAATTAATGGCACAACTAAGTTGAGGACTTTTAAGTTATAAGGCATCCTTAGAAAACATGTGATATCATATGGTTTAGACTTTAACCTACACTAGCCATATTAAAATGTTTTCAGTTTTGTTTCAAAAAGCAGTTTGATCAGAGTTCACAAGTGTTCCCATAAAACACTTCAGTTCATCAAGTGGGTGCCGAGCATCCCGAGTTCTCAAGTTTATCAGTGAGGTGCCTAGCACTCTCGAGTTTGTCAGCATTGTTTTTCGTTAAATTGTTCGGTGTGGCCCAACGGACTCACGGTAAGCGGGTTAGTGACACTCACCTTTGGTTGCACTGCTACACTTCAAGTAAATCCAAATATTGTTGTTTAACGAAGACCTAGAACACGTTTAGGTCTTAAGTATTAGTTTCGTGTCTATTCTTTACTTAACGTATCTATGGCCCATAACATAGCACGTTGCAACTATGACTCGACATACCGACACACGACACCAATGGTTGATCATAAATAAGGGTTCATATAAATCAGATATTAAACATGTTTCATCATGGCATAATCATGTAAGTCATGGCATAACACTTAAGCAAATTTCACAAGTTTGGTTTTTAGGTCAGGTCTTAGTTTCGCTAGCATAGTTTCGCTAGGCAGTTTCGCTAGGTGCACGGGCAGCACTTTCGCTAGGCAATGCCCGGTAACACAGTTTCGCTAGGCTAGTTTCGCCCGAAACTGCTGACGCAGTTTCGCTAGCCTAGTTTCGCAGGGAAACTGGTTTGAACTTTCGTTCAGGTATTTCGCTCGATAGTTTCGCTCGAGCTGGTCTGGTCAGGTTCCCGGCGACACTATAGTTTCGCTGGTCAGTGTCGCTGGAAGGAGATATAATTTCGCTACTTAGTTTCGCCCAGAGAACACACAGTTTCGCTGGTCGCGAAAAACATACGGATTTGCCTAAAAATCAACCTAACAGCTTCTGATCATACATGCAATTCATTATCTAGCATCCATAGGCATTTACCAACATAAATCAAGCAGCTTTATCAAGTTTAACATGCATTTTGATCAACAAATCTCTAAAATAGGTTCAAAACCCTAAAATGGCCAAAATTGCATAAATCATCATCATGGTTTGTTTATAAACGTAAAGTTGCTGACTTTATGGTAGATCTAGCATCCCTAAGCATTATCTCAGAAGCATACAAGTTTTCATGAAGGTTTGAGCATACTTTATAAAGAAACACATAGAAAACACATAAATAAAGGTTTTTGGGACTCACGGATGATTCAAGAATCGATAGACGAGATGAGATGGTGGTCTAGAGGCTAAGATCTTGGTCTCTAGATGGTATTCTCGGCTGACCAGGTTCCAGAGAAGTGTGTGTGTGTGTTGGTTGTGATTTGAGGCAAATGAGGCTACTAGGGTTTATTAATGTTTATTTATATCAGGGGCTAGTTTCGCTGGCAGTTTCGCTGGCCAGGCGAAACTAGCTCCGGTCACGAGTTAACGGGTAGTTTAGCTGGCTACCGGGCGACACTATAGTTTCGCCCGTTAGTTTCGCTGGCTACCAAAACAGGTCAATTTTCACATAATCAAGTATTTACAATTAATCATGCTATTCCCAATAATAAGTCATGTATTTAAACCACATTGCACATAAGGACAATCAATGATGAACACATAACACATATGGACGGGTTCGGTGATCAACCAAAGGTCGTGGACGTATTCGGCCTAGTTAAGCATTAGTTACTAAGTTAACACTTATAACGTAACTAACGGGTTTGTCTAACGGAAGTTAACCTTGAAATTCTCGGGTGTCACATCATTCCCCTGAAATTGGAATTTTCGTCCCGAAAATTATTCTTGTGTCGTAGCGTTCGCAGCATCAGCTGTCGTCGTTGCTATCGTCGCTGGGGAAAGAAAGCAAAAAGTTTTAGGGTTGTCACATCCTCCTCCCGTTAAGGAATTTTGGTCCCCAAAATTAAATCATACCATGAGTTTCTGTGGACGTTTGCTCAAACAAGTGAGGATACTTTTTCTTCATCTGATCCTCACGCTCCCAAGTATATTCAGGTCCACGCCTTGAGTTCCATCGCACCTTGACGATCGGAATCTTGCTACGTTTGAGGGCTTTCTCCTCGCGTCCCATGATTTCTACTGGTTGCTCAATAAATCTCAAATGTTCGTCGATTTCCAATTCCTCCAGAGGAATTATTTCGATGTCTTCAGCCAGACATTTCTTTAGGTTGGAAACGTGAAACACGTTGTGAACTCCATCGAGTTCAGCAGGGAGTTGCAATCGATAGGCCACCGGGCCTACTTCCCCAATAATTTCAAACGGACCGATGTAGCGAGGATTTAACTTTCCACGCTTTCCGAAGCGTATCACTCCCTTCCAGGGGGATACCTTCAATAACACTTTGTCGCCTACCTCGAACTTCAAAGGTTTACGACGTTTGTCGGCATAACTCTTTTGTCGATCACGTGCTGCAGCTAGCCGTTGCCTAATTTGAATAATCCGTTCGGTCATATCATGGATAACTTCCGGTCCAGTAAGTCCTTTCTCACCCGTTTCAGCCCAACACACGGGCGATCTACATTTTCTGCCATACAGTGCTTCAAAAGGTGCAGCACCTATACTTGAATGATAACTATTGTTGTAAGAGAACTCCACCAGTGGAAGGTGAGTCTCCCAATCTTTCCCAAAGTCAAGGACGCAAGCTCGGAGCATATCTTCTAAGGTTTGAATCGTTCGTTCCGTCTGACCATCAGTCTGCGGGTGATAAGCTGTACTCATGTCTAGTCGGGTTCCCAATGCTTCCTGCATTGATTGCCATAACCGTGAAGTAAATCGAGGATCTCGATCAGAAATGATAGTCTTAGGCACACCGTGAAGCTTCACAATTTTGTCGATGTACAGCTTTGTCAATTTATCCATATTATCACTTTCCTTCATCGGAATGAAATGTGCAGATTTGGTTAACCGATCGATGACAACCCAAATCGCATCCGGTTGATTTGATCGATGAGGTAGTCCTGTTACAAAATCCATTGAGATATCCTCCCATTTCCATTCTGGGATCTTTGGTTGTTGCAGTAAACCAGAAGGCTTTTGGTATTCAATTTTGACCCTTGAACATGTTAAACATTTAGCCACATATCGAGCAATGTCGGCTTTCATATTTGGCCACCAATACAAACTCTTCAAATCCTGGTACATTTTATCCGATCCAGGGTGCACCGAATATCTTGACTTGTGAGCCTCGTCCATTACGAGCTCACGGAGATTTCCAAACAAAGGGACCCAGATTCTGTCATTATAATACGTGAGTCCATCGGACTTAACTTCAGAATGGCCATCTACACCACGTAGTGCTTCAGCTGCGAAGTTTTCTGCTTTCAAAGCTTCTCGTTGGCAATCACGGATCCGATCCGGTAATCCTGAATGTATTGTAAGTTGAAGCGCTCGTACCCGCCGAGGCTTTTCGTATTCTTTTCTGCTTAGGGCATCTGCCACAACGTTGGCTTTTCCAGGATGATACTTAATAGCCAAATCATAATCGTTCAGTAACTCGACCCACCGTCGTTGTCGCATGTTGAGGTCTTTCTGATCAAAGATGTGCTGTAAACTTTTATGATCGGTGAATATTGTGCACTTTGTTCCATATAGGTAATGTCTCCAAATCTTGAGTGCATGAACAACGGCTCCCATTTCCAAATCATGCGTTGTATAATTCTTTTCAGTATCCTTTAGTTGCCTGGACCCGTAGGCAATTACCTTGTCTCGTTGCATCAACACGCAACCGAGTCCTTGAATCGATGCATCGCAGTAAACCACAAAGTCGTCTATTCCATCGGGTAACGCAAGAATTGGAGCCGAACATAACATATCTTTAAGCGTTTGGAACGCGCGCTCTTCCTTTTCACCCCATCTGTATTGCACTCCTTTGTGCGTTAAGGCCGTTAGGGGTTGAGCCAGTTGAGAGAAACCCTTAATAAACCTTCGATAATATCCGGCAAGCCCTAAAAATTGTCGGATTTCTGTTGGCGCTCTTGGGGTAGACCAGTTCTTTATTGCTTCCACTTTGGCTGGATCGACATGAATTCCTTCCTCATTAACAATGTGTCCAAGAAACTGGACTTCGCGAATCCAAAAATCGCATTTCGAAAACTTAGCATAAAGCTGTTCCTTGCGGAGCAATTCCAATATAAGTCGCAGATGCTCCTCGTGTTCTTCCTTTGACTTGGAGTAGATCAAAATATCGTCGATGAAGACTATCACAAACTTATCGAGGTACGGCTTGCACACTCGATTCATTAGATCCATAAATACAGCAGGTGCATTGGTTAGCCCAAACGGCATAACCAGGAACTCGTAGTGACCATATCGAGTTCTGAAAGCTGTCTTGGGTACATCCTCATCACGAACGCGAAGTTGGTGATATCCAGACCGTAGATCAATCTTTGAAAAGTAGCTTGAACCTTGCAGTTGATCGAAGAGATCGTCGATTCGTGGAAGTGGATACCGATTCTTGATCGTAACTTTGTTAAGCTCTCGGTAGTCAATGCACATGCGGAACGTTCCATCCTTCTTCTTAACAAACAGTACCGGAGCTCCCCATGGAGACGAACTTGGACGAATAAACCCCTTGTCGAGTAGCTCTTGCAGTTGTGAGGAGAGTTCATTGAGTTCACTTACAGCCAAACGATACGGAGCGCGTGCAATCGGAGCGGCACCTGGAGCTAAATCAATCCCAAACTCAACTTGTCGAAATGGAGGCAGACCAGGCAGATCTTCAGGAAATACATCTTGGAAGTCGCGTACTATCGGGTAATCATCAATTTTGCGCTCGGGATGTGTCGTGTCAGTGACGTTCGCAAGAATCGCGAAGTGACCCTTACGGAGGCATTTCTGAGCTTTAAGGAATGAAATAATGCCGGTGACTGTTCCACCTTTTTCGCCTTGGACCGTTAATACTTTACCGTCTTCGAGGGGGATACGAACCACTTTTTCTTTACATAAGATTTCAGCCCGATTTTCGGATAACCAATCCATTCCTACTATGACGTCGAAACTACCAATCGGGAAAGGCATAAGGTCAATTCCTAGGGTATGGCCAGCTAGTTCTAACTTACAGCCCTTAACTATCTGAGTCGTATCATGAAGTTTACCATTAGCTAGCTCTACCACATATTTAGCATCTAAGTCGATCGGTTTAGCATTAATTATTCTAGCAAATTTAGTGGAAATAAAGCTTCTTTCAGCACCAGAATCAAATAAAACAGTAGCAAAGAAACCGTTCAAAATAAATTTACCATTGATCACGTTGGCGTCATTGCGAGCTTCACCCTGGCCCATGACGAAAGCTCGACCTCTACCATTTCCACCATTCCCGTTTCCACCATTACCATTGCCATTCCCATTACCATTACCTCCGCCGTTACCATTCCCACCGTTATTTCCCTGATTTCCGTTCCCTTGTCTTCTTAGCTGAGGGCAGTCTCTTTTAATGTGGCCTGGAGCACCACATTCATAACAATTCCCGTTACCGTTTCCCCTGGGAGCTTCATTGTTGCGGTTCTGACCATTGTTTCCATTGCCCCGATTGTTCCCATAGTTGTTCCCTTGATTGTTGCTGTTCCTTCTGGGGCGGTTTTGCTGCTCGGGTAAAGTTGCCCAACAGTCCTTTGCTTCGTGGCCTCCCTTGCCACACCTTTCGCAGCTCATATTCTTCCTACAATTACCAGCATGATGCTTTCCACACCTGTTGCACAAGGGCAGGTTACCCTTGTAGTTGCTCTGACCATTTCCGCCCTGGCGGTAGTTGCCACTGTTATTCCCAGACCTCTTGCTTTGACCTTGGGAGTTGATAGGACCTCCCAGTGCTGTTTCCAACACTCTGAACATTCATCGAGTTTTCAGGAGCTTCATCATCAGCCTTTCTCTTGCCACTCAAGAGCAGTCTTCTCGGTGGCTTTCGCAGGTAGAGTACCTTTCTCGACCTCTTGATCAGTAAGTTTGTGAGCCAAACGAATGGCTTGCTGCACGTTTGCGGGGTTGCTGGCAGTCACCAATCCCTTGATTTGAGGCGCGAGGCCCTCCAGGTAACGCTCGATGCGTTTGAATTCAGCGTCAACCATTGAGGGGCACAAGACCTCATACTCGTGATATCGTGCAGTGTACTGTTCAACCTCAGACCCAGACATCTTCAAATTCAGGAATTCGCCTTCAAGCTTCTTCACTTGGTCGCGGGGACAGTATTCCTCCATAATCAGATCCTTAAATGCTGCCCACTGCATGTTGTTGGCCGCGTCTAGCCCAATCATCTGAATCTCGGAGTTCCACCAGGAGAGTGCAGCTCCTTCGAAAGTACCAGTAGCAAACTTAACCTTGCTTTCAGCTGGGCAATTACACATGGAGAAGACCTTCTCGGACTTCTCAATCCATCGGAGGAGTCCTACAGCTCCTTCTTCGCCGGAAAACGTCATCGGCTTGCAGTCCATGAAAGACTTGTACGTGCAGTGGTGTTGGTTTCCTGATGCATAAATAGTTCGGACTTTAAAATTAAACAGGTCATGATATAATTGCTTTGTGCCTTAACCGGCATAATAGTTACCCTGTGCGGCATATGCAGCTTGGACGGCTGCCACCGCGGCTTGCACATGTTCAGTAATCATTGCTTGCAGCTGTGCAGGCGTCATGTTTATACCGCCTCTTCCGTTTCCTCTTCCAGACATCTTGCTGAACAGTTAAAGTAGCCAGTGTTCAGTCACAGTTATATTTTATACATATCCCATAATATGTATATTAGCCAGTTCCCGTTATCCCGCTATTAGTCCAGAAAAATTTTCGTGCAAATTGAGGCGTCGTCGAAGAACGTCGTAAATGCTATCGTCGAAGGTCGGCTTCCCATAAAGTCACCGTCGGCGTAGTCGTCGTAGTAGAAATCAGGACGTAGCGTGTAGCATCGTTTCGTTGTCGCTTTCCCCAGAGTAGTGTGCGTATTTGCGGTCGCATTTCGTATTCGTGTGTGAAAATTTCCTAAGGTCTTTCCGTTAGACTACTTAGACACGGTCTATATATATACTTATATATATATATATACATATATCTGTACGTACTAAGCTTTTACTTACACAGCAGAGCGAGTATCCCAGGTTGGCACGTAAAAATTTTGTCTTTGGGAATTTGTTTATTCGTTTTGTAACCAAGGTTTTCAAGTTGCAGTTTCCAAATCGTTTTCAAAAATGATTCCAGTTCTCTGCAACTCATGGCTCTGATACCAATCTGTCGCACCCCCAAAATACCACTAACGGAGTTTATACCGTTAAGGGGCACGACTAGACCAGGATCCACAACCATAGTTACAAATACTAAACGAATCAGGGTTAGTTCAAACACAAGATAGAAATCAAAGTCTTAAATTACATACGCAGCGGAAATAGTTATCCTGGCACTAACCACGTGCCTTACAATTTCATTGTTTTAAAATTCCCAAGTTTAGTTTAATTATCAAAAACAAAGGTCTTCAAATGCCATGCCAACCTCCAGCGGATACTCCTTAGCGATCTGCAAAAGTTTAAACCACGCAAGTGTCAACCTAACGGTTGGTGAGTTCACAGTGGGCTTGTCATGCATTGGCCCGGTCTCATAATCATAGTTCGTATCAAAATGTACTTACGAAATATTCATTTGTGAAAAGCAATGCTCGTATTTAATTCTCAGTTTATAAATGGTTTGTCCGTGACCACGTCATCGGGTATGTACTAGTTCCGTAAAGTTAAAGGACTCAACCGATATCGCGGGTAGCTAATCCGTTGTTCCATGCTCTAAGGAAGTTTGTACCAAAGCTGACTTATTTGTGGGGGCCGAGCCATCCCGTACGGTGCGGACCTAGTCATCGCGGTTTTTGCCTCCCCCGTGTCCTCCCCGGGACCACGGTCGAATAGGCTGATATTGTTCCTCCGTGCACTTCCCGTGCCACGGGGCGGAGTTTGTCAAACTCCAGTAGATCTACCCAACATCCCCTCGCTTTCACAAATTAATGGCACAACTAAGTTGAGGACTTTTAAGTTATAAGGCATCCTTAGAAAACATGTGATATCATATGGTTTAGACTTTAACCTACACTAGCCATATTAAAATGTTTTCAGTTTTGTTTCAAAAAGCAGTTTGATCAGAGTTCACAAGTGTTCCCATAAAACACTTCAGTTCATCAAGTGGGTGCCGAGCATCCCGAGTTCTCAAGTTTATCAGTGAGGTGCCTAGCACTCTCGAGTTTGTCAGCATTGTTTTTCGTTAAATTGTTCGGTGTGGCCCAACGGACTCACGGTAAGCGGGTTAGTGACACTCACCTTTGGTTGCACTGCTACACTTCAAGTAAATCCAAATATTGTTGTTTAACGAAGACCTAGAACACGTTTAGGTCTTAAGTATTAGTTTCGTGTCTAATCTTTACTTAACGTATCTATGGCCCATAACATAGCACGTTGCAACTATGACTCGACATACCGACACACGACACCAATGGTTGATCATAAACAAGGGTTCATATAAATCAGATATTAAACATGTTTCATCATGGCATAATCATGTAAGTCATGGCATAACACTTAAGCAAATTTCACAAGTTTGGTTTTTAGGTCAGGTCTTAGTTTCGCTAGCATAGTTTCGCTAGGCAGTTTCGCTAGGTGCACGGGCAGCACTTTCGCTAGGCAATGCCCGGTGACACAGTTTCGCTAGGCTAGTTTCGCCCGAAACTGCTGACGCAGTTTCGCTAGCCTAGTTTCGCAGGGAAACTGGTTTGAACTTTCGTTCAGGTATTTCGCTCGATAGTTTCGCTCGAGCTGGTCTGGTCAGGTTCCCGGCGACACTATAGTTTCGCTGGTCAGTGTCGCTGGAAGGAGATATAATTTCGCTACTTAGTTTCGCCCAGAGAACACACAGTTTCGCTGGTCGCGAAAAACATACGGATTTGCCTAAAAATCAACCTAACAGCTTCTGATCATACATGCAATTCATTATCTAGCATCCATAGGCATTTACCAACATAAATCAAGCAGCTTTATCACGTTTAACATGCATTTTGATCAACAAATCTCTAAAATAGGTTCAAAACCCTAAAATGGCCAAAATTGCATAAATCATCATCATGGTTTGTTTATAAACGTAAAGTTGCTGACTTTATGGTAGATCTAGCATCCCTAAGCATTATCTCAGAAGCATACAAGTTTTCATGAAGGTTTGAGCATACTTTATAAAGAAACACATAGAAAACACATAAATAAAGGTTTTTGGGACTCACGGATGATTCAAGAATCGATAGACGAGATGAGATGGTGGTCTAGAGGCTAAGATCTTGGTCTCTAGATGGTATTCTCGGCTGACCAGGTTCCAGAGAAGTGTGTGTGTGTGTTGGTTGTGATTTGAGGCAAATGAGGCTACTAGGGTTTATTAATGTTTATTTATATCAGGGGCTAGTTTCGCTGGCAGTTTCGCTGGCCAGGCGAAACTAGCTCCGGTCACGAGTTAACGGGTAGTTTAGCTGGCTACCGGGCGACACTATAGTTTCGCCCGTTAGTTTCGCTGGCTACCAAAACAGGTCAATTTTCACATAATCAAGTATTTACAATTAATCATGCTATTCCCAATAATAAGTCATGTATTTAAACCACATTGCACATAAGGACAATCAATGATGAACACATAACACATATGGACGGGTTCGGTGATCAACCAAAGGTCGTGGACGTATTCGGCCTAGTTAAGCATTAGTTACTAAGTTAACACTTATAACGTAACTAACGGGTTTGTCTAACGGAAGTTAACCTTGAAATTCTCGGGTGTCACACTATCATAATCACTTCCGACGCGCGTACGTCTTATTCGGAAGTCTTCAATTATAACCTAAATTTTTTTGAACGATCATATCGACACTACTTCCGATGCACATGCGGCTTACTCGGAAGTGTATATCTGTGTCTCATTCTCTATTGCTTTATTATTATTATTATTATTTTTTTTTTACAACTCAACTCGTGAGTATACATGTGAATTTTCTAAAATTCAAATTTGAAGAAGATTCTCCCGCCTTAACTGCTGTTCTTACAATTTTCCAGATTTTTTAGGCAATCTTCATAAGAGCCTCTTTGAATCTTCAAATCTTCATCCGGTATTCATTCATCGAATTTCCAGATTTCATATTTCACCATATGATCCTCAATTGTGTATCCATTCATAAGGATTTCACATTATCATTAAACCATTATCATATCACAAGGATCAAAATGTATCAAATTACCAAATCAACGATTAATGATGAACTTTTGATTTAACCAAATTCAGATTAATTTTACCGATCCAAAATATGCGTATCGGTCAATTACTTTCAAAAACTAAATTCGCTATTCATTCAAAGCGTTAAAATCGATACCTGATGATTTCGACCGTTTGATAATTGTACGATCTTCATTTAGAAGATCATCTAGATCCTTCAATTCAGTGGTTTTTGCAGCATCTTTTTCTGGAGTAAATTTCAGAGTGGCGCGAACTTCCTGCAACCATTGTTCACGCTTCTCCTTGTCCTTTAACTGCTTCAGAATCTGCAAATTTCTCATCAGGAAATCTCGATCAAAGCTTTGCAAAATCTCTACAGCTCTATTCGGATCCACATTATCATCCTCGTCATCATGATCCGAATATAGATCATCATTAGAATGATTCGGTAATTGAAACACCAAGACTTTTTCACTAGGTTTTCCAGCTGATCCTTTCGAACTATGAATGTTCTTCGGTGTTCCTTCTAGATCAAAAATGGACTTCTTCTTCACTGACTCATCCGATTGCTTCTCCATTTTTCACCAATTCCTGAGAATACGGATGGCGCCAATTGATGAACCACAAAATCCCACTGTATGTAAATGAGAGATTATAATTCAACTAGGAACAAGCTAATCTAAGAAGAATAATCGATGAATCAATGGATTTATTAAAATCTCAACATTTGGGTACAAACAAGGAAAACACACAGTAAATGTGTGGTTTTCGGAATCAGAAGTTACATTGCAAGTGAATGAAAGAACTATTTATAGAGCTTCCGAAGTCGCATCTTCGTAAGTTGGTCAGATGCACTTGCATCTTGTTCATCTGCAACTGCATTGCTCCCAACTCATTCTCTGTGCGACACTTGCTCTTGAGGTTTTCATCATCGGAAATGTTGATGTTGAGCCATTTGCATGTCCGGTCTTGACCTATCCTCATCAGATTCGCTTGTAAAAGTATTAGCAGCATGGGAATATCCCAGGGTACAAAGAGCAGGCTAAGAAGATCCCAATAAATTCAACAAGCATAGTGGTTGGACCTGCAACTAATGGTTTTGCATTGCTTATCATGGGAAAGGAACACGTGGATCCTGAAGTTTAAAGAGATCAATACTTAACATCTGGATAAAAGAGTTAAAAAGTACCAAATGAGGTATTGAACTGTGGTTAAAGCCAAACGATGAGAAATTTTTGTGTAAAAGTGCATCCGTGAAAGGTCTTTACATATATGATAATTTCATCCAAAAAAGGAAGAATAACCAGTTAACCTTGAACAAAGGGACTAGCTATGAGTTAGTTTGCAGCATAACATATGAAGAAAACTTAACAAAAGTGAGGATGCCTAGTTACTCACCAAAAGCATTTGGAATAAATGGCAAGATTTTGCTTAAAATTCAGAGTAAAGCAAGAAAACCTCTTGCTACTGTAGCAGTAGCAGAACCGGTAATTCACTGAAAGTAGAAAAAATAAGTTTTTTGAAGTATAGGAAATAAAAGGATGCGATTATGAGGTGAAAGGGATTAGTTGGCGGATATTTTTGCAAAAAGATTTCGTGGAAATTCATCAACCTATGCATAAAGATAAGCAAGTAGAAGAACAATCAAAGTATTATTGTGTTAAAAGAACTATTGTATGTTGCAAGGTTTACTTCAGATTGATAGGGAAAAGAAGGAAGTGTATATTCGCATCTGCTACAGTTCAAAAAGCTATGAAAATAATGCAGTTCCAGTTCGAAAAGGTGTCACTGAAAAGGAAGTCACCTTTATACTGAAGCAAATTAAAGGCTGCTTATGTTGAAGTATGGATGTGGCAAAATTTCATTATTTCAATATTTATAGAAAATAGGCGCTTCAAAGACAGGTATGGAAACAAGTGGTGATGATAAGTTAAGGATTAAAAAAATGAAGTTTGCTTAGTAGGAGAAAAATTAGTGATTTAAAGGGAAGATGAAACGGGTCAAGCAGAAATTCAAAAGCTAGGAGAAGCAAAAAAATTGCTTGGCACAGCCACGAAATGCAAATTCGGTAGTAGCAAGGAAAAGGAGAAGAGATCTGGCGGATATGAATCAAGTTTAATAAATAAATAGCAATAGCAAGTCAAGGAGTAGAAATGAAACACAACTAAAGTCGAAAGTCAAGATTCATTAAAACAAATGCGGACAATAAATGTTGTGATCTCAGAGAATGTGGATCGTAATTATTTGCGAATGATTAAGAAAGTGGAAAAGAAAAAAAAATAATAAAGAGGGATTATGAACAAAGAAGAGAATCAAAGTTACTTGAAAGGAAATGCAAAGGTGATGAAAGTGGAAATCCTGTGAGGTTCGATATTAAACTACCATTGAAAGCTACAAGCAGGGTTTTATCGGTAGAAAAGCAAGATAAGTAGATCATTTCAAGATGGCTGTATAGAGTAATAAAGGGATTATGAGTTGATCTGCAGAAGATGTGAGTACAAAAGTATATGGTGTAAGTTTTAAGGTGGATCGACCAAGCAAAGTTTATCACTTGAAAAGGTATCGTATGGGTCTGCCTATAATGCAGTTGCAAAATATAATGATCCAAGAAGTCCTTGGATGTTGTATAGTGACAAGTAATAAAGCTATGAAGACTTCGACGTGAGTTTTCAAGTGAAAGATCAGACAGAGTTTATCTTTTGAAAAATTATCATACAGATTTGTAGTTGATGCAATTGCAATAATTAAAACATCAAAAAATCATTTGGTGTCATACGAAGATAAATCCGAAAGTTATGAAGAATCCATGTGAGTTTAAATTCTTAAAATCTAAAAGTAGGTAGATAGATGCAGAAAAGCTTATGGTGTAAGGATTTAATCCTGAAAGCAAATTGAAATGGGTGCTACAAACCAGATGGAAGTGCATAAGTGTTGTTTTGGATCAGAGGGGACGGATTTATTAGTATGTGATTTGTGTTTAGGCATCATAGAATTCACGGATAGAAACAAACAGGATTAGTATGAATGTGTTGTAGGATTGTTTAAAAGAAAGTAACAGGGAGAGGATTTTAGAATACGTAATACATTGATGTCGAGATATCTAATTACAAGGCTGCAATGGCTATATATACATGTTTATGTCGGTGGAGATCACAATAACTGTTTCTTAACCGACTTTCCTAACTGCCATTGACTTATACAGGATTTTGACCCGTATTCTAGTTATATAGTTACATACTTATAGTTGTCACATAAACATAATAATATTAATAATACTTATGCTTAATTTAAGTCTAACAATAACGTTACATATGAATTTGCAAAATTTTGATGGATGTGTTAGATCAATATGTAGTTACGAGTAATGGCTATGGATAAATTAAATGGCTGACGTAGCTAGATATGAAGGTTGTATCAGTGTAATTTCCACAATCAAGCTAAACAAATAAGAGTAATATAGCTTGAAAATTTAATAGTTACGACATATGAAGTCAAAATTATAAATGGCTGAAGATAGCTAGAAAGTTTCCAAATTATAAGAAGAAATCGAGAAATTAGGGATCCCATCTCTATAAGAAACTAGATACGTCAAGATGAAGAGTCCAAAAATCATATGATAATGCTTGCATGTAAAGACGATGCAGATGCGTCGCATCTTTATTTATAAAAAAGAAATATATATATAGAGTTGAGTTATTCTACATCCACCAAATTCCATACATCCTCTACATCCACATTCTTTTTCATAAAAAACACCAAAAAACACCTTTTAACAATTTTTTTTTGAGAACACTATACCTCTAATCGCTATGTTAGCTTTCCAGAACACTTTTTTTTTTAATTTTTGTGGTGTTTTTTTTTTTGTGTTTTTTTTCGGTTTATTTTTTTTAAAAAAACACAAAAAAAACACAAAAAAAAACACAAAAAAACACTTTTTTTAGTTAATTTTTTTATAAAAAACACCATTCTTCTAGATGCACCAAAACACACATTTTTTTGTATTTTTTGGCGTTTTTTTTTTGAAAAAATAATAAAGACGCCATAAAAATTAAAAAAAATGTGTTCCAGAAAGAATATATAGCGATTTGACATATGATGTTTTTAATTTTTTTTTAAAGAAAGTATTTTTTTGAAAAAAAAAGGGTGGATGTAGAGAATGTAGGGATTTTGGTGGATGTATTCTACGCCAACTCTCTCTATATATATATCTCTCTCTCTCTCTCTCTCTCTATATATATATATATATATATATGTGTGTGTGTGTGTGTGTGTGTGTGTGTGTGTGTATGTATATCTAAATGCATCAAAGACGAGTAGCTAAAGTAGGGATCTGGACGGAAAATAACATACTATGAGTGAATCTATCGGTAATAATCCCAAGTGTTGCATGTGGAGCAAAAGTTATAATCTAAAATAGGGACGGGATGCATATTCAGTAGAAACAAATGTGAATAAGAAGACAAGGAGTTGCTACTTAATTTTGATTTGTACGAAAAATGACATGGAGTTACAGCTATAAAGGCAAGCCTATATGAAGGAAGCTATCAAAATATCAGGTGGTCAAAAATAAGTATGTCAAAACAAAGTGCATTAGGATGGTGACAATATTAAAAAAACAAACATGAAATGCTTATAAATTACAAATATTATGATGCAAAAGACAATAAAGTATAAGAAAATTCAAGCTTTGCAATGAGAAGAATCCAACAAATGGTGGAAATAAAAATCATACGCTTGTACTACTATGAGGAAAACTTGATAAAACGTAAGTGCTTTTGTAGGAGCAGCAAATGCAGAAGGAAAATAGAAGTCATGGACCAAAGAAGAGGCCTTGTAAGATTGATTGAAGTGTTATTGCAACATCAATAAAATTAAGTGCACAATTTTACACTAAAAGTTCTCTTATAAGAGGAGAAGGATAAAATGCAAATATTACACTAAGGAGGCTTATAAACGACATTTCCATTATATGGTGGGTATAATAAAACAAGGCATTACTTAGAAGTGATAAACTAATTAGTTCTAAAAACAAAAATATACCAAAGCCTTACAAAGTTACTTACTGCTTATGCATGTGCTACATAAGTAGATGAGACCACTCTTTGAAATAGAGGAGGGTCTAAGGAGGAACATACTTTGTCCATAGTTCAAAATGTTCACTTCCGTTAAAAGAAAAAAAGTAGCAATAATGATATTGCTAAGGCTTGTGCATGTGTTCATAAGCATATGCGATCGAGCTATCTTACCAACGTAAATGAGTTGGTTATGAATGTGCTACATTAGCATATGCGATTGAGTTGTTAACCAATCATAATCAAATCGCAAATAACAGAGTATGACTTTGAAATAAAGTATCAATAATAAAGGTTCCATAGTAAACCTTCAAATGAATCATAAAGGATGTCATATCATTAAAATGAATCATAATTCATTTCTTCCCTAAATGGGCTCACAAATCAAAAAGGGTATATTATATGGATGAAGTGATCAGGCCGGACACCTTGCTAAGAATTCGATGTTAGCAGAAGTCGGGAGTGGAGATGACCAACTTAACTGAGGAATGAATCTAAAACGCCCAGTTAAGTTCCTCGAAGGTCGCAAATTTACTGAAATAAAATAGTTTATGAAGTGAACTTGTGGGTTTTATTACTTGAAAGTGATAAATTCTGTCTTTGCGCAAATGTAAGTGACTAATTTCACAAGTGTGTGATCGATAGTTTACAAATGATGGTTTACGTGTTTTTAATATTATTTCAGTGATGTTAAGACTTTCATAAGGTGGACGCATCTCATGAAAGGAAAACACATGTAAAATCCTATTTGGAAACCTTTACTTGTTTTGTAAAGAGTCATCAAATTTCTTGTGAAGAGGAAAGCACAATGCTTCCTAAGATAACATAATTGTCTCGAAAATGATTACATGATTAATGTTTTGTCAAGTGAAATAACACCAAGCATTATATGCATAGAAAATGAAATAGATAGTTTTTGGTTGCAAATCATGTGTATTAGAGATCATCATATTCAAAGTAATAACTGGTATTTAGCATATTCCACTATGCAAGTAGATGCTAAAAGAGCAACTGCATCATATGCAGTTCTCAAGGTAGCATGTCTAATAAAGCAAAAGTGTTAAAGTTAAAGTGTAGGGTATCAATGGGAGATGAAAAGATTAGAATTTGTTTTGCAAATAGGTGTATCATCGCAATTGCAACAGTTGTGGATTCAAGAAAGTGAGTTAAAAAAAATGACATGGTATTCAGGGTCAAGCACATGCAAGTAACTACCCCAATGGATCAGAGTAAAAAAGATACAAATTTGTTTAAACATTGTTATGCATCTAAACCATTTGCACATGCGAATTTGAAACAAGAAAGACTGTGGATTTGTATGTTCATGACACCTTTAACTAGGTTCATAATGGGGATTCCAGATTTGACACCTTTAACTAGGTGTTTTGTCTAGATCACTTGGAATTATCTCTTTCACTTGTAACCTAGAATTATTCAATAAAATGTGACATGATCTCACCTCTTTCCCTCCATTTTTTCTTAATCTCCCTCTATCCTCGAAGGATCGAATCTTACCTCTACGGTGGAGTTTTGTTCTTCATAAGGAGCCGTGGAGTTGGTTGCGTATGCTGATTCATTATTGGTGGTGAGCCAAATAATGGGCATTTATGACGCAAAGGGAAAAACATGATGTTATATTTGGTCCAAGTTCAAGCCTTAATGAAAATTTTTAAAAAGTGTGAGGTAATTCAAATTTCAAGAAGCTATAATTGGAAAGCTGATGTGTTAGGTAAGTTAGCTATTGTTTCCTTTGAGCACTTGGCAAAGGAGATAAGGGTGGAATTGCTGGAGTCACCAACTGTAACCCATGAGGCTAATCATGATGTGCATAATTAAGAGAAGAAAGTTGGATGGATCCACTTGTAAATTATGTTGAGCATGGAAAGTTACCGGAAGATAAAGAACATGCCAGACAGATTCAGGTCAAGTCATTGCATTACCAAATGCAATATGGCATGTTTATATAGGCAAAGTTTCCTTGGGCCTTTGTTGAGGTTTTTAACGTCTAAAGAAGCGAATTGTGTTGTGCGAGATGTGCATGAAGGGGTTTGGGAATCCACGATGGTGCAAAGATGGTAGTGAAAAAAATTATGAGTTTTCGATACTACTGGCCTGGAATGTATCGAAGTTCGACCGAGGAACTACGGAAGTGTGATGAATGTCAGAAGCACTTTCGAGTCAGACGACAGGCAAACAATGAGTTGATTCCGGTCACATCAGCATGATCATTTCAAACATGGGGAATAGACATTGTGGGTCCATTTCCTGTCGCGACTGGAGGAGTAATTTTTGTGGAAATTGACTATTTTATGAAATGGGTGGAAGCAAAGCCATTGGCAGTCATTTCCGGCAAGTAAGTGAAAAAATGCGTTTGGGAACACATTCTGTGTAGATTGTGGTTATGTATAATTAGCGACAATCGTCAGCAATTCGCCGGAAATCCATTCAAGGAGTGGTGTGAATAACTGTATATCAATTAGGTGTATACATTGGTTGCACATCCCCAAGAAAATGGTCAGGCGGAATGGGCAAATCGTAGCCTAGTTGAAGGGATCAAGATGATTTTGGAAAAAACAGGTGGGAGTTCGGTAGATGTGTTGCCGCATATGCGGTAGGCTCATCAAACCATGCCAAAAAAAAACAATGGAGAGACTCCCTTCAGCCTCACGTATAGAACAAAAGCGGTTATTCCAGCTGAAATCCAAATACTAACTCATCGGTTGCAAGTGACTGTGAGTAACAACGATGATGAGTTATGAACAAATGTGGATCTATTAGAAGAAATAAGAGAGATCGCAACCATAAGGGAAAGTCGGTACAAGAAGGAAATTGCTAAATATTACAACGCTAAGGTGCATGTGTACTGGTATAAAGAAGGGGAGTACGTATATCGAAATAATGAGGTCAGCAAAGAAATGCCATCAAGCAAAATGGCTCCCAAATGGGAAGGGCCCTACATGATTAAGAGAACAAATGGTAATGGATCCTACAATCTACAACAGTTGGATGGAATGAAATTACCATGAGCATGGAATGGAGTGCACTTGAAGAAGTGTTTACTGTAAAAAAAAGGAGGTAGTTGAGAAGAAGTGGATTTAAGCCTACACTACGTCAAAATGTGACTTTAGTCACGTTTTTTTTTCAAAACCGCCAACCATTTTTTTTTTATAAAAAAACGTGGTTAAAGGTAAGTCTCAATAGTATTAGTCATATTTTTTTACCCGTGGCCAAATACATGCCTTTTAGGATACTTTTGGCCACACTTTTGGAAAAAAAGTGTGACAATTACTAGCCACACTAAATAATGTGTGGCTAAATGCGAGTAACTGTCATGGTATATTGTTATTAGTGTGGCTAAAAATGTAATAGATAGTGTGGCTAAAAATGTAATAGATATGTTGTGTGACCAAAGAGTATACTTTAGTAATTAATAAATTAAAAGAAACAAAACTAGTAACTTTTTAATGTGCGTTGCTAAATGTGAGGAACGACAACTGTTTTTATTTATTCATGTGGCTAAAAGCTGGTACATATGGCCACTTATATTAGGTTTTGTGACTAAAGAGTAGACTGTTGCATACACTTACTTATTAGTTGTAAGTGGCTAAACATTTTACCTACGCCCACATATATTAATTTTGATTGTGACACCAAAAGTTATCAATCGTGATAGTTAAACAATTTATGTGTGGCTAAATATGACTAATGGTCACGGTAAAGTATTATATGCGTGGCGAAAGGTACTCTTATGGAAGGTTAACATTCATCCGGAATGAATGTTCTTCCGGAAAAAAACGGTGAAGACCATTTTATATCAAGTAAATGAGTTTGGTAAAAATTAACTCTCTATTAATCGTCTATCACCTGTCCCAACTACATCACACCATTATTCTATAAGTGAACCATTCTTCTCCCAACAACATCACACCAAGCAATTCAATTCGAAAATTCTATAGATTCACCCAACAAACAGATGGATGTTATTACAAAGATTGATGCATAGCTCAACAAAGTTACCCGTGAATTAGAGGAAAACCTCCATAAACTCAGTGATCTCCTTTCCCAACTACCAACCTCGTCACGCTACCAAATGAAAAATATGGTCCGTAAAAAAGTTGATGTACACAGAGGCTGCCTTGAGAAACTAACAAGCTAAAGATTGAAGTTCTGGAAGAGATGGCAAGTATCGTCGCTAGGGCCGGTGACCAGAACGTAAGTTCTTGAAGAGGGGGCAATGAGGGTCAATGGTTTTGAACCAAAGATATCCTCCAAAGTTGACTTTGAGCAATGTTTATTTTCAACCATTACCAACCTCAGAAGAATGGTTGGCCTGCTTCGAAGATAATGGTGGGTCGACCTATATATATGATTTGTTTTTTATTTTTTTATTAGAATTTGATAAGAAACATGGTACTTAAATTGTAATTGGTACTTTCTTCATGTTTACCCATAGTGTTTTTGTTAGAACTATTGTGGGTCTGGTTTTTATCAACGTAATTTCAGTTTAATTTGAGATCGTGTGAAAGTAATTTTTTATTAGTCTTTTTATCTAATGTTTTTTAAGTAATTTAAATTAGTTTTTAATTAGTATTTTTATATAATGTTTTTATTAGTCTATTTTGGTCAAAGAGAAAGACCTATATGCTTACCAAGACTTCACAACTACCCAATCTCAGATATCCTCTTCAACCAAAACAAGTGAAACAGTTGACTCAAATGGTCCATAATATTCCAGAATACATAAAGAAAGAAAACCATTGCCGAGTCAAAGATAGCCATTCAGTAAATAAAAGCTACATTATCAACATTGAAAAACATTACAATGATCATACTCATGTATAGGGAACAATTGGTATTACGTAAAACTATTCCCTTACATTCAGGTCTAGAGTAATCATTGCGGGATTACAAAAAATTAGCCTAATGCAACACTTATAAAAGCAACACTTAACAAAAGTGTCACATCATCTAACAAAAGTGTTGCATATTCTATCAAAAGTGTTGCATTATCTAAAAAAATGGTGTTGCATTAGATCTAATGCAACACTTTTTTTAGATAATGCAACACTTTTGTTAGATAATGCAACACTTTAGTTAGATAATGCAAAACTTTTGTTAAGTGTTACTTTTATAAGTGTTGCATTAAGCTCATTTTTTGCATTAGCCATGCCAAGTGGATCTACAGGTGGTAATACATTATCATTGTGAGGAAAAGTTACAGTACTAAATTCCTCATCGACATCGTCTTCATACGAATCTTCGTAACTTCTAGGAGGTGTCATAAAGAAAATAGACATATTTTTATCTAGCTGGTCTTTGATGTAAAACAGATGTCATGATTGTGAGGCCAAAATGAACGGGTCTCTTTGTGACCAAATCTATTAAGGTCGACCAAAGTGTAACCAAGACTATCATGTTTGACCCCACATCAATTATCAACCCAGTGAAAAGAGGGATGTTTTTAATATGGTAATCTAGTACCCATATCTCTTTTAAAACCCATAGTAAAAGTTTTATCCATAGGTTACTACCTCTTTAGAGATGTGAATGTCAGTTTCCTCTACACCAACCACATTGTTCTGGTAAACCCCTACCGTCTCGAGATTTTGTATCATATATATATCCATTGATGTCATATACTTCATAGTTATCACGTTTATGTTTGTACCATGTGAAGTCCACTTGACGGTCTCTGATATAATTTGTATGGACTCCGCCAACTCCTCTTCAACCTGAATTTATAGTACATCGGGAAGGTTATAGTTCATCCGAAAATCAAATAACAAGTTGATTCGGATAACTCAAGTAAGTTGTACCAAAATTCTGTTCACCCACAATTAAAACAATAAACAAATTTAGCTGACCTTGTCGCGTAACCAGTGACCAAGTGTTCTGCTATGCTCTTTCGTCACCATGCTTTTCGATGACCAGGATGTTCCTCTTCCAAAAGTTATCTATAATTAATTAAATTTTTTATTATAAACAGATCAAAACAGGTTAATTAATAATATAAATTACTTACTCGATATAAGGCTTAATTTCGACGTATTTTGCAATACATAGAAATGTGCTTTGAAGAAGAGGTCTGGAGAAACATTAACTGGTTTACCGCCTGACCCAGGTTCTCCCTCCATATTTTAATGCTTATTTGGTGGAATACCAATAGTACTGATGTTTTTTTGGTATTCGTTGAAAAAATTCAATCATTTCTTCAGTAATGCAACCTTCTGGATAAGTTTTGTTTCTCACAAGACCCTTAATAACCTTCATACACCTTACAAATGGATACATCCATCAAAAGCATATTGGCCCACATAATTTTCCCTCCCTAGTAAGGTGCTCCATCAAATGAAGCACAAAAAAGGATGGGGGAAATATTTCTCAAGCAGGCACAGTGTCAAACAAAGATCTGCCTACAACTTATCGAGTTCTTCGACCTTGATCTCTTTTGTTGCATATTGATTTAAAAAAAACAAAGCCTGATAATAGTATTTCTTGTCGGTTCAGGCATGATAGACCGAATTGTAATGGGCACAAACTGTTGCATCAGCATAGGATAATCATGTGACTTGAGACCCACAAGTTTCTTGTCCTTTCTACTAACCAAACTAGAAAAGTTAGAAGAATACCCTCGTGGAACCAGCAAGTCATATAACGTGTCACAAAACTTTTACTTTTCTTCTTTTGTTAATGTGTAACACGCTACATGAAGTATTGGGTTGTTGTTTATCTTTTTAGGCTGTAACTCTTCTTTTAACCCAAAATGGTTCAGATCCTTTCTAGATTTAGTCCATCTTTTGTCTTTCCCGGAAGGTTTACCAGAGTTCCAACAAGACTCTCAGCCATATTCATTTAAGTATGCATGAAATTAATGAAATGTTGGACACTATTATGCCTTCAATATCTAAGTCGTCAAAACTATATATTGAATTTCTTCCAATATGGTTGTGGCTCTTTGTTATTTCCTTTTTCCGTTTTTCTTTTTCTCTTATTAGTTATCTTCCCCCCTCTTCCGGTTGAAGTTTATGGGATTTCTGAATCATTACTCCTTAATCCCTTTCCCCATTTATTCCTCACATGTATAACTTCTTTGTATATCTATTCCCCGGTCATAGGATCTGCAGCAACTCCCAACTCTTTTTTGCCATTAAAGACCTTTGTTTGCTTTCGGAAGGTATGGTTAGTTGGGAGATATCTTCTATGACTAGCATAACAATGCTTGGCTAAGGAGGGAAGTATATGGCAGTGAGTTTGTTTCTAACAGACCACAAACTTGAATCCACTGTAAGGGCAACCCCAAAGTATACCAAGTGCAGGGTAATCATTAATCATCCATAAAGCCACTACACGCAAAGTAAACTATTCTTGTGCATATGTATCATATGTTTCAACCCTTACATCAAATAACATCACTAAATCATCAATCAAGGGTTCCAAAATTACATCAGTATTGTTTCCAGGCGCTCTGATATTAATACCGATAACATGAAGAACTTTCTTTTCATACACAATGATGAAGAACAAAATCCCACTGTGTTTAAGTTGAATTCTGCTATTCAATAATTAATTAAGATAATCAATGGAAAACAGTTGATAGATCATGCAGCTTTATAGAACTCCAACAATTTGATTACAATTGAGAGAGTATATGTAAAAACACACAGTTAAGGTGTAAATCTCAGCTAAAAGTTGTTAATCATAATTGAAATGTATTTATTTATACTGGTTGGAAAGTTACATCTTTCTCAATTTTAAGTTGATGCATTTTCTCTTCAGGCTATCGTAACTGCATAGTCCTCCTCATGCTTCTTGTACGGATGCTATTTGGAAATGCCTTCTTTGATAATGCTTATCCTTTGTCGCACTTGCACATCCGAACTTAACCTATCCTCACCAAGTCCCCCTAATCCATTAGTTATTAATACAATAATGATGGACTAGATTATTTTTACTAAACTTCTAATGCAGATACTTGCAAAAGCGAAAATTATCAATAATTTAATTGATAACGGTCATCAAGTCCCCCTAGTCCTTAAGTTATTTGAATAAAAAACTGTAGGACTATGAGCATAGATTTTTTTCACATTAATGCATTTGCAAAATTCTTATCATTTTTCAATACCGCATCTGCAAATGTAAAATTCTAACTGTGTCAGACCCTAATTAAAGTGCGATAATCTTTTGATAATTTTGTCAGGACACGTGTTAACCCGTGGTTAAGTGGTTAGACAGTTTATTTTCTTTTGGAATTTTTAAATTCAGTTTTAAACCGTTTAAGGAGTAGAAACCCTCATTTTACTCCTTTGTCTTCCTCACCATAATTTCCCCCTCCGTTGTTCTTCAAAAATTCCTCCGATTTCCTTGCTGCCATTCGTCGATCGTCTCCCCTTTGTCTTCCTCACCATATCCAACGCTTTCACATTCCTACTTCCTTGAATCCAACCCTTCATGAACCTAATACTCCAATTTTTCTGTTCCCCGACGGGAAAATTGAAGTTTATACCGAGATGCTTCGCTTTGGAAACTGTAGAATCCCATTTTCGAAATTCTTAATTCGTGCATTGATGTTTTTCGAAGTTCATATTTCTCAAGTACATCCTCAGAGGATTTCGAGATTAAGCCATTTAGAAGTTACTTGTTGTGCCGCCGTGTGACATCCGAGAATTCTAAGGTTAACTTCCGTTAGATAATCTCCGTTAGTTACGTTATAAGTGTTAACTTAGTAACTAATGCTTAACTAGGCCGAATACGTCAATGACCTTTGGTTGATCACCGAACCCGTCCATATGTGTTACGTGTTTATTTATTTATTTATTTACTTTATGGGCCATAGTAACGTTAAGTAAAGTATTAGACACAAAACTAATACTTAAGACCTAAACGTGTTCATAGGTCTTCGTTAAGCAAAACTTGGATTATATAACAAGTGTAGCAGTGCAACCCAAGGTGAGTGTCACTACCCCGTTTACCGTAAGCCCGTTTGGGACACACTGAATAACCTAATGAAAAACAATGCTGAAAACTTAGAGTGTTGTGCACCTACTTGATGAAATTGAAAGCTTAGAGTGCTGTGCACCTACTTGATGAACTTGAAGTGTTTTATGGGAAACACTTGTGAATTACTTAAACAACTAATTCTAAAATGAAACTGAAAAATGTTTTCGGGGTTCATAAGAACCCTAAAGTAAACCGTTTTAATATGGCTAGTGTAGGTTAAAGTCTAAACCACATGATATCACATGATTTCTAAGGATTGCCTTTTAACTGAAAAAGTCCTCAACTTAATTGTGCCATTAATTGTAAAGCGAGGGGATGTTGGGTAGATCTACTGGAGTTTGACAAACTCCGCCTCGTGACACTGGAGGTGCACGGAGGTACAATATCAGCCTATCTGACCGTGATCCCGAGAGGACACGGGGGAGGCAAAGCCGCGATGACGAATGTCCGCAAAACAAAATGGCTGAAGGCTCTGCCTCTACTATACTTAATCGTCAGCTTTGGTACGAACTTCCTTAGTGCATGGAAACAACGGATTAGCTACCCGCGATATCGGTTGAGCACTTTAATTATACAAGACTAGTACATACCTGATAACTTTGTTACGGACAATAACTTTACTAAATAACAAATGTTTATGAATTGACGTATATAACTGAGCATTGCTTTTCACAAACAAATATTACGTATGTATATGTTGACACGATTACGATTATGAGACCGGGCCAATGCATGACATGCCCACTGTGAACTCACCAACCGTTAGGTTGACACTTGTGTGGTTTTCACTTTTGCAGATCGTTGAAGAGTATCCACTGGAGGTTGGCATGGCACAAGAAGATATTTACTTTTATTAAACTAAATTTGAGAATTTGAATTTGAAACAAAGATTTGTAAAGCACGTGGTTAGTGCTAAGATACTTATGCCTTTATTCCGCTGCGTAACTTTTGAAACTGTTTTGAAATGAATGTTTTGGACTTTACTCTGATTCGTTTAGTATTTGTAACTAATGGTTGTGGTCCTGGTTTGCTCGCACCCCTTAACGGTATAAACTCCGTTAGTGGTTATTTGGGGGTGTGACACTCTGATATTAATACCGATAGCATGAAGAACTTTCTTTTCATACACAATGATGAAGAACAAAATCCCACTGTGTTTAAGTTGAATTCTGCTATTCAATAATTAATTAAGATAATCAATGGAAAACAGTTGATAGATCATACAGCTTTATAGAACTCCAACAATTTGATTACAATTGAGAGAGTATATGTAAAAACACACAGTTAAGGTGTAAATCTCAGCTAAAAGTTGTTAATCATAATTGAAATGTATTTATTTATACTGGTTGGAAAGTTACATCTTTCTCAATTTTAAGTTGATGCATTTTCTCTTCAGGCTATCGTAACTGCATAGTCCTCCTCATGCTTCTTGTACGGATGCTATTTGGAAATGCCTTCTTTGATAATGCTTATCCTTTGTCGCACTTGCACATCCGAACTTAACCTATCCTCACCAAGTCCCCCTAATCCATTAGTTATTAATACAATAATGATGGACTAGATTATTTTTACTAAACTTCTAATGCAGATACTTGCAAAAGCGAAAATTATCAATAATTTAATTGATAACGGTCATCAAGTCCCCCTAGTCCTTAAGTTATTTGAATAAAAAACTGTAGGACTATGAGCATAGATTTTTTTCACATTAATGCATTTGCAAAATTCTTATCATTTTTCAATACCGCATCTGCAAATGTAAAATTCTAACTGTGTCAGACCCTAATTAAAGTGCGATAATCTTTTGATAATTTTGTCAGGACACGTGTTAACCCGTGGTTAAGTGGTTAGACAGTTTATTTTCTTTTGGAATTTTTAAATTCAGTTTTAAACCGTTTAAGGAGTAGAAACCCTCATTTTACTCCTTTGTCTTCCTCACCATAATTTCCCCCTCCGTTGTTCTTCAAAAATTCCTCCGATTTCCTTGCTGCCATTCGTCGATCGTCTCCCCTTTGTCTTCCTCACCATATCCAACGCTTTCACATTCCTACTTCCTTGAATCCAACCCTTCATGAACCTAATACTCCAATTTTTCTGTTCCCCGACGGGAAAATTGAAGTTTATACCGAGATGCTTCGCTTTGGAAACTGTAGAATCCCATTTTCGAAATTCTTAATTCGTGCATTGATGTTTTTCGAAGTTCATATTTCTCAAGTACATCCTCAGAGGATTTCGAGATTAAGCCATTTAGAAGTTACTTGTTGTGCCGCCGTGTGACATCCGAGAATTCCAAGGTTAACTTCCGTTAGACAATCTCCGTTAGTTACGTTATAAGTGTTAACTTAGTAACTAATGCTTAACTAGGCCGAATACGTCCACGACCTTTGGTTGATCACCGAACCCGTCCATATGTGTTACGTGTTTATTTATTTATTTATATTACTACCACTATGTGGAATTACGTGCAACGTGATTTAAATGCATGATTATTATCAAAAGCATGACTATTTGTTTACTTGTGGAATTATGTGACAATTTGCTTAAATGTGTATTTATGTGATTAATCAAGTAATTAGAGTGTATGCATATATGTTAATCTTGGGCTAATCACTTGCTGATCATTGGGGCCCAAATCCCAATGATAAGCCCACCAAGCCTTAGTATTTAAATAAAAATAAAACCCTAATTTTCCCATTTTGCATGCTCCACCACAAAACACACACACACACTCTCCATCCTCTCTCTCTCTTGAACCAGCCACTTCTGGTCAGCCTTGAACCACCAAGGATCACCGTGATCTCAGCCTTGAAGATCATCCATCGAGCTTGGAAACCCAACCGTGAGTCCCATGAACTTTTATGCCTTTTCTATGTGTTTTCTTAAAAAGCATGCTTAGATCTTCATGAAATCGTTTGATCTTCTGACATGATGCTTAGGAATGTTAGATCTAGCATAAAGACTGAAACTTTACGTGTAAAATCATGCCATAATGAAGATCCATGCTAGTTAGGTCATTTTATGCTTAAAAGTGTTCTTGGAGATTTGATGGTGAAAATCCATGTTTAAGGTGTTAAATTTGCTTGTTTAATGTTGGTAAATGTTTATGCATGCTAGATACTGAATTATATGAAGTATGGAAGCTGTTAGATTGATTTTTGGGCTGATTTACGAGTTTTCTGCGACCAGCGAAACTAACAGATTCGTTAGGCGAAACTGTAGTTTCGCAAACTGTTTGAATCTTCATCCAGCGACACTATACAGCGAAACTATAGTGTCGCCTGTGAAACTAAGTGTATTGCTCGAACGAAACTACCGAGCGAAACAACCATAGACTCCTGAACGAAAGTTCAACTCAGTTTCGAGCGAAACTAGATAGCGAAACTGTGCCATCAGTTTCGAGCGAAACTATCTAGCGAAACTGTGCCTTATATGAACGAAAGTTCAAACCAGTTTCGAGCGAATCTATGCTAGCGAAACTGTGTCATCAGTTTCGAGCGAAACTAGCTAGCGAAACTGTGTAGCGAAACTGTGCCAGACCTAAACCCAAACTTGTGCAACTTATTTGAATGTTATGCCATGACTTACATGATTATGCAATAATGAAGCATGCTTTGATTTCTGAGTAATGTGAACCCTCGTTTATGATCAACCATCGGTGTCGTGTGTCGGTATGTCGAGTCGTAGTTCCAACGTGCTATGTTATGGGCCATAGTGACGCAGTTAAAGTTTAGACACAACCTAACACCTAAGACCTTAATGTGATTATTAGGTCTTCGTTAGCAATCATAATTGGATTATTTGAAGTGTAAGCCGAGCAACCTAAGGTGAGTTTCACTAACCCTTTAATTATGAGCCCGTTTGGATCACAACGAAATTACTTAACGGAAAACAACGCTGACATTTTGAGGTATTGCCAAATGGGATATCTGTTATGGAAGTTGGAGCGTTTTATGGGAAATACTTGCAACTGTCCATCCTTGGGGTTTCAAATGAAATCCGCAACGAACTACTTAATACTTAAACTCATTTGGGATTTCAAATGAAATCCGGAACAACCACTTTGACACTTAAACTCTTCTTAGGATTTCAAATGAAATCCGGAATAAACAGTTTTAATATGACTAGTGTAGGTTAAAGTCTAAACCAAATGATATCACATGATTTCTGAGGATGCCTTAAAACTTAAAAGTCCTCAACAATTTATTACCATTAATTTTCAAAGCGAGGGGATGTTGGGTAGATCTACTGAGGGTTTGACAAACCCTGCTCCGCGGTACACAAATGTGTAGCCAACCGGTTGGAGGCCGAACGGAGTTCAATATCAGCCTATTTTAGTTGTGGGTCCCATGAGGAACACAACTGGAGGCACAAACCATCGGCAAATGCCGAACTCTGTTACGTCAGCTTTGGTACGAACTTCCTTAGTGCATGGAAACCGGATTAGCTACCCGCGATATCGGTTGACCGCTTTAATCTTTACCTAACTAGTGCATATTCGATAGCTCAACACTTGGCAATTGTTTTGCAAAACTATTACTTATTTATATGTTGATACATACGCTTATGAGACCGGGCCGTTGCATGACATGCCCACTGTGAACTCACTAACCGTTAGGTTGACACTTGTGTGGTTTTCACTTTTGCAGATCGCTGAGGAGTATCCACCGGAGGTTGGCATGGCACCCGAAGTTACTTGTTTCATTTTGAACTTAAATTTGGGAATTTAACAACAATTTATGTTTTGTAATTTAAGCACGTGGTTAGTGCTAAGATACTCATGTTTTTCTTTCCGCTGCAAACTTTTAAACTGTTTTATGATGAATGTTTGGACTTCACTCTGATTCGTTTAGTATTTGTAACTAATGGTTGTGGTCCTGGTTTGCTCGCACCCCTTAACGGTATAAACTCCGTTAGTGGTTAATTTGGGGGTGTGACAGATTGGTATCAGAGCCATAAGTTGCAGAGAACTGGAATCATTTTTGAAAAATGATTTGGAAACTGCAACTTGAAACCTTGGTAACAAACGAACAAACAAATTCCCAAAACAAAATTTTTACGTGCCAACCTGGGATACTCACCCTGCTGTGTAAGTAAATACTTCATATGTATATATATATATGTAAATATATATATAACTATATATAGACCGTGTCTAAGTAGTCTAACGGAAAACCTTAGGAAAACTGCACACACGAATACAAAATGCGAACGCTAATACGCATACTATTCCGGGGGAAAGCAACAACGAAACGATGCTACACGCTACGTCCTGATTTCTACTACGAGGACTACGCCGACGGTGACTTTTATGGGAAAGCCGACTTTCGAAGATAGTACTTACGACTTACGACGTTCCTCGACGACGCCTCAGTTTTGCACGAAAATTTTTCTGGACTAATAGTGGGATAACGGGAAATTGTTAATATACATATTATGGGATATGTATAGAGTATAACTGTGACTGAACACTGGCCACTTTAACTGTCCAGAAAATGCCTGGAAGAGGACACGGAAGGAACAACATTAACCTGACACCTGCACAACTGCAAGCTATGATAAACGAACACGTGTAAGCCGCAGTGGCAGCCGCCCAAGCTACATTCGCCGCGCAGGGTAATTATTATGCCGGTTAAGGAATAAAGCGATTATATTTTGACTTGTTTAAACTTAAAACCCGAACTATTTATGCATCAGGAAACTTCCATCACTGCACGTTTAATTCCTTCATGGACTGCAAGCCGATGACGTTCTCCGGCGAGGAAGGAGCGGTAGGACTCCTCAGGTGGATCGAGAAGTCTGAGAAGGTCTTCTCTATGTGCAACTGCCCTGCTGAGAACAAAGTGAAATATGCGACTGGCACCTTCGAGGGAGCTGCTCTCTCCTGGTGGAATGCCGAAATCCAGATGATTGGGTTAGATGCGGCTAATGACATGGAATGAGAAGCGTTTAAAGAACTGATTATGGAGGAGTATTGCCCTCGGGACCAAGTCAAGAAGCTGGAAGGAGAGTTTTTGAACTCCAAGATGTCTGGGTCAGAAATTGAGGAATACACTGCGCGTTACCACGAGTACGCGGTACTATGCCCAACAATGGTTGATGCTGAATTTAAACGCATTGAGCGTTATCTGGAGGGTCTTGCACCCCAAATCAAGAGCTTGGTGACAGCTAGCAACCCAACAACCGTGCAGCAAGCCATCCGTTTGGCTCATAAGTTAACCGATCAGGAAATTGAGAGGGGTACTCTACCCGCAAAGACTACTGTGAAGACTGCCTTAAGTGGCAAGCGTAAGGCTGAAGAAGAAGCTCCAGCAACATCTGTGAACAATCAAACTGTTGGGAATCAATTTGGGAGATCCTCTAACTCCCAATATCAGAAGAAGCGACCTGACAACACAAGGTCCAATTTCAGCAATGGCAGTAATAGTGGAAGTAACAACCGCCAAGGCGGGAATGGAAACTACAAGGGTAAAGCCACATTTTGTAACAAGTGTGGGAAACACCACATTGGGATGTGTAGCAAAGGGCTGGAATGTGGAAGATGTGGGAAACTGGGGCATGAGGCCAACAACTGCTGGACCAACTTACAAAGGTTAAACAACAACGGTCAGAACCGAGGAGGAAATAACAACAACAGGGGAAAAGGAAACAACCGTAACGGGCAAGGAAACAATCAGAACAACAACAATGGTGGAGCCCGTGGCTGTTATGAATGTGGTGCGCAAGGCCACATGAGGAAAGATTGCCCGCAATTGCGCAAACAAGGGAATGGTAACAATGGCAACGGTGGAAACCCGGGCAACGGAAATGGTAACGGTGGGAATGGTAATGGTGGGAACGGTAATGGTGGGAATGGTAGAGGTCGTGCCTTCGTTATGGGTCAAGGAGAAGCTCGCAATGACGCCAACGTGATTAACGGTAAATTTATGCTTAACGGTTACTTCGCTACTGTATTGTTTGATTCTGGTGCTGAAAGAAGTTTTATTTCCACTAAGTTTGCTAGACTAATTAATGCTAAACCGATTGCCTTAGATGCTAAATATGTGGTAGAGTTAGCGAATGGTAAACTTCATGATACGACTCAGATAGTTAAGGACTGTAAGTTAGAACTAGCTGGCCATACATTAGGAATCGATCTTATGCCTTTCCCGATTGGTAGTTTGTATGTCATAGTAGGAATGGATTGGTTATCTGAAAACTGAGCTGAAATTTTATGTCAAGAAAAAGTGATTCGTATCCCACTCAAAGAAGGTGAAGTGTTAACAGTTCAAGGTGAAAAAGGTGGAACAGTCACCGGTATCATTTCATTTCTTAAAGCTAAAAGTGCCTTCGTAAAGGACACTTCGCGATCCTTGCAACCGTCACCGACACGTCACTTCCCGAGCGTAGAATCAACGACTACCCGATAGTCCGCGACTTCCCAGATGTATTTCTTGATGATTTTCCTGGCTTGCCTCCATTTCGACAAGTCGAGTTTGGAATCGACTTAGCTCCCGGAGCGGCTCCGATTGCACGCGCACCGTACCGTTTGGCGGTAAGCGAACTCAACGAACTCTCCGCACAACTTCAAGAGTTACTCGACAAAGGATTTATTCGTCCAAGTTCGTCTCCATGGGGAGCACCGGTATTGTTTGTTAAGAAGAAAGATGGAACGTTCCGAATGTGTATCGACTACCGAGAGCTTAACAAGGTTACGGTCAAGAATCGGTATCCACTTCCTCGAATCGACTATCTTTTCGACCAACTGCAAGGTTCGAGCTACTATTCAAAGATTGATCTACGGTCTGGATATCACCAACTACGTGTTCGTGATGAGGATGTCCCCAAGACTGCTTTCAGAACTCGGTATGGTCATTACGAGTTTTTAGTTATGCCGTTTGGGCTAACTAATGCGCCTGCTGTGTTTATGGATCTGATAAATCGGGTGTGCAAGCCGTACTTCGATCAGTTTGTGATAGTTTTCATTGACGATATTTTAATCTACTCCAAGACAAAGGAAGAACACAAGAATCACCTACAACTTATCTTGGAATTACTCCGCAAGGAACATCTTTACGCTAAGTCCAGTTTCTTGGACACATTGTTAATCAGAATGGAATTCATGTCGACCCAGCTAAAGTGGAAGCTATCAAGAATTGGTCTACTCCGAGGGCGCCGACCGAAATCCGACAGTTTTTGGGACTTGCCGGATATTACCGAAGATTCATCAAGGGTTTCTCGCAATTGGCTCAACCCTTAACAGCTTTAACGCACAAAGGAGTGCAATATAGATGGGGTGAAAAAGAAGAGCACGCGTTTCAAACTCATAAGGACATGTTATGTTCAGCTCCGATTCTCTCGTTACCCGAAGGAGTAGACGACTTCGTGGTGTACTGCGATGCATCCATTCAAGGACTCGGTTGCGTGTTGATGCAACGAGACAAAGTGATTGCCTACGGATCCAGGCAACTGAAGGTTAATGAGAAGAATTACACAACACATGATTTGGAATTGGGAGCCGTTATATTTGCACTCAAGATTTGGAGACATTACCTCTACGGAACAAAGTGCACGATATTTACCGACCACAAAAGCTTACAACACATCTTTGAACAAAAGGACCTCAACATTCGACAACGAAGGTGGGTCGAGCTACTAAATGATTATGACTTAGCAATTAAGTATCACCCGGGAAAAGCCAATGTTGTGGCAGATGCCTTGAGCCGAAAAGAGTACGAAAAGCCTCGACGAGTACGAGCGCTGCAACTTACCATTCACACGGGACTGCCGGATCGAATCCGCGATGCCCAACAAGAAGCTTTAAAAGAAGAAAACTTCGCAGCTGAAGCACTGCGAGGGGTAGATGGTAACTCTGAAATTAAGTCCGACGGACTCAAATATTACAATGACAGAATTTGGATTCCTTTACTTGGGAATCTCCGTGAGCTCGTGATGGACGAGGCTCACAAGTCAAGGTATTCGGTGCACCCTGGATTGGACAAAATGTACCAAGATTTGAAGAACTTGTATTGGTGGCCGAATATGAAAGCCGACATTGCGCTTGCCGTATTTCGCTCAAAGGGTTGAAGGGAGATAGTGCATCAAGCTGTTCGCAAGGGCCAACTTGATCCTCTTCCCTAGGGATCCCCGACAAGGGAACCCTAGGAGAGCCGCCGACTCCAACTACCGTCCATGTACGATCCATACTAGATCTGACCAACTGCCCATCCTACCTCCTCTACGTTCTTGACGTTCTTGACAGCCCATCTTTGTCTCAGTAGAGTCTTTCAATCCTTGATCAGAGATTTCTCTATGAAAAAGACGAATCGGAGTTTGAAGAGGGGGAAGGAGAAGGAGCCCTCGACCGGCAACAGATAGAGGAGGATTTATTCAATCACATAGTTTGGGCTCCTAGAATATGGCGCCCTTGGGGCTTTCTATTTGATTGTATCGAAAGGCCCAATGAATTGGGATTTCCCTATTGGTCCAGGTCATTTCGGGGCAAGCGGATCATTTATGATGAAGAGGATGAGCTTCAAGAGAATGATTCGGAGTTCTTGCAGAGTGGAACCGTGCAGTACCAGACACGAGATAGATCTTCCAAAGAACAAGGCCTTTTTCGAATAAGCCAATTCATTTGGGACCCTGCAGATCCACTCTTTTTCCTATTCAAAGCTCAGCCCTTTGTCTCTGTGTTTTCACATCGAGAATTATTTGCAGATAAAGAGATGTCAAAGGGGCTAAGTGTTTAACATGCTCAAGAGTTAAGATCGAGTACCAAAAGCCTTCTGGATTATTGCAGCAACCAAAAATCCCGGAATGGAAATGGGAGGATATCTCCATGGATTTCGTAACGGGACTACCTCAGATAGATCGGATGCGATTTGGGTTATCATTGATCGACTAACAAAATCTGCACACTTTATTCCAATGAGGGAAAGTGACAATATGGATAAGTTAACGAAGTTGTATCTTGACCGAATTGTGGCACTTCATGGGGTGCCTAAGACCATTATCTCCGACCGAGATCCTCAATTTACTTCCCGACTGTGGCAATCTATGCAAGACGCACTGGGAACCAGACTGGATATGAGTACAGCTTATCACCCGCAGACCGATGGTCAGACGGAACGAACTATTCAGACTTTGGAAGACATGCTCCGAGCTTGCGTTCTCGACTTCGGTAAAGACTGGGAGGCTCACCTTCCGTTGGTGGAGTTCTCCTACAACAACAGTTATCATACGAGCATCGGTGCAGCACCTTTTGAAGCTCTTTATGGCAAAAAATGTAGATCGCCCGTGTGTTGGGCCGAAACGGGTGAGAAAGGACTCACCGGACCGAAAATCATTCATGATACAACCGAACGAATTATTCAAATCAGAAATCGGATAGCCGCAGCACGTGACAGACAAAAGAGCTATGCCGACAAACGCCGTAAACCTTTGAAGTTTGAGGTAGGCGACAAGGTACTATTGAAGGCATCTCCCTGGAAAGGAGTGATACGCTTCGGAAAGCGTGGAAAGCTGAATCCTCGCTATATCGGTCCATCTGAAATCATTGGGGAAGTAGGCCTGGTGGCCTACCGATTACAACTCCCAGCCAAACTCGATGGAGTTCACAACGTGTTTCACGTCTCGAATTTGAAGAAATGTCTGGCTGAAGACACCGAAATAATTCCTTTGGAGGAATTGGAAATTGACGAACATCTGAGATTTATTGAGCAACCAGTAGAAATCATGGGACGCGAGGAGAAAGCCCTCAAACGTAGCAAGATTCCGATCGTCAAGGTTCGATGGAACTCAAAGCGTGGACCTGAATATACATGGGAACGGGAGGACCAGATGAAGAAAAAGTATCCTCATTTGTTCGAGCAAACGTCCACGGAAACTCAAGGTATGATTTAATTTTGGGGACCAAAATTCCTTTACAGGAGGAGGATGTGGCGACCCTAAAACTTTTGCTTTCTTTCCCCAGCAACTACAGCAACAACGACAGCCGAGGCTGCGAACGCTACGACGCAAGAATAATTTTCGGGACGAAAATTCCATTTACAAGGGGATGATGTGACATCCGAGAATTCCAAGGTTAACTTCCATTAGACAATCTCCGTTAGTTACGTTATAAGTGTTAACTTAGTAACTAATGCTTAACTAGGCCGAATACGTCCACGACCTTTGGTTGATCACCGAACCCGTCCATATGTGTTACGTGTTTATTTATTTATTTATTTACTACCACTATGTGGAATTACGTGCAACGTGATTTAAATGCATGATTATTATCAAAAGCATGACTATTTGTTTACTTGTGGAATTATGTGACAATTTGCTTAAATGTGTATTTATGTGATTAATCAAGTAATTAGAGTGTATGCATATATGTTAATCTTGGGCTAATCACTTGCTGATCATTGGGGCCCAAATCCCAATGATAAGCCCACCAAGCCTTAGTATTTATATAAAAATAAAACCCTAATTTTCCCATTTTGCATGCTCCACCACAAAACACATACACACACACTCTCCATCCTCTCTCTCTCTCTTGAACCAGCCACTTCTGGTCAGCCTTAAACCACCGAGGATCGCCGTGATCTCAGCCTTGAAGATCATCCATCGAGCTTGGAAACCCAACCGTGAGTCCCATGAACTTTTATGCCTTTTCTATGTGTTTTCTTAAAAAGCATGCTTAGATCTTCGTGAAATCGTTTGATCTTCTGATATGATGCTTAGGAATGTTAGATCTAGCATAAAGACTGAAACTTTACGTGTAAAATCATGCCATAATGAAGATCCATGCTAGTTAGGTTATTTTATGCTTAAAAGTGTTCTTGGAGATTTGATGGTGAAAATCCATGTTTAAGGTGTTAAATTTGCTTATTTAATGTTGGTAAATGTTTATGCATGCTAGATACTGAATTATATGAAGTATGGAAGCTGTTAGATTGATTTTTGGGCTGATTTACGAGTTTTCTGCGACCAGCGAAACTAACAGATTCGTTAGGCGAAACTGTAGTTTCGCAAACTGTTTGAATCTTCATCCAGCGACACTATACAGCGAAACTATAGTGTCGCCTGTGAAACTAAGTGTATTGCTCGAACGAAACTACCGAGCGAAACAACCATAGACTCCTGAACGAAAGTTCAACTCAGTTTCGAGCGAAACTAGATAGCGAAACTGTGCCATCAGTTTCGAGCGAAACTATCTAGCGAAACTGTGCCTTATATGAACGAAAGTTCAAACCAGTTTCAAGCGAATCTATTCTAGCGAAACTGTGTCATCAGTTTCGAGCGAAACTAGCTAGCGAAACTGTGTAGCGAAACTGTTCCAGACCTAAACCCAAACTTGTGCAACTTATTTGAATGTTATGCCATGACTTACATGATTATGCAATAATGAAGCATGCTTTGATTTCTGAGTAATGTGAACCCTTGTTTATGATCAACCATCGGTGTCGTGTGTCGGTATGTCGAGTCGTAGTTCCAACGTGCTATGTTATGGGCCATAGTGACGTAGTTAAAGTTTAGACACAACCTAACACCTAAGACCTTAATGTGATTATTAGGTCTTCATTAGCAATCATAATTGGATTATTTGAAGTGTAAGCCGAGCAACCTAAGGTGAGTTTCACTAACCCTTTAATTGTGAGCCCGTTTGGATCATAACGAAATTACTTAACGGAAAACAACGCTGACATTTTGAGGTATTGCCAAATGGGATATCTGTTATGGAAGTTGGAGCGTTTTATGGGAAACACTTGCAACTGTCCATCCTTGGGGTTTCAAATGAAATCCGCAACGAACTACTTAATACTTAAACTCATTTGGGATTTCAAACGAAATCCGGAACAACCACTTTGACACTTAAACTCTTCTTAGGATTTCAAATGAAATCCGGAATAAACAGTTTTAATATGACTAGTGTAGGTTAAAGTCTAAACCAAATGATATCACATGATTTCTAAGGATGCCTTAAAACTTAAAAGTCCTCAACAATTTAGTACCATTAATTTGCAAAGCGAGGGGATGTTGGGTAGATCTACTGAGGGTTTGACAAACCCTGCTCCGCGGTACACAAATGTGTAGCCAACCGGTTGGAGGCCGAACGGAGTTCAATATCAGCCTATTTTAGTTGTGGGTCCCATGAGGAACACAACTGGAGGCACAAACCATCGGCAAATGCCGAACTCTGTTACGTCAGCTTTGGTACGAACTTCCTTAGTGCATGGAAACCGGATTAGCTACCCGCGATATCGGTTGACCGCTTTAATCTTTACCTAACTAGTGCATATTCGATAACTCAACACTTGGCAATTGTTTTGCAAAACTATTACTTATTTATATGTTGATACATACGCTTATGAGACCGGGCCGCTGCATGACATGCCCACTGTGAACTCACCAACCGTTAGGTTGACACTTGTGTGGTTTTCACTTTTGCAGATCGCTGAGGAGTATCCACCGGAGGTTGGCATGGCACCCGAAGTTACTTGTTTCATTTTGAACTTAAATTTGGGAATTTAACAACAATTTATGTTTTGTAATTTAAGCACGTGGTTAGTGCTAAGATACTCATGTTTTTCTTTCCGCTGCAAACTTTTAAACTGTTTTATGATGAATGTTTGGACTTCACTCTGATTCGTTTAGTATTTGTAACTAATGGTTGTGGTCCTGGTTTGCTCGCACCCCTTAACGGTATAAACTCCGTTAGTGGTTAATTTGGGGGTGTGACACGCCGAACAAGCTCCTAGTGTTATGTTATTTAGGGCTTTGTACCGAATCACCATGGCTGGTGATTGGTATACTTTTGAGCGAAGGAGGGGAGTTGCTCGGATTGGCACAACATTACCCCCGAATCTCCATTCTTAGAAAACTAAATTTTACCATGTCGACGATATATGCATTCCCTCAACTATGTAATGGAGGGATATTGATGATGTAGTACATGATGCGATCCCCGATTCGAGCGAATATGGGGCAGATTATTTTGATCAGTTACTTGAATGTGCTAGCCCCATTCGTAAACTTCCTGAAATCATTCTATTGCTTTCTCGGATTAGTAGGGCTTGGTTTACCCTTAGGCTTTGGAGCATTTTAAAGTATGGAAATGAGGTTAAGATACCCTTCATACACCTTTCCTTTTCTACGAGCTTTAAAATCTGCTTATGTTACATTTGTATAATGGTCTGCTTATGATCCTTTTGCAGAAATGGATCTCCTTAATGCTCTAAACTTAAAAAAGTTTTCCGGCGTTGAATGTGGTGCGGAAACCATTGAAGAGGGAACAACACCTTTCTTGGAACAACTTGGCTCTTCAATCTATGAAATCAAGTCAATGACTAGTCCCCAAGTGCAAGATGCTGCAAATATTTCTCCCGCTAAATAGGATGATCCTTTGGTAGATACTGTTCTTGCATTTGATGCCGAAAATACTTATGGAAGTGGTCGTTTCAAAGATATCAATGTAAATTCTGACATAACTGTTGAAAATGCAATGGGCAAGACTCAAAACACCAGTGGTAAAGCAATTGTTACTTCCAAGTCTTCCTTGCCCCCTAAGGGAAACAAAGGAAAGCGCCCCATCAAGCCAACTTCCAGCAAGGACATGGTTCATGTTAAAAGAAAGTCTCCCAAGTGGAAAAACCAGTCATCCCCCAAGTCTCAAAAGGAAAATAATCCCAACACTTCGGAAGTGTTCGGTGACAGTTCCTCCGATGAGGAGGGTGCAAAGAAATCAAAGGATCTCCTGGTAACCCCATATCCCACTTAAGATTTCCACATTTATGAATTTTTATTGAACTCTCCCAATTTGCTTCAAGAAACCTATGTCAATGACTTGTATATTTTTTCAGAAAGGTTCTACTTCATCTCCCCTTGTAACTCATACCCACAACTTGAGCTCTTCGTCTTTTCAAAAGAACCTACCTAGCTTTTATGTTCCCACTTCCGAGTGGTTGAAGAAAGAAATTGATTTGATTACTCATAGGACAAGCTTGGCTAACTTGAGTTGTTCATCTTTTCAAAAGAACCTACCTAGCTTTGATGTTCCCACTTCTGAGTGGTTGAAGAAAGAAATTGATTTGATTACTCATAGGACAAGCTTGGCTAAAAGCCTTGAATCTTTAGAAGTTTATCAAATTTTGCACCTGATTGGGACCTCATGAATGGAAGCAGTTGCCTCGACCCACTTGTTGCTAAAAAGCTTTCATTATTCGGTCATACTCCTGCCGATGTCACCAACATTCAGAAAGTACCTTACGAAACATTTTTAGAAGAACTTGTGGTAACACAGGTAAAGCAAGAAAATTTGGTTGGTGATTTGTATGGCAGGTGGATAACTACAGAGGCTAAAGTGGAAGAACAACAAAAGAAGAATGCACTTGCGAAGATGGCTAATGGTTCCCCAGACTTGGAGGTTAAGACAGCCAAGTTAGCAAGTTAAGTTGAACTTCTGAAAGCACACAACCGGAAGTTGGTTGTTTTTGAAAATGAAGCTAAAACAGACCTCAAGCAAGCCCAAGATAATGAATTGTTCTTAAAGAACCAACACTTAGAACATAAGAAAAAACTGGAGGAGCAACTCATGAAGTTGACTAAAGATGCAAAGGCTAAGGATACCATACTTGAAAACACCAAGAAAGGTTTTTGTTTTCAACTTCCTCTTTATTTTTAGTATGTTTCATGTCCTGTTATTTATTTGTTACTTGCATTTCAATATTTTAGAAGCCGGATCCTCAAAGTCAGAAGTTGCAAAGCTAGAAGAGACTGTGAAGGCTCTAACAGAAGAAAAGGAGATTATCCAGGCTGAAAATCTCTCTCTAAAGAACAAAGGAAATTGGTTGGTAGCAGAAGGCCTTGACCTCTTGGCCAAGCGTATCCATTCTGATGTAATCCCTACTGTTTTGAAAGTGAAAAAAATTGCTAATACATGTGGTTATAATGAGGGGATCAAATGTGGCCTCTTCCATGCTGCCAAGGGTGAGACTGACATCACCACTTTTTTAAAATTTGATAAGGATGCTAAAGAAAAGCTTGTGCAGAACCTGACCAATTTGAAGACATTTACTTTTGAGGATATTGAGAGGCTTGCAAAGTTGGACATTATCGACCTAGAGATGATGAAAGAAATCCTTAAGCCCATTGCAATCACCAAGCCTTCTACTTCCACTGGTAAACAAGTCCCCTCTTGATTTGCAGTATTTTTCCTGAATAGGTATCACCAAAGTCCACTTATGCTATGGCATTTTAAACAATACACTCTTATTTTCAAGTCCTCCTGACATTACTATTTTAATCTGTTTGACTGCTTCCAAATGATTTCGGTGTGTGATGCAGTTCTATGTGGTTTAGTGACGTATTGATGCATATGCTACCTGCTTTTTTAATATTCGTGTCATGCTTTTTAATTTCATATCTTATTAGAGGATTATTTATATCATGGTTCATATATGGTATAATTATTCGTTTGATTCCTCAGGTATTTGTGCCTGCACAATACACTTTTGCAATCGCAAAGTAGGGTATATATTTGCGGTTGCAAAGTGTAGATGAACTGTTACATTTGTGTATACCTCCAGATTTCTCTGTTTTTTTTTTCCTGATAATTGTAACATCTGCAATTACCTCGTGTTTTTATTTTAATTCCTCAGAAACATTATGAGTTCCCCTTCACAAGCAATATGATTAACTTAAGTAGAACAAATACAAAATTTAAAGAAAATTGGCACATGCGTTTCCCTTCTATAAGATGCGTCCACCTCATAAAAGTACCAACATCATTATGCCACACCACCTAAAAAATTATAAAATTCCACTTTAAGTTTTTATCATTTTCATATGGCTATAGTCCATTACACTTTTTTGTAAGGACTGGTTAAATTATCTTTCAAATAATAAAACCCACAAGTTTACCTTATAACCGAAGTCATTCAGCAAATACTTGCGACCCTCGAGGAGCTTAATTGGGTGTTTAAGATGCATCCCACAATTAAGTTTGGCAATCTCCCCTCCAGGCTTTTATCAACATTCATTTTATTAACAAGGTGTCTGGCATGATCACCTCATCCTAACATACACTCTTTATTTTTATGTGAGACATTTAGGGAAAGGATGAATACACACACTCATCTTGTGCTATAAGTCACTAAGGAATTATAACATAACTTCTTTTTAATACTGATCTTATAATTCCACCTGGGGATTTCATGATGACTTGTTATGAACCGTGTATGAGAGCATATTTCTAGTACTCTCTTTTGTACAAGATATTTTCTTGTTATAATTACGTATCCTTATGTAAAGGGTTGAATAATTATCATAACAACCTTCATGGGTACTTTTATTTTAAGAGTTTTATTATCCAAGCATATGAAAATGTTTTACATATGCAACCTTTTTGGCATATGCAAAGGCTAGCATTTTTTTTGACATATCATTCAACAAATGAACTCTATTTCATCAATCACTACAAAGTGTACAGTAAATCCAAACTTTTATTCATCAAATATTTTATTTCAAATTCAAATACAAGTACTTATACTAAAGAAATTCGAATACCCAATCTTTTCACCTTTTTCGTTCACATGTAACACCTTCGTATGTGAACCCTGATGAAGTAAACGATGCTCCGGATGTGTGGTACACATCCGATCGCTTATTTCCAAGTCCTTCGCATGTGATGTCTGCCAGAAGTGTTTGTGCAGGAAACATATACATGCGACTCCTGCAGATGCAAGGCTGGAAGATTGTTCTCGGAGCCTATAAATAGTTAAAAGTTAGAATAGTTTAGAGGACACTTGTACTTTCTGTATTACACATGCGATTGTACTTTCTCTCTCTATGAATCAATGAAATCTTACTTTCTTCTCTAATCACTTAGTACCTTTCTATTATTCTCGAACCTAAAATGGCGGCAAATTATCTCCGGTGATTACTTGCTTTTTCAGTGGCGCCATCCGATAATTGACACGACTTAAGAATGATGGAATCGTCTAGTGATTTGGAGAAATCATTGATCAATTCTTCGTCGGGAGGTAAGAACGTCGAAGGAAATTCGTTTAGAAATGAAATGTTGACAGATTTGTCTTTTACTCCAAAAACGAAGCAGTCAGCAACATTGCAAGCTGAGAAGAATGTCATCGTACCAAATTCGAGGTTATTTTCGGAACCTGGATCATCTGGTAAGAAAACGCAGGAGGATGATGGTGCAGGTACCGGCTCGTCAACACGTTTTGTTCTGGTCAATAAAAGTGATAGAAATAGAGATTCGCATGCGACAAAATACGATGATTTGGATGAGTTGGATGTTGAATTCTTATTACGAAACAAGGAATTATTGTTACAGTTGAAGAAGAGACAGTTACGAGAAGATTTGCAGAAGATAGAAGAGGATACAGTACGGAAATATGGAGAGCGAAAAAGTGTGGAATTCGTGAAAGAGTGGGATGATCAAATACATCAAAAGGAGTATATGCATGAGGAAGATGATCTTATACGAACACTGGATAAACACAATGTTAACAAGTTTGCTACGGTGAAAGGTACATATCTTTCGATAAACTAATTTCTCAACATAATGATATGAACGATTAAATACGATTATGATTTAGTCACGTTTCATCGTAAAGCCATTTATTATAAATAAATGTTTTGTCGAAGTAGTATACATATTTAACTTTATACATCTTATATTACAAGTTTTTATATTTGTGAAAAAATATATGATAAACAGATGTAGTGGTACCGTACATTCCTCAATCAATGAGGTCACAGTCGAAGTTTTCATTATGGATCTCTGAAGCGGTTTTTCCAAAAAAATCAAAATTACCTTCGGTTGTGAGGAAATATGGAGGTTTGACTGATCCGGATGACCATATTTTTGAGTTTTATTCTGCAGCTCGTTTAGAGCAATGGTCTGAGGAGATATGGTGTCACATGTTTGTCCAAACTTTCACGGGGATAGCTAGGGTTTGGTTTGATTCCTTACCAGCAGGAGAAGTGGATAGTTTTAAGGACTTAAAAAATAAGTTTTTGCGTCAGTTTAATCAACAAAAAAGATGTATGAAAGATCCGACGGAAGTACACAATATTCGAAGAAAGGATAATGAATCAATAGAAGATTTCATTACAAGGTTTAATAAAGAGAGTATGGGAGTTGAGGGCGCTGGTGATCAATTGCGGATATCTGGCTTTTGTCATGGGGTAAAATGCGCCCAACTTGTGGAAAAGTTACATGAAGATTTACCAAGGTCAATGGATGTGTTAATGGATAAGGCAAGAGCATTTGTCAGGGGTAAAAACGCATGTGCTTATTTAAGCAATGTTAATGGTGGATCTGGACAAATGCGACAGAATTCTATGGTCACTGGGCGTACAAATGGAGGACCAGTAAGGGCAATGGGTCATTTTTCAAAAAATAAATGGGTGAAAGGTTTCCATTCAAGAGGAAAGAATTTTGGTGGATCCTCAGGACATGCGCATGGGGATTATAAGGGAGCAAAGTTGATAGAGCTGGTTAAAACCTCCACGCAGATTTTGGCAACAGAAAAAGTAGATTTACCCGCACCACCAAAGATGCGAAATGCACCCACAAGAAATTTGGATAAGTATTGCGAGTATCATAAGGACAGAGGTCACACTACAGATACATATTGGACGTTAAAAAAGGAAATCGATAAAGCGGTGAGATTAGGAAAGTTAGGACATTTGGTGAAGGTAATTAGAAACAATTTGCCAGGAGGGGATGCACCCGTGATCAATATGGTGCAATTACAGGGGTCGGATCAGTGTAGGAATGTCAGAGGAAGGAATAATAAGCAAATAGATTGGAAGTACCAGGAAATAATTTTTCCTCCTATACTGGAACAAATGGCAACAGAGGAGCCAGTGGTTGTGTCCGCAAGAATTGGGGGGTTCATGGTTAAGAGAATTCATGTGGATTGTGGAAGTGCAACAGAAATTATGTACGAACAGTGTTTCCGACAGATGGGACCTACCACATGTGCGCAGTTGCGGCCAACAACGGTACCTTTAGTGGGATTTGCAGGTGAAGTAGTTAGAACAATTGGAGAAATAACTTTACCTATGGTTATTGGGAATGGTTTGCAGATGCGACAACTGGAGGTTACGTTTTTGGTAGTTTCGGCTTCATCAGTACATAATGTTATTTTGGGAAGACCAGTGTTGAGGAGATTAGGTGCCGTAATATCTGTGATGCATGGAATGATACGATTTCCAACACCAGGGGGAGTTGCTACTTTGTCAGCAGATCCGGGGATACAGGTATGCAACGTGAATATCCACACATGTTTAGATAAGGAGGATAAGGAGGAGATAGGAAAAGAAAAGTGGGTGATCAACTCGAAGTTCCCAGATCAAAAGTTGCAGATAGGAACCGGTTTATCAGAAAAAGCTCGAGAAAGATTGTATGCTTTATTAAAAAAGAATGTGGATGTATTTGCTTGGGAACCGTCGGATATGACGGGGGTTCCTAGAACGTTATCTGAGCATAAGTTGGCCTTATATCCAGGAAGTAAACCTGTACAGCAAAGACAAAGAGGAATGGATACCGAAAGAGCAAATGCTGTCAATGAGGAAGTGGCGAAATTAGTGGAAGCCGGAATTCTTAGAGAAATACAGTATACAGATTGGGTGTCAAATCCGGTGTTGGTAAAGAAACCGGATGGATCTTGGAGGATGTGTATCGATTTTAAGGATGTAAATAATGCATGTCCTAAGGACTGTTATCCACTTCCCGAAATTGATTTGAAAGTTGATTCGATGGTTGGCTTCCGGTGGAAGTGTTTTTTAGATGCGTATAAGGGATATCATCAGATCCAAATGGCGAAAGAGGATGAAGATAAAACTGCATTTATTACAAGAAAAGGTATGTTTTGTTATACCAAAATGCCTTCTGGTCTTAAAAACGCAGGTGCAACTTATCAACGCCTTATGGATTGGGCTTTTCAAAAACAAGTGGGTAAAAATTTGGAAGCTTATGTGGATGATATAGTTATTAAAAGCAGAAGTGAAGATGACATGTTCAAGGATATAGAAGAAACATTTGCGAAGCTTAAAGAAATAAATATGCGTTTGAATCCTAAAAAGTGCTCTTTTGGCATGAGTACCGGAAAATTCTTAGGAATGATAGTAAATTATGAAGGTATTAAAGCTTGTCCAGAAAAAGTGGATGCGATACTTCAAATGGGATCTCCAGCTACTGTTAAGGATGTGCAAATTTTGAATGGAAGGCTTGTGGCATTACAAAGATTTGTGTCAAAGGCAGCAGAGCGATCATTACCGTTTATGCAAGTGTTAAAGTCAAGTATTGGAAAGTCAGATTTTTGTTGGACCGTGGAAGCAGAAGATGCATTCAAACAGTTAAAAGAGTTTTTGATAACCCTTCCCACATTAACTGCACCAATTGTGGGAGAGATTTTGCAAATGTATTTGGCGGTGACGGAGGGTGCTGTTAGTTCTGTTTTGGTTGCTGAAAGAGGGCAGAAGCAGATGCCAATTTATTATGTAAGCAAGGTCTTGAAGGATTATGAGATGCGATATTCGCTCATGGAAAAACTTGTATATGCGCTCGTTTTGTCAGCCAGGCGTTTGCGGCGTTATTTTCAGGCACATACGATAGAAATTTTGACAACATCCTCTATAAATCAAGTATTAAGAAGACCTGAGGTGTCTGGGAAAATGGTAAAGTGGGCTGTTGAATTGGGGCAATATGATCTCCAGCTTAAACCTCGCACAACAATAAAGGGACAGGTGGTAGCGGATTTTCTTGCGGAAATGCCTGTTAGAAATAATAAAGCGCATATGACTAAAACCAATTCAAACATATCCGAGAATGCATCTAAGGAAGTTTGGAAGTTGTTTACAGACGGGTCCTCAGGAGAAAATGGTGCAGGGGCAGGTTTGTTGTTTTCTTTTTAATTCCCTATTTAAGAATTTATTAGTATAAATTTCTTATTTTATGGACATGAGCATATCCTATGTATTTAACAGGGTTGCTATTAATTAGTCCGGAGGGGGATGAGTTGACATATGCTCTCAAATTCGATTTTAATGTATCTAATAATGAGGCAGAGTATGAGGCTTTATTGGCAGGTTAATAGCTCATACATCGAAGCTGTATTTTCGATTTAAATATTAAGTAACATAAGAAGAATATGTCAGAAGGGGGTGTTGGGTAAGCTAAATCTTTGTGTCACCTTTGTGTTGAGTTTACAGGTTTGCGACTGGCAAAAAGGATGGGTGCTGCTGATGTGAAATCGCATGTTGACTCCCTATTGGTAGCTAATCATATCAAAGGAGATTATGAAGCCAAAAGTACTGTTATGGCTCTCTATTTAGCTCAGGTCAAGGATTTAATGAATTCTTTTGCAAGTTGCGAGGTGGAATATGTTTCAAGAGGGAAGAACAAGAAAGCGGATGTGTTAAGTAAGTTAGCATCTACTTCGTTTTAACATTTGGCTAAAGAAATAAGAGTGGAAGTGTTGGAAGAGCCGTCGGTCTTAAATCAACAAGTAGGAGAGGTATCTGTTATGATAGGAGAATGGTTTTGGCCTATCTGGAAGTACTTGAGCGAGGGATGTTTACCTGAAGATAGAGAAGAGGCGCGAAAGGTTAAGGTTAACTCATTACAATACCAGTTGCAAAATGGTATCTTATATAGAAAGACATATCTGGGACCATTGTTACGATGTTTAACGATGGAAGAAGCAAAAAGAGTTGTTCGGGAGGTACATGGAGGTATCTGTGGTAATCATATGGGACCTCGCATGGTTGTAAACAAGTTGGTAATTTTGGGATATTATTGGCCCGGGATGCATAAGTTAGTCATTGAAGAACTAAGAAAATGTGACAGTTGCCAGCGGCATGCTCCGGTTAGTTTGAAGGCAAAGCATAATTTGGTACCTGTTACTTCTGCATGGCCTTTTCAAAAATGGGGAATAGATATAGTGGGGCCATTTCCGGAAGCTGCGGGACGGGTCAAATTCCTTATTGTCGCTGTAGATTACTTTACGAAGTGGACAGAAGCAAAGGCGGTGGCAAGCATAACAGGACAACATGTTAAAAAGTTTGTGTGGGAGTACATTGTATGCCGATTTGGGTTACCATTACACATTGTATCAGATAACGGCAAGCAATTTGCTGATGATCCATTCCGAGGATGGTGTGAAGAGTTGGGCATAATACGGGTTTTTGCATCAGTTGCTTATCCGCAAGCTAACGGACAGGTTGAGCGTATTAATCGAAGTTTGATAGAAGGAATTAAAGCTCGTTTAGATAAAGCAGGTGGGGGCTGGGTTGATGAGTTGTCACATGTGCTATGGGCGCATCGGACCATGCCGAAAACCAGTAACGGTGAAACCCCATTTAGTTTAACATATGGAACTGAGGCTGTTATCCCAGCAGAGGTTGGTTTACGCACTCAAAGGATGCTTGAACTAAGGGATAATGATAAGGAATTAAGGGCAAATTTGGATGTGTTGGAGGAATGAAGGGAAATGGCTTCTATTAGAGAAAGTAAATACAAGTCTGAGATGGAAAAATATTATAACGCTCATGCTAAAGTGTATCAGTTCAAAGAAGGAGATCTCGTTTTAAGAAATAACGATGTTAGCAGAGTTGAGCCAAAAGGAAAGTTAGCCGTTCAATGGGAAGGACCCTATAAAATTTCTGAGGTGCTAAATAAGGGATCCTATCTACTTGAGGATGGAAATGGTAATGTGTTGTCCCGCCCCTGGAATGGAGTGCATTTGAAGAAGTATTATCTGTAAATGGATATGTTCCATTCTTTTAGTAAAACTTCCTGTAAAAATTGGATATGTTCCATTTTTTAGAATAAAATTCTTTTGGTTGCCATGTGCGATAACCATTTTTCTGAAAAAAGAAAATCTAGACATACGTATGCGATAAAACTCAATCCACAGGGTTGAAGTATGGTTGGCCACCATGCATCTTAAAATAGATGCGGTTCAATAGAACCAAGGAAATTGATCAATATATGCATCTTTTAGGATGCGACCTATGGGGTCATAAGAGGTAGTTATGCACTATCCACACTTCCGAACAAAAGTAAAAAATCGGAGGTAGTCCATATGACTAAAGAAAAATAACTATGAGTTATCAATTAATGAGACTTAGAAGATGTGCATGGTTACAATTAAAAACTTAAGGTGATGGCATGGACGCATGTGATCATTTAGGTTGATAATGTAAATCATACACATGTAACTAAGCAAAGTAAAAATCATACTTATAACAAAGTTATAGTAAAATCATAATAAACCATTCAAAATCACACATCATCATCCATCATAAAGCATTCATAAGATGAACAAAAGTAAACTGTTTTCAAACAAAAGAAACCCTACACATAACGGGCACAAAAGAAACAAGTCCGCTCGCAGGCGGAGCAAAAGTGATATTGTTTTTAGGAAAGTTGATTAAAGGAAAAGATTTACTTGAAAGTCTTCAGATGCGGGGAATGCTGGCATGAGGAAGGTCAGCTGTGAGGATCTTCTTAATCTCCTCCAAGGTGGCATCTTGCAAATCTTTACAAGCTTCAACAAAAGGAAAAGACAACTTTTGGAAGTTTGTAGTAGCATCATTCAACTTTTTGGGCGCTTCAGCATCGAATCCTCTGCAAGATGCAGCCGTCACCGTTGGGTCGGTAGATGCAAAGAAAACCCCTCCACGCATACCCTCATTAAAGCCACAAGCATTCATGGCGTTAAGGGCATCAGTAATAGCTGATTTCAAATGTGGACCTTTCAGAACTTTGTCAACCGCTGCAGGGATACCTTCGCTGACTAACCATTTCCTTTCCATCAGCAAATTCTTCTTTTCCTCTTCCAACACATGCTTCTCCGCATCAAAGGTGGATTTGACAGTATCAAACTCTGATTCAATAGGTAATTTGGAAAAAGTATGGTAAGAGTTATTTTTTAAATAGAAATACATGAGCAAATATGCATAAAAAGTTAGGTGATACCTGAATTCCTCTCTTGAAGGCGGAGTTGCAGGGCTTCCAATTGCTCATCTTTTTCCTTTAGACTTTGCATGTATTCGGAAAACTGGTTTTGTTTTTGCTTTTCTAAGCTTTCCACCAGGTTTATCGAACTGTTCAAGGATTTTTCCACATCCGACAATCTGGAAGAGATGGCAGTGTTGGAATAAGTTAGCTCCTGATTCTCTTTTTGAAGCATTTGGTTTTTCTCCTGCAAATCAGACTTCGCAACGGCAGCCAGTTTAGCATTCAGTGTTTGTAATTGAAATTCGGCTTTTATCCAGTGGTTATACAGTTCCGGAATAAGAGTGATGTTTGCTGCATATGTTGACACAATCTTCGATGCAAATTCTGGAGCAGACATTTCCTCAGATCTTCTTACGTCGCCTGGACCAACAACCTTCAGGAAAAAATCTTTTTCACAAACAGGATCCACCACACTCTCGCGGTTGGTAATGTTCCAGGTGGGAATAAACAACTCATCCAAGCCTACAGGCGATTTCTTGTGAGTACCCATAAGCTTTGCTTCATTGCGAATCCACATCGCATCAGAAAAGGTAGGATGACTGAAAGATGGTAAAAGGCTTGATGACCCACTGTTGTAAAGTTGCGTAGCAAGTGGGGTTGATGAAACAACCGGCGAAGGCACCACAGCTTGAGTAAAAGAGGGTGGTAACTCACATCCAGGGGTAGAAATGGTGGGTGATGGGTTACTTACGAGATCAATGGTCTGACAAGGGGATCGGATAAAATCGTCAAAGGAAGTGCTCACAAGATGTGCCAAGCTGGGGGAGACATAACCGGTAAACTATCACCATCGGATGAAGGAGAGGGAGTCCTTTGATGCATTTCACCGCCAAGGTGTTCGGAAAGTGTTTCCACAGTAGTACTAAATTTGGCTTTGGATCTGGTAACGGGTGACTTACGGGTTCTTTTGAGAGTTGGCTCATCCTCATCCTGGTCTTCCTCAGCAGCGTTTTTGGTTGGTCTGGCACATTTCTTTTTTCTCCTTTGGGCCACAGGGGACGGATGATGCTGTACTTCTGATTGCAAAGTGGTTGGTTCAGAAATCTTGGAAGGATCAACAGTTTTCTCAGTAGCAACCTCGGAAGTGTTCACAAGTGGTGCATCCGTAGTAACAGGAGATGGTCCGGATGAAGGGGCAGTGGATGAAGAGGCTTCCTTGCTAACTTTGGCTTTGCTAAATTGCAGTTGGTTAAAATCCTTTACCATCAATGCATCTAATAGATCCATGGCTGCACAAGAGAAACAAAATTTGTTGGTAAGTTACAATAAGGACGAAAATGTATCAAGAAGTATCATAAAGGAAACGCACTTTCTTTTCCGCATAAGATAACGGGACGCATCCTAGGGAAAAACCAGTTTCTACTGATTTTAGCAAGAACCAACATCTCTTCCGGGATGCGGCGAATAGGATGCACAAAGTTACTAATAAGACCATATGTCACCTTATGAACATAGGCTTCTTCAGGAATGACATCGTGAACAGTTAGGCGAATGTCACGCCACACCATTGAAGCCGGGAGACAGGAGTCATCAAGGTAAAAGAACTAATTCTTCCACTGGCGATTTGTGGGGGGCTTCCTAGTGTACAAAGGGTTAATATTTATGCGCTTCTCAAAGGTGTACCAGTCACCGGACATGGTAAGACGGTAAAAAGCTCTGAATTGAATCAGTTGCGGTTCTAGACCAAGGGCTCTACAAGAAAGTTCAAAGTGACTCAAGATTCCTAAAGCAGGAGGGTTACATTGTGAGAAATGGATTTCAAAATAGGCTAAAGCTTCAAGAAGAAAAGGGGTAAAAGGAATTCGGTAGTTATACACACTGATAGAGTCAAGGTAAACACCAAATTTCTTTTCAGGAAACGGATAAATCGGTTTCCCTGGTGTTGCAAGTACAGGATTTAGGTTTCCAAGAATTCTAAACTCTCTCACGAAATCATCCAAATCATTTTGGGTGATTATAGGATATGAAATCGAAAGATTGTGTTTCGATGGCACTTTCTAGGTGGTTGCCATAATAGAGTATTGATAACAAAGTGAAAAAGCAAGAAAAATAGGTTGGAAGACGCTGACCTTAACACTTTGCTCTGTGAAGGAAATGCAGGGAGAAAATGGCGGAAAGTGTTTAGGTTTGTGGTAAAAAATTTTAGGGGAAGAAGAGGGTCTATATATAAGGAGTAAAAAGCAGTTTTGCAAGGCGGTTTTTACGGAGGGAAATTTGGGGAAGTTAAATCTTAAACATTTTGAAAAGATTGCTTTTTCATAATTATGATTGCGACAGGTAACTTCTTTGGGGCGGAAGGCTCGACGCGTGGCATTGAAAGGACGTCAAGATCATAATTACAATCTCGTGTGACAGTTCAAACCAATGCAAATGTCGGATGTGTAAAAACCGCTTGTATTAAAAAATAAGTCTATTAACTTCATTTTATTTACTTAATAGACTTGGGGGACTTGATGAAGTAAACGATGCTCCGGATGTGTGGTACACATCCGATCGCTTATTTCCAAGTCCTTCGCATGTGATGTCTGCCAGAAATGTTTGTGCAGGAAACAGATACATGCGACTCCTGCAGATGCAAGGCTGGAAGATTCTTCTCGGAGCCTATAAATAGTTGAAAGTTAGAATAGTTTAGAGGACACTTGTACTTTCTGTATTACACATGCGATTGTACTTTCTCTCTCTATGAATCAATGAAATCTTACGTTCTTCTCTAATCACTTAGTACCTTTCTATTATTCTTGAACCTGAAATGGCGGCAAATTATCTCCGGTGATTACTTGCTTTTTCAAACCCCATTCCATGCTCTTGCTAATTCCACCCCATCTAACCATCCAAAATGTAGGACCCATTTCCTATTGCCTTTTTAACAACATATGGACCTTCCCATTTAGGGGCCATTTTCCCTTGTGGAAGTGCCTTTCTAACCTTGTTACTTCTCAGCACATATTCACCCTCCTTATATTGACGAACCTTTACTTTTGCATTGTAATATTTTGCGATTTCCTTTTTATATCGACTCTCTCTTATTGCAGCGAGTTCTCTTCTTTCTTATAGCAAATCCAAGTTAGTTCTTAACTCTTCATCATTATTGCTAATTAACACTTGCATTCTGTGGGTTGGAATTCCTATCTCAGCTGGGATTACAGCTTCAGCTCCATAAACTAAACTGAATGATGTCTCACTGTTGTTTGTTTTTGGCATTGTTCTGTGTACCCATAGAACATGCGGCAACTCATCGACCCAGCTTCCTACAAACTTTTGTAGCCTCATCTTGATTCCTTCAACTATGCTTCAGTTAGCTCTCTCCACCTGTCCGTTTACTTGTGGATGCGCAATGGAAGTGAATATCTTGTTGATATGTAATTCTTCGCACCATTTACTAAATGGGTTTCCAACACACTGCTGATCGTTATCAATAATGATGTATAGTGGAAGACCGAATCTACAAACGATGTGCTCCTAGACAAATTTCTTCACTTTCTTTATAGATATCACTGCAAGTGGCTTTGCCTCAATCCACTTAGTGAAGTAATCAATGGCAACCAAGAGAAATTTCACTCCTCCACTTGCAATCGGAAATGGACCAACTATATCCATTCCTCACTTCTGGAATGGCCATGTCGATGTTACTGGTATTAACGCATTCTTGGCTCGCTTGCTAACTAGTGCATGTGCCTAACACGCCTGGCATTTCTGAAGCTCTTCGCATGTACTTCTGTACATCCCTGGCCAGTAATATCCTAGACGTATTATCTTTGCCACAACCATCTTTGTACCAGAATGTATTACCACACGAGCTGCCTCTATGGGTGTTAAACACCTTAACAGAGCTCCCAAAAAACTTCTTATTTACAACACTCCATGTTGCATTTGATATTGCAATGAGTTTACAAGAATCTTCCTTGCTTGCTCCTTCTCTTCCGGAAGTTCACCTTTTGTTAAGTACCCTACTATTGGACTCATCCAACTTCCCTCATATTCTTGCACATTCGCTGTTACCTTCAGATTTACAGTCGGTGCCTTCAATAACTCCACTCTTATTTCTTTAGCAAGATGCTCAAATGCTACTGATGCTAATTTACTTAAGGCATCAACCTTCCTATTTTGACTTCTAGATATGTGTAATATTTCGCATTTGTCAAAAGCCTTCATTAACACTCGTAGCTGCTCCAGATACAGTATCATATATTTTCCTTTTTCTTCATATGTACCCGCTATCTGACTTGCCACGAGTAGAGAATCCACATATGTTGTTAAACATTTTACTCCCATCCTCTTTGCCAACTTCAAACCTGGTTTTTCACCAAAAAACTTTATTTTACCAAGGCTCTGTAAAAGCAAATACATATGTATATTTACTTCTTTCTTTTTTTAAAGAAGAAAATAGACCACAGAACTTTAGAAGTTTCCACATTCAAACCTGCCAACAATGCCTTATATTCGGCTTCATTGTTAGAAGTTGGAAATCCAAAGCGAATCGCATTTGTCAGTTTGTCACCTTCAGGGCTTTTGAGAATCAACCCTGCATTTTTGCGAAATTATCTATGTCACAAGTTTAGTAAAGCCTTCTTCTTTTATTTTTTAAAAAGAAAATGTTTTGTTACTTTCACCTGCTCCTGGGCCATCAGAATTTGACGAACCATCCGTGTGTAAAGTCCACACTTCTTCCAAAGCTTCCGGAACTGCAATCGCGTTTACAGTTGCTTCGACTTGTACTTTTGCCAGAAAGTTTGCTAACACTTGACCTTTTAATGAAATTCTTGGTTAAAATCTATCTCAAATGGACCCAATTCTATGGCCCATTCTACCAATATACCGGATATTTCTAGCTTCCTTAAGATGCTTTGAATGAGAAAAGAAGTTAAGATCACAATTTCATGGGCTTGGAAATATCGTCTCCAATCTCCTTGTGGCTTGTACTAGCGCAAGGACCAGCTTTTCAATCATTGGATATCTGGTCTGGTCTCATAGTCTTTTAACACCTTGCTCACGTAGTAAATTGGAATTTGCTTTTCCTGCCATTCTACCAACAAAACAGCACTTACAGCATTATCTGTCACCGCTAAGTACATGATTAGCTGCTCACCCACTTTTGGTGCCGTTAGAGTCGGAAGTGTAGCCAGATCCAATTTTAACTCTTCAAAATCTTTATCAGCTTCTTGAGTCCATTCAAAATTATTCTTCTTCAGACTTTCCTTTAATACTCTCATAAAAGGACTTGCTCTTTCAGCAGCCCTGGACAAAAAATGATGTAAGGCAACCAATCACCCATTTAAAGTTTGTATCTCTTTGATTGTTCTTGGTAGTTCCATTTCTACTACCGCTTTAACTTTCCCAGGATGTGTCCTGATTCCATCTTTATTTACCAATACTCCCAAAAACTTTCCTTCTTCCATACCAAACAAGCACTTTTTAGGATTTAACTTTATATTGATTCCCCTTAGATTCTCAAAGGTTTCCTCAATGTCTCTGATCATATTTTCCTCGGAATTGCTCTTAATAACTACATCATCCACATATGCTTCGAGTTTTCGTCCCACTTGCATATGGAAAGTCTTGTCCATCAGCCTTTGATATGTGGCACCAGCATTCTTTAGCCCAAATGACATCTTTTTATAACAAAACAAACCCTCGTTAGTAATAAATGTTGTTTTATCTTCATCTTCTCCAGCCATGGTAATTTGATGATATCCTTTATAGTCATCCAAGAAGCACTTCCACCTATACCCAGCTAAAGAGTCAACCTTTAAATCAATTTCAGGGAGCGGGTAACAGTCTTTTGGACATGCTTTGTTCAAATCTTTGAAATCGATACACATGCGCCACAACCCATCAATCTTTTTAACCAAAACTGGGTTCGCAACCCAAGTCTGATAATGAATTCTCTAAGTATCCCTGCATCTACCAGTTTATCAACTTCACTTTTCACCAAGTCATTTCTGACTTTATCCATAATTCTCCTTTATTGTTGCAGAGGCTTTGCCCCTGGATAAACATTTAGACAGTGTTCTGAAAACTGTTTTGGAACTCCAATCATATCCGAAGGCTCCCACACAAAAATATCAACGTTCTTTCTTAATAGCTGAAATAACTCTTCTCTAACTTTCCCTTGCAACTGTTGGCCATTTTCAATTACCTGATCTGGTGACTTATCATTATTACCCATTTATTTTTTATCAAAACACCATTTTCAACCATTTTTCAATATGGTTGGTTTTTCAGTTACTGCAATTTGTTTCTCCATATCTGACTTGACAGTTGCAGTTCCTCTTGGAGTTGGAAAACAAACCACCCCATTTGTTGTCGAACCAATTGCTCCTAGAACTTTTAAACCTGGCCTTCCATTGATCACATTATGTGGAGATGGAGTAGCAACTACCACAAAAGTCATCATGACTTCCCTGAAGCGCTTATCATCACCAAAGATTACCGTTAGTGTTATTTCTCCCATAGAGTGCCCCACTTCCCCTGAAAATCCAATCAATGGGGATACATGCGGTTTTAAACGTTTCTGCACTTCAGTTCCCATCTTTTGAAAGCATGAATCATACATTATCTCTGATGCACTTCTAGTACCGAGATATGTTCGCTTAACCAATTAATGGTGGGAACACAATCTATCGCTACATCCATGCTTCCTTATTTCTTCTAGCTTTAACATTTCTCTGCCAAGTATTGGCACCTCTTCGGATCATACCAATAACTTTGTTCGCGTTAACTGGTGGACGTCCTTCTTTAATGTTCTTTACCATATGCGATAACTTGCCAGATTTTATAGCTTTTTCAATATCCTCTTTCAAATGTCGGCATTCATCAATGGCATGTCCACGATCCTTGTGGAAATCACAATACTTGCTTGTATCCACATTATTAGCCAAGTGTTGTCTTTGCGGTGCTGAGAATTGAACCTTCTCCGTAGCAAGAATTTCACTTGGATTTTTTGTTAACGTGAATTCATCTTTCTTAGAATCCCAACTTTTCTTATACCCACCACAATTTCCTTCTTTTCGCCTGTCATAAGGATGTAACCTATATCTTCCCCAAGATTCATTCTTTGTAGGAGTTGCATTTTCATTTTTTTGCTGGATTCTTTAGGGTATTTATGCCCTGGATATTTCCAGATGCACTCTTTCTTCTTACATAAATTTTGACTCTATCCATTAATACTTCCATTATCTTAGGTAGGTCTTCATGTAGCTTTTCAACCAGATGTGAATGTCGGACTCCATGGCAGAAACCATAGATTCTCAATTGATCATGAGCACCCACTATCTTCATGGTCTCATTATTGAACCTTACCACAAAATTTTCTAAGCTCTCATCATTTCTTCTCCGGATATTATGCACTTCCATTACCTCTTTAGTGCACTTCCTCTGTTGGCTAAATTTCCTTGAAAACTTGGCTCTTAATTCTTCAAAGCTATCTATCTGTGCATTTGGTCACGAATCATACCACACCCTTGCTGCCCCTTTAAGCGTTTGTACTAACATATGACACCAGGTCTCTTTGGACCAATACTCCAGCCTTGATGCTGACCATAAATCAAAAATATGGTCATCCGGATCTGATTATCTGCCATATTTCTTCACATATGTTGGCATTTTCAATTTCTTTGGAAACCTTGCATTAGCGATCCAATCTGTAAATTTTGAGTGGTCTTGCATTGATGTTGGGAAGTAAGGTACAAACACTTCCGGAGACCCTGCAATCATTAAAATTTCCTGATCATAAAGAATCCCCATGCCTTTTTTCTTAAAAAAGTCTCTATTCACAAGAAATACTTCAGTGAGATTTTACATATCACTTCTGACGTTCACATCCGCTTTTTTGGAACTGAATCTTTATGTCTCTTTCGAGGTCTTTATTCATAAGCAAACTCATCGAGATTTTGATTGTCATTTCCGGTGTTTATGTTCGCCCTTTTTGGAAGTTAACCTTTATGCCTCTTTCGAGGTCTTTATTCATAAGAAAACTCATCGAGATTTTGCTTGTCACTTCCGGCGTTTATGTTCGCCCTTTTTGGAAGTGAACCTTTATGCCTCTTTCGAGGTCTTTATTCGTCAGTTCCGGCGTTCATGTACGTATTTTTGGAAGTGAATTTTTGTGCCTCTTTCAAGGTCTTTTTTCATAAAAAATCTCACTGAGATTTTACTTATCACTTCCAGTGTTCACACCCGCTTTTCGGAAGTGAATTTTTGCAATCGTTAATCCTTCATCATGCTTTCCTAGCACTCTTCTCAACATAAGATCTCTTATTCTCTCCTTCTTCTTCTTTATTTATTTATATTTATTTATCAAAAACCGTTTGACCATTAGATTCAGTCAAAAGTTACTGCCGTGATCCGAGAAAAATTATAAAAGCACTCTGTTACGCCTAATCTTCATTGAAGAATTCATCAGCTGAAACTCAATTCATCAAGTATGATGATAATTC